>CM046391.1:49832803-50451969 GCA_025413875.1 Rhododendron molle
GTTGAGGAGAATGAACAACACGCAGGTAATGATTCTCTACTTCATGAGGATACCGCCATTGAAAATATTGTGGAACCACCACAACCGGCAGTTCTGAGAAGATCTCAGAGGGAAAGAAAGTCTGCCATTTCAGATGATTATGTGGTGTTTCTACAAGAATCGGATTTCGACATTGGGATTAAGAAAGACCCGGTTTCGGTTTCACAAGCCATGAATAGTGATGATTCTAATAAATGGTTTGATGCTATGAATGATGAGTTGAAATCAATGGACCAGAATAAAGTTTGGGATCTCGTTGAATTGCTTGCTAATTGTAAGAAAGTCGGCTGTAAGTGGGTCTTTAAGACCAAGCGCGATGCAAAAGGCAATATCGAACGATTTAAGGCCAGCCTTGCGGCTAAGGGTTTCACTCAGAAAGAAGGCGTTGACTATAAGGAGACCTTCTCTCCTGTGTCAAAGAAGGACTCACTTAGAATCATTTTGGCCCTTGTAGCTCATTATGACTTAGAGCTGCATCAGATGGATGTGAAAACTGCTTTTCTGAATGGTAGTTTGGATGAAGATATTTACATGGAGCAATCCGAAGGATTCGCAATAAAAGGGAAAGAGCATTTGGCATGCAAATTAAAGAGATCCATATATGGTCTTAAACAAGCTTCCAGGCAATGGTACTTACGGTTTAATGCTACCATTACCTCCTTCGGATTCAAAGAAAATGATGTTGATCAATGTATATATGAAGGTCAGTGGGAGTAAGTTTATCATTTTGGTACTATATGTGGATGATATTTTGTTAGCCAGTAATGACCTTGGTTTATTACATGAAACGAAGGGATATCTCTCAAAGAACTTTAAAATGGTTGATATGGGTGAGGCAGGTTATGTTATTGGCATAGAGATCTTTAGAGATCGATCTCGAGGATTGTTAGGACTGTCTCAGAAGGGGTATATTAACCGAGTTCTCGAGAGATTCAATATGCAGCTTTGCTCAGTAAGTGATGCGCCCATTGTCAAGGGTGACAAATTTAATGAAGGCCAGTGCCCAAAGAATGACTTGGAAAGAAAGCAAATGGATGAAATTCCATATGCTTCAGCATTAGGGAGTTTGATGTATGCCCAGACTTGCACTAGATCGGATATTAGTTTTGCAGTAGGGATGCTGGGCAGATATCAAAGTAATCCAGGAATGGAACATTGGAAAGCAGTGAAGAAGGTTATGAGGTATCTCCAAGGAACCAAGGACTATATGCTTACTTATAGTAAATCGGATCATTTGGATGTGATTGGATACTCGGACTCAGATTTTGCTGGCTGTCACGATAGCAGAAAGTCTACACAGGTTATGTCTTTCTATTGGCTGGTGGAGCAGTGTCATGGAAGAGTGTGAAGCAATCCATTATTGCTTCATCTACAATGGAGGCCGAGTTTGTGGCGTGCTTTGAGGCCACAGGTCATGCGTTATGGTTGCGGAATTTCATTTTTGGTCTTGGTGTTGTCGACTCAATTGCCAGACTGAAGAAGATTTATTGTGATAATTCCACTGCAGTTTTCTTCTCTAAGAATGGAAAGTACTCTAATGGATTCCAATCACATGGAAGTAAAATACTTGGTTGTTAGAGAATGAGTCCAGAAACAACAAGTGTCTATTGAAAACAAAAGCACCGCCCTTATGATTGCTGATCCGTCGACAAAGGGATTGCCTCCAAAGACATACAAAGAACATGTTATTAGGATGGGTCTTTTGAGCAATCCTTGATATTAGTAGTTGAGTGCTTATTGTTATTGACACTATTTAGCGCAAATAAAAGTTTGTTTCTGATTTTCCTGTTTCCAATTATGCGTGCACATATTATTTTGGATTATGTTCAAAAGGAAATGTCTTGACAAGACAAATTACAGGGGCTATAGGCATTACAGCCTAAATAATGATATTTTTCCTATTATGGACTTGGTTAATGAAGGTTATCAATGGTGTGGTGCATAGAAGGGAATATGGCATGGTGCTATACAACCGCTATGACTCACATTGGTGGTCTGAATTAATCACAGTATTAAAGTTTCTAATTGGTTTGAACCCATTGGCTGTTTTAAATCCGTGATCACGTGTCAAAGTTTTTAGTGTGGAGCCCACTCGAGTCGTTTTAAACAAAATGCATATTTCTAGAAATACACTTTGCATCACAATCGGCTTGATGGGCCAAGTGGGAGAATGTTAGGTTTTTTCCTATTAGTGTGGCCCACTAGCCTCCACGTTTTGTGCATGTGGGACTCCACTATCCGATAAGCCAATTAAGTGATATGGTTCATTACGATAACTAATTAGAATTATAGATGAAGGAAAACTCTTGATAATAAAAGAGACCTTGATGGACTAGGTGTCTTTTAATAATTATCTCTAAGGCCCTCTTCTCTCCTCTATATAAGGTAGAACACCCACCCCTTATTCCTACGGTTTTTCCATCAATTACAGTTACTGGGGTATTCTATCAAAGTAGAGACAGAGAGAAGAAGGTGAGCCAAGAATTAAGGTGTTTCTAATTAAGGGGTTTGTTCCTTCTAATCTCAATGGCCAACAAACGTATGTTATTTATCGTTCTTGAGATGTGTTGAATTCAAGATCCTGTTATATCTGTTTTCCGCATAATAGTTTTTATACAGATATAGATTTACATGGAACTCTTGGGAGTTCGACTACCAATCTTCCCCATAAACGAATCGGTAAACATTTTTTTCATAGGTTAATTAAATTTCTTGTCGGGTATTTTTCACTTTTCGTAATTTTTTTGTATAATTTTTCATCGTAACTTTTAGAAATAATCATTCATTACAACATATAAGGAATAAGAAAAGTACGAAAATATGGACCGAATTTGAAAAGAATTCAGACAACACTATAGGGCAAAAAATACTTTTGGTATGTTTTGTGAACTTTTTAACCATATTATTTAACTTTTGAAACTCCTCTAGTTGAAATGGATGGTTAATTAATCCAAAAAATAAAGCATCAATGTAACAAAGATTCTACAAAGATTCTGGAAAACACAAACAAAACTATATCGATCTAGAGAAAAACTCACAGTTTCTTTTCTTTGTTGACCCGCCCGGTCGTTGATAACATGCTCTTTGGTGTTTATTGGTTGCCAACCGTGCTACAGTCACCGCATTAAGTCCACCACATATGTCCACCGCACAGGTGTGGAGTTTATTCTGGGTCCCATAAAAATATTAAACAATATCTATAAATTTTGAAATAATTTTTTGTGCAACGCTGTAAAAAATCAACTGCAACGGATATCGATAAATATTTTTCCTGGATTCATGCTCAGTTTCACCTCTATGAATCCAGAAAAAATATTTATCGATATCCGTTGAAGCTGATTATTTACAGGGCCAAAAAAAAATATTTTAAAATTTATAAATATTATTCTCTATTTTTGTGAGACCCAGAGTGAACCCCACATGTATGTAGTGGACATATGCGGTGAGCCTAGACTTTCTGAAAGCCTTTAATGAACTAGAGATATGGTACGCAGAGCTTAGTTAAAGGTTAGGGCTCGTTTCGCTTGAGATCTCATTCTATTAATAGTCGTAAACCTGCAAGTACTCGAAAACCAAAATCAACACATAAGTAACTTCGGGTTAGCTAGTGGTCAGGGTCTGAAACTTTAGGTTTGTTTTCTCTTAGGGTTCGAAATCTCTTACTGTTATTCCTATATATTAACTTTCCTATATATTAACTTCATTAGGATCACTCCATGCAGAGCTCGGCTCTACCTTTAATTGACACCCCTGCAAGGCCACAAGTAAGCATGAGATGGATCCCTAGGGCTGACCAATATGCATATAAGTTGGCACGTACATCTAAGTTATGAGAACAAATAAGTTAGCAAATCACACGAGTTATGCTAAACGCTATTAATTATCATCCAAGGTTTGTTCATAAGGACTTATCCGTCGAGATAGTACATCGTGAAATCAACAATTTTCTTTGAATGACTGTCTCATGACTACGATATGCTCATTCGATTAGTCAATGACTAAAATTAACTTCTCCACTAATTAACCTCCAAGATTTAGTTCTGATCATACTTAATTTTTTATATATATATAGGGCGGGGAGTTATATGTCCACCATGAATCCGTCGAACCGCGGATAAATTTTTAGATAACCAAGCGTCGAGCTAGTTTAGGGACGCCTTTTCTAATTTCGGAAAACTAAATCCACCGCAGATGACTTTTCTTAAAATAAAATAAAAAATAAAATAAAATTACCAATTTTTGACATCACATGACTTTGCTTTTTATGATCAACCCCATCTACAGCCACCGACTGGGATTACTGATCTCGTTCCGACGGTGACGCAGGGCCCACTACAGGTTCCGTACGAAAAATTCTCTTAAAATCTGAATAAAAAATAAAAAAATTGAATCGAGCACCTACACAAATCGAATTGAACTGATTTTTCATAGAGCCACTCAATTTTTTTTTAAATATTAATAATGAACGGCTCGGATTATCCGTGCAGGACTCGTGGTACAATTCAGTGAGAGTGCAATTTTGTTCACCCTCTTAAATTGTGGGTGAACAAAACTCAACTCATTCGGTGACCTCCGTTTGGTGGCTATAGGATTTTCGATTTCGGAATGCTTCCGAAGGGCGCTTCGATCCCTCCAAGTGGGCCATCCCGCCCACCAACACCATTGGGCCTGTATGAGAGGATGCATTTCGAAAAGCTCCCAAAGAACACCCCGGAACCCCCTAGTGGGCCATCTGGCCCAACTAATCAGGGCCCACCTTCGTTGGGCCTGTTGGTCAAAGGAAACAGTGGCGCCCAAGCAAAATGCAAGGAAAAATGACGGCCCAGGACTTGTTTTGATAATTAATACTAGCAAAGGACATCCTAAGAACATTTATTAATGCTGAAATGCCCTTTGCGGGTATTAATTATCAAAACACGTCATTGGCCATTATTTTCCCAAAATGTAATCTCTTATATTTGGGTCATCTAGAGAATAAATTTGGAAAAAATGACGGCCAAGGACGTCACCCTCCTTTCGTGGGCCCTATGCAATTTCCACAAACCACATAGAATATCATTGACATGTCACTTACAATATCATTGTTAATGTTAAAATTTTCAACGTATAAAAGACTTCTGTGGTGTGTAGGGTACAATTATGTGATGCACTACAAATTTGTTATTAACAGAAACAATTTTAAAATTATCATTTTTTTATTATAGGTTATATGTATTTGTTTCAATTCGAGCGACCAATTGCAACATTCTTTTCTTCTTTTGTGCTATTTAGCAATAAAAATAGGGTAAATTTTCGTATTCGTCCCTGTAGTTTTACAGTTGTCTCACTTTCATCCCTCTAGTTTCAAATGTCTCAATTTCGCCCCTGTAGTTTGTTTTACGTTCCAAATTGGTAAAATCGTTAACACCGTTAATGAAACTAACGGAAAAATATGATTAAAAAATTAAGTGCTCACATTTTTAATCTGTTTGAACCGGTGCGAAAATCTTATTTTTTTGATCATTTTATCTTAAATGGTCATAATGGATTTTTGGCTCTAAAGTCTTTCAATGAGCACCCTAAGAGAGCCCTAAAACTAAATAAGGAGTCTTTGGGTGCTCGTTGAAAGGCCTGAGAGCCAAAAATTCACTACGACCATCTAAGATAAAATTATCAAAAAAATAAGATCTTCGCGCCGGTTCAACCGGATTGAAAATTGGAGCACTTAATTTTTTAATTATATTTTTCCGTTAGTTTCGTTAACGGTGTTAACAATTTTACCAATTTGGAACATAAAACAAACTACAATGACGAAATTGAGACAGTTGAAACTAGAGGGACGAAAGTGAGACAACCATAAAACTACAGAGACGACTACGAAAATTTGCCCATAAAAATATTAAGAAAAGAAATTTCTTCTTCAATTGCAAGAAATTTGTTTTTCCCTATTTTATTCCGGCAAGTTTCTGTTGTTATTTAAATGATGTCCTTCATTATATTTACCTTATGTGAACCTTATAAAGCTATATAATTAAAATAAGTAAATTTCGTTTATAATACAAAAACTCTAAATGTTAAAAATAAAAAGCAAAACAATGCAATATGTCACCAATCTTTTGTCCCTATTTGTATTTGGGCTCAGCTGATCGTTGCTCACTATTAGTTTTTTTTTTTTTTTTCCTTGAGAATAATCATCAACTAAATGATTGAGCAAACCAAATCGTGACTTCACCCTTAATAGATGTTGATCAATCATATTAGTATACATAATGTAGGTCCAAAAAAAAAAAATCTCCTGCCAAAACAAACCAGTGGTTCGTTCGGCATTTTTTTTTTAACGTAGAGATATCCACGTAAAATTAATTTGGCATTCATCAAGAGGTAATTACAATTAGAGTTGTGATTTTAAATTTTTTCAGTAGGTAACGTCTCAGATTTTGATCAATAAGACAAAATACGAACGAGGAAAACCATGGCTGAGAGATATTTACACCAAGTAAATGGCTTACCTAATTCTCTCTTTCATTCATCTTAAAATTACCAACTAAAATACTTCAGAAACGGAATCCAATCCTTAGAAATTGGGACATAATTTGATCCAGTAGAGCTTGGGAATCACATGAACAAATTCCTAGATTTTCTTTTGATTGAGGTCATTACTTCATGTGCTCTATATAAGAAAGTTTATCTTAAGAAGAAATGGTGAAGGCAATGTTGTTAAAGGTGGGGATTGCCCTTGTGCTCATGCTCCTTGCTTCGAGCTTCACGGCGGAGGCCAGAAGGTCGGAAGCAAGATGGCTTTCGGTGAATTTTGAGAAGCTACCCAAAGGTGCCCCAGTCCCTCCGTCCGCCCCGTCGGGGGGGATCAATTTCGTACCACCCAAGGCGCCTCTGCTGCCGGACAATTTTGCGAACTCCCACATTGTGTTCCAACACCACTATCTGGCCCATCCGGTTCAATCCATCCCGACTCCTCCGTAGACCCGGCTCTAAACGAAAGTTGTCGTATGGAACATTTATTTGGGGTCATCGAGGCCAATTGAGTCATATGATCATCCAAATGTATTTTTCTGCCCTTTTTCGGTTACAGCGGAAATATGATTATCAAATTCCTGGCCAGGCAAAGACCTAAAATCATTCATTCAATGGACCACAAGGCAATCCTCATCATCAACTCCCGCGCGGGCGTACAATCCAAACTAACATCTCAAAAAGTACAAACTGGCATTGAAGTACTGACGACGTCACTGCAAATAAAAAAACTACCTCCTTGCTAAAATATTTGTTCGGTCTGTGAGATGAGGACTCAAAAATAATACATTTCTTTCAAGAAAAAATTCAAATTTTTTTCATAAATTAAAAGAATTCATCGATATCTAGTGAATTGTTGAAAAAATTTTAAATTTTCTTACAAAAATTGTAGTACTTTTACGTTCTCGCTTTGCGGTCCGGACAAATATTTTGGAACGGAGAGAGCCTCCGTTCCAAAATCTTTGGTCTTTTTCGATATTCTTGTCGTTCTTTAAACTCTTATATCTCCCAGTTTATGATATTTTTTAATTTTAAAAATTTTGTATCATAGATCTAATCGAGAACTATCAAATCAGGTCCATATTGTATATTATTGGATATTCATATTGGAAGATACAAGCGATTGAAAATTGACCCAAATATCGAAAAAGTCCAAACAATATGGGACAGAGGAAGTAGCATATCAGAATGCACAAAAAGTTAAGTACTGAAAGCAATTTTAACAAATGAATTGCAACCGGTGAAAATCAAGGTTCTAAATACCGTATCAATAAATAATGGTTACTGTTTTCGTATTGGTGCAACATGAACCACTACCGGTGTAATTTTGGGTATCATTTTGGATTTGCATTAAATTCATATGTATGCTTATGTGTATGCGTAAAAAGCTCAAAAAGTTTAACCAATATGAAAATATTAATTAAAAAAGTAGCAATGATGGTTACTCTCTCCTTCCCAAGATGTTTTTCATCACACAATACAAAAATTTGTAACAAATTGAAAGAACTCATTCATATCAATTAGGTTAATTTAGCTCAGTTAGCCACTCTACTACACTCCTAATTGGGAGGTCAAGGAGTAGAATATTGCTAAAGGAAAGAATCAATACTTTGTCCTCTTAGAAAAGCTCTTTCTTTCTTTCTATGAGGATATGGAATGACAACCAGGTTAATCATGCGGACCGTGAAGTTTTATTAAAATCTGCGGTATTGCCTCTTCCAAACTATGCTATGTCTTGTTTTCATCTGCCAAAAACTATTTTGCAGAAGATTTCTTCCGAGGTTTCGCAGTTTTGGTGGGGTTCAAAGGAGGTTAAGCGAAAAATTTATTGGATTAAATGGGACAAGTTGAGTTTATGCAAAGGGGATGGCTGTTTGGGTTTGCGGGATATGGAATCCTTCAATAAGACTTTGCTAGCCAAGTTGGAAAGTTATCTCAAGCGAATCATCTTTGTTCCGACAGATCTTTAAAGGACGCTGCTTTCCCAGTACATCTTTTTGGCATGCAAAAGTTACCGGTCAATCTTCTTGGGCATAGAAGAGTATTGTATGGGCACGGGAATTAATTGACAAGGGTTGGAGGTGGCAAGTTCATTCTAGAAACAAAATTCATGTGTGGGAAGATCCTTGGCTCCCAAGACATTAGGATTGCAAAATTGTCAGGCACACGCTACGGAGGAATGATATAGAGACAGTGGCTGACTTGATCGATTCTAGCACTAAAACTTGGAAGGTTGCTTTGGTTCGTGAGGTTTTTAGTAAAAAGGATGTCGACCATATTCTCTTAATTCTGATTAGCTATACAAATCGACGGGATCATAAGATTTGGCACCCATCACCAAATGGTTCTTTTTCTATCAAGTCGGCTTACCAACTTGCTAGGGAGGAGACTGATATTCATGGGAACATTCAGATGGGTCAAACGAGCTCTTCCGGTGCCCTTCCTACTGTTTGGAAGAAGTTGTGGGGACTACAAATCCATCCGAAGGTGGAACTGTTTATGTGGAAGTGTCTTAATAATGCGGTGGCAACAAATGTGGCTCTAGTGGAGCGTAAAGTCAAATTCGATCAGTATGCTCTCGTTGTGGCAAGGCAGAGGAATCAATCTCGCATGTATTGTTTCGATGTGAGGTTGCAATCAAAGTCTGTATTCATTCTCCGTTTCGTTTAAGACCTAAAGAACTTCTTGATTGCAGAAACATGACAGATTGGTGGGATTGTATTCAAGAACATATCTGTCAAAGTCATATGCCTCCCTTCTCGTTAGGTATGGCTTTTCTTTATTGTTGGTGGATTTGGTGAGGTAGAAATGATATTGTTTTTAATGGTAAATGTTGGGCTACGGAAGCGGTACTTAGTGGTAAAGCACAAGGAGATTTCTATGAATTTCAGGATGTTAACTCTAAGGTTCCATCACCTTTGTCGAGATCCACTCGTAATGGGACCTTAGTGTGGCAGCGCCTTGAGATGAATGTAACCAAGATTAATGTGGATGCTGCTGTCTTTAGGTGTGAGACTGTAGAGACCCGAATAACTCTAATTTTGAGAAATATTGATTAAATGCTAAATTGAGAAAATATGATTTTATTGATGGATAATTGAATTAAGGACTAAAGTGATAGAATTGAGAATAGAGGGGTAATTGTGTAGATTAAAGGATACATGAGTATATATAGATGTGTGTGAGGAGTAGGAGAGCATTTTCTATCTCCACTCCCTCTCTCATCCGTTCCTCTCTCTCTCTCTACCGTCCCACTCTCTCTCTCTTCTCTTCTCACCAAAAACTCTACCTCAAACCCAAAAATCTTCAAGAAACATCATCAACCGAGCCTCCTAATCGCGTCCATAAGCTCGGAAATCCTTGGGTGAAGTTCGAATCGGAGTTTCGAGGTTCGAAAGTCTAGGGCTCGTCCAAAAAACCCGTGGATCTCGTCCATTGTTTCGAGGTAGGAACTTCTTGACCTCCCTTATATGTTTACTTGTTGTTTTGGTGTAGAATCGAGCCATTGGTTGTTGGATTTTTGATTTTCGTTCGTGTTCTGAACTTCTGCATGAATAGTACCCGAAGCCAATCCGTATCGATACGGATTTTGAGGCGTATCGATACGGGTAGCTTATCTTTTTGGGCAGTGTGTTCCGTATCGTACGGATTTTGAGGCGTATCGATACGGGGAGCTTATCTCCAGTTTTGCTCCTTTTGCTTCTCTATTGGTTGTCTTGACTCCCAATCACTTCTAAACCCTCTTGAACACCTCATAATCGATCTCAAGCTCGTTTATTTGACTTCCTTTTACCTATCGTCGTTATCCTTGTCCGTTGGCCTCCCGTTGGTATAAATCGAATATGGAATCACATGGTTAAACATTGTTAAAAATGCTTATTGGTTGATGCTTGGAACTTGTGATTGTTCATGATACATTTGTGATAGTGTTGGCATATCTTATGACACCACATTTAAGAACGTGATCTAGAGAAGTCATAGCTTGCGTGTTAGTTGAGAATTGGGTGTTTGAGGTCGAATGGTGGTTTGGGAGTCCCGTACGCAAGGGGTGGTAATACGGTGGCACACAAGGGTCCCGAACGCAAGGGGTGGTAACACGGTAACCCTCGTAGTGATGTACGGTAACGCAAGGGGTGGAAATACCGATGGTGGGAGTTTGAGTTAGTGAGTTAAGTTGGGATTGTCGAGGTCATTTGAGTCTTGTGACTTAGGCGCATAATCGGAATAAAGATACATATTACAAATTAATCGGCCATTAAGTATCGAGCTACGTTCCCACACCTTTCTTTCTATTGCACTAATCGGCATGTTTGCATATAACTTTGGTTAAGATTTTCCTACTGGGCTATTGTAGCTCAACAAAATCTTTCTTTTCAGATTCGAACGCCGGACAGTTGCATCATGCGTTGCATGCTTGGATTGTGGACAGATTTTGGAAGCTTATCTCACTTAATTACTTTTTCATCATGTAATAGTCTAGCTTTTGGGTCAAGATGGCTTTGAAACTCATTATTCTTGATTTATCTTTAACTAAGTTTGTAACTGTATTTAAGCTAATTTGGGGCCGTGGTGCCAAAATGCATCTTCTTTTGGAACTAAGGACTTGTCTGTAATTAAACAGGTGGAACATTATTTTGGGGAATGCGATGACAAGTGAGGTCTTTTATTAAAACGTATTGTTTTGATTTATGTTAAAAATCCAGGTCGTGACAGAGACCCTAACTAGCAATTGTCCCACATCAGAGAGATGTGAGAAATTGCAATGGTATATATCAGGACACGTTGAGCTACTGTATAACTTGAGGTTAACCTTTTAAGCCACGTGGTTAGGCAAAAGGTAAAGTAGGTCAGCTGGCGCGGGTCGTAATAGGTGGTATTAGAGCCAAGTTGTAAAATCTATAGACTGGCCGTGTTTAGACTAGTGGTGGACCATAGGGTGTTTGTCTTGTGTCCGTGGGGATGGGAAGGAATAGACGATCATGAAACATGTCATGCATTTACTTTTGTTATTTGAGATGTTATTTGATGAATTTTTGCATATATAGTTATGAGCCGCGATGGTCAACATGATAATGCTTGAGGGGGATCCTAGTAACACCCCGTCCCACATCGGAAGTCTACATGGATGATCTTGGGCATATAAGAAATCTTGTGGGCTACTACTAGTACCTTGTGCTTAAGCTTTTGGGCCATGTGGTATGGCTTGTGGATTAAAATCAAGGTATTAGGCCAGTAATCTGCTTGGGGCGTGATAGGTGGTATCAGAGCTTGCACCAACAGAAAGTGTAGGGCGGGTCTCGCAAGGAGACGTGCTTGGTGGGCCCGACAAAGCTCGAGGTGCTTTGTGGTGCTTGGGTGGGTCCCACATGAGACGAGCTTGAACTGCTTGTCGGGGACTTGTCCTACAACGCTTGGTGAGTTGTGATGGACCATGTGGTGCAACATAGGTGGGGAGATTGTGAGACCCCAACTAGCAATTGTCCCATATCAGAGAGATGTGAGAAATTGCCATGGTATATATCAGGACACATTGAGCTACTGTATGACTTGAGATTAACCTTTTGAGCCATGTGGTTAGGCGAAAGGTAAAGCAGGTCAGCTGACGTGGGTCGTGACACTAGGAGTTCGAATTCTATTGGTACATGAGCAATAGCTCGAGGTCATGATGGCAAGGTCCCTGGTATCTTCTTGAGTATTCACACTGGTATTACTTCATTAAGAATTGCTGAGGCTATGGCTATTCAAGATGGTTTGAAGTTGGGGATTGATCTAAATCTCTCTAAAGTGGTTATTGAATCAGATGCGGAGGCGATAGTGAGGAAATGTTCTACCTCTCTAGATCCACCTATTAATATAGCGGCTATTATTTTTTATTGTTTAGCTCTGAAAGAATCTTTTTCTTCCTATGAGTTTGATTTTGTTAAACGTGATTGTAATCGGGTTGCACATTGTTGTGCTCAAAAGGCTCTTATGAATGGTTGATCCGGTCTGTGGACTTCCATTTTGTCCCCATGGGGTTCCCAACTGTCTGATGTTTAAGCTTTTACGCATTTCAGATTAATAACACTTCTCTCTCTTTGTCAAAAAAAGAAGAAGAGCTCTTTCTTCATTTCTTTCTTTCTTCCCTATGATTGCTTATTTCTTGAGTCGGTTGAGTAACTTGAATAGTTGAGTTTGGTTATCGCGTGACTCCCACACAATTGATCCAGTGTCCTGTGGTTTGTTCTTCGTCATTCATATACATAATGAAAATGATCTCTCTTATGGAAAAAAAAAACTATGGCGCGCATTTAAGTTCATTACTTCAATATCCAAATTACGTAAATGGAAATCGGCTCGTGGTGTTGAATCTCCAAAAGTGGTTTCCACTGACTAGTGAAGCCAAACCAAAAAGAAATCATGCTGGATGAAGAAGCCCTAGATCCTCGAAATCAATCGAACGCAGTAACTTTGATCGCGATGCCGTTGGCTTGTTGATGGGGCGAGTTGGCAGCGAAGGGAAGGTACCGACTGAGCCATAATTGATGCAAGTTGTAGAGGGTTGCACGCTATGTGAGACCCATTATTTTTTGTCCTATACAAATGATTCAAGCCGTTTAATAATTTTAAAAAAATTGAGATGACTTGTGAAAATTCAGCTCAATCCGATATATGTAGGTACTCGATCCAATGATTTTAACAATTTTTAATTTTTTGTAGTTTGAAAAGGTGATTTGGCAAGTTTTGGTTATCCAATTTTAATTATGTCTTTGTGAACAGCTACATTGCCTAACTTTAGCAATCCTTTAAATGAATAACTACAAAATGATGTGTCAACTTTTAGTTATTCAATTTTGATTAGGCCATTGTGGATGCTCTTTGAGCATCCACGATACTATAATCAAAAGTAAAAAGTTTTTAAAATTAACAATATTGTTGGTGCAAATTTTGGACTTTAGATAACCAAAATTAGCAACCTTTTGACAATAACAAAATTTAATAGACTATATATTCTCAATCAAATACACCAATCATTATACAAAAAATGTTATTACTCTCTTCCCTTTTCCTCTCTCTCTCTCTCTCTCTCTCTCTCTCTTCGAACAATATATATTTTTGAAAAAGAAATATTTTACTAATTTTTGGTGGGCCCTGAGTAACTAGTGAATTGGCTGAGCCGCAACGAAAATAAGGCATGAAATTCAAGTCCTATTTCTTGGGAATCCTTTTTAAGTAGGTAAACTATTACCATTAGGTGGTAGCAGTTGGCACAGGTGATGGGGCTCAAGTGTCTCTCCCTCCACGTGCACTCGGGTTCGAGCCCCTCTAGTTGCAAAAAAAAAATATGAGTTAGAGGGATGCGTGAAGAGCTCTGTGCTAGCTGTGCGCCTAGGTGGTGCTGTGGTGACGATCTGTCCTCATGAACAGTAGCTATGGCTTGAACCAGACATTCCACAACGGGTTGGGAGCTCCTATGGTCACGCCCAAGGGGGATTGCTACGCCAGTTGCCCCCTCCTCTACCCTTTTTGATTATCAAAAAAAAAAAAAAAAGTAGGTAAACTATTTATGTACTAGTGTTTGCCCGTGCCATACGGCACTACGCACCTCGGTAGTGCAGTAATTTTTGTTTTTTTGTACCAATGCCAAAAGCCGAGCAGTGGGTAAAAAAAATATATGGCATTTTTGTAATATATTTATGAGAGTGTGGGTGTTTTCTTAAGAGAGTTGGAGAGCATACATCAGCCCTTGGATTAAACGAATCTCAGTCCTTCTTTCAACTTGTATTTGTGTGGTCCCCACACTCTTGTGTTTTATTAGGTAGATTTACGAAAATTCAATTAGTTTGTATGTGAAGGGTAGAGAAATCTGAACCATTGGATTTGTTTGTATGGATAGATAAAATTTGTGTTAGGGAGAAATCTGAACCATTGGGAGAATATTATTTAGGAATATTTCCAATTAGGAAATGATGAGAACTATTAGGTAGATACTATTACAATCAATTAGGTAGATACTATTACAATCAATTATTAATTAAGAAAGGATGAGAATTATAATTATGGAATTTGACTAATTCTAACTTATGTGATTGATGCGTGGTGAGTGCCACTTAAGACAAATAGTGCCACATGGGTGCCACGTTGAAAGCTTGATCCGATGGCTCAAGGACGCGCAGCACTTTGCTGCATACACCCCCCAATTGGCAGTAATTTCTTTCCCGTGTCTCGGGAATCAAGCACACGGTGTATATAGATTTGTAGCCTTCAGGGTCGACTGCTATAAAATCATAGATAGGAATTTAACGGAACGTTCAACAGAATTTCTTTTCTTAAATTATATATAATTTTCTACTATTTGTAAAAACTACAAAAAAATATTTTATGACATACAAAATGATGTCTTGAAAGTTGAAAATATATTTCTTGCAGTAAAAAGATAGGGAAAAAAAAATAGGGGCATTGGATTTGAGACTAGCTCCTTAATTGAGAGAAAATTTACAAATACATCCAACCCTAATTGTAATTAACTTTCCAATCAGTCTTAAGATTCACAATATATTCCTATAATACCCTCAATAACTACTAGATTGTAGTCATTTAATTTGATTACATTCCATAATCTCTCATATCTTCTAATAAAGCCAATCTAGTAGTAATATTTTTCTCAAACTTTTTTATGGGGGCATTTGATTACATTCCATAATCTCTCATACATACCTCCGACCCTAATTGCTAACTTTCCAATCAGCCTTTAAGATTCACAATATTCTTATAATTCCATCAATAACTACAAGATTGTAGTCATTTATACTTATATTACATTCCTTAATCTATCATGTCTTGTAAACATAGCCAATCTAAGAGCATCCGCATTGTAATAAACAAATAGGTATGGATGAGCAAACTTAACAACAATGCTCAAAAAATACCTCACATTGTAATAAGCAAAGTTACAAGTCTTTTAGCAAATAACCAAATTCCACCCATTTCATAACCAAACTTAACAACTTTTACCAATAACCAAAACTCAATAACCAAACCCAATAACCAAACTCAAAACTCAATAACTCAAAAACACCTCACATTGGAATCGTCTCATTGAGACGAATAATTTGGTGTGGTTGGGTGCGTGATTGGAACTCGTTTGCGATTGGCATAGGTACATTGTGTATTGTGGGGTTTTTTTGGTTAGGAATGTAAAAATAACCAATGTGGAGGTAGATGTTGTTAAATTTGATTATAAACTAAATGGATAATCAAAAGCTGACGTGTCACATTTTGATTATTGATTTTGATTATTCCCATTGCGGATGCTCTAATATATTCTTTTCTTCAATTTTTATGTTTCTCTAGCTAAAAGATAGTAGTATTACAGAACAGAAAATGAGTTAATTCAATTTCTGTTCAAATTAAAATTTGAAAACGAATATTTCACAAATTAATCAAATAATATCTGCATTGCTTTCAAGAAAAATTCTATGGAAAAAAAAAAACATAGTACCGAACATTTTGTTACAGTAGCACAATCTACCCACCACGCAATTAATACACTAACTTGTCATAATATTATAAAAATTTGTATATCTAGTTTCTAATTTCTCTGCTTACATTTCTTTTGCCAAGCAAAATAAATAAATTCTCTGCGAACATGACCCAATACCTTTTGTCTCTTCAAATATTAAAGATCACAAGAAATAATGGTACAGATTTTGGGAATAATTACATTAATATTTTTTTTTTTGCTCGGCAATAATTACATTAATATTTTACCCAGAAAGGATATATCATCTTAAACGGCCAAATTCAAATGTAATATCCCTATACTTACCAACATATATTAAACATGACCAATCAACTAATACATTCATTCCACAAGGACAAAATCGTAAATTCGCATGCCATTGATGTGTGTATAAAAGGGGCACTGAAGCTCAGGCTTTGCTTTATTTTCAAGTACAATCAAGATATGCATACCAAAGGGAAGCATACAATGGAGGCGGTCTGCTCGAAGCTTGTGGCAATGGCTCTTGGGTTCGTTCTAGCTGTGGCTTTGGTCGCTGGCCCAGCCGAGGCCCGAATGCTCGAAAGGGTTCGATTTGGGATGTTGTCTAAAGGGTTCGTACCTCCATCTGGGCCATCTTATACCTATAGCCCACCACCACCAACGCGACAACGCTTGCTGCATTTTGGGATGTTGCCTAAAGGGATCGTACCTCCATCTGGGCCATCTTGGAGGTATTCCTATAGCCCGCCACCACCAGGGCGACAACACTCACTACATTTTGGGATGTTGCCTAAAGGGGTCATACTACGTCCATCTGGGCCTTCTATCAAAAGCAATATACTGTCACCGCCGCCACCACATCACTAACTACATGTATCTCCATCTAGAGATTAGGAGCCAAAAGATGGGCCCATTGTAGGTCCTTCTGTTATCTATAAATCGCATTGAATAAATGAAATCTCATGCCCAAACCTTCTTTACATCTACTCATCTCTCTCTACTTGGATGTGCTTTTTCTTGGGCTATTTAATTTACTTATTTGGCCGAGTTTGTAATGAATTGAAATCATTGTCTTTGGTATCATTCTATCTGAAATTTTCCTTACATTTGCATTCGATGTATTCAGGTAATCATTCATTTTGACAAACTGAATCTAAAAAGTAAAAAATTTATGACCTCAAGCAAAAGAAAATAACGAAAGATGAAAAAAGTTTGGAACATGTGCCTTTAGAATCACCTCATCTTAAACTTCTCTCAAACTTCGGTGCATATGTTTATAGTTCTCTAAGAGTAATGCTATATGTACAGACTGGGAGAGGAAAGAAATCGTACCAACGGCCGCCGGTGGGCCATTTCTGGCCACCGGACGGCCGAACCGAGCCGTCCAAAAATTCTATAAAAAAACTCGATGGGGCCTACGCAAGAATCAACGGCTTATATACACGAAAAATAGGGTGTTTAGATCAAGCACCCTACACACATCGGATGCCGTTGATTCCCGCATAAGCCCCATCGGTTTTTTTTTTTATAGAATTTTTGGACTGCTCGGATCGGCCGTCCGGTGGCCAGAGATGACCCGCCGGCGGTACGATTTCTCTCCCCCCGGTCAGTACGTATATCATTTTCGGTTCTTTAATTCCTTTTGTCTGGGCAAGTTACGAAACTTAAAATTTTGAGAAAAAGTTGATACTAAATTTTTTTCCAAAATTCGAATAACACCAAATGTTTTTAAGGATAATTAATTTTGTCCAAATTCCTCGTTACAGTTTTTGGAAGATTCAATGCACACAGATCCACAGTGATGGGTGTGTCCACTTTGGGTCCCACAAAAATGATCCAAATCATTCATTACATTTCAAATTGTCTTTTATTCATCCCGTCAAAAATCAACTCAATACGGGAGTGTTCGATCCAATCTTGAGCTTTGGCGAAAAGTTAAACGAGGTGGTAGTGCTGTTGTTTGGGATAACAACATCGAGAAAGCTATTCGCTGTGTTTGGTTCACAATTTTGAGTGTAAAATTTTGAGTTAAAATGTAAAAATATGTGATTGGATGAGTTATTTGAAAAAATAGTGGACCCCTGACTCAGAGATTTTAATAGTAAATAAATAAAAAGAAAGGGATAAAAAAAGGCTGTCCCAGACTCTTCCATACTCTCTCTCCTCAATCGGATTAAAAAAAAAAAACTCTCTCCTGTCTCCTCAATTCATCCCCACTTTCATCCCAACCACTCATCTCTTTCATCTCCACTCTTTCATCCCAACCAACAACAGGTACAGCTTTTATGGCTAGGGATACAGACGACTCGCAGAAACTCCTATGGTTAAAAAATTAAGTGTTCCAATTTTTAATTCGTTTGAACGGGTGTGAAGATCTTATTATTTTGATCATATTATTCTAAAGAGACATGATCAAATTTTATTTCTAGGGCTCTCATAATTACGTTTCTGCTCTTTAGGATTGCAAATTGAATGGTAGAATTTTTAAAAAAAAGCAAGTATTACAGTAATGGTATTTTGAAAAAAAAAGCAAGTATTACAGTAATGGAATTTTTAATAATATTACAGCAATGGTATTTTGAAACACTTATTTTTGTTTAAAAACCAATTTTTTTTAAATAAAATTGTTAAATAATAATACTATAAATTCGTTAATTTAGTATAAATAATATTACAGCTTTAATTGTGAAAGAATAATTAAATTTGCAACTAAATATAAAATGTAACACATAATTAATTTAGGAACCGCACAAGGACAAAAGGGTCATTTGACAGCTTTTTACATCATCCATCATTCCTTATCCAAACAACATACTATTTAATCCCCCTCTATAACATCACTTATTAACCAATACCCCCTACTATCTTATCCCCTTATTAACTTATACCCCCAATTTTTTCCCCGCATCCAAACGGGCCGTAAGATTTTTTTCACAATTATCCAATAACAGGTAAAGGCTCTGGGAAGGACACATGTGGAGGGAAGTGGAACAAAAAACCGAAAAAAAAATAAAAGAAGACACAGGAGGGTAAGAGTGGTGGGGCCCACATGGTTGAATAGTCACACTTTACTGTCAAAACAGTACTCTTTTGCCGGTTGGAGTTGCTTTTTGGCCCCCCACATAACTTTGCATTCCAAAACAACTTTTTCAAATAAAACTCTTAGTGCCCAACCGAACAAAGTGATTGTGATCATATTGGTATTGTTGTTTGCGTAAGTAAATAAAAACGTTTCAAACCCAAACAGTTATCAAACACATTTAATAATTCCTTGACAACCATTTGGCTAATCCAATATCTGAAATCAGACAATTACTAGGGCCCCATTTCGCTAAAGTAATGAGTACTTATTTTTTAAATTAAAAGTGATGTATTATAAACTGTCTCGTAAAACGAGAAATAATTATTAAAAAATAAAAACCTTGGCGGAACAAGGCCTAATTCATCGATCAACCATTTAGGTACGAACCTTGGATGTATCTTCTTCCTTTTCCCTTTTCTTTTCGCTTTCTTTGTGTTTCAAGCTTCTCCCTTGAGTATAGAGTTCGGCCATCTCGATGTACCGTTGTCGAGTTCTAATGAAATCTTGTTGCCTATTTAAAAAAAAAAAAACCATTGGGGTATGAATAACTATTACTAATTCCAAAAACTCTTCCTTGTATTGTACACTTTGTAGTCACGCCTGTAAAATAACACACACACACACACACAAATTTTGGAGGCAAATTCCCAGTGTCCAACATGAGCACTTTTGAAATTCATTTTGATGATCGGAACCATTCATTTTATAGAAAAAAAATTCGTGCATGGATACATATGGGACACCTGTATGGGCTACAGCTTGCCACTTCCTTAGTTCCTCTTTTTTTTTTTTTTTTTTTGCCATTCATTAATCATAATCTAAACTATCCTATGGGAATTGGGAGGGGATGGGCCTAACGGGGATCGAACCCTACCCAGGAGCATGAGAGAATTTGAGGTAATTGATTTTCACACCCCCTTCTTCTATAAACACACTCTCTTTTTATCCTCTTATGATGCAAATTGACAAAATTAACCTTTCGCATGTATATTCTTTCACACTTTGAATGCCAATATTATAAATACACATCACAAGAAGACAAAGAAAAGAGTGCGGTTATAAAAAGGGGAGTGTGAAATTCACTACCCTTAAAATTTATAACAAACTTGTCACTCGTTTCTCATGGTTTGTTTTTGGGTGGATCATCTCCTCATTATGTAGGCAATCAGTCTATCCACACTGACAAATTGCACACAGATTTTATTGTGGAGCCCACCACGGGTCCTACATAAATGATCCGAGCCGTTCATTAAATGTAAAATATTTTTTCAAGGGTTCTCGCTAAAAATTAACTCAATCTGATGCCTACAGATGCTCGATCCAATCATCTAACTTTTCATTATTCAAAAATGTGAATGAAAAATTAGATTATTGGATTGAGCACGAGCACCTATAAATATCAGATTAAGCTGATTTTTTAGGGGAGCTTTGAAAAAATATTTACATCTACTTAACGACTCGGATCGTTTGCATGAGACCCGTGGAGGGCCCCACAACACAATCTGTGCACAAATGTCTGTGTGATTAGTAGCGCTGTTATGTAGAGTGTTAGGTTGTTATGTAGCGTTGTTTGCAGATTGTACTGATCACAATAGATTAACAAAACTATTTTCCTTTATTCCTTGTCCTTTGTCACGTCGATATCCCATTAATTTAGAAATTATCGCATCATGTATCAATGTGTGTATCAGCATCCGTGCCCCTACTTTTTAGGGTTGCAGACTTGGACATCATCTATCGTATCCACACACACACACACACACACACACACACACACACACAAAAACAGGGTAGCGTCGCCTCTTGGGTACATATTAACAGGGTATGAAGTAACTTTGGTTTTTGGCTCCCAAGCACAACCTAAGACAGCGATACAATTACAAATCCAAACTAGAATGCTGCTTTCAAATAACTCTCTGCACATACGAGCAATATTTTGCAGCTAAAGACTGGACCACCCCTAGAAACCATCAGACGGCAAAGGATAAGAGATCACAAAAATGAAGGAGCTGAAATGTATCTGAAGATATTCGAGGTTGCTCCCTAGCTAGAATTCTTCTTCATGCTATTTTTAATTTATTATCAGGATCAAACAGAAATCGAACATAAGAAATCTAGCCCTCGCGCCTTTCCTAGAACAAACTACCTCCATCTGGAGTATATGATTCCCGGCGTCAATTTGCCTTCAGGATCGCTGGTTGCCGGATCCAAATCAACGAATACAAGTTTCATTCCTTTTCCTTCAACAGACTGTAGCAAAAACAAATTACTTGTGCAACACAATTTTTTGGTTTTGTCCTTATTCAATTTTTTTTCGTTTGTCAGTTTTGGGTGAGGAAGAACGAGAGGAACAGAAAAGTAAAAAATTATGGAAAATATTCAAGAAAAAGTCCAAATTTTGACTTCTTGAGCTTTTCTTTGGATATTTCCCAAAAATACTGTGTAAAAGTCATAATTTTTTATTTTTCCTATTCCTATCATCCTTACCCACCCATATCACATAAAAGTTTGGCGTAAAACAAACAAATGCCAAAAAAAAAAAATTCTACAAGTTTGAACCAAAAAATTATTCTGTATAAGTTAATCACCAATGTAAACACCCTTTTAGAACTGGAGGTTGGTTGAGAGAGAGAGAGAGAGAGAGAGAGATTCTACACCTCACATATCTGAAAAATAGATGACACCAGTGGAGTACACTGTTTATAAAAAACTTGTCTAGGAGAGCCATATTCAATAATATCTAGCACTTCATTCCAGTCTCTAGGGCCATTTGCAATAGCAGTTGTTCTATGAATAAAATGTCTCTCCATGTGCTTCTTAGAATATCCTCAAGGTACAAATTGTTATAAACCTTGAGCTTGGAATATTGCACATCTTTGCTTCCCATATTTGTTTCAATGTCATCTGGCTTGCAACTCAACTCTTTGTCCTTGATGCCAAATGTGAGTTTGGCAAATCTTTCATTACAGAAATGGCCTATTTGGAGAATTTCATCCAACTTTTTCCCTCCAACGCCTTTCCCACTAATTCCCGACTTTTGATGCTCGTAAAAAACTCTACTGGTAAAATCATTTGGAAGGACTCCGTTCCTCTCCTATATATCCCATAGCTTGCTTTAACTTTCTTTTGATTTTAGTAAAAGAAAAATGGGAAGCAGTGATGAATGCTTCACTTTAGGTTGAGTAAAATATGACATTTGCTGGTCCAGGCTTCAAAGAGACAATTTCCATGACCCTTCAACAATAATTTTCCCCGGCACTTGCTCTTTCTCCTGAAGAATTTGCGCTGCCTCCCCACGAAAGGCTCAGATGATTTTGAGACTTTTAGCTTCCGATCTATCAAGTTGTATTTTGCTAAAGAATGGGAATTTTGGTCTTCCTCTGCCTGAGCATCCTCCAAGTCTTTAATGTGTTTCACCAACAGTGAGTTTGGATCTTTAAGATTTTCAAAATTCTCTCTTTATTTGAACTTAGCGTCTTAAGTGAATTCATAGATTCGTCGGAGCAATTGATTTTCTCAAATTTGTTAGATGCTTCCCAACTGTTAGCCTCTGATCCACCAAACCTTAATTGTGCCGATTAGATTTCTAGTAAATATAGAATGAGCCTGCTCAGACTCAATGTCAATATTCTAATCATTTCACATCAAGATTTTTTCCCTCGTTTGAATCTTGATGAAAATAGTATTCAGACCCTAAGTTTCCGAAAGCATCCAACTCACCATGTGTATCACAAGCACTTGTGCTACATTTACTTCTTATCTTGTGATTCTTTTCCATATAGCCTCGTCTTGTCAAGTCAAATTCTTCGGCTCGGACATCAACACTACTCTGCTCTTCTTCCATAAGTTCTTTTTGGCGATATCAGTTATCAAATTGTCCCTTCCTTCACCAACCGAAACGAAATGCAACCTTATTAATGCCACAAATACCATAATTCATGCCATAAACTGAGAGCCTAAAGTTCAGTTTTCAAATTCCCATTCAAATCATCATGTCCACTCCTTACCCACACATCTTCAGGGGAAAACTCAAAAAAGAACAATTATTCTGATTTGCAAGGGAGGATTACAATCCACTACAGATTCAAATTACCACTTACCAGCACTTACAAAAAATACTCGAGAGGGCCAATTTGGGTTTGTCAGCTTCTGCAGTTTAGACCGGTAATATCCCGGACCTGTGGAAATGGAATAAATTAGATGTGGAAAGACGGCGTGGGAAAAAGCTCAAACACCTTAAGATATGAATCCATCACTTTTGATTCAAAGGGAAGGAAATCAGCTATGGAAAATAAATGAAGCAATCGCATTAAAACAAAACTAGGAGCGTCAATGAGGACTGCGACAATTCAAAAGGAATGAAACACGATGAGAGAAAGAGTAGCAAGTGAACAGTTCGAAACAAGAAGTAGAGAGTGAGATATGATGTGAGGAGACTAGAGTAGGTGTACTTCTCTTCTCATGCCCCACACGGCAAAAAAAAAAAAGTAAAGATAATTTAAGAGTGGTAGAAAAACTTATGCTTTTTTGGATGAAGTAATTCAAACCAAGTTAACCAACAGGTTAGTTTAAAACCAATGTGCTACAAAAATACAAAAATACAACAACATAAGATAACACATCTAGTCCCCAATCATTGGGGGTATGGGCGGGGGACGATTGGAAACAGACATAACCTTTGGCAATATATGCACAAAGTGGCTGCTCTCAAAATACCACTGTTTTAATAGCCCCCCTAAACATCCAAGAACCGAGGTCCTACAGGGACGTTTTATTGTAGAACCGTACCCCCAAATCAAAGCCACATGGCATCAGAGAGGGCAGGCCTAGAGACCCAAATCAATTTATGTGCACATTACCATACTTCCTTCGTTGATAGTCTAGAGCATCGGTATGCACATTTAGCGGGAGAAAAGGCCTTGTTCGTTTCTAAGTTTAGAAAAGTTGTAGTTTTATTTTGTAATTATTATCCTATTTTTCTCTCCAATCATTACTCTATTTCTCCAATTATTACTCTCATTTCTCTCTCTATCTCTCTCCACTCATCACCCCTTTCTCCAATCATTACCCTATTTTTCTCTCCACCCACTACCAAAACTAAAATACCCAAAACTACCAAACGAACAAAGCCAAACAACTGACAAAATAAGGCAATACAATTGAGAAACAAGAACTAGTTTATGTTGATATCAGAGCCATATATAGGTTATTATTTTAAAAACTGTACAGATTGGACTATTTACAAACCAATACTCCAGTTAAGCTTGAACATCACACTCTTGATCTAAAATCCATTTCTATTGCAAACAGAGCCTAATCAAATTAGATCTAATGAAATTCAACATCAAATTCACAAATCAATCAATTTGTAAGAAACAAACCAACAACCAAATCTTGAGAGCATCATCTAATCGACAACTATTAACCTGAGAACAAACATGCAAGCAAGACAGGTGATATTAAATGCACCAAAGCCAGTGAATGTTTACAAGTAGTTAGTTGTAAGAGAGAATAGCCTAATAAAAGTGAGAATAGCCTGATAAAAGTTCAAGTACAAGTGAAACAGTTAAAGTAGGAAAAAAATTATATAGACATGGCGTTCTTGTTGGATTCAAGCTAACGTCCACCACACATGTATCAAATCGTTAATCAAAGTTGCATAAAGCCAAACTATGACTCAATTTGAGAATAGATTCCAAACAAAAAGTCTGAAAAAGTACGATATAAGTAGATGTATATGTCAGACCATAATTACTATCGATTATGCACTTTTGTTTTTTTTTTGTTTTGAACATCCTATGCACTTTAGTTAACTACAATGCTTTTCTGCAAGGGTGATCTACACTGTTAGGTGAGATGAATTCAAGTTAGCAAAACCCTAGATTCAAACCCTTTGATTATCCTAACAAATCAAAGGACCGTTCAAAACATAACAAACACAAAACAGAGTCTAGAGAAAATTCTTCAGAGCTCAGAAGATTAAATACACATGAGAAAACAACCCCAAACCATTCTCACAGCTATAGACATACCAGAAGAATAAGCAACCACTTGTGACCATATAGACATACCAAAGAAGAAATAAAATAGGAGAATGGTTTAAGGATCATATCAATATACCGAAGTACATTAAATTAGAAACACAATTTAAAATCAGTGATCACAATGATCGACCACCCCCATTAAAATTAGTAACAACAGAATTGCTTAATTATTCTCACGAGAATGGAACCTATAGGAGGGGGACTATCATAATTTGACAAGTGTTGAAAGAAAAGGGGGCCATAGTTTTAATGGCAAAATCACCATACAAGATTCTTATTCTTTGCTTCTTGCTAACTGAAATATAACAATAATATACATAAACAAGGAAAGATAGAAGACCAAGCAAACAAAAAACTATAGGTACACACATGAATAAATGAATAATGAATATGACCTTATATACAAGGACCTTCAAACACCTAAAAGGCGTAACAGTACTAACAGACTAATAAGAAATCCCAAATGTAAGGCAAATATCACACCCACAGCACATGAGGCTAAACTTGTATGAGTTATACAGAACCAATTGCTAAATTATTTTTCTTGTAAACTTCAACCCTATGCAGAACCTAAGGTTTAAATCAAAATCAGGAAAATGTCCCTTTCTCAACCAGTACAATAAGGAAATCATATATTCATGTCATTTATAAATTAGACTAATCCCTAGGTTAAGAACTTCAAACCATAGCAGGTTCAAGCCAACCAAAGAGGCTTATACATTCTCATGTCAAGTGTGCATGGACATGAATCTACAAGAAGGAAAATGAATAGTGGAGCCAAAGTACATAAAACTGCATTTCAACAATCGGTCCCAAATAATGAGGAACCACCATAACAATAAAAATGCTGCTATCGAAAAGAACGAAAACCAAATACAGGTTCTACATACCATTTGTAAAAGTCAACCTCAAATGCGTTACTGCGAAGTTCTCTCTTATTAACCTGTGAAAATTTGTCTATCTTCCATATATACTTTCTCACTAGGTGATAGCCTAGCTACGAGCTACACATAGGGAACATGCTCATTGGTTCAGGTACATATGCATGTAACTTATATGTAGAATAGGTAAGGATGATCGCTGGTTGTTTTGTGTTGAGTATTGTTTTGGATATAATGGCAAAAATAATATTGATATACTTGATAATGAGTACATCGAGGGGAAAGAAAAAAGCGTAATTGGAGATTAAATGATATGACATATAGCCAACATAAATAGACAAAAAGAAAGAAGTAGAAAATAAAAGAAACTTCCAACGAGAAGTTGGGAAGACCAAAAAAAAAACATTTGCCAATACCAACTTGGTCTGGTTTGGACATTTGCATATCTAGTATCACCTTCAAATCCAATCCAAGTACAGACATCATCAAAATGCAACCTCATGACTGGAAATATGAATATTTAGCATCACGGTCCAAGTCAAATCAAGTAATGACTGCATCAATATGTTGTTTGGAGAGAAAAAAGTGTGTAGTGTTGAATTAACCCTCACACGTAATCATTTATTTATATAAAGAGATATTCATTACACAAATGTAAATAAGCAATATGGGACAATATACTAGTATACTAATATACTAGTATTCCAACACTCCCCCTCAAGCTGGAAAATAGATATCACACAAACCCAGCTTGTCACATAACATCTTCAACCTGGGCTTAAATAATGACTTGGTGAATATGTCAGCCAATTGAGCACTTGTAGACACGAAAGGAGTTGCTATAACACCATCAGTCAACTTCTCTCACACCATATGACAATCAACTTCAATATGCTTAGTCCGCTCATGAAATACGGGGTTGGAAGCAATGTGAATTGCTACTTGGTTATCACAATACAAATTCATAGGCAAACATTGAATCATATCTCCTCAAGAAAAGATCACCCACACAATCTCACATGTGGTGTGAGCCATGGCTCTATACTCTGCCTCTGCATTAGACCGTGCAACCACGATCTGTTTCTTACTCTTCCAATTAACAATATTGCCACCAAGAAAAACACAATATCCAGTGGTTGACCTCTTGTCAGATGGACTTCCTGCCCAATCAAAATCAGTGAAGGCCTCAATACGACCATTAGCTCTATAAAATAGACCACGTCCAAGATGAAATTTGAGATACTTGACAATTCTAAGAACGGCCTCCCAATGTGGCAAAGGAGGAGCAGACATAAACTGACTCACAATACTCACTGCAAATGAAATATCAGGACGTGTAATAGTGAGATAATTCAATTTACCAACCAAACGGCGATATTGGGATCCATAGGGGTATCGACAGGTTTCGCCCCCAACAAACCAGTCCCTTCTAAGATATCCAGCACATATTTCCTCTGCGGTAGACTAATACCATCTTTAGATCGTGTCACCTCGATACCTAAAAAATACCGCAATCTACCCAAGTCTTTAGTATGAAATTGACTCTGCAAAGAGACCTTCAACCCATCAATACCTTTCTGGTCGTCACCCGTAATAATAATATCGACATACACAATCAATAACACTTTACCTCGAGCAAATGTGAGAGAGAAAACAGAATGATCAGACTGACATCGAATCATACCAAATTTCAAAACTGCATCACTGAACTTGCCAAACCAGGCCCTGGGAGACTATTTAAGCCCATAAAGAGCTTTACGAAGATGACATACCTGAGACCGCTCCCCCTGAGCTACAAATCCAGGTGGTTGCTCCATATAAACCTCTTCAAGAAGATCACCATGTAAGAAAGCATTCTTGACATCCAATTGGAATAAGGGTCAGCCAAGATTAACGGCGAGAGAGATAAGGAGGCGGACCGAGCCAAGCTTGGCAACCGGGGAAAAAGTCTCAGCATAGTCAACACCATACGCCTGGGTGTAGCCCTTAGCAACAAGGCAAGCTTTGTAATGCTCAACAGACCCATCAGGATGATATTTCACAGTGAATACGTAGCGGCACCCCACAGTTGACTTTCCAAAGGGTAGAGGAATCAACTCCCAAGTCCCATTATCATGGAGCGCAGAAATCTCCTCCTCTAGTTGTCCGCCACTCAGAAACAGACAAGGCCTCCTAAACAGTTTTAGAAACAAAAATAGAGGAAACAAAGGGAGTAAAAGCACGAAGAGTGGGGGATAGATGATCATAAGATACAAATTTAGCAATTGGATGAGAAATAGTACAAGTGCGAATACCTTTACGAAGAGCAATGGGAAGAGAAGGTGGATCAATAGGGGCCCAAGGAGGAAGAGGACTCGGATCTCGCAACAGAGGAGGAGGCTCAGCGGCAAGCAGAAGTGGTGGTTGTGCAGCTTTGGCACGGCGAACATAGACCTGCATCGGGGGGTGCTGCTTTTGAGGTTGCCCGGAAGGAACCAAAATATGCATATACTCAGACTAATCCCCATGTGATGAAGTCGGAAAATAGGGTAACGACTCATGAAAAATAACATCAGCATAGACAAACTCGCGATGCAAAGTGGGAGAATAACACTTACAACCTTTTTGAGTCCGAGAGTACCCCAGGAATACACACTTGACAAAGCGTGGATCAAGTTTATCGCGACCAGGATCAAGGGTATGAACATAACATGTGCACCCAAAAATTTTAAGAGGTAAGGAATATAAAGAACAACCAGGGTGCAAAATACTATAGGGAATCTGGCCCCCAAGAACGCAGAGGGCATATGATTCACGAGATACCCGGCAGCAAGAACGGCATCACTCCAAAAGGATTTGGGAACCGCCATCTAGATTAAAAGGGCTTGAGCAACCTCTGTCAAATGACGTATCTTACGTTTGGCAACCCCATTCTGTTGGGGAGTGCAAGAACACGAATACTGATGTAGGATACCATGCTCATCAAAAAAGACAAACAAAACATTATAGAAATATTCACCAGCATTATCAGAACGAAAGATACGAAGAGAAACATCAAACTGAGTTTTTATTTCCATATAAAAAGATTTAAAAATGGAGTACAAGTCTGACCGATTTTTCATGAGATAAACATAAATAAGCCTAGAATAGTCATCCACAAAAATAACAAAATACTGAAAACCACCACGTGTAGAAACATGCACAGGACCCCAAATATCTGAGTGAACTGAATAAAAAGGACGAGACACTCGACTCTCTACTCTAGGAGGAAAAGAAATACGACGATGTTTACTTAACTCACAGACCTCTCACATGGCAAAGACTGAAGACGACGACACGACGGGACTAGCTGTTTAAAAGTCTGAAGAGAGGGATGACCAAGACGGCAGTGATGCTCATAAGGAGAGACGGAAGTCTAAAGAGCAATGGAGGCAGGAGGGTCGCCAGTGTCAAAATAGTATAGACCACCACGCTCAACACCGCCACCAATCTTCTTCCTTGTCCAGAGATCCTGAAAAACACAATAACTAGAAAAGAATGTAATCGAACAATTTAAGGATTGGGTAAGTTTACTAACAGACATAAGACTATGGGGAAAACGAGGAACATGTAAAACAGAGTCTAAAGTAAGAGAATAATGTAAAATAACAGAACCCAAACCAGCAATGTCCGAAAAGGAACCGTCAACCAAGGCGACACGAGAAGGCTTCATAAGAGGACGAGAACCAGAGAGGTGGATGGAGTGGCCTGTCATATGATCGGTAGCACCAGAATCAATAACCCATGGATTATTAGAGGCCAAGCCAGCAAAGGTGGAGCCTTTATGAGCAAACGTAGCAGTGGAGGAGGGCGTATGAGAAGGTGGTTGGGAAAGCAGGCGATGATACTCATCCTCTGGAATAGTAACAACACGTGGGACAAGGCTGGGCACAGAACTAGGCAACACGAAGCCATCATCCTTAGAAACGATAACCTGATGCGCAGATGGGCGACCATGAAGAATCCAACAATACCCAACCGTATGATTAGTACCATGGCAATGGGTGTAGTAACGAGGCCCACGACCATGGGGACGACTACTATTACCAGAATCACGACTACGACCACCACTACCAGAATCACGGCTACCAACAGACTTCACGGAACCACTGCTACCAGAATCAAGACCAAAGCCACGGCTAGGGGGACCACGACTGCCTCCCCCTGACTCTCGACTACCACTGTCAAAACCACGAGAAGAAGGACCACCACGAGGAATCGTGGTAACTGCTCAACTCCGCAACCTACCCTCCAAATAAAGCAAGGGCTAGGTCGTTGTAAAGCATATTATACCGGCAAGACCGGATCGTTCCCACGAAGAAATCTTTTAAGCTAATTTGGATTAGATGTAATGAAAATGGTTTTCGGCTTTCAAGCAGCCAACTTCGATGTTTTAATTTGAATGATGAAAATTAACTTGGATTTAAACTAGATTAAGATGATCGAGTCAAGAGAGCTCGGTTTACTCGTGATTCAGCCAATCAAACGATTTCTTCATCTAACTAATGAGTGGACCGAAACCGTCCGGATTCCACTAAAAGCATTAAAACTGAAGACTACTTGTAACTCGTTTCAAAGTATTAATTCAAACTGAACTCATTTAACGCAAGTGAGAGACGAAAAAGGATCGTTCGCACGCGTATGATTAATCAAGCACGTAGCATGGGCCGATAGACCTCATTGATCAAAGAGGCCACCAATCCCATGATCAAATACTAGAAATCATGGGTTAAATTCATTCAATACGTTGAAATCGAGCTAAAGATTTAAGCGAAACCGTTCGATCGACTAATTCATAGAATAAACCTCACCCCGAGACCCTACCGGTTAACTACTCACCCATTGGGAAAATACTAGAAATCATGCTAAGTATTGAAGACATGATTCACCGATAAACACGGAAATAAACTTGATTTCTATAACAATCCAAGGATTACAAACGACTTTAACAAACGGGAATTAACCGTAAAATAACAACTTACTTGAGTTCTTAAGAAATCGGAAGCTAAAACTTGAAGAAAATGGCTAAGAGCTCTTGAACTTGAAAGACTACAAATTTGTAACGTAATACATAATGGCTATTAATGGCCATATAGCCTATTTATATGCCTTACAATCAGCCATAAAATGGACCAAAAGGCCCCCCAAAATATCCCAAAAACATGCCAAAAGTGGAAACTTTCCATAAAAGGAAAGTTGAAATATCCTGCAAAAGGTGTTGGTCGCAGGGCATTGGTATGGATACTTCATTTTTGAGGTATCCATACCAATTCAACTGCCTTTCAACTTGACATGATGGTATGGATACCTCATTTTTGAAGTATCCATACCTCTGTGCAAAAACAACAGCACAGGTTCAGCTTGGCTCACCAAGCCTTGTGGTGTTCCGACGGCTCTCCAATACTTCAATACTTGATCAACGGGACTTGGCGGAGGTATGCCTTGTGGCCTTGGATCCTCGGATGCCCTCGAGGGCCATCCCCGATGCATTTGCCTCGCTTGGAGTACTTTGGCACGATCCTCGCCAACCTTGACCACCGGCCAATCTCCGAGGCTTCTTGTGGCACCATTAGGCTTCGGTGACAATGAAATGAGAACCGGCGGGCATTTGGACACTTGGTTCATCCCGGAACATCGCTTGGCGTCCAAAACCACCTTCTTGGCACGTTTGACCTGAAAAGCTTACAAAAGATACCTTACGTGCAATATTAAATAAGAACGACGACTTAAACATATAAAAGCCACAAATTAGAGGATTAAAGCCCCAAGATCATACGATCTTGGATGCTAATCAGTAACCAAAGCCGAGCGGGCAGTAGGAGTCAAATAAACAGCACTGGGGTCAGAAATAGAGGCTTGGCAAACTCGACTGAATACCTCACTAAGAGAAGGTAAATCTCTATCACCCAAAAGATTAGAGCGAATAGAATCATAGGCCGGCGAAGGTAACCCAAACAGAAAACGAGCCACCTGTAAGCACTCACGTTGACGCTCCATGACCTGAATATCTGAAGAAATGGGCTCAGGTGTTTGAGCTCCTCACAAACTCCGTAGAACTTGGCATAATACTCTTCCAAGGATAAGCTGCCAAGCTCAAGAGAAAAGAATTGTTGATGAAGAGCATAAGTCCTACGTAGATTATCAGCCGCAGAAAACATCTCCTTAACCTTCATCCATACTTTCTTCGCAGTAGATAAGAAAACCAGAGTATTCTTAATATTTTCCTCCATACTGTTCCAAAGCTCAACCCGAATCTTAGCATCCGTAAGAACCCATGCAGCATAGGATGCGGCAGTCGCCGTGGGAGGGTCATCAGTAAGGTAATGGTATTCTGATTCCCCCACATAATAGACCTCAACAGCCTTAGCCCAAACAACATAATTTCGACCATTCAACAAGGTGGAGGTAATAGATAACCTCTCACAAGATCGAGAAGCACGACTAACAGCAGAAGTCACAGTACTACCTCTAGATAGAGAGCTAGAAACAGATTCGGTGCCAGAGCCCATTGCAAATAGACCAAGTAACCCAAAAAATGGAGCAATCAATAAGAAATTAAGTCAACAACACAGAGGCAGCCACGAACATCAATAATACGTCACGATTATCAGCGAACAAAAGTCATAACACAAGCACATGAAGGCAAACAGAAGCTGAAATAACTAGCAACAGTAGGAGCAAAGGACTCTGAACAGTAACAGCAATAACAGGACCCCAAATCACGAGTCTAAAAGCCAAATCATGAATTCCCAACTAAAAACCCAACTTATAGCAACATGGAATAGAGATCAGACCACTTATGTGCTGAACAAGAGCAGAATAGACAAGATAAGGGCAGTAGCAGTAGCCAGAGAGTACCGACGAGTTTGCCGGAGACTGGTGACGAGTGGCAAGGGTCGCCAGAGGTCCAGGAAGGTCGCCGGAGGATGGCGAGCAGTTGGCGGGGATTAGCAGAGACTAGGTATGGCGGAGAAGGGGCCACCGGAGGCTGGGTAGGGCGGAGGAGGGTCGCCGAAGGCTGGAGTAACGGCAGCGATGGGCGACAAGCCCTGGGTGGGCGTGTACGGGGGTCGGCAACACGAGACTGGGGGCGGGAAGGGTTTTCGGGACTGGGAGGTGGAGGATTTGGGGTTGCCGAGATTGGGGGTTGAGGATTTAGGGCTGGAGAGGACTGCCGAGGGTGGGGTTGGTGGCTATGGTGGCTAGCGGCACTGATTGAAGGCTGTGGATGGCTGGCGGCTATGGTGGCTGCTGTCAAATGTGAGGGTTTAGGGTTTCAAGGGCAGTTTAAGAACCCGCTCTGATACCATGTTGTTTGGAGAGGAAAAAGTGTGTAGAGTTTTGAATTAACCCTCACACATAATCATTTATTTATATATAAAGACATATTCATTATAAGCAATGTGGGACAATATACTAGTATACTAATATACTAGTATTCCAACACAATACACCAACACTCATCATTCTGAAAACCAGGGGCAATAGAGTAGGATAAGGGGCTATGATTCTCCCTAGCTCCCTGCCCTATTTTTTATCAGTACATAACAGTAGCAGCAGAAATAACAGGATTTCGCAGTTGGATATGAGCTTGGAGATATGGTACTCCGAGCCCAGAAAAGCACTAGCACAATGTTCCAGACAAAGGAAAACAGAATTTAAGGTTATATTACATAGAAGTTGAGAGAATATTGGTAGATGCTCTATATATACACACAACCGTTTGTAGGTTCAAGGTTATATGACAGAAGTTGGGAGCATATTGGCAGATGCTCTATATGCACATCCAATCATCTAGGTTCTGTTTAAGTTTGCAAGGACATTGGTAGAGATGTCTATTGTTTAGCGTTGGGAGTTCCAAAAGTTGTTGGATTGAGTAGTTGTTAGGTTGAAGATTTGTTCAGGCAATTAAGGAACACACAAAAAAAAAAAAAACATGTTCAGAAGTTGTTAGTATCCAACATAAAAACCAACCTTGCTGGAGATTGTACGAAACAAATAATACCTTTACTGAAGGCTAGAGAGTAAAAACATCAAGAAAATTGCTGACAAAGCAAACCAAACTTCATCCAGTTTCCCGCATCCTGCTAGTTTAGTGCAAAGGAAAAACAAAACTGATTATCGTGCTACAAAAGTGTACCAAGGGGATGTATAGCTGTGTCAGCATAGAATTTTTTGTGGGATGTCAGAGGCACACCTTCTTGACTATTAGGGAGCTCGTGTTAGGGATGGTAGTGTGGTGGTGATACTCAATCTCCGAAAGTCTCAATAGTATATAAAAGAGTGATCTCCTACCGGATAAAAGAGACCCTTAGATACTTTATAAAATTTTCCAAAAAATCAAATTTCAAATTTTCAACAAAAATTCAACCAGAAATAGAATGCATAAGTCACATACAATTTTTCTATAAAAAAATCAAACAGAAATAGAATGCATAAGTCACAAACATCAACTAAACACAGTATTGCCAATAAAAGCAAGAAAGTACAAAGAATAACTAATCAGAAGAAACACGCTGCTGAGCAAGAATAACACAATCACAATTTTTTTGATTTTTCCGCTAGACCAAGACTTGTGAAATAATGAAGAATAGTTATTCTTAAGCACCTAAAAATAAAATGACATAAAATAACGAAGAATAAAACTGTTTCTACCAAACTGATGCTGATAACAATGGAAGAAAAGATTACTTACGTCTGGTTGTCAATGATTAAATAGGTAAATGGTGAATTGTCCTCCTTGGAGACCTAGAACGAAGAAAAAGTGGGAAAGTAAAGTTAGAAAGAAAACAAATGAGTAACATCATGCAGTGCTATCAATGACGGCCCCAAAAAAAAAAAGAGTAGCATATTCGTATATCATTTGAAAAAGTAGCATATCGAGAAGCTCTAAATAAGATTACAAATTATGGTTGAAAAGCATGCTATCAAGGGCGAGCAATAGAGCAAGATGAGATTTGATACAATTTGATCATTTGAAAAATGCTACACTAGTGAAGAGGTAAAGCAGTATCATAGGATATGTTGCACCATAGGCTATTAACTGCAAAGTGGGGGAGCCTCATATGCTTAGTTGGCTTTGGAGTGGGGAATTAGAAAAGATTCAAGATTAAGAATATTGTATCTCTCTGTAAGTTCTATTCAAAGCACTATACATTTAAACCATAGAATAGGTGTCCTTTAGCATTCAATCAATAAAAATGTAAAACAACGCAATTGGATTAGTTCAACAAGTGTTACCACAAGAAAAGAAATATCTATTCCATCGGCTTCTAGCTCCACCAGTATTCCTCTAACTTGAGCATAATCTGCAATCTAGCACTAACAAATCCCGCATGAAAGCAATCATAATTTTTTCCTAATGTGAACTCCAGCAAAAGAAATATACCCATAATTGGAATCAGTGAGTAAAATTTCCTGGCAATGACATTGTGACAAGTAACTTAAAAACTACTATTAGATTCTGATGTATTGGTTTTGTTATATTGTTCCCCATGTTTTCTAGACATTTCAATGACATTCATTATTTTATGAACACTTTAATGGAATTATTGCATAATATCACAATTAGACACCGAATTGTAGCCTTTTTTCCTGAGTGGAGGTGTCATTCTCTAGGGGGGAAAAAAGGCCTAGCACGTGTAGAGATGTTGAAGTAGTGTTTGCCACCTATTCAACGGCCTAGCTAATGCAGAGTTATGACATGGAAATCATGGAAGGATGCTAACTTGCAGAAAGCGGCCTGTTTACATATCATAAATCATTTAAATGAGAAAAACAGCAAGGACTACAACATATTCCGAGCAACACTAAGTCCTCCTGTTGGGATTTGTCCCACATTGGTTAATTATCTCCTCCAAAACTAGTATATGAGCCTGGACGGCCTCTCCACTCTTTGCCAATTGGTTTGGAGTTGGATGCTTTAACATGGTATCAGAGCTAGAGTTTCGGAGAATTTGTTCCCCCTTATTTGTGCCATAAGTGCACCGTTGTTTGTTGTGATCCAAGTATTATATGGATCATTTATTTACCTCTCCACGTGCGAGTCAGGGGTCGCACGTGCGGGGGAGTGTTGAGATTTGTCCCACATTGGTTAATTATCTCCTCCAAAACTAGTATATGAGCCTGGGCGACCTCTCCACTCTTTGCCAATTGGTTTGGAGTTGGATGCTCAATTGGCTGATATCTTCACCAAACCACTGTTTAAACCACGTTTAGAGTTTCTATGTAACAAGCTGGGATTTTGTGAGATTTATTCTCCAGCTTGAGGGGGAGTGTTAGAGTAGCTTATTAATATTGCTCTATAGTGTCTTTGTCCCACATCGACTAGTCAGGTAATGTGTCTAGTCGTATCATAATATAAATAAAGGTTCTATGTGTAAGGGTTAATTTAACACCCTACACTTCTCTCTCTCTCTCTCTCAAATAACATGGTATCAGAGCTAGAGTTTCGGAGAATTTGTTCCCCCTTATTTGTGCCATAAGTGCACCGTTGTTTGTTGTGATCCAAGTATTATATGGATCCTTTATTTACCTCTCCACGTGCGAGTCAGGAATTAACCCTTACACATAGAACCTAGCTCTGATACCATGTTATTGAGCATCCAACTCTTGCTCTGATACCATGTTATTTGAGAGAGAGAGAGAGAGAAGTGTAGGGTGTTAAATTAACCCTTACACATAGAACCTTTATTTATATTATGATATGACTAGACACATTACCTGACTAGTCGATGTGGGACAAAGACACTATAGAGCAATATTAATAAGCTACTCTAACACCTCCATTCATCTGAAGTGACACATCATAATGCAAATATAAGACCGAAACATCATTCCATATTGTTACAATAATTTGTACAACCTATGATCGTTGCAATAATTTAGGCTAATTATAACACTTATGTCCAAGTGTCTAACTAAAAGGAAATTTAAATTTTCAACCTATGATCGTTGCAGTTTCGTTCACAAACCTTCAAAATTAGCCCTGGGCTCAAGCCCAAACAAGTCGCGCAGGTCAAAGCATTCCCTACATTCCCACCTCCCTGAATCTATGATTCTCAAAAACACCATAATACTATTAAATCCTTCCCAGGTGAGTTGACTATAAACGCAATTCTACTTGTAGGTACAAGAAAATTAAACCTTTGAACAAGCATATCATTTTGTAACAAAGTTTATGTTTGGATTGTATTCCCACGCACGTGTATGTTCGCCTTGTGACCTTGTCTCAAAAGGACGCGGTCCGAAGCCTCGACTTGGCCCACCTAATAACTCAATCCGATTGTGAACCATTTGCTATCCCAAGTTAACTCAACCCAATTACCATGACTAGATCCCAATTCCCGTTTGTGTTCAGACCCCAAATAAGTATTACCCAGTTGATGGAAGAGTGGAGGGATGCTAAATCGAAGAGCTACAGAGTTTTGGTTAACAATATCGGTTCCAGTTTACCAGCATTGATTCACCATACCGGCGGAGAGAGGGCATAAGACAATGGTCAGAGAAACTGAGCGCCTGATTTTTATTTTTATTTTGCCAAAGTGGAGCAGAGATTAAGTAGGGCAATATTGAAATATTTTATCACTTTTGACAGAAGTTAGGTGAAAATATTAACGGTTCTAAACGGAAGCCTGACAAAAGAGACTTAGGGGACAAGGAAACTTAAATGAGGGGGTCTAGCCATAGGCGAATTCATAGAGGGGGTGACCAAGAAAAAGAGGTATACTTTGAGGGGTGCCTAGATAATTAACCCAAATTTCTTTTACTGATTTTGATGTCTAAATCAGGAAATTGGATACATACGACACTTATATTCTAATATTCACTCAAGAATGAACCAAGCAAAAGACCAACTACTCATGTTATTTTTCCAATTCAAGGAACACACTTGCTAGTAGCCGCCATCTCGTTTCAGCATTGCTTTGAAATAACATATATATATATATAGAGTCCCCTTCTATTGAGGACCTAAGTTGCGGACCACCCCATTTCTCCCTTTCCCTATTGAATTTTGATGATCCGAGCCGTTCAATGTGTTCAGAACGTGATTTTAAGGGCACCCGCGAGAAATCGGAAAAAAAAATGACCGGGAAGGACTTGATTTGAGCAGTTTTTATTTGAACAGTTCAATTCAAAATAAACAAAAACTGCTCGAATGAAGCCCTTCCCGGTATTTTTTTTTGATTTCTCATGCCTTTAATCACGTTCTGAACACATTGAGCGGCTCGGATCATCGAAATTCGATCGGAAAAGGCAAAGTCCGCAACTTAGGTCCTCAATGGAAGCCCGCTGTTTATATATATATATATATATATATATATATTTGCACATGCTTTTCCCCAACAAAATAAAATCACATATTTGATACAGATAAAAGCTCACATCTACTCATTGAGCTTCATACAATGTTCAAGCTTTTTTCCAAATCCAATTGAGAGATTAAACCTAGTGCTTTATTTACACTGTTTCAATATTCCTTTTTTCCTACTTAACTTTCTAATTTGAAATCGTATTATTATGATTCATGAAAACCAAAGAGACATGAACAAATTTTGGTTGTGGTCTTTGTCCAAACAACTCAGGTCCTCTTTTATTCATAGCATCTAGGGAAACCAAAAAGGAAAACTATTAAGTACCATAAAGTGGAGATAGAGTTTTATGACTTGCTTCCCATGGAGTATATCGAGAGTTGTATGCCCGTATGCTTCTTTGCTAATTGTTGCTTTGGTTTTTGTTGATGTTTGATCCAATTGTAGGGCAATGCCTAGAGTTTTAGTTTGTTCACGGTCAATGAATGGTTAAGTTACAAAAAAAAAAAAAAAAAACTATTTCTAGAAGAGGACTCAATAAACACACATGTCAACAAAAAGTAATGCAGCTTGAAAGGTAAAATATCCAGTTTAAAATCAGCTGGAAGTCTCATTCAGAAGCAAGCATGAAAAAACAGAACAGATAAATGACATCAAATCTTTTAAAGGAAAAGACAACCCCTCTAACAACAACTCTATTAGCAAATGCACTGTCATTTTTTTAATTGGATTCACTATTAGATATCATTCAAAGTTCCGATCCATTGAAGTACAAATAGGAATGATACTCCATGTAGTTAGCTACCTTCTATGGAATCCAACATATTTCGTATTTATAAGGTTTCAACCTCACCGAGCCCACCCACTTCTCATCTTAAACTAATGGTTAATTGGATTCACTATTAGATATCATTCAAAGTTCCGTTCCATTGAAGTACAAATAGGAATGATACTCCATGTAGTTAGCTACCTTCTATGGAATCCAACATATTTCGTATTTATAAGGTTTCAACCTCACCGAGCCCACCCACTTCTCATCTTAAACTAATGGTTATGCTTCATACCATGTCTCAAATTAATTTTTTGACATAAGGTTCATCCAATTATGTGTGTGAAATGTAGAACTACTCGAAAAGACTTCATTAGAAGTTAATCCAACAAAGCAACTGTCAACTACAGTATATCAACATGCCCAAATGCACTCCAGCACTCCAAAGTTTAGAATATTAAATACACATGAGAATTCTTCAGAGTTCAAAATATTAAATGCACATGAGAAAACAACCTCAAACCATTCTCACAGCCATAGGGTAACATGACGAAAAGAAGAGAACAATAATATCTGTATTGATTTAACCTTTTTAAGTCTTAGACGATTTGCTTTCGTATATTTCAACACAAAACGCAAAATCCAACGTCAATGCACATTCACAATTTCAGCACAGTATGAAAATGTACTTGCGCAAACCCGTCTTCCATATTTAGTCAACCATCCAACTATGAGTATGGTTATCAAGAATGTAAAGCAACTACACCAACTACAATAAGCAACTAAATTCTTATACTAAAGACAATCTAGATGGAACCCATGTTTTGTAATGTTTGAGGTCGATGAAGATGGTTTACTGAACCATGGGTTTGATGAAAATACTGGAAGAGATGCAGTTCCAGAGAGAGAGAGAGAATGTGGGTTATTTGTGGAAAAGGAAGAAAGACATGGGTCTGTTGAGAGCATGGGAAGAGTTCAACTAGAGGGGAAGGAGGTAATAGCTTATAGCTTATAACGAAAAAGACTTAGCTAAGAGGCATGCCCAAAAGCCATTTAACAACTAAGACCATTCACACAAATGAACCATAGATGGTTAAAACTGGATTACCCGAAGTAACATTATTAGAGAAAAAAAGGTTAATCAAGGAAGCATACTCACTCAAAATTGGTAGTGCCCAAACAAGTGCATTGTTTTTTGTGTATTGCTGTCCAAGTAGACGCGTGTAGCTGCAAAAATTTTAGAGAGAGAGAGAGGGGATGTCAGCCTATAATTCCAGAAACCAAAGAACATTAAACAGTGACAATATCTATGAAAATTTTACCTCCATGATTTTAACTTAACATTACTAGTCTATTAACTCACTCAATATTAGAGAAAAAGAGGTTAATCAAGAAAGCATATTCACTCAAAATTGGCAGTGCCCAAATAGGTGCATTGTTGCTTGTGTACTAGGGGCAAGGCATGTGCTTCGCACAAAAATGTCGTGCCCGTTGGATTAAATTTGCCAAACAATCGGTCTTGCATCTTCAATGATTAGTTCGACTTTTTTCTTTCCTTTCTTTTACAGACATAAACATTGAAGGAGTTTGGTGTTAGTTTTGTGCACATGTAGCACGACATATTACAGATAAATATTGGAGGAGTTTGATGCTATATAACACTTGGAACCAAGATTACACAAAATAACTTCTGCTTCAATGGCATCAACTGCAACCATTTAACCCCAAGAAAATTCACCGCCAAACTCGAGCTGCGCTGAAAATTCACTTTCCATCATAAACAACCACGCCGTCTTTATTCTGAATACCAAGGGCTGAAAATTTAATCGTATAATGTGTAAACAAAGATAACAGTAATATCTTATGTTTAACAATGCAAATACGTAATAGCACCACTTTTTTTTGGCAAATGTCATTTCCAAAACAAATGAACATCTATCCCCAAGAAACCTCTTACTTTAGTGGTTTGGTCTGATATTCCGTCTACGTCGAAGAAAAGGGCACCGGAATGAGGCCAACCTGTTCAAGCAACACCAAAACAAGACCAAAAGAAACAGCAGAAAAGAAAATGAATTAGAGGGAACAAGTAATTAAAGACATAAAAAACCTTAAACAAGTAACTTAAGTTACACTACCAAAGATGAATGAAAGCTCAGAAATTCCAGTGTATTCATCCAATTGATATTCATGTGACAGTGAACAGAAATAGATTAAGAGTATCATCGGATACAATACCTTATACTCTTGAAGTGGATTCTTTTGTTCATCTGGCATGTACCAGGATGCATCCAGCAACTTAAAAAGGAAATATGATCTTATCATTCTGATTAAATGCATTAAAACACAAAAATAAGGCTGCTGTAAACTTGTTCATTTCATATGTAAGGGTGCTTTAAACTATTACAAATGTTCCAAGTAAAAAGTAACTACCACAGGCACACTAATGAGGTAAACTTTCAAAATCTAATTTCCTTGTGGCACCAAATGGGGCAAGTATCACATCCAATAATGTGTACGATGGGGACTGTAACATAAAAAACCAAATGCCACAGGTACGCGACTACACTTACTAAAATCCACTGAGGGATCCTATCACTCTTTCATAACGCTGCATCTACTGGGTTTCATTGTATATGACTAAAGTCACCAAACTCTTTGCGTTAGCTCAACTAATCCTCAATTGGTTTTACTCTTTCATTCCCCATTGTTATTTCTAACCATATTTCCTGGTTAGCGATAGGAGTAGCAGCTAAGGGAAAGGTATTGGTACTTTGGTAGCCCTATAAGGCGACGGAAAAACAATGCATTAAGAGGCCGCATTCTTCAATGGGTCTTTGTTGACATTTAGGTCCTGGGTTCAAACATGAAGGTAGCCAATTGGTGCATATAATGGCAATGATTGGGCCACTACAAAATGTACCCGGGGTGAGTGGGGAAGTAGGCATTAAAATGGCCAAACTTCGGAAATCATACTAAACCACTTACAATACGCAGAGAATTCAACCCTCCTAAAGATACAATAAAAACAAGCTCAATCGCATACCTTCATATTAGGCTCTTTGAGGTTAGCACGGAGCCAGTCAATAGAAACAACAAGTTCATTAGAGGACATAGATTGAGTTGAAATAGAAGCTTTTGACCCAACAAATAATGTAGCGCAAGATGCAAGACCAGGAGGTCATATACACCAAGTAGGCAGGGGAAGCACAAAAGTGAGACGGTCACTTCTGCAAGGAATAGTCAAGAATTATAGCAATGCTTGAAAGTAACCGATAGTCAAAGACCATCTCAGATACTAGATTTCACAAATCTATTTCTATTCCTGAATTGGATTCAAATGTTAAACCTCCATCGGATCAACTGAAGAAAACGCTGTAAAATATAGATTCCAAGAAACAAAAGACTTATGATTAGATCACTATTAAGATGTGAAATGAAGGTTGTCCTGATTATCTATGGTAGAGAGAAGAGAAATGAAGAACATTAACACATCGAACTTTATATCTTCTCAGACTTAAAAAAAGGTGACACAATACAACAAGGCTCCCACTAAAGCTTCCGGATAGGGCAAGATGTATCAGCCTAACCCATTGAAGAAGAGGCTGCTCTGTGAGGGGAACCCACACCAACAATGATGCTAATGGGCAGCCTTAGGGTTGAGCCAAGGCTCCCTTTGAATTGGTTATTTACAATTTGACCATGCGAGTTGGTTAACAAAACAGAACTTGCCTATCAAAAAACAAAAACAAAACAGAACTTACTCGTGGGTGCCATTTCCCTTGTGGGACGGACAACTAATAGGTGACCTTGTTTTTAAAAATGATGATGAGTGCAGAAACAACACAACCATAAAGTACTGATTTCTGTAGTGCTTAGGCTGACCTTTTCGAAGCCGTTCATTAATTTATTCACCTAACGATGGATTCAGAAACCTTAAGGTGCTGCTTGTTTACCTGATATACGGTTTGTCAATGTCAATCTAGCATTCTCTGTTTTATATTTTTATAGTTTTTGCTCTTTATGTATCAAACCTGATTACTGGACACGGTATACATATAAGGAAGTAAGGAACAATAAAACTGGACCGCTATTATCCATGCTAAATTCCTCAGAACACATCCAATAAAAATACATCTCTAGTGTTTTTATTCTAAATGGAATGATACTTAAGTCGTCGTATATTAATCTGGGAGAGCCTAAACCCGCAAAATATGACAAACAATTATAACAATCAGACAATAACGGCACCAAAGAAAATGAAAGCAAACCTAGTTACTACCCCAACTACAACTTGTATTTTGTCTAATTAATGGGATTTTCAACTCCCCTTGATATCCCAGTGGGCAAATCCATAAACATGTCATAATAATTGCAAAAGAGTACAGGAGCAGAAAATGAAAGCAACCTAGTTAAGTAGTTAGGCATGATCAACAATAATGCAAACAGAAAAAGCAAAATCTTTGTTAGGGCCTAGGCTCAAATTAGTGTATGATCAGAAAAGAGTTCAAATCGCCATGGCTGTAATCACAGTTACCCGTGTGAGAATAAGAAGAAAGAAACCCCTCAATGCCCCGCCAAGAGATGATCAGATGCTCTATCGCCTAAATCATGTGCTCAAAAAAGCTATCATCACAGCCGAAGTTGTGGTTTTCTTTTCCAATATATGTTCTGGTTTTCGGGGTTTTTTTTTCCAATATACTTTTCATACTTGATATGAGAAGTACCACCCTCTTTTTACTTGAGTTGGCATTCATAAAAAATGAACCACCAGTAAACTAATGAGAAACCTAACTATACTTTACGTTCTGTTTAGAATTGCAATTATATAAACATACCACATGTGAAGATATGGCTCGGATAGGTATATTTTTTTATAAAAAATATGGCTTGGATCATACACTAATGGTATTTAAGCATGTTCCCGATGGGATTCATTGTACAAACCAATTATCCAGGAATTTTTAGCACAAAAAAAAAATGCACATAGAGTGTATTAAACCCATGCAAAACAGATCACGAATGGGTCCAAAGAAAAACTCTATTTCCGAGAAAAAATACTCAAACCACAATAATACTAAAATAGATAAGAAAGGAACGTATTTCCATGAAAAAAAAATCCACAAACACGGACCAATTTACACTGCATAAACCAACGATAATCCAAACCATAAAAAATTTGCTTTTCTTTGGATAGGAAAACGAACCACGCATTCTTCTTTTGAGTAAAAAAAATAGTCAAACCTCAATAATCTTAAAATAAATAAGAAAGAAATGTATTTCCCGGAGTAAAAAATTCCTCAAACACAAACCAATTTACACTACATACAAACAGAAACTAACCGTAATCCACAACAATAAAGATTTAAAACAAGAAACAGCAATGCTTCGGAAAGTTTACCAAGAATAATCTTAACTACAAGCACCAAAATAAGAGCCAGAACCCCTAAACACAACCCACATTTTCAATTCCCATTCAATGAAAAAGGGTGAATGAGGCCCACATATAAGGTACCTGAAACGCGAGAGCAGGTAGCTCCCACCCTTGATGCCTAGCCATGTCAAAAACCCAGTCTAAGCTTTGTCAATCAATGGAGTCTTATACAATAAACCATCCAAAGAATGAAAGAACTCTTTTTGCTAACTAAACTCAGGCTTGCTTTCTACCTAATCAGATCATGGGGGGACCAAAGCTGTTAATGGGTTTAGTGAGACTTCCATCCTGACCCATATATTCAAAGTCAATCATTGTTCGTATGTTCATCAGGATACATTCAGATCATGAACGCATTGGGAACATTGGTTTTAGTTCAATGTCAGCTGAGATTCAAGATAAAACATTCGCACATTCCACATTTCCAAGCTTTGTGTTTGACCTTTTGAGTATGCCATGTACCAGCTAAGCAAAGACTTAATAGTGAGGCATGTGAAGATCTAAAAAATGTGTATTTGATAAACAAGATCAAATAAGAAGAAAGAGGCCAATAAAAAAAATAGCTCACCTCAATCTGTCCCTTCTTAACAAATCTTGTCCCTCGCAGCAACACCAGAACGTCATCATCGACTTGTGATCAGCGTGTCCAAAAACAAGCCATTAATTTTTTTTGGTAAGTTACATGGGCCAATCTCCATGCAAAAACTTCATTTTTTGTTACTGGCATTTTGCAATCAAATGACGATCAACATCAAGTAGAAGAGGGAGATGTTGACGATAAATTACCTGCACTACTCCGTTGAGAACATGTTCACAAGACCTTGAAGAGGCTCTTGTCAGACTTGAGTCAAGTATCTCTGCTAGCTGTCACAAATCTTTTTGAAGTTAATGAGATTTTTGGCAAGCCAAAATATGACCCAACAGAGGTTTAAGCATGAGACGAGCTTATCAGCATCTTGGAACAGTGTTACCTTATTTACTAAGCCTGATAAGCCTATCAGCATCCTTCACAATTTTACGCGTAGCACTGCCTTCAAGATCGCTAGTTGCCTGATCCAACTCAACGAATACAAGTTTCATTCCTTCAACAGACTGCGGCAAAAACATTTTACTTAGAACTGGATGTTGGTTGAGAGAGAGAGAGAGTGTGTGTGTAAAAAAGGGGGTAAATGTCAATGAGACTATAAAACGAAAACCAAAAATTAATGGCTCTAAACTCAATCTAGCAACAGATATACTACACAGCACATATCTGAAAAATAGATGACACCAAAGGAGTACACCGTTTATTAAAAAACAAAAAAACAAAAACCTGTTCAGGGGAGCCATATTTAGCACTTCATTCCAGTCTCTATTCTGTGAATAAAATATCTCTCCATGTGCTTCTCAGAATATCCTAAAGGTAGAGATTGTTATAAACCTTGAGCTTGGAATATTTCACATCTCTGCTTCCCCTACTTGTTTCAGTGTGAGTTTGGCAAATCTGTCATTACAGAAATGGTTTTCTATTTGGGGAATTCCATCCAACTTTTTCCCCCACTAATTCCCGACTTTTGATGCTTGTAAAAAACTCTACTGGCAAAATCATTGGGAGGAACTCTGTTCTTCTTCTTCCCCTAGCATGCTTTAACTTTCCTTTGATTTTAGTAAAAGAAAATTGGGAAGCAATTCTTTCAGTGCGCACCTTGTGATGAGAAGATTGCCCTGACGAATGCTTCACTTCAGGTTGAGAAATACGAGCATTCGCTGGTCCAGGCTTCAAAAAGACAAACCTATTTGATGTTTGACAATTTCCATGTCCCTTCAACAATAATCATCATGTTCACTCCTTCCTACCCACATCTCCAGGGGAAAACTCCAAAAAAAAAAAAAATCTATTATTCTGATTTGCAAGGGAGGATTACAATCCGCTACAGATTCAAGTTACCACTTACCAACACTTACAAAAAGTACTCGAGAGGACCCATTTGAGTTTGTCAGCTTCTGCAGTTTACACCAGTAATATCCCAGACCTATGGAAATGGAAAAGTATATATTAGATGTGGAAAGACGACGTAGAAAAAACCTCAAACTCCTTAAGATATGAATCCACCTCTTTTGATTCAAAGTGAAGGAAATCAGCTATGGAAAATAAATGAATCAATTGCATTAAAACAAAACTATTAGTGGCAAATGAGGACTGCTACAATTCAAGAGGAAAGAAACACGGTGAGAGAAAGAGTTGCGAGTGAACAGTTCGAAACAAGAAGTAAAGAGTGAGAGATGTGATATGAGGAGACTCGAGTAGGTGTACTTCTCTTCTCGTGGCCCACGCGGCAAAAAAGTAAAGATTATGTAAGAGTGGTAGAAAAACTATGCTTTTGGATTTAGTAATCCAAACAAAGTTAACCGACAGATTAGTTTAAAACCGATGTGCTAGAAAAATAAATAAACAAAAATCAAAGAAAACCCTTATTGTATATGAGTCCATGCTTTCAACGGGAGGAAAACAAAAACAACTGACAAAATAGGGCAATACAATTGAGACACAATAACTGGTTTCTGGAGAGTGGTTACTAACCTTTGAAAATGATTCAGTTGAGAGCTTGAAAGAAGTGAGATTCAGAGGGAATGGAAGCATGTCTACAGACAAATAGAGCGACGTAACCTCTTAGTGATCGAAAGGCACCAACGCCCAATACAGCTGAAAAATCAAACCAATGTTTAATTGTTAGCTACAGAACCAGATCAAATACAGAGACATATTTATATGAGCTCAAACACGCCGAAAACAAATCAGACTGGGCTGCAATTGCATAAAAAACAAAGGATTTAGTTTTCTCGAATTGCTACTTGTAAGCTAATCCAGACAGATGCATGGTTTCAGAGAGACAGATGCATGGTTTCAGAGAGGCAGATCCATTCCTCCCTCAATTGAAAGGGAATTTTTCTCTTCCAGAGAAGCTCATCTTCTAATGCTTTCTCCCTAAAAATCCAGGGAATTGACAAAGGGAAGATGTGTAGACAGTGAATTTGGATTTTGGACAGATTTGTAGATATTGAATCCCATGAAACACTATTCCAACTACTCTTACCAACTCTAGTCCATACAAAGTAAGAACAAAACCAACAATATCGGGCAAGAATAAAAAGCCCTGTTTTGACCATCTTCTCACGCTTCTCCCTAAAACCCAGCCAAATCTCATACTTGACCCCATTTTCGCTGCAACCAATGGGCCATGTCTTTTCAAGTAAGAATAACTTTATCTACTCTATACTCCTCCAAATAATAATTAAAAACAGTGGGTAGAATCTATAAAGAATAACACAATTTCATTTAAGCAAGAGGAGAAGATGGCACTGCATTGCAGAAAATTAAAGGAAGGATTGAATTTTTGAACCCACCATCCTTTGAAAATCAGCAGCCCATAGTTGCTTGCAAAAGCACACTTCAACTTCGACGTCTAGCAAAAAAGATGGCATGAAGGATGTTTTAATTGGAGCTATTGCACAAAGTAACACGTTTAGATCAGGCCTAGACACATATAAGTCCATGAAAATATTTTGTTGGTTTACAATACTAAATTTACGTGCTGGCTATTGGATTCCAATTAGGATCAAAATTTTCATGTATGATAGGCTTGCTATGCACACCACCAATACCTATCTTCCATGCAATCCCAACCAAAGACATGCATGTCAAAGATAACATGACCAATGGAGGCAACAAAACCAAGGTAATTTTGGCAAAAGCTATGACCAAATGCAATGCCATCCCAACCCATTCTAAGTTGATCACGATCTACTTTCATATAGTACACATTCTTACCACTATATACAACTGTATACCATGAGTTGGTGCGAGAACAAAACGGTAAAATTTCTGAGGTACAGTCTACAATAAAGAAAGCCTGCCTAAAATTGCAATTATTCTAATTTTTCCCCACTACAAATATTTGTAATTTGCAGACTATCAACCTATGGATCATTACATTGCGAAAGGAAAAGGAGGTGAGATTAATCAACTTACTGTAAGCTTCACTGGAAATGATGAAAACGAGACCCTAGAGATTGATGTGTGCAAGATCATCTTCACCGAAAATGATGAAAAAGAGACAAAAATTAAACAACAAACCAGATTAAATAAACAAAACCCTAAACACAATTCTCATTCTCTTGAATCTCTAGATTCCTAGCAAACTTCACCTTCTCAAAGGTAAACCAAAGTTGAAAATCATCCACAAAAGCAACCACGATGTGAGCATATAAGTGAATAACCAGCAGTTGCCCTTCCCTATCGGCCAACACATAGGCTTTTAATTATTTTGGATGCCCTTAACCCTACTACCTCTTCACCCATTGATGGCCATTCAATCAAACACCTAGTAGGCACAATCGTCTAATGTTTTTCAATCTCTAACCAATGGGATAGGCCTAAGCATCATACCTCAGTTTAACAAAATATAATAACACCACACAATTAGGAGAGGGAAGCAACTGCAAAATAATTGTTTTTAGGCTACTCTTTCGAATGGCTCTGTTCTTACTCTAATGTCCTTCCTTTTTTCGTCCTGGTTTATGTGCTTGTATTCTTTACTGACCAATCAAGAAAAGAGGAAAAAGGGGAGAGAGAATGAGGCAGAGTTACCCCATACCCCTTGAACAAACTAGTCTTCTATCCAGTTAAAATCGAAAAAAGAGATCAGTTCTTTCAAAAAAATTATTTTTGCACTTCGACAAACTAAAGCAAAATTTAGTGCTCGAATTCAAGAGCCTATAAATCATTTTTACATGAACGGATTTTGTGATTGTTTTGCATGACTTGTCATGTACAAAGGCACTTTTCTTGAATTTTATCTATACAAAAAACGTTTTCCTTCAATTTGAGTCAATGAATACCTTATGGACTTACTCATCTAAATTCCTCCTGTCATCGATATAAACCTTAAATGACCTTGGTAATATGAATCACTACTAATAAAGTGAAGATCATTGTATTTCATCACAGGGCCTGCTCAAGCACAAAATCTGAGGGATTCTCGTGGCTAGTGTAAAAAAGTGAAACCGATTGAGGTTTCATCATACATGGAGTGAACACTAAATCTAAAGTACAGAAAATCAAGAACCCATGACTACTTTCAAGATTTGAGGCATTAGGAAATCAACAACTTGACTAGTACTTCCAAAAGGGAACTACAAAAAGCAATTGAAGTGAATGCCATGATTTTTCCAAACCTCACCAACCAATTGACAGGATTCAAAACATCGCTCGAGATCAATTAGACAGCTTGGTACAACCATATTCACTGCACAAACAAGGTTATCAAATCAATTTTCACTAATTTAAAGAGAGAGAGAGAGAGAGTAATTCCAAGCTCATTCAAAATACTCTCACTATGATTCACAACAACATGCTTCTCTTGAAAATCGAAAAAAAAAAAAAAATAGATTCGCGGTAGGTATGCACCGCAGTTCTAAAGTAAGGCAAAATCATATGAAGTTTCCTCTTATTCTTCCCCAAATATCCATTTGAGCTATTCAAATTTTACTTCTTCAGTAAGTGCAACACGAAAGTTTTAAGTAATGAGCAAGGTAAAAGAGAAGAACTTTATGAAATTTTGAAGATGATATCTAGCATTCTTTTTGTGTAGGCGAATGATAAATAACTCAAATCCACTTAACGAAGCAAAAATACTAGTGATACAAAAATAACCACATACAAAAATAACCACCCTTGACAATGCAAGTTCAAGAATCCAAAACATACAGCAAGAATAGACAATTCGTTGGGAAAAGACCCTATGTAGCTTGATGATTCTATTTACAACAAGAACTATCACTTTGTTTTTTTGTTTTTTTGTTTTAACCACCAAGTAAAATGCAAATGTAAGAATTTTCAATTCATATCCATCATCATTAGGAAGCATCTTGATCCTTTCTGTATAACTAGTGTAATGCTCATGCTTTGCACGTTTCTGCAAGCTCATTGATTTAATTGGTTTTCGGAAAGTTAATATACATATGTTTTTGGTTCTTATTTCGGAGGTGAATGAATTTGGGTCAGTCACAGGATCTCCCGAGGTAACCGAAAAGTCCCTCCAAAGTTCATCTTATTTGGACATTTCAGCAGTTAATATGTGACTGTTTTATCACCCCACAATGTGAGAAATGAGACTTTGACCTGATTTTGTTTTATTAGTTCTCAAATTTTGTTAGCCATCCATCATGTGGTCATTTTGGCACCCTTCCTTCAGGCAACTTCACTTTCGAATCTTGTCTCATACAAGTAGTGCAAAAAGTTGCAGGCAACTATTGACATGAAAAGCTCACTGAAATCAGTATCTTCCAAAATAAATTAGTAGCTTAACATCATTCTGTTCACCAAGAGATGGACTGCAGTGGTCAAACATATATAAATCATCTGGGACACAGTGTTCATAATGTAATTATCCCAATGTTTCAACAGACAGTATCTCTACAGTTTAACAACTGGTATCTAGGATGCCTAATAGATCCTTAAACTCCAAAAATCTCATGCAGTGTTTTAAATGGCGAAAGGCGCACCGAGGCGCAACAATCCCCTGGGGCTTTAGCGCAAGGCGCGGCGCACGCTTTATTGACGCGAAGCGCAAAAAAAAAAATTCTTCGCAACGAGGCAAATTTTATTAAAACAAGTTTTCAACACAAACAAACACTTGTAAAACTTTCAAATGTCAAAAAACATAATATGTCAATGGTTAAACAAAAGTACCAAACACGAAACATAACATATCATCCATGTAAAGCTAACATAATAATGTTTAGCCTTAGAGACATAACAAAAGGATTAAAGGCTATAAAATCTAGAGTCATGCATAGACATTACTCATCATTCTCAGAACCAAGAACTTCATATCGCTGCTGGAAAAAAAAAAAAAAAACAAACAGTGGATGAGTGGAACAGCCCACTGGCCTGGAAAAAAAAAAATGAAAAACCTGAGCAAAAAGAAACAAAAAAAATTGCGGCAGGAGGTAAAAAAAAAGAAAAAGCCCACTGGAAAAAAAAAAAAAAAAAAAGAGGAAGAAAAAAGAAAAGAAAAAGAAACAGAAAGAGAGGTCCAGGAAAAAAAAAATGCCGACTGAAAAAGAAGAAGGAAACAGTCAACTACAGAAAAAAAAAAAAAAGGAGGAAGAAAAAATAAAAAATCTCGTCGGAGGAGGAGAAAAAGAAGGAAGAAGAAGAAGGAAGAAGAAGAAGAAGAAGAGGAAGAAGGACGAAGAAGAACCAGAGGTCCAGAAGATGGAGGAGGAGGAGGAGGACTGGAGGAGGAAGAGGAGGAGGAGGAGAGGAGGTTACCTAGCTTAAGAGTGAAGCCAGAAGCTGCTCTTGATGAGCCCAGTCGGCTGTAGCTGAAGGAGGTTACCTCGCCTGTAGCTGAAGCTGCTCGATCGATCGTCGATCGCCTGGACTGCTGGGTTACTGGGTATGAATCGTTTTTTGATCAATTAGCCGATTAGGGTTGAAATCAGACTTAAAAGCCACAATTATTCAGTGCATCTCATCTGTTTTCTGCACAATCTGCACCCTTAGATCAATTTTTGGATCGGAAACAAAAGGCGCGCGCCTCTGCGCCTTGCGCCATAGCGTGCGCCTTGCGCTATATCGTGCGCTTTCATGTTCTGCGCTATAGCGCTACTCTTCGAAGCGCAGAAGCTGCGCTTCGCGCTATAGCGCGCGCATCGCGCGCTTTTTAAATCACTGATCTCATGCATCATCAAAAGAACATAAGAGCTTTAGAAACCAGTGGGTTTTATTTCGTGAAGGAGGGCATACAGATCAGTCTCTGAGGTACCTGCCATTGTCGGGTCCGTCTAAGCCATTATTTTCTGGCTCTTTAGCAGGTAGGGGCTCCTGCAGTCGAGCCAGGGGTGTTTCCGGTTTCTGAAGCGCTTATTGCCCTCTCCTTGCCCATTTTGCTCAGTTAAAAGAAAAGATTAGCAAGCAGCCAACAAAATAAAGAGCTTTTCCAAACCAAACAGATCATTTCCTCCACCTTCAATGTCTGTTCATGTAAAGCAAAGAGAAAAAAAACTGAGTTGTTGAAGTAGGTCATTCAAAATTGCAGAATAATAAATAAATAAAAAGTGACATAAACTTGTTAATTAACATCTGCGGTCCATTAATGTCGGTAGAATCGCCTAAAGCACCTCTACAGATGGAGTAGTTAGCTCCACGACCTATGTATGCCTATCATTGTATTCAATTGACACTGAAAATGTACCTGTAAGTGGTGCAAGAAGGTAACTCAGTGCTATGATTGGCTACCTCCACAGATGGAGGAAATAACTGGACTAACCTGCAATGAACTATCTTCTGTCAGAGGTGGACTTTAGAAACTGTTTAACATGTCAAACAGGAATTGAAATTTGGAAAGAACACTACTAAAATAGTTCAAACCATACGATTCATGCTTGCTTGGTATGTCAAATTTAAGAGAACATGCTTGACCATAAAATAGAATAAACCAAACCAAATATACCAAAAACAAACAAGCATATGTTAGAATCCAAGGCACCTTTTGAAGAAGCCTTCATTGTTTATGATCAGTAAGGAGCGCTGGAGCAACCTTTGGTTCTTCAAAGTAATGGCAAAAAAACATTAGAAACCAAAGGACGGAGGAGCACGAAACCAATCCACTTGAAGATCCTATCCATCTCAATCCACTTAGTACATAAAAGCATTATGTTATAGTTGGCACCTTTCTAGGCAAATTTTTTGCCCAGTTCAATGACAGTTTAGTACTTGTTTTGTTTTTGCTGGTGTATAGGTGATGGATGGTATATTGGTATAGTGTGTGAGTGGTTTCCTTTTCTTTTGTTGGCAATTTTTTTTTCTTTGAAGGCAATGTATAGCAGAGGTATGCGCCTAAGAGATTGTTTTGTGTTTGAGATTTTGTGAAAGAAAGTACGTATCCAAAAAAAAAACTTAGTATTCCCAAAACATCTAACCATAATCACTAAATTAGACCTTACAAATTTACACTTGAACATTTCATGAGAAAGGTCTACAGAATATATGCTTCAATTAGCAGCTTGATTTTGATAGGAATAAACTAACATATTGTATTTATTACTGAAATTTTTTATGGTTTTGTGGGCACTTATTTTCTCTTCCTACAACCGATGGGCTGGTTCTTAATAACATCAATATTTGTTACATGAATTACATCCACCCACCAAGACATCCATCCAAATTTCTAAAAGGCTTAGTTGACTGAATATAGCTATTGCATCCTAATGTAATGTAATAACAAAATTCATCGAACTACTCAACTTGTGCATGAATTGGGCACCAGACCTTTTTCCCCCCGCATGACTCAAGTATGTCGAAGAGATGACCTTTGTTTTCACATGTTGGATGTAGGAACTCATGGCTTCATTATCCTACAATGCATAATTGGAAGACGCCTTTCGTAGCTCCCATTTTTGACAAAATCGGCATATTTCGAAGAGAGACAGGAAAATGTTCTATATTACATATACTCGAGTTTGAGCCTTTTCAGTGAAATTAAACAAAGTCTTCCATTTGAAATCAGATACTCAACTAAATATGAGAATCAATCTATTCTTTTATCCCTTGCCAATTTTTTCACTTTAAATTTAGTGTAACAATTCCATAGACATGTCATTATCTGGTATGAGATGAAGAGAATCGAATAATAATAGAAAAATTAACGTATATTATATATACCACTCCCATGTCTGAGAGGATGCACCGAATCAAGTTGCAATGAGCATAACCCAAGGGAAGGTAGCACCTACAGCAACTGAATTTTGCAAACAGTCAACAGACGCTGAAAATGGAAAGGAAATAACAGGAAAACACAAAAGGGGGATATCGAAATACAGTACTTCTTAATTCTTACTGAAAAGGAAAATATACTCTTCCAATCTCGAAACAAACCAAGAAATAACCCTACAAATTCAGCGCAACAATGAAAATTAGCATAAACATAGCAAAACAACTAAACTCTATTTTACCTAAAATGTAACTAACGGTCACATAAACTCACTTTTTTGCGTCAAAACTCAAGAAATTAGGAAACCCTAGGCTGAAAAGTTTTATAAACTAAGAGCATCTCCGACGCCCTGCCGTATCCCAGCCATACGTATTTTTGGGCACCATCTTCCATTTTCAGCCCCATAACAGTCGGCCAAAACGCCCTGCCATTTTTGGTCCCAGCCATTTCTTCGGCCAAATTTGGCGGGAGAAAATGGTTGTGGCCATTACTGACACGTCATATCTCCCCCCTCTTTTCACAACCACTGAATCAGACTACCCCAAAAAAAATTCATCAGAATCATCGAAAAAAGTCATCTTGAAAACCCTAAAAATTGAAAATCGTACCTAATCGGAAAATTTTGAACTTCATTCACTGGATCGTGGCAATCAAAGTCACCAGAGACATTAACAACGGCAGCCGTTGCCGTCGCCAGAGCAATTGACAGCTCTAGCCACTTGAGATGGATGGGTCACCATGACACGCCGACTTCGAACAGCAAAAAAGCACAAACCGCTGAGCCTTGTAAATCAAGTTGTGCGTGAATATGTTTCAAATACCAGCAGTGAGCAACACCTAGAAGCAAGGAAGAAGCCAATGTAGAGGAGTAAATGCCAATTTTTTTTTTTTTTTTTTGATAACCGAGTAAATGCCAACCTGAACGATATTAAGCGTAAAACCAAATAGTAATGCATCACCTATACTGCTAGAGCGCATGAACGAGTTATGAACCAGAGCATCTAACCACTCTACCACCTGACGTTCCAGATTCCAGGTCAGATTATCAGCAAGACCCAAGATGTTCGTAAAGTCACGCTAGAAGTCATGGCAGGCTTGGTAAATCGCATGATCCGTTCCTTGGTGCTCTGCTTGGGCAGCAATCCTTATAGAACCAACGGATGAAGGGAGCATGAATCACCATAAGAATACTGCAGCACCAAAAAAAACACGGGCATAAAACACAGAACCAAATACCAGCAGTGAATATGTTTCAAATACCAGTAGTGAGCAACACCTAGAAGCAAGGAAGAAGACAATGTAGAGGAGTAAATGCCAATTTTTTTTTTTTTTTGATAACCGAGTAAATGCCAACCTGAACGATATTAAGCGTAAAACCAAATAGTAATGCATCACCTATACTGCTAGAGCGCATGAATGAGTTATGAACCAGAGCATCTAACCACTCTGCCACCTGACTTTCCAGATTCCAGGTCAGATTATCAGCAAGACCCAAGATGTTCGTATAGTCACGCTAGAAGTCATGGCAGGCTTGGTAAATCGCATGATCCGTTCCTTGGTACTCTGCTTGGGCAGCAATCCTTATAGAACCAACGGATGAAGGGAGCATGAATCACCATAAGAATACTGCAGCACCAAAAAAAAACACGGGCATAAAACACAGAACCAAAAAACTATCTGGGCTTATTAATCTGATTATCTTGACTATTGGATTTAAAAATAAACTTAAGCACAGATGTGAACATTATCAGGTATATAAATAATAAATTATAAACGGAGAGAATGCTACATTCATAGGGATATAAAAACTAATGAAATGGACAGTCTAATGCATAATTATTTTATTCCCACAGAGCATTCATATATCCACTTCTACATTTTTCATTAGCAACAGACTTTGTTAATAAAAGAATCAATATACAAAGATAAGAGAGACAGTAGCACATGGTGAGAACCATATATATTACTGATTCAAATTTGGGGAGGAAGAATCTACAGAATTCTTCAGCAACAAAAAACATACCTTGGCGTGTATAGGAGGGAGGGGGAAGGGGGCGGGGGGGCTGGGCTGGCGATTCTTCACAAAATAATCATAACTCTTAAACTCCACCACAACGCATCCATGAGGGAAATCTGGTATGATAAACTTACAAACTAATTACAGGCCACAAACAAAACAAATCAGAAAGCACAGTAATAATAAATCCATGAAACTCTTTCTCTATGTGTGTGTGTTTGAGAAACACCACAAACAGGTCTATAGACAATCAATTGAAACTATATTACTGGGCCTAGAGTCACAACAATAACTTTCAAATTTTCACATTTCATAACTCTTAAACTCCACCACAACACATCCATCAGGAGAATCTGATACAATAAGCTAAGTATGCGCCACAGATAAAACAAATCAGAAGGCATAAAAATAATAAATCCACGAAATATATTTGTTTTTCCTTGTAAATATATATATCGAAGAGAGAACCCTAGCAACAGAAGAGATGTCTAAATATTTACCGGATGAAGAACTACAGCCTCCGTCGAGGTTGGATATCAACCATCCACAGCGTACAACTGCAAGTCTGCAACAACCAACAGAGGAGATGCACAAATATACAAACCAATCATTCGGGAGAACGTTTTCTCCGAGAAGTCAAGAGAGAAGAGACGTAGGGAGTACCTGTCAAATAAAGAGCACAAACCCCTGAGATTTCAACCAGCAGAGGTCCCAATCTCCAAGAACATGGGTAAATATCGTTCACCGGCTGAGGGGCTCTAGAAACATCTAGTCTCCTACTTGAAGCGTGTATATTTAGAAATAGCAGTGCAGGTTGTGGATGGGGAACCGTGCACAATATAATCACGGTGATATCAGCATATGATGGAGTTGGAAAGATGAAATTGCCCCTAGAGTTATAAGGAGAGCCCAGCCTATTGAGGGGCTCAATTGGAAAATTCGGACAAAAATTGGGCGAGCCATCAATTTGGCTTCAAGGTTCTTAGACTTAACAGGTTAGATAAAGAGAGAAGATTGCAGACATCACATCCTTGAGGATAAATTAGAATATACCTGCCGCAATAAGAAGCTTACACTATGCGGCTGCCTTATGATGTCTCCTGGACTATCAGGAAGGTCTTCCAGCTCAGGGAGGTTTGTCAACCTTTAATTCGATATCAAATTGGGAATGGGGCTTCCACTTTCTTATGGCTTGACAATTGGCACCCTTTGGGGCCCTTGTATAAAAGGTTTGGGGAGAATGTGTGCTCTAACATTGGACGATCGTTGCAAGCTAAGGTTTCCGCAATTATAAATGACGGGGAATGGGCTTGGCCTAGACAAAGGAATAGATATATTCAAGAAATCAATACCAACACCCCTTCCAGTTTTACTCCTAATATTTTAAATGGGGATGGGGTGGTATGGCTTCCTTCTCGTAATGGTTTTTACTCGTTGAGATCTGCTTGGGAAGCAATTAGAGTGTCAAATGGTCGGCTAGGCTGGTGTAGCATTGTGTGGTTTCCTAAAAATTTTCCTCGGTGGGCTTTCATTTTATGGATGGCCATGCAAGGCAAACTTGCTTCAAAGGACAGATTGCTGAAATGGAATGTGGTGGATAATGCCACTTGTGTTCTGTGTAAAAATGGGGCTCTTGAATCTCATAATCATTTATTTTTTGATTGCACTTTTTCTAGAGCCGTCTGAAAGGAGATATTGCGAAGGAATCACATTCATAGAGGCCCATTTATGTGGGAAGATGAAAAGAAATGGTTCTTGCTACATTCTAAGGGGAAGACAATTAGGAAATCTATTCTCAAATTATCACTGGCTGCAAGTGTTTATGGAGTTTGGTGTGAGCGGAATATGAGGATCTTTCAGCAAAAGATGATGGAGGTTGATTTGTTGGGCTCCAAGATTTGCAACAACATCAGAGATGCCATGATGGCTTGGCGAAATATTACTTCCACGCAGGAGAACAAGGTCTTGTTCAGGGCTTGGGGAGTTCCTTTCCCACAGTTGACTTCTACAGTAGAAGTTTAAATTCTGTTAGCTTCTTTCTTTGGTTGATAGGTGCCTGGTTGTATAGTTTTTTTCTTCTTCTTGGTGGCTCCTTCAAGGGAGTTGGCTGCGCTAGTTTTTTTTGTGTCCTGTTTTGGACCATGATGTTTTCTTCTTGTTTGGGGCTTATATGGAAGAGTACATTTACCGGGAAAAAAAAAAAAAGCTTACACTAGAACAGACAAAGTGCAGCAGTTCGCACATGATCGCAATTCACCGACACCTCTCCTATGCCAAAACAAACCAAAATGAGCCTTAAGTCTCAATCAAATTGGGGTCGGCTAACTCCTATGCCTCCTGAAGAAAAACACAAGTAAATTTTTCCAGCCTCTAACTAAAGAGATTTTTTGCTTTTTTGACAACCAATAAATTTATAGAAAAGGCCTCAAGGGAATGCCCGCCATTTACAAAAGAAGGGCCAAGAGATCTAATGATGAGAGAGAGCAAGCATCTACATCATTTTTGTTTTTGGTGCTTCGGAAAATTAGAGCATCTTTGCCATTAAACAAAGAAGTTTTGTAAGTTAAAATAACATGTTGATCACTCCATTGATGCCAGCCATTAATAGTGAGAAGAAAGAAAAGACCGTTTTGCTGGAAACAATTTGCTCATCAGTCATCAGAAGTTCAATTATGAACAAGCATAGAATATCGAAATTATTATCCACTCCCCTAAATATCCATTGCAGTAAAGTCTATTTTGGAGGTTACAGAAAATATTGATTAAGGAAATTTATACGGTTATACCACAGACGTCACTCCATTCAAAACATCTTCAATGAATCAGGCAAAAGAATCTCCAGTTAAGAAAGGAAAAGAGAATTGCACTTCATATGTCCACATCTATGCAGTCAAAATAAACATTAAGAGCCTCTATTCAAATCTTTATGTCAAAGGAATTTGCTAACCCAAGCATCATTTATAGATGACATCACTGACCTAATAGTGAATAGAATCAGCAACTACTTTTCTTTGTGGTTTCTGTTTCTTTCAATGATCGAAGAAACCAATTTCACATACGTGCATATCTCAGGGGAGTATAATACAGATTTCTCACCAATTGAGGTCAAACTCTGTGTGGCCCAACACTTCATATCATCAACATATAATACAGAGACACATAAATATGTTTAAATTTAATGAGCCTACATGATACATATTACATACCTGAGAGGATCGCATTGGCTAAACACTTGCTGATTGGAGATCTACGCGAGCTTGCCAGTCTTTTCATCGGCAGTCTGCTTCCGATAAAGAGCCCATACAGCCTTTATGCATAGGTGAAGATCCTCACTGAATGCAGCAAGCTTGTCTGCCTCGAACTCCCATTCCACATTGAGGCCTCTCCTTGTTCAAATTCTAGATAGAAGTTCGCTAAAGTTCACTCCAAGCATAACTGAAAAATTGAGTTGCTTGTAGGCTGGATTCTAAAAAGAATTTGGACTCCAATATCAATGAATTTGTTCCATTTTACGAGCTTAGTCATGGCTGATTTCTCCCATGAATTTGCCTTGGCTTCTAGACTTCTCCTTTTTGTTGAATTACCCCTTCGGCTTTCGTCTCCACCATTGTGCCTTGCAAATGATGCATGGCTTCCTCTCCTATCCTGCTCCATCCCCTCTCTCATCAAATCCTCAAATACTCACAAACATCATATTGATCATGAAATGATTTTGAAAAGTTTCATTAGTCGATCCAAGTAGATTGCGGGGAAAAAGGACGAATTTGAAATATAAATTGTACTTTTTTCTCCCAATTTTCTTTTATTTTTGCAAGAAAATGAAAGTTGGAAATGGTTAGGAATTCCTAATTCTTAATGGATGAGACTCATAATGACACCGTATGAATGGAAAATTCTGACATCAATTCTTGTACTATTTACTCTTTTTTTCCCACCAAGCACCCAGTATCAATCTAGCCTACTCCTAAGAGTTGGGCTATGGCCCGCTTTGCCAAGCCAAGGCCAGCCAACCATTTGGGCATTAGAAGCCTCCACATCAAAGGCTCGACTTAGCAAAGACTCGAAAGCAAGAACTCTCGTATTTCTATAAAATTCTTTAATTGAAAATATAATTTTCCCCTTTGCTTTTTTCTTTTTTTTTGCCATTCCCCTACTTGAAGGAGCCTAGTAACACCATACATACATACATACATAATGGGGTTATATGTACATATACCTTAGTGATGAAAAGACAACGTGCCAGCATATTCAAGAGTACTTATACCTTAGTGATGAATAGAGGAAGAATCAAAGATAAAGCTCGAAAAATAGGTGAATACCTCCTGCATTGGTTCTCTAATACTGGGGTGGTATTTTTTCGAATTCTTTATGCAATCACTCCCTCAATTTTCTCATTCTACTACAAAAAAAAATATCAGCAAAATGAATTAGCCATTTGTGATCTACTTTCAACCAAGAGCAACGACGAAGGAGAAGTCATAAGTCAAAGTATACCTTGTTTGTTTAGTTGAATACTCCGTTCATTGATTCCACTTGCTGCCAATGCACGATCAAAAAGAATTGCTGCAAACTTTGTTCTGATCTTCCAATTCTATCTAAGGGAAAAAAACTGTTAGAGAGGGTGAAGAAAGAGAAGAAAATTGTTGCTAGAGCAAATATCAGAGCCACATATAGGTTATTGTTTTAAAAACTGTACAGATAGGCTATTTACTAAACAACCAGTACTCCAGTTAAGTTTGAACATGACATTCTTCATCCAAAATCCATATCTATTGCAAACAGAGCCTAGTCAATTAGATCCAATGAAATTTAATATCAAATTTACAAATCAATCAACGTGTAAGAAACAAACCAACAACCAAATCTAGGGAGCATCATCTAATCCATCTAATCCACAACTACTAACCAGAGAACAATTCATGTAAGCAAGACACGCCATATTAAATGCACTAGAGCAGTTGAATGTGTACAAGTATTTCGTACTCAAAGTAAGAGAGAATAGCATATACAACAACTACGTTTGACTCAATTTGAGAATAGATTACGTGCAAAAAAATCGGTAAAAGTACGATACAAATGGATGTATATATATTGTGCCAAACCATAAGTCATATAATCAGCGACGGAAACCAACCATCAAAACTCTAATTTCATCAACTGAACCGAAACACGTAAAACCTTAATGTCACCCCCAAATTTTGATTCAAACAAAGACTCCACCAAACCTATCGATTCCGCAGAAACCTTTCCCAAATTTGAACCGAAAACTATCTATCCTCTGTAAACAGTAAGAGAGAGAATGAGAGAGAGAGATTACACGCATATGCTTGTAAACATGCATTGCGTAGCCCAACGTCAAAGGCATTCACATTCATGAGGCTGTTGAAGACATAAATATCTAAGAAATTAAATGTAATGGCAGCATAAATATCTAAGAACACCTTCTTATGCATATATTTGCTCTTAGAATAATCACCCCAAGTGTTGACCAAGATGTAGAGTACTAACGCTTCATGAACCAATCAAAATGCTAGTCAAGTATCTTTTGTGTAGATTGTCACAAGAGAACGGCATATTGTGGGATGATTTAATTTAAATTAATGAAATCACTGTCACATATTAAAGTAAACAATTCAAAAGGTCATACGTTGTCAGGATTTTATATGGTGGAATAAAAGCAGTTCTGCATGAATTAACATGTATAGTTATGCAGAGTAAATAAAAGCCCGGAATGGCTCCATCGTGCCCAATTTTTCATTAGGCTTCGGTCCCTCCTTTGTAATCTGCGTGTAAGACCTACCTCCAATTCGGTTATGTTGATCTTGTCAATATCGTAACCAAACACTACTTCAAATTAATTAGCTCTTGATGTTCTATATAGCTCGAAGATTGGGACTGAAACAAAAAAAATATCTTCCAAACTACACACACAACTTTGGAAAAACAACTAAAGGTGTGTACATCTGGATCTCTGCTGCTAATGGTTGCAGAAACAGCTCATACTCACATCCTATGATTAGTTAACTTATGCACATGGACTGACAATGTTTACATCAAAGCATATAAATAAATGTTAAGCGTCATCAGGATTCATGACCAATTTTCTATTTGGTAAGTTTGTCAGAAAAACAATGTGAGGAAAGCCACCCTAAACCCGCAACAGTATGGATAGGCAGTTGGCACCTACATAAACACAAGGCAATTACTCCACAGAACACGAGCAACCAAACCATACTGATCATCATCATTAAGAAACTCTACAATGTGATTGTGAACCAAAATTTGCCCAAGGCCAAATAATTTAGGAGCAAAAAATGACAAAGACTGCAAAAGCAACAATACAAGGACCATAGCCAATTGAAAGTTCAAATTTCCACATACCAATTACTACACTTACAGATGTCAAAAAAAAAAATTTACTACACTTACACAGTAGTGCATGGATCAACAAATTGCAGATAATGCCCAAAAGGAACCCGAAAATTAAATTTTGCCAATGAAATGAATTTTTCGGAAGATTACCAAGCGAGTACCTCATAGATGGACCTAGATTTGAGGTAGTCCCCACAAAGACCACAAACATCAATTATTGTGTGGTAAACATACATATTAGGAAGGACCACTCAACTTCTGCTTGGAGGCTTCATATACAGTCAATGCAGACATCATATCCCAAACTCATGAATAATGGTACAGAAAACTCTATGACCATGAGGATGAATACACGCACACCTACAAAATACCACAAAACACATTAAAGAATGATTAAAATAGTAACTCGAGCTATTGCTTAACAGTTAACATCTTCCTGCAAAAATAAGCATATTTAAACAGGTTATAATGAAAGGAAATAGCCTACATTTTAATGAACACCCAACCCTACAGTTCTACTAACAACACATATTAAACTTTCAAAAAAATCCACAATTAGAATAGCAATCCAACAGTGCTTTTGTAGGGGCCAATTACAATTCATGAACAGAACAAAACATTTCACTCCATGGATATATGACAGAGACATAGCAAAATCATGTGGGCCAAGGATGATTGGTGGTTCAGTAGCTGCACTTCATTGTCCTAAGCCTACAGTTGCCTTGACACAGTTACACCGCTCTTTAAGAAAAAGGAACTACACTCTTACTTTCTTAGTTTATTTCAGCTTTAAAACAATGACTCAAACGTACTCTGTTTAAAATTATGGTACATGATATTCATCTAACTTTGATCAAAACTCCGTCCTGCAAAATATTGGTTCTACTCAAACAGTGTGTAGCCAGTGAAACCTCCACAAACCTGAAGGACATCAGCACAAGTTGGTACTTCGAACTAGTTGAAGAAAAGGAGTATTCCCAAAACTATAACCTAGTATTTAAAACTTGTGTTGTTGACTCGAAAGACTAAGAACAATGAGATTGGGGAAGACATTTGACAAAATCTAGCAGCCTCAATAAGCTAATAACATGAGGGAAGAGTTAACAAGCATGCTTGATAGGACTATTAGGAACAAGCCAGGTGGTTTATATTGAAAGCTCTAGTAGGAAGAGCTTATCAAAAGATAAGAATGACAAGTGAATTTGGAACATATGGTATGCTGTGATAGGCCAGATAAAGAGAAAAATTGAAAGCATTTATGCAGGTGATGGCGAATACTATCCTAGATTGTGTGATATTACATACCATAGCTGTCTGCAGAATAGCTTGTCCTAGATTCTGTGCTCTTACATAACCAAATCTGTCTGCAAAATAGCTTGTCCTAGATTGTGTGCTCTTACATAACCAAATCACTTAGCAAAATAGCTTCTAAATCCTGATTATCATATCTATTGCTGCCTACATTTGATAAAGCCTTTGACATAGTAATATATATGATGAACATCTGAAAGAAGTTGATGCGCATCTCTATGAACTTACCAAAAAGTCAAGTGCTGTCAACTTAATGCATTTATCTCATGGCTACAAATTCAATAAACCAAGGAGAAAAACTAACATGAACAATAAGATTTATCTAGTTATGCACACCGGAACCAGGAATTGCACCAGAGCAGTTGAATGTGTACAAGTATTTAGTGCTCAAAGTAAGAGAGAATAGCCAGATAAAAAGTTCAAGTACATGTGAAACAGTAAAAGTAGAAAACAAAATATTTGTATAGACATGGCGTTCTTCTTCGATTCGAACCGACTTCTAGTGCACATGGATCAAATCGTTGATCAAAGTCGCATAAACCACAACTACGTTTGACTCAATTTGAGAATAGATTACGTACAAAAAAAATCTGTAGAAGTACAATAGAAATAGATGTATATATATTGTGTCAGACCATAAGTCATATAAACCCTAATTTCATCAACTGAACCGAAACACATAAAACCCTAATTTCACCCCCAAATTTTGATTCAAACAAAGACTCCACCAAACCTATTGATTCCGCAGAAACCTTTCCCAAATTTGAACCAAAAACTATCTATCCTCTGTAAATAGTAAGAGAGAGAGAGAGAGGAGAGGAGAGCCGAGCGCTCCTACCCTTTCTTCAATGACAAGCTACAAATACGAAGGGAATATTCCCCACTCCTGAATGAAGAGTCCGACAATCGTCGACCTGTTGCCCGAAACCCCCTATAACGAGCAGGTGGCCAACTGCTGCAAGGGAGGAGTAATTAGCGTTGGGGCGGAAGGAACGTCGAACTCCCCAAAGAACTTTTCGCGGCGAACGCCGGGGCCTAGTTACACATGCGGTGCAGCAAGCATTGTGACACCTACGGTCTTCAAAATTGTGAAGAGAACACTACACATAAAAAATAATGCATAAATCAAATCTAAAAAGCCCTAGAAATCAGATCCACTAACTCAACCAACATAGACAGAGGGAGAGAGAGATGGGTTTGTCAACCGGACTTTCCTGGGCTTTCTTCATCGTCGAAATAAAGCACTCCGTCGTGACAAGAACCCACGAGGCCGCAGTTGCCTACGCCGCCGTGTATCTGATCGAAGCTCCTTACCCATCATTCCTCTTCCTCTCCTCTTCTTCTGAGTAATCAATACCCTTACACACCACCTAGTTGTGCCGCTCAAGGTTCGTCGAAATAAGCCATCTAATCAGCTACGGAAACCAACCATCAAAACCATAATTTCATGGACTGAACCGAAACACGTAAAACCCTAATTTCACCCCCAACTTTCGATTCAAACAGGTACCCCACCAAAATCTCTCGATTCCGCAGAAACCTTTCCCGAATTTGAACCAAAAACTAACCATCCTCTGTAAAGAGATAGAGGGAGGGAGGGAGAGAAAAAGAGAGGAGGCGGATGCTCCTATGCTTTCTTCGATGAGAGAGAGAAAGAGAGGCCGATCGGGAAAAAAAAACAGAGAGAGATAGAGGGAGGGAGGGAGAGAGAGAGAGAGACAGAGGGAGGAGTCGGACGCCTACACGCCTATGCTTTCTTCGACGACCCTCACACTCTTCTTTGATCCCGCTCATAATTATTTAAGAACCGTTTAATCTTTAGATACGGAGTATCTACACAAATCTAAGCGGCTGCCTGCTTGACCCTCTATTGATCCAACGGTTGAAATTTAAGAGCCGTTTATCCCATTAAATGGGCTCAGATATGGAGTATCTACCCTCACAACCGACAATGGAATTGCATAATTCAAGTTTAAGCTCATTGCTAAACCACTACAAAAACGGATTTCTTACTAATCTTTCGCCCTAGTATTTTTTGGGTATTTCTTCATTTTTAATACTAATATTGTATTTAATTTATTATCGTAATTTTTGGAGTTAAGCATTTTTTTTTTACGTGAAGAATCAGACAAGAATAAAAACGTAGACCAGAGTTGAAAAAAAATCATATTGGATGATACTAAAAATTAGGGCTGCTCGTGGTCCGGTTCGGTTCGGATTTTTAGGAATCCGAGGACCGAACCACTAGTCTTAGTTTTTACAAAATGAAATTCGTGTCTGGACCAATAGTCCTACTGTTCGGTTCCAATCCGATCCGTGACTCGCGGATCGATTACGGTTTTGTCTGCGGATTTTAGCAAAAATAAATCTCAAACATATATCTCATACTAAAAGGGAAAAATATTATATTCAAAATTAAATTTAAGACCACCAGAAAGTATTTGTTACATAAACTACCAAAAATCAGATTCAAAACACTAGTAGGATTGTATCATCTATATTACAAATCGCGACGGTGTGGTGGCCCACACATTTTTCCAGTATAAATCTTGACCGTTAAATTTAGTACACATTTTTCTGCATAAATCATAACCCTTTATTCATTTCCATTCTAATACCCCGGCAATAAACGATTTCCCAATTATTCATTTCCTATACGGCAATGCAAAGTTGAAAATGGCAACAATTGCTATTCTATTCCTAAATCATAAATTGGCAAACATTAAAAACGGCACCAATTGCAAACCATAAATTTGCACTTTATAATTTATGATAAGAAAGCAAATCAAAGTGCCAATCAAAGGCAATTAAAAATTTACGACAATAATTGCTATTATGTTCCTAAACCAATATACGGATTTGTATTATAGATTGTTTTGTATTCCATTGTTTTACTCTCTCCCTCTCTCCTCCCCCATCCCCCTCACTCGCTCCCGAAACGGCAAATTGAGGTGCGTGTATTTCATTGTTTTCTTTCGGTTTACCCCCAACGCACGGTTCTATCTTGCTTCTCTTTTTTCCTTTTTTTTTGGAACAGATTTTTTTCGACTACAATTATACGATTTTGTATTTCATTCCTTTTTTTCCAGTTCTTGGTTTCATATTGAGCATATATACAATTATGCATCTCCATTGCTGATCCCATTGCGAGGCCAAGGAAAAGCCATTTTCGACTACAATTATTTATTTGAACCGTCAGTTAGTTTGGTTTAGAAGAATTAGATTCTTATTTTGTATTTCATGTTTTTTTTTTTGGATCAAATTTTAGGAGGACACTGAGTGTAGTTCTTGGTTTCATATTGAGCATATATACGATTATGCATCTCCATTGCCGATCTCATTGCGAGGCCAAGGAAACCACTTTTGACTACAATTATTCATTTGAACCATCCCTTAGTTTGGTTTAGAAGAAATAGATTCTTTTTTTGTATTTCACAATTTTTTTTGGATCAGATTTTACGAGGACACTGAGTGTATTTCATTGTTTCCCTTTTTCACGATTATGCATCTAATATTATTCACATATTGAGCATATATACGGCTTTGTATACATTCTTTTTTTTAGTTCTTTCTTGGGATCGGAAAAGTCATTTCATTCCTTGCTGAATGGTCCAGCAAATCATTGACTAGAATTGCATAATTTTAATTTGAATTCTCCTGAGACCGTTATTGATTGAATTGCAGTAATAATTATTGACTCTCACTCTTTCTTTCCCTTGAGTTTTTTTTCTCTCTTACATACTCTCTCTCTTATTTACTCTCACTCTTTCTTTTTGCGTGTCCAGAATATGAATAGTGAGAATGAAATTAGTATGGTTCCTGTACGTTACTGAACGAGTAGAGACGAATGAAATTGGTAAACTGCGATTTTTAATCTGCTTACATTGAAATATATATTATTTGAAAAAATTGCTATTTTTCTTAGATGAAGAAATGTGTGTGCCTCACGTGTCCAAAAACGTTCATCTGCATAAGAATCTATATTACAAATCGCGACGGTGTGGTGGCCCACACATTTTTCCAGTATAAATCTTGACCGTTAAATTTAATACACATTTTTCTGCATAAATCATAACCCTTTATTCATTTCCATTCTAATACCCCGGCAATAAACGGTTTCCCAATTATTCATTTCCTATACGGCAATGCAAAGTTGAAAATGGCAACAATTGCTATTCTATTCCTAAATCATAAATTGGCAAACATTAAAAACGGCACCAATTGCAAACCATAAATTTGCACTTTATAATTTATGATAAGAAAGCAAATCAAAGTGCCAATCAAAGGCAATTAAAAATTTACGACAATAATTGCTATTATGTTCCTAAACCAATATACGGATTTGTATTATAGATTGTTTTGTATTCCATTGTTTTACTCTCTCCCTCTCTCCTCCCCCATCCCCCTCACTCGCTCCCGAAACGGCAAATTGAGGTGCGTGTATTTCATTGTTTTCTTTCGGTTTACCCCCAACGCACGGTTCTATCTTGCTTCTCTTTTTTCCTTTTTTTTTTGGAACAGATTTTTTTCGACTACAATTATACGATTTTGTATTTCATTCCTTTTTTTCCAGTTCTTGGTTTCATATTGAGCATATATACGATTATGCATCTCCATTGCTGATCCCATTGTGAGGCCAAGGAAAAGCCATTTTCGACTACAATTATTCATTTGAACCGTCAGTTAGTTTGGTTTAGAAGAAGTAGATTCTTATTTTGTATTTCATGTTTTTTTTTTTTGGATCAAATTTTAGGAGGACACTGAGTGTAGTTCTTGGTTTCATATTGAGCATATATACGATTATGCATCTCCATTGCCGATCTCATTGCGAGGCCAAGGAAACCACTTTTGACTACAATTATTCATTTGAACCATCCCTTAGTTTGGTTTAGAAGAAATAGATTCTTTTTTTGTATTTCACGATTTTTTTTGGATCAGATTTTACGAGGACACTGAGTGTATTTCATTGTTTCCCTTTTTCACGATTATGCATCTAATATTATTCACATATTGAGCATATATACGGCTTTGTATACATTCTTTTTTTTAGTTCTTTCTTGGGATCGGAAAAGTCATTTCATTCCTTGCTGAATGGTCCAGCAAATCATTGACTTGAATTGCATAATTTTAATTTGAATTCTCCTGAGATCGTTATTGATTGAATTGCAGTAATAATTATTGACTCTCACTCTTTCTTTCCCCTGAGTTTTTTTTCTCTCTTACATACTCTCTCTCTTATTTATTCTCACTCTTTCTTTTTGTGTGTCCAGAATATGAATAGTGAGAATGAAATTAGTATGGTTCCTGTACGTTACTGAACGAGTAGGGACGAATGAAATTGGTAAACTGCGATTTTTAATCTGCTTACATTGAAATATATATTATTTGAAAAAGTTGCTATTTTTCTTAGATGAAGAAATGTGTGTTTCTCACGTGTCCAAAAAAGTTCATCTGCATAAGAATGCTCACGAAGCAAATGAATAGCAAATTGTTGAAATTGACACACCCAATGGTATGCATTTATAGTAATAGACTTCCAATGACTAAAAGAGTTGATATTTCAGTGACTAAACGAGTTGCATTGCACAGGTGTAGAAGAAGTTGATATTCCAGTGACTAAAAGAATCGAGACGCATGAGGATGCTCAAGTAGCGGTTGACAAGGCGTCAGTTTCCAGTCAGGTTGGCATATGCAATGACAATTAATAAATCACAAGGAATATCTGTAAAATTTGTTGGGGTTAACTTGCGCATACCAGTCTTTAGTCATGGACAACTATATGTAGAGCTATCTAGATGCACACATCTGGTGATCGTACAAGTGTCCTTCTTTCCAGTGATACATCCAATTCAAAGATGAACATTGTGTATCCTAAGGTTTTGTTATAGTAAAGGTAAAACTATTTTATTTATCCACACATATCGTGATATTATTTATCCACGCATTTCTTGTGTTATGTAGGAGTGGAATGAAAAAAGAAAATACAACAAGACTACTTTGATGGGGATATCATAATAAGGTAAATTTAATCGTCGTTTCACTTCTCAAGTGCAGGATACGATAAAGGCAGCAACTTTTTTCACTCTTTTCCACCAAAAATTAACTTCATAATTAAGGATAAGAGTTACAAAGTTGAAAAGATAGAATAAATGTGGGTGGTGTTTTAATTGTCCAAATTTTATTGGGCAAAATATTGATCAGTGCCTAATTGTTTCAGGGGTAAAGGATTCAAAAAACCGTTGGTGCTTCACTGTCTCAAATATTTGCTCGGTTAGAAACTCTATTCCCTTACATATTGTTTTTCTTTATTCTGTTGGTTACTATTTTTTTTTTCATAAATAGTTTGGTATATATACTTGCTGAAATTAAACCGCTTTAGTTCATAGCTTGGATTTCGTTGGTTGTCGTAAGCCTCTATTTTTAGAAATTAAATTTAGCATAATGGAATAGGTTAAATAGACCATGTTTTAAGCTTAATAAAGAAGCAAATTTTGAGAGAAGTCGAGGCTTAATAAGTGGTGATGGTGGCCATATAGGAGAGGATAATGGCTCCGGCTAAATACCCTGTACTATAATTTATTTTGATCGAGTTCTATTATGTTGGAGATTCTAAAGTTGATTGTCCCAAAAATAAATAAACTATGATTACCTACTTTTGTTCTAGATACTATTTTGTGGGTTGCACAAATGGCAACAAAGGGACATATGCATTACATGTTTTTAGGTTCAATTCCCACTTCATTCTTTCTATCTTGGGTGTGGATTGATTTTACATATACTTGATTTTTCTGTATGACTTGATGTTTATGTTTGCTATGGTACACAAGGTTTTCAAAAGAGTGGTGTTGAAGTGAAGTATCTGGGTGATCTCTAATGGGGAACGAAAATAGAAGAGATATTCTTTCAAAATCTTTAGTTTTCTCTATATTGAAATTTGTAGGTGTTTCATTAGTCATTTATCTTTCTTCAATCGTGAATTGAAACTATCTTAGGTTGTTTGATTCATGTATAAAAGTGTGATGCACCAAATGTGATCAATGTGCCATTAGGCATTGTTTCTGGTAGTTAAGTACTATACTCATGAATTAGATGGCTTTAAATTGGCATTGTTTTTGGTAGTTAGGTACTGGACTATACTCATGAATTACAATAACATCTTCCCAGAAAGAGATGAGGTGTCATGCCTTTAGGCACGAACAATTTCTATAAATATGATTGGGTTATTGTTTTGTGTAGTTGGCATGGACAATTTCTATGAATGTACTTGGGTTATCTGATTTGTTAGGCAGAGGTTGATATATTGCACGTAAAAGATTTGGTGGTGATGTGGCGTCGTGCTTTATGTAGTGTTTATTTGTGTGTAATGATCGTTCAAACCGTGCCTTCAGGCACGGGCAATTTCTAGTTATAGTACATAACATAAAAAAAAAAACTGGGAAAAAAACGAACTAGTGAAACTAATTACGATTTACTCTCTATATTTTATGTACATATACATTATATCCCATTATTAAAATAAAATACTAAAATTGGTAGAAAAAAGTGTTAACATTACTAACAATTTATTATATAAATACACATATATATTTATATATATTATTTATATAAAATAAATATTTCACGGTCCGGTTCGGTTAATCCACGGTTTTGTAATGAAAATCCGTGGACCACACCGCGAGTCATGATTTTTAAAGTTTTCAATCCGTGTCCAGACCATTAATCCATGGACAAAATCCAAAAGGTACGGATCAGTTCGGTCCGGACCGGTTTCACGGTTCACCGAATTTTTTGAGCAGCCCTACTAAAAATGACATTTGTGTTGGTATTCTTTTGTCTTTAGTGAAACCCTTTTTTCTTTAGGTCACGTTTTTTTTTAATTTTAAACTCCCTTCTTTGAGACGAATGACCAACTATAAAAAAAATTACCGTGAACCTATTAAAAATTAAAAACAAAATTAATACCAAAACAAAAATTTTGTAACAACTGGGCCTTAGTACTAATCCTTGTATTGGATGACATTCAATAAGTAGACATCTTGTTTTCTTCTTCATTATTTCTATATCACTAACATTAATTTATTTTCTCCTAAAAAGAAAATAGATTGAATAGATTGAAAGAGAAGAAGAAAAAAAACCTCAGACCAAATGCATCAGTAAAGAATAGTTTAGTTCTTGATAATAGAAGAGAGATTATTTTACTTCTCCCAAAAGGGAAAAATACTTTAGTGAGTGACTCCCAGCATCTAACAAATTGGCAACTCGATGTCGAAATGAATTTTTTTAGGGAGAAAATTGATTAGGAGATTTATATGGACCAACCTTCTAGATTATGTTTAAATGTTAAAGAAAGATCTTTACTAACTTAAGCATGCATTTTTTTTTTAACCAGCACCCTGTATACATATGAACAAGTATGAAGTAGTCAAGTACAGGTCTTTGAGTTCAGTAGAAAGCACAGAAACAGCAGCAAGTAACATCCACAATGTAACATAAATCTAATGCGACATTACCTTCGATGAAGAGCTTCTTTCTTTTTTTTTTTATTTGATTCGTTAATCCTAATCTACTGTATTCTAAGGGATTTGGGGAGGGGAATAGATGCTTGCGGGAATTGAACTCTGCCCATGTACATGGGAGTATAACTATACAAGGGAGGCACCAACTACACTCCACTCCACTTGCTGATGAACAGTTATTTGAGGAGTATTTTTTATGGGAAGGCATACGAGTTGAGAAGAAATTTGCAATAGTAATAGCTACAAAAAGCAAAACAGAAGCAAACATCACGGCAGCAATGCTACGTGAAATTCTAAAATCATCTAATCCGTCATGTTTTTTTTCTGGTCAATCAAAATCAGATATGCTTCGTACGTATCTCGGAAAAACAAGGGCTAACAAAACAGATTCCAAAGCCGTAAAGAAGATTGGGAAGTACTGTGTTATCTTGCCACAAAGTTATACGTAATTAGTAACATTACCTTCCTTGTCTTTTCCACAGTCTGCCTGCTGGAAGTGAAGTCTTACATGTTCTTATAAATTCGCAAAGTAGCAAGAGAGTGGTCAACAAAGACAACTCTCCAACTCCTATGGGGGCAAAGTAGCAAGAGAGTGGTCAATTACCTCTTGGGCGAACAGGTTATTATCCTATGGGGGCAGATTTCAGCTGATCAGTTCTGTTATATATGGTATTCAGCATTATTGGTGTTCCACTTTTATTCTCCCTCAACAACTTCTTAAGGAGATTGAATCCATTCTTCGGTCTTTTTTTTTGGAAGGGAGTTGATTTGAAGAGTACGGGTGCCAAGATTAGTTGGGCCACAGTTTGCTCACCTAAATCTGAAGGAGGTCTTGGACTGAAGCTCCTTAAAGAATGGAATAGGGCTTCTATGCTCCAACATTTGTGGGCCTTGAGCAAGAAAGTAGATACGTTGTGGGTTAGATGGGTGCATAATTATGTTATCAAACGGCATTGTTTTTGGCATATGAAAATTCCAACTGATTGTTCTTGGACATTTCGTAAACTCCTGCGCCTTAGGACAGTTGCTTTTCCTTCCATCACAAAAATCATTGGCAATGGTGAGTCCACCTTTCTTTGGTTGGATAATTGGCATCCCTTGGGATCTCTTTTTTCTAAGTTTGGGAATGGAATAGTCTTCAATCTAGGCAGGTCCTTGGATGCGAGGGTAAGTTCGATTATCGCGGATGGCTTTTGGCGATGGCCTCGAGCTCGGAATGCCATTGTACAAGAGATTATAAGGCATACTCCAGATAACTTAGTCCCTCATCCTGATTGCGAGGATACGGTGTTGTGGAACCTTACTGTTACTGGGGAGTATACATCGAAATCTGCTTGGGGGGCGTTGAGAGTTCCTGGTGAAGAAGTTAGGTGGCATTATCTAGTGTGGTTCAAGCATTACATTCCTCGTTGGGCTATGATTCATTGGATTGCTTTTCATGGGAAATTATTGACTCGGAATAGATTGTTTTCTTGGGGGATTATTGCTGATAAATGTTGTGTCCTCTGTGGTGGGTCGGAGGAGTCCCATGACCATATCTTTTTTGTCTGCCCTTTCTCAGCTGCTGTGTGGAATCTTTGTCTGCTAAAGTGCAATATTTCTAGAGATCCTTTACCTCTTAGGGATGAAATCTGTTGGGGCCTTGCTACTGGTAGAAGTAAGTCTGTGCATGGCTTGATTTTCAAGTTGCTCTTTGCAGCTTCCATCTATTTTCTTTGGGGTGAGAGGAATAATAGAATTTTCAAAGCTAAAAGGATACCCTGGCAGGGTGTTTTCGACCTGATTGTAGAGAATGTGCGGGCTTGCCTTTGTGGTTGGCGGAACGTTGAGCGGATTAGGGAGAATGTCAGGATTTTGGAAGGTTGGCATGTCCCCTCTGTTGTTTTCATGTAAACCAGTAGATATGTTTGTCATTTCTGTTACTCTTTGATTGTTTTGAGTTCAAGGGTATGCCCTTGCTCTGTTTTCTCCTTTTTGGTGGTTATAACAACTTAACTTTCCAACAAAAAAAAAAAAAAAAACTCTCCAACTCCGACGAATCAAATGCTGAATATAAACTGCAGTTTATTTGATGTCCTTGAAGGGAGGACAAACTTAATAGCCATTCACTTTAAGCATGTCCAATCACAGCAGTTCGGCTTCCAATGTTACCGTTTCAGTAAAAATATAAGAACATTTAGCAGACAAAACAATCTAATTCGATAGCATATATACCATAAATCTGCATTCCAGATAATTCCAAATAGAAACTCAAGGATCAGCATTCTACACATGCTAAGAATTTTTTTAACATCCTTTCTGAAGAATGGCTATAAATGCAGTAAAAAGTTTTGCATGCACTCAAGGTTGCATCCCTAATCATAGCAAGCATAACAAATCACACTTAAAAGCAATATATTGGCAACATTTACATAGTTTGTGTAAAAACTGGGCGACTCATGTCCAGAGATTTTTGGAAACTCTTTCATGATCCAGCAAGATAGACCAGTGACAGGTGACGAAGTCTTTGACTCTAAGTCACACTAATCCTACAGTGTGCATGCCTCCTAGTCGACAACTAACCACAGTTCACCACAAAAAGGGTTTACGCCAAACAGGTCAGCTCCAAACTTGAATGATACCATACCAATATATATAATCATACATGCGTGCATGGATTGAATACATATATATTTTGCAAAACAAGTGCAAGAGAGAAAGAGGGAGTGAACTGAATTTTTAATTGTTCTCAAGGGCTTTCATTTTTCTGGGAAGTACTTCATATTTTTAGCGCTGGTCAACGTTTAGTTGATGCCAATTTGAAGCCCATGAACATCAATACAGTCACAGTAAAAACACATGGAAGCCCAATATGAACCTTACCATTGCAAAACACGCGATTAAAATGCAACGATCAGAAAGGAGAAATCACCAAATACTAAAAGGCAAACAAGAAACTCTCAGTTTTATCCCCGAGTGCATGTGCATACATTTCCCTACAATACAAATTCAGTTGGACTATGCTACACAGAGCGTCATTACTTTTGGGGGAAACCATGTGACTTCTAGGTCATGTCAGAAGTGAAGATGCATTGAGATCACTAATACAGACTACAAAGTGAAGGCATAACTGAATGCAAGCATAAGAAAGTTCCATCTATTCTGGAGATCTAATGAGCCAAGTCCCATGATCAATCATTCTCAGGGCATCACTTTCAACCATTTAAGAAAATTAATTACTTGGAGAATAAATAGCTCCAATCATCCTAATCTTCACTTGATTTGTTACGTCAACTGGTTTGGGGGTTTGTGCTGCTTCAATCATTCATGTGGATGAATTCTCCTTCAACTCAATATACTGATCTTCCCATGTCCCATTTTCAAATGGGGAAACCCAATTACCCTTCAACGTTATCAGGTTTTCATTCTTCACATAACTACAAAAATTAGCATCAATATTGGCATGGTTGGATGACAGGAAAAAATGAAAAGCCGTTAGAACTTTCTACAGTGTGTGCTACTTATAAGCCTGCAAAGCTTCAGTCCAAGTCCCATGATCAATCATTCTCAGGGCATCACTTTCAACCATTTAAGAAAATTAATTACTTGGAGAATAAATAGCTCCAATCATCCTAATCTTCACTCGATTTGTTACGTCAACTGGTTTGGGGGTTTATGCTGCTTCAATCATTCATGTGGATGAATTCTCCTTCAACTCAATATACTGATCTTCCCATGTCCCATATTCAAATGGGGAAACCCAATTACCCTTCAATGTTATCAGGTTTTCATTCTTCACATAACTACAAAAATTAGTATCAATATTGGCATGGTTGGATGACAGGAAAAAATGAAAAGCCGTTAGAACTTTCTACAGTGTGTGCTACTTATAAGCCTGCAAAGCTTCAGTCACTCATACCTGACAATAAACTAAAAGATGAGTACAAACCACAAACATAAATCAAGTCCATAGCAAGAGAACACACTAATTTTATGTCTTTCAGCAGTTCACAACACTAGTAAGAAATCTCACTATCAAGCATAGCAAGAGAAATGGCACAATTCCATGTGATATTGATGAGATTCACAAAACGAAAAAATAGGCTTTGGTGCAAGATAGCTTGTTTTTGTACATGGCAAGAACAAGCTTTGATGGCTGTAAAGGACATCACTAATTTCCTAACGCAAAAATATTACAAATTGAGATCCAAAAACAGTGCTGGAAGGTTTCATAATGCTACCTTGACGGGTAAGATAACTTTGACAAAACAAACAATAGTAGCTATGTGAATTTAACAAACCTCAACTTTCCCCGAGAATTTTATGGGCTAATTGTCAGAGAGAAAGTACATATTATCATAGAATCCTCCCTCTCTCATAATCACCCGTAGTGAGATGTCCAACTATATAGGCGAACTAGAGGAGAGAGGATTTTCTACTGACTTAAAAGGAGAGCAGGCAATAATGGAAGGCTATAGGAGAAAGGACAAGAACCGCAAGCCAACAAATCAAGGATGCTTGTTAATCAAGTTTGAGAAGTAGCGTGCCAGGATTGAGAGAGAGATCATGCAAAAAGTTGTCACTTAGCTTTAGCCTACCAATTACTACAAAAGAAAAGAATAACTAGGAAGCTGTTTCTGTTCATTCTACGGTAATATCTTCCAGCACGAGTGAAACCAAAGGAAACACAAGGCTATTCAGCCCCAAAGAAGGCCAGAAGCTCAGTATATGTCATGCGCCTAACTTTGTAAACATGGGATCTTTCAACAGATCCCAATGAAGCAGTCTTGTTAAATATGGATGTCAAATTAAATTACATGCTTACACCATCCAACATATAAACTCCATAAAACCAACTTTCGGAGTATCAGTATATGATGCAGCTACCACACAAATAATTGCCAGCTTATGTAAAGCAGATCATCATGACACACTAACACAAACAAAAGTGTAATTCATTCTCAGCATATCGGTCCAGAAGTGAAAACAAAATTGAAGCATGCCATTAGAGGAAATCATGAAAGCTGTCATATTAAATATTTTCTCATTGGAAAAACAACTAGTGTATATTCCCTTCCTATACCAGTTTCAGCCCCATACAGGCATAAATCCACTTTAACCAACCACAAAAACTTTCATTGACCGTAATGAGAACTTTCCTACTCTACGGATGGTTATTGGAACCAGTACTTCCTTGGGCACATAGCTTGGGCGGGGGATATTGTCTTCGCCTTAGACTGTCCAGATACACTTTCAAGAGAAAAAAGACCTAACATCCAATACTCGATCAGAGTAATGTTGTAAGAAAGAACCTCAGTGTTACTTCACCCACCACAAACAATGAACTCCAAGCAGCTATTTATCCACCATTTCTCAAACAGAATTTGATCACCCTATCCCTCAAGCTTTCGAAGCCGCTCTCTCATTTTCCATCGTCTGCGCCAAAACCTTAGTTGCAATCATATTATCATCGAAATATTGCGCATACGGGTGCCCCTTGGGAACCAATCTCCTGTACTTCTGAAAATGCTTCTCTGCCTCATCTTCTTTCTTCAACAAAGTATATATGATTCCCTGACACAAATAAGGCCGAAAATCGCCCGGCTCCTCCTTCACAAGCTCCTGATAGACACTCAATGCATCATTGTAATTGCCCTCAATAACCCTCATTTGCGCGATCAAAAGCTTAAAGTCCCTCAATTTGTCCTTCTTCTTGTCTCTCTTGCACAAATCTATGACTTCCCTAACCCTCTCCTCAATCTCCTTCGACTCAAATTCCGAATCAGACTGAGACGCCGCCATTACCAGCCCGTGATAGGCCTCCACGAGAGACGGGCCTTTCTCTAGTATCTCATTAAACCCTATTTTCGCCTTTTCAAGCTCTTCATTATCCAAATGCAAATAGGATTTCAACAATGCCCATTCTATATCAGAGGGTTCTAATCTTATCAGCTTCTCTACAATCGAAATCGCTTCTTTGAGCTTACCTCTCTTGATCTTCAATTCCATTAAGCTCCGGAGGGTTTTTATGTCATCCGGATTTGAGCTCAAGTACTGTTTTAGGCCTCTCTCCTTCTCGCCATCAGAAATTGATTCTTTCATTGCTGCAGTTTCCACTGTGGGCGGAGGGGAAATGGCGGCGGCCGCAACAAGGGGTTTTTGGAGGTTGAAACGGGCGAAGAAGAAGGCGGTGGCGGCGACTGCGGTGAGGGTGATGGTTTTGACGAAAGAGAAAGGGAGGGGGTTTGGGGTTTCTGCGAAGTAGGGTTTATGGGTTTTAGGGTTTGGCAAGAGGGGGGCTAGTAATGAGGAGGAGGGTTTTGCTCTGACTGATGATCTGAGGGACAATGGAGGTGGCGGCGGGGTTATTGCGAAGAGAAGTGAAATGGGGGTTGAGAATGGTGGACGGTGGTGGTGGAGTGGCTGGTGGCTGTGGTGAATTTTGGAGACAGCTTCCATGGCTGCGGGTTTATGGTGGCTCTAGAGAGAATCCTAAAACCCTGGTTTACATAGGGTGCGGGACAAGGAGAAGAACGGGAAGAGAGAAATTCTAGAGAGAGTGATGAGCATGTGATTTGAACCCTGAGATGGGCCCGAAGGTTTTGGGCCTGTGAGGCCGGACATACAGAGAATATGACTCAAACTTCCTAGTTCCTACCAACTTTTTTGTCTAGTAGCACTGGCCTTGTTCGTTTTACCTACTTACTTTGTTTTAATATTGTTCTTCAATTATTATCTTACATCTTTTTTCAATCATTATCCTATTTTTTCAATTATTAATTTCATCTCTCTCTCTATCTCTCTCCACTCATTACCTATCTCTCCAATCATTACTCTATTTCTCTCCCTACCTACTACCAAAACTAAAATACCCAAAGTTGCTAAACGAACAAGGCAAGTATTTTTTGTTGGGTTTGGATTTCATAATTTTTTTAATTTAGTTTTTCATGGTATTTTTTGGGATTCTAATGTGTTCTCTCACTGAGAGAAATCAAAAAATAAAAATAAAAATATGGGTCGAAGTTAAAATAAAATTCATATAAGATAACACTTTAGGCAAAAGATACCAATTGTTTGCTATTTTTTTGTTTTTAGTGAACTTTTTTTTATATTTTGGTCATAATTTATACTTTTTAAATTTTTCTCGTCGAAATGAATGATTAATTCAAAAATATTACGCAAATGTAACAATAGTTCAGAAAAGATGAAGGAAGATATGTCCCGTTCAGATGTAAAGAAAAGACAAAAAATGATTTTTTTTGAAAGGGACAAAAAATGATGAAAAGGTAAATTTTGCATCATATTCAATATTTTGTTTTTTTGGAAGTATTTTTAGGGTAAAAATCAGAAATATCCCTCATCTATGCACAGGATCGGTCCAAGATAGGGGACCTAGGCCAAATTGTTAAGTTGGGCCCTATATTTGAACACCAATAACGGATAATTTGTTTGTATGACAATTTTGTGTACATAGCACACGCTTTGGTTCTAGCGACTTTGGTGTTTCGTTGTGTTCTCTTAGATGCAAGTTCAAAACACAAGCAACTACGAACAAATTTCCACATGGATTCCTTTTTCGAAAAGGAAACACGTAAAAAAAAAAAAAAGACTCAGAGCAAGACTTGAACTCGACCATGGAGCATGCACTGAGATCAATCTTACAATTGAATCAACAAAGGTTAATACATTCATCTATCATCCACTCTTACATAAAACCCTTCTGTCGCTATTCCAATCGAAAGCGGTCACATGACCATGCTACTTAAAAATGCACACAATTAACACATATAATGAAGCAACACATTTTGTATGTTTTCACTTTGCCTTCTGTTGCATCCGCAACGTTTTTTAAATTTCATTTTTGCCTGTTTCAGAACCTTGTTCTGGTTTTCTATTTAGAGTGACTCATTCTTGGCCTCTCTTTTTTCTCACGGACTGGGTGAATCCAGTAGAAATAATTGCATGCACCTTGCTTTCTGCAAAAATTTTGCATCATTGTGCATGTACTTGGTAAGGAAAATGGAGGATAGTTTAGGTGAGATTAAGGTAGTGTTCCGATTTACCTCCTTAAAAAACAAGTACTTATTTGCAATTTTCAAGCTTAAAAATATCAGGCTTATTGAAATTGAAAAATATGCAATATGGATCTTATTTTTAAACCCTGCAAAAAAAACGAAGAAAAATTATTTTCGTAAACCCGTTATTTTTAAGCTTAAAAATAGATCTTTATTTTTTAAGTATTTATTTTGAGATATGGAACGGAGTCTAAGTGATTACCTTGTAGTTCGGACAACCAAGGAATCTTCTTCTAGGATTTGCATCGGTTCCTGATTTCCTTATGGATGCTGGCTTCCCAACGAGACAAAAGGAGAACATCAATTCTACAGTGGTGGTTAAGGAGCACATGGAGGCCATTAATGGAGGTGCTCTGGTTTTGAGTTTCTCACAGAGGCAATGGATAGTACTGTGTGTTTTTTTTTCATCAATCGATAGGAGAGATCATTTAAATCATGTATGAATCACAAAGTACAAACCGAAGACTATATCAAAATGAATTACAAAGTACAAATCGGCGACTATATCAATCGGATGAGAATTTCCAAGATAACCAAGTCCAACAAATCAACCAAAAAAAAAAAAAAGCTCATCACAAGAAAGGGAAAAAAAAAAAGGGAGCCTTGTTGATAAGGACACACTAAACTTTTCGTAGTGGTTCCAGTCCACCTAAGCTTTTCGTAGTGGTTCCAGTCCTTATATGGACACACGTTCCAAAAATACCCCTAGGGCACCCTATGAAAGTGCCTAAACCTCAAGGTACCCTATAAAAGTGCCTAAAACCCTAGGGTACCCAATAAAAGTGCCTAAATCGCTAAAACCCTATAATAGGAAAGTGCACCCTAAAACTCCTATGAAAGTGCCTAAACCTAGGGTACCCTAAAACCCTAGGGTACCCTAAAATCCTAGGGTACCCTATAAAAGTGCCTAAAAACATAGGGTACCCAATAAAAGTGCCTAAATCGCTAAAACCCTATAATAGGAAAGTGCACCCTAACACATTATATAGATAGTAAGGGGCAATCGGGGCATTTTTGTCCAGTAATGGACCTCCACCACTATAAATGTTACAGTAATGGACCTCCACCACTATTACAATTTGGGTTGGACTAAACGTCCAAAAGCACCTTCAAAATTGACCTTAGTCCAATTTACCGAAAAAAAAAGGGAAGAGTCCCTCTAAGGGGGTAAATTATCGATTCTTGCATTTGGCAAGATTCGATCCCTTGATTACCCAATTAGAAGTGTACAAGAATGGTCGAATGAGCTAGACCCAGTTGGTGTTTAAGTGATAATGCAATGGGTGGGGTGTCCATGGTATCACATGGTGATCGATCACAATACTTGTATTCTTCTTCTTTTTTAAACAACTAATTTTAGAGCGGCTGTGCTAGGGATTAAAAAAAATAGGCAAAGAAAAGATTCTTAAAGTGTATATGAACGGCTCAGATAAAGTTTTCGCTAGTGAATTAAACAACAGTTGCTACCGTCACCAAATTGATAAAAATCAATTGATTAAGGACCGACTTGGAAAAGTGTAAAGGACCGACATACAAAGGAAATATACCAAATCTTCCAGGGTGCAAAACATAATTTTCTTATCAAAATATAAAATGTATAAACGTGATTGGCACGTGCTCGACCTTCATATTAGGGCTCCGGTTTCTCACCTTTCTTTTCTTCATCTCCTCGTAAACCCTAGGGCGGCAGCTTGCAGCCGGTACTCTCTCTCTCTCTCCATACATCTTTGTTTACGTGATTCACCTTCTGATGCCATTTTTGATTGTTTTGTACAGGAGATTACATATACGTATTAGGGCTTAGGGTTAGTTTGCTCAACAATGGCTCCTGCTAAAGGTATGCACTCAATTTCTTATTATATATTCATTTACCCATTTATGTTTTTATAGCTTGCGAGTTGTGTAGGTCGATTTCATTTTTAATCGTCCCAATTTTCAGGTTCCATTATCGTAGTTTTCTCTGAATTATCTGAAGATGTTTAATCTGATTGAGTATGATATTGAAAATGCTTTATCTCACCACTATTTTATTACTGTTTTCATGCCACTATAATACTGCTACTAGAGTTTGCAATTCTGTCCACTTGAAAAATCAAGTGGACTGCGTTTGGGTTTCTTAAAACCGATTTTTGGGGCCAAAGTTCTCGAAAGCCCAATCTTGTATTTTGTAAAACAGACCAATTTTGGGGGCCAAAGTTCACAAAAAATCAACCGGATTTTGAGGCCAAAGTTCTCAAAACCACAAAATCGTAGAGGGAAGTGATTTTCTCACTCCCCTTTTTACAATCCACACTGCCTTTTTTTTAAAATCTTTATTCATGTAAATTTACTATGTTGCCCTTTTGCCAATACACTTTTTCACACATTCAAGGGCAACATTGTTAATTCTCGTGGAGTGATTTGCTTTTATATCCCTTCGACTTATCCGAAAAGTTCAACTTAGTCCTTTCAGTTTCAATTTCACCCAACTAAACCTTCGATTTGCAATTTTGTTCCAATGTCATCCATCCGTTGGATGCCGTTACTAATTTGAACGGAAAATGGGCATGTGCCTAGCACGTGTGCTCTCCCCAAGGGCATATTTGTCCATTCCCCTCCTCCTCCTTCTTCTCCTCTCTCTCTTTCCATAAAACCCAGAAAAGGAAAAAAAAACAGAGAGAAAAATCCAGGTGAAAGACTTGCCTGGAGGAGGCGAGGAGCCACGATGGCGTGTACGAAACCCGCGACGGCAGGCATGTGTTCTCTCTTTCTCTCTTGCCCGATTCTGTTTCTTTTTTTTTTGGAGGAAAAATAATTTAAAAAATCGAGTTTTTTTGTAATTTCTGGTACAAACTACCCAAATCCCCACACCAACCTCTCAGAAGAGGAAAAAATTGAAAAGAGATCGATTTTCTGCAACTGGGAGATTTTTCTAGGGAATTTCCACGAGATGATACCGGTGAGATTTCTTGAGGGGAGGGTGATTGGTGGGTTTGGGCATCAGGAATTTGTGGGTTTTAGCTAAGTGGATTGAAGCTTGAAATAGAGCTAAGTGCATTTGAAACCCTTTCCTCTAGGGAGCTACGAACTGTTGAGGTACGACAGTCCGGTGGTGGCGGGTACGGGCTGGAGGTGTTGGGTTCGGTAGTGGATGGTCTTGGTGGTGGCGGGTTCAATGGGGAACCGAAAGGTGGTGGTGCCGTGGAGTTTCGTTGTGGGGATCTCAGTTATGGAGGAGGGAGTGGTAAGGGGTGGAGGTGGTGTTTTGGGTGGTGATGGGGGTACAGAGGAGGTGAGCTCCGGTTGGTGGTTATGGAGTTCTCGGTGCTGACCAGAGGAGGCCGAGGGTGGAGGTGCACGGCTGGGGAGGTGAACTCAGAACTCCATATACTGAGAAGGAGGGAATATTGGAATATTATTTGAGTGGGGGGAGAGGTGTTAATGGTGGGGTGGGGTGGGGTGTTGGCTGGAAAGTGCCGTGGAGGGAGGAGGGGGATTAGGGTTAGGGGAGGAAGGGAAATGGGCAAATATACCCCTGGGGGAGGCTCACGTGATGGGCACATGGCCCTTTTCCGTTCAAATTACTGACGGGAGCCAACGGAAGGATGACATTGAAATAAATTTGCAAATCGAAGGTTTATTTGGGTGAAATTGAAACCGGAAGGACTAAGTTGAACTTTCATGATAAGTCGAAGGGATATAAAGGCAAATCACTCATTCACGTGGATAAAGACAAAAAAAGGAGTGTGGATTGTAAAAGGGGGAGTGTGAAAATCATTTCCCGATGGACAATCCCAAGTTGATAATTATATTCTGTGGCAAGGGAAAAAAATTCTGCCCTTTTGCCAATACTCTTCCTTCTTTGCTTGTAGTTCTTCAAATCATAACCATTTGTTTTCCTTGTTAAGAATGCGAGAACAGGAGTAGGAGAATGGGGTTTGAGGGAAGCATATGCTCTGAGATTTGGTGACTGAAACGGTTAAACAAATTTTGAGGATTTTGACATCTTTAACCATTGCAGTTATTTAGAAGAGAAGGCTGGCAGGTGGTAAAAACAATTTTAGATTGGGTGATTTTGGAAACTAAAAGTGTGAACCAACCTCATTTTTAGTCCACACCAAAGGTTGCTCTCCCTTTATAAAATATATATAATATATATATAATAGATATCATGCCATTGTTTAGTACGATGGTTGTGTTTGTTTGGTTTGTATTAGATGTGTTTCTAAAGATGGTAATTGAAGGCAAGTTACAAAATCCGAAAATTGAACAACTGGTAATTTTACTATTAATATGAAGAGGAAAGAAACAAAGAAGAAATCCAGTGGTCTTGCCTTTGTGTCTTGCCCGTACTCCCCTTTTTTGTTTTCTTTTCTAGTTGAAGGTACTCGTTGCCATTTCAATGCTCGCTTAATATTGACAGTAGATTGGTCACCTGCGAAGGTGCAGTGTCAAACGTTAAATTGCTGCGAAAGTTGGGCTAGCTGTAAAGTTTTTATAGAGTTTTTAACTTTTTAGGTCTTCTCTAGATATATTGGTGGAAGTCCCAAAAAATAATTAGTAAGGATGCTTTTCTATTTTTAGTTTTTAGTTTATAAGTGCCCAAGAAGGTGATACAGAGTAGATGAACAAGATGCAAATGAGGAGGTTTTTGTTTTGAATTTCGACTTTGTGTGAAGTACTAAGTGGAGCAACTGATGATATGCCCATGTTTGTTTTTGCTAGAAATAAATTCAAGTTAATCAACCATCAAGTCTTTTTGGATTGGGAATAATGTAGCTCAAGAAGTTATTATGATTTGTCTCAATGAATAGATTGAGATACTGCTGAAAGTACCTAGGTGAACTCGTGTGAGCCTGTGAGTGTTCACCATGACAGAGTGTTCAAGTTAATCAACCATGAAGTCTTTGTGGATTGGAAATAATGTAGCTCAAGAAGTTATTTAGATTGGTCTCAAAGTGAATAGATTGATATACTGCTGATACCTGAAAGTACCTAGGTGAACTCGTGTGAGCCAGTGAGTGTTCACCATGACAAAGAGTGTTCTTAATGACAAAGAATGTTCTTAATGACAAAGAAATACACAATTGAGAATCGTGTAGGGTAAAAAAATTTCTCAAAACTTGTAGAAGAAATACACAATTGAGAATCGTGCAGAGTAAAAAATTTCTCAAAACTTGTAGAAGAACAAAGTGTGTATCTTGTTTTGGAGTAAATAATTTATGTTCGTTTTGGCCCTTTGTTTCTTTCCAAAGTATCCATCTCAATGCAGTCTTGCCCTTCTTTTGGAGGAGTTGACATTCTTTGTGTAATATTTTATTGTTTTACTTTAAAGAGTCCAATTTTTTTTTTCTTGTATGTAGCTGACCCTGCTAAAAAGTCCGACGTTACTAAAAAGTCTGACCCAAAGGCCCAGGCCCTGAAAGCTGCCAAGGCTATCAAGAAAACTGGTCCCGTCAAGAAGGCCAAGAAGATACGAACATCAGTTACCTTCCATCGACCAAAGACATTGAAGAAAGATAGAAACCCCAAGTACCCTCGCGTAAGTGCACCAGCAAGGAACAAGCTTGATCATTACCAAATCCTAAAATATCCACTCACCACTGAATCAGCAATGAAGAAAATCGAAGATAACAACACCTTGGTTTTCATTGTTGATATCCGTGCTGATAAGAAGAAGATCAAGGATGCAGTCAAGAAGATGTATGACATTCAGACCAAGAAGGTCAATACCTTGATTAGGTAAAATGCTTACCTTTACTTCTTGACATTGGTGGTGGTTGTTATGGGTGTCATTCTTGCATATGGAAATATTCTGATGTATATTGCGTGGTGAAAATTATTGATGGTGTTAGATCTTGCGTGGATTATTGTAGTTATTTGCTGCTGCTTCTTTTTTGCTTTACATAGCTCACGAGTTTCAAGCTTTCATATCATGTATATCTAGAAAAGAATCACTGTCGCCTAATTTATTAAATTTACCTTAATGTCTTGCATGTGGACCAATCACTTCTGCAATTGTCACAACTTACAACTCTTCATGCGGTTGTATGATCTCTTAACCAGATACACGACCACATAGGTGTCAATTAATCATTGCAGTGCATTTTGTTTACAAATGTAAAGAGGCATTTTAGTTGTAGCTTTCCTACTCTTTATAGACTCCACAGCTTATGGTTCTGGGATTTAAGAGATCATCCCACGAGTATCTGTTTCGGGATTGCTTCTAGGTTTGATGAAGCGGTAGTTACTTATTAGTCTTGTTTGTTATTGGGGGATGGCAGATGCAAATGCTTTTGGGGTTCTTCTGACATGTTATGCAATTGATGGACACCTTTAACATCGAGAGATATTTTTCTAGAACGATTGTGTTGCCACAGATGCTATACGAGACAACATGTGGGGTAACTAAGAGAGAACACAGAGACAAAATGGGGTGTAGCTGAAGTGAGATTAAGATGGATGACTAGGAGAGACTCGGGAGAGAGATTTAGAACCAAGAACATTACTGAATGGGTTATGTAGTTCACTTTTTGAAGATAAAGTGGAAGGATACAACTATGCCCTTTGAATTGCCATTTCTAATAAAACAGAACCATTCATTTTCCATTTCTTGTATCCATTATTGACAGCATTGCTCCTTGATTCTGCACATTGTGTGAAATTTACATGCATTTGTATCATTGTTTCAGGCCTGATGGGACTAAGAAAGCATATGTGAGGTTGACACCGGACTTTGACGCTTTGGATGTGGCAAACAAGATTGGGATAATCTAATACTGTAGTTGAGCTTTCGTATGCCAGTTGTATGATTTTACTTAATTAGTATTTGCTTTATAATTTTGACATTCTGCAAGGATTTTGGATTCAGATGGGTTTCAATCCTATCTCTTGTTGAGACCTGGTACGTGGAGGATCTGGTCTCTTTGAATCTGTAGACTTGGATGCTGTTTGAGTTTTAGTTTGATGCAAGGATTTCTAGCTTCTTTTGTGCCAACAATGCTATATTACTATCAAGCGAGATTAAGCTAAGCGCACTCTGGTGATCCATATAATTATTCGCTTGAACCATTGTCAATCGGAAAAGTAGTAGTTTGCGAAGATGGTGAACCTAATTGATATTGATGGTTACTTATTAATTTGATCGGATGTTGATAATCACATGAACCTAATTGGTAATGATTCTGGGTTCTTTTGTATTTCGTTGTTTAAGATGGACAGTTCAAGTTCGCATTGTAGTTGTTCTTGACTCTAGAAAACAAATTTCAATTTGTTCACATACCTATTGATATGTCTAATCAAATATGTCTAATCAAATTGATTTCTTTGTGTACGATTTCTTATTTGTGAATTTTATGGGATAATCGAATTTGGTCATTGTTACTAACTCGGTGTGAGTTCACACAATGAGAGTTTTGGAGGGGCATGGATAGAGGACTAGATCCACCGCGTCGTAGCAATCCTTCATTCCACAGCCTACCCTTAAATCTGCCATCCCTACACTTTCGGGCATGATCTGCTAGACATCTAGTTTGACTTGTGAAAGTCACAACAATGGAATGAAAATAAGTAAGTAATAGGTAGTGATTTTTATGCTCATTTTGTGTATTTGCACTTTTTTTTTTTTATATATCTATTCATGTGAGTTTTCATCATCTTAGTTTATTTTGTACACTTCGAATGCTAGTGTAGAAAATACACATGAGAAAATAAAAAATTGTGTGAAGATGATAAGAAGGAGGATATGAAAATCAATTCTCAAAACTAAATACCGCTTATGTTAATGAAGAACAATTCCGAGGCAGAGCTATTTTGGAACTGCAGGATAAATCCTATATGCATGCAAGGGATTTTTTTACTGCTAATAAAAGTCTTTTAACGGTTATAAATGTCTCTGAAAGTCTATTCGGTATAATTTATGGGTATATTTTCTTTGCACGCAGCATTTTCAATTCCTGCCATGCTTTAGTTTCCGTCTAAGTCTATTGATTGGGGATAATCACAACCGTCCATTACAAAAGTACGCTATACAGTATACACATCCACTAGCCCTAATTCTTCCTAAACATGCCGCATATATCGATCAAAAATCAAAAGCGTCTCTCTTTGAAATTCTCACGCCAGCCATTACAGATCCATCTCCCTCTCTCGAGCAAAGCCACAAACCCTAAGCTTCAGCTTTAAAGATCGATCCACTCCATCCGCGTGCCCTTAAAATATAGAGGTAAGGCCTTGTGCATTGGATTGATTATGTTACAGAAAATGTAGAACCATTAATGTATTGATTTCTTTCAGAAAATGTGTGTTCGACATTAGAATACTATTTTATGATTTTGTACATTTGGTGTCGATGGCTCAACCTCCACCAGGTCCCACTGAATTTGCTCGCGCAAGTGGGATTTTGAATAATCTACGAGAAGGGTTTTTTGCAGTGATAATTGACCAGAATTTAATGACATTTTATTTGTTGCCTCAAGTAAATGATGAAAACGTTGGTTGGCTTTTTGATGTTTCTCCGAAGCGTTGGCACTGCATGATGATCTACAACATGTCTTGGAGAGATCTGATTCCCTTCTGTTTTGCATGGAGGGAAAACCTGTGAGGGGTCCCGAATGGGTTATATGTGTGTACGAGGAGACCAACATAGTTGAGAGATCTATAATTTACACAGGGCAACAGCTACACGGTTTTCGTTATAAGTTTTTCCACACGTGGGCCGATGGAAGATCTACGGATGTGTTTATGGACATCTTTAATATGTCTCCGATTAATATTCCTGGGCAACATTACAACCTTCAATGGACCATGGGGAGACTTTGCTTCAAGGAAGCTTCCATACAGAACATTAAGGTATTGGAGATATAGGAATGAACAGAGATGCGAATTAATGTAGGTTCGTCATTTGCTCCCAAATTTTGCTTGGAATTAGGGTGTCACGGGTCTAGTTGGTGAAGGACAACTGATGATGGATTTATTGTAGAGAAATTTATATAAATGATCCTCCTAGTTTCATCCGAGTCTCATTTTCGTCCTTCAAGTATCAATTACAACTCTTTTGACCTTCAAATTTGGTTTTCGTACCAAATTGGTCCTATTGATAACTTCTGTCAGCCAAACTGGACGGAAAAAATCAGATTGATGATAGTTTGGACGTTGCAGTTCGTTTCAAATTGGTCCAATTGATGACGTCTGCCCTCAATTTGATTTTTCCCATCCAGTTTGGCTGACAGACGTTATCAATTGGACCAAATTAGTACGAAAACCAAACTTGAAGGTGAAAAGAGTTGCAATTGATACTTGAAGGACGAAAATGAGACTTGGATGAAACTAGGAGGACCATTTCTATAAATTTCCCTTTGTTGTATCCAAGGTTTATAGCTCCTAATTTGATAACCATATTAGCACTTGGGATTGGATTACCAATCCCATGGGACTAATAATACTGTGTTTGGTAACCCAAAATGAGTTGGGATTATTAGTCCTTAGGACTAGCAAGGTGGGTATTAGGGGGTATTGAGAAGGACCTCTCCCACTTGGTATTAACAATCCAATCCCATCCTTGCCAATGCACAAATACGAAAATAGCCTTCACCAATCCCATCTCCTTACCAATCCTATCCCATGTGAAGGGCAAAAATGGAAATGTATACTATCAATCCAATCCTATCTTTGTGAAACAAACATGATATTAATAATCTCATCATCTAATCCCATCTCAAACAAACATACTCATCACCAATCCCATCTCCTTACCAATCCCGTCTCATTACCAATCCCAATCCTAATCCCATCTCCTTACGAATCCCAACCATCTATCACTGTTATCAAACGGGGCCTAATGTCACTATATACCCCAATATTTTTTATGAACATCCTATTCTTAGATCCTGTTTGGAAGACCTTCCATTAGATTCGAGAATGCTCTCGTAGCACATCAAAAAGCAAACCAGCGTTTTCACCATTCACTTTAGGCAACAAATACAGTGTTACTCCCTCCGTCCCTTTTTTATTGTCCAGTATTTCATTTTGGGCAGTGTCCATTTTGTAAAGTTAGTGGGTAAAAATTGGTGTATTGTCTATTTTGTCCCTAAAAGTAGATTCCTTTTTGAAAAGTAAGTGAGTAAAAGAGTAATGATGATGGGTAAGTAGGGAAAGTGGAGGAAAAAGTTGATGTGAAAGGTATAATGATGATGTCTTTTTAATAAGTTGGAGTTACGAAGCAGGACACTTAAAAAGGGACGGAGGGAGTATTAAATTCTGGTTATCACTTATCACCGCAGAAAACCATCATGGTAGATTATTCAAAATCCCACTTGCGCGAGCAAATTTAGTGGGAGATGGCGGAGGTTGAGCCATCCACACCAAATGTAGAAAATCTTAAAATAGTATTTTAGTGTCAAACGCACGTTTTCTGAAAAAAAATCAATACATAAATAGTTCTACATTTTCTGTAACATAATTAATCCAATGCACAGGGCCTTACCTTCGTATTTTAAGGGTGCGCGCATGGAGTGGATCGATCTTCAGAGCTTAAGCTTAGGGTTTGTGGCTTTGCTCGAGAGAGAGGGAGATGGATCTGTAATGGCTGGCTTGAGAATTTCAAAGAGAGAGAGAGAGAGACGCTTTTGATTTTCGATCGATATATGCGGCGTGTTTAGGAAGAATTAGGCTAGTGGATGAGTATATTGTATAGCGTACCATTGTAATGTACGATTTTGATTATCCCCAAACAATAGACTTGGACGGCTAGGAGGGAAACTAAAGCATGGCATGAATTGAAAATGCTGCGTACAAAGAAAATATACCCATAAATTACCCCGAATAGACTTTTAGAGGTATTTATGACCATTAAAAGATTTTTATTAGCAATAAAAAATACCTGTTGGGGGTAATTTATGGGCATATTTTCTTTGCACGTAGCATTGCTTAGACAGGAATAATCGGTTCGGTTTTGACGGTTAATATTTCACTCCCTTGCTGCAGATTGTGCAAGCATGTAATAGGAGAGTTTGGAAAATTATTTGGAGGATGTGTTTCACTAACTCAAAATACTTATTTTTTGAATTAAAAGTGATGTATTATGAGAGAATGATATGTCTCGTAAAACGAAAAATAAGTACTTTATCGAAACGAGGTCTTAGTGCCTTAGACTTAGACCACCCCAAATGGTTCCTCAGGTCTCTCCACCACCACATATTCATCGGCAGGGACAGAGCTATGTTGATACAAGTGAGGGTCAATTGGGCTCAATATTCTCTGTACCCATTTTTCCATGACAATGGTGTGTTTCCAATTGGCCACGACCAAACGTCTTCTACTCACGTTGTTTGAATTCATCTTCCGAAAAATAAAGATGAAACTATACAGAAACCCCCTCATCTATATCTGTTTTCCATGGATACCCTATAACATTTAAAATCACCCTAATAGACCCCCTTATCTACTTGAAATGGACAAATCGCTAAATTTGTTAACGAAATGATAGAAATGACGATCCTACCCTTTAAAAATTGCCCGTATTGACCCCATCATCTTTGATAATTAACCAATTCGAAACCCATGTTCCAAATCTCTCATCCTAGATTTCCCATTCTTAACCCTCAACCTAACCCAAACCGCTACGCTTCAAACCCAATCCAAATCTAGGCACATCTACGCTTCTACGCCTCCCTTGACTCCATTGCTGTCGATTTTACCCACTACGCCACTGTCACCCACAACAGCTTCTTTGTCTAGATCGCTAGCAGCAGCAACAACGGGTGTCTGTGGGATTTAGCCATATGTATATACATATTCACATTATATACAAAAGAAAACATAACGCCTCTACCCCTCTCTCTCACCAAAACAGGTTCAATCTATGGCGTATTGGTTGGTATTTCTTCGAGTAGCAACGGCTTTGGAATCCGCCAGCGATTTCTTCAATAAATATCAGCAAATTGTGGAGCCGACAAGGATGTGGAAGCCGCTGATAGTTGCTAGAGCTACGAAGCTTTGTTTGATTCAAGATTGAGATTTTGAGAGCTGTACAAACAATTCGTTGTCAGCCTAGGTTTCGCCAATTGAAAGCGCCATGAACGAATTAAAGATGACGAGAGGTATTGTACTTTGTTGGATGCGGGTGAGAGAGAGGACAGTGACAATGAGCAGAGGGTGTGGAGGGTTATGTTTGTATGTAACCAACGTAGGGCATTTTCATCCAAATGATAACATTTCCCTATATATCCAACACTATTTAACAGAAGCTGCATGTATGGACCACTCACAGCTGCCATCAGCCATTTGATGCAGAAGCATCGTCAATTCGTTAGAAGACTAAAAGGGACCAGTTTGGCAGTTTTTATGCAACGATCGAGTTTTATTTTTCTGTACCCACCTCGATATTCGGGACCTTTAGTTTTTAGAGTTAATTGAGAGCATAACCGACGCCATAATCACGTAAATCAAATATCGTTTGATAGTTGATGCAATTTCCGAACACTCATTATCTTGCAAATAAAAGGGTTGCAACATTGAAATGAAACCCATTTATATCAGGATTAATGTGTTCCCTTTGAACCAATACCGGATCAACGTGATTGTTGATGAGGTTAATGTTTTTGGCAAGTTTTGAAAAAAAAGAAAAAAGAAAGAAAGGGGTCCTGATTTCAAGAGGCCCCCCAAAAGAGTTTAATTATATGAACTAGTCCCTCTAGTCCATTGATGGACCGGTGAGAATCCAGTTCCCTTTGAACCCGAAAAAATTGAACCAACAGAATAAATAAGTCATCAAAGGGACCACGATTACTATAAACCCAACTCAACTACAAGTTCTATTAAGGGAAGAAATAACCCTAACAAATACAAAAGAAAGAACACTAATACGCCAGTGAGAAGACTCGAACTCCTGACCTCCTAATAAGATGCAAAAAGTTAGCCCAATTGAAATAGCCCCAATTGATTACACCTTATTTATATCAGACCTAGAGATGTAGAGATTTTATGAGTGTGGCTACTGCGACCCCAAGCAATAATACATGCAAGAAAAAGACAATCAAAGAGTGAGGAGCCACACATTAAACATTTACAGGCATTCCGCACATATCAAAGATTCAAAAGTAAAACTCGATTGCCTAGCAAGCTGAATACTGGGCAGGATCGGGAAATTAACTTTCGGAAAAGAAATTCGACTATGAAATTCTTTTCTAAATGCTTAGGGAGCATTTGGTAACCGTTTTGTTTTTAGCTTTTTATTTTTGTTTTTACTGTTTTAAAAATTAATGAAGAAAATTTGTTTGGGAACGTGTTTCTACTTTTTTGTTTTTCATAAAGGTTTTTAGAGGTTTTGTAAATTATGGAAAACGAAAAAAAGATATTTTTTTCCAGTTTTTTTTTTTTTTTTTTTGGAGAAACACAAACATATCAAGGAGATCCCGGTCATTTTTATTTCATCTCATCCCCATCATTTCCTTCTTCGTACACTCCTCCCTCCCGCCGCCCCCCCCCCCCCCCCCCTCTCTCTCTCTCTCTCTCCTAGTTTTTGATGTGCTTGGAAAGATGGGCAGTCGTCATGGGAGGTGACTATATATACTCAGCCCATAGATAGACAGGGTTCTAAAACTCCACATTCCAAAACAAGCATCTTAATTCTGTCTTCTGTTTGAATTTGATGGCTCAATATAGACATTTACCCAAATCAATGAACGACATAACTCATTTTTCATATTATCTTTACAGCTTTCCCCTTCTCTTTTTTTCCCTTACCTGGATTATTCTCCTTCTTCAACAAGGAAAAAAAAAAAAAAAGGTTTCATTTTTTACTGTTTACAAAAATTAAATTACCAAACCGGTTTCTTGTTTTTGTTTTTCTATATAAAACATAAACCTAATTTTACTTTTAGTTTCTTAAAAAAAAAAAACTGAAAAAGTTACCAAACGCACCCCTTTAAAAAATTAAAAATCCACTTTCGGGTTTAGATCCAAAAACGTATGCTTAGTTAGCCCAGTGATGGAATCACAATTTCGATAATAATCATGATCTCCCCTTGGATCACTATGCTGAGATACTAGTATATTCGAACATTCGAGCTTACACTTCCACATCTATCTATCTATCTAATCCCGTTCTTGAACCCATACTTATTTTTTAAGAACGCAATTTCAAGCTCAAAATAATGTGTTTACGTAAATAAATTTTCTAGCAATATGGGTCTTGTTTGATAGATTTCATTGAGATCTTTTCAACGCTGCAAAAAAAATTAAATCCTAAAATCATTTTTCATTTACATTGTTTTTGAGTTTGAAAATGTGAAATAAGTACTTATTTTTTTAAGAAGGTGTTCTGGAACGGGGAGTCCCACAAGCCTCCAAACCCCCATTCCTAATTTCTTGGATTTTCTACTTTTAATCACGTCGTAATTAATTTTTTTTCCTTTTCCAATTATTTTTGTTCCAAAAAAAAAAAAAAAAAACACATGGAACCACTTCCTTAACTTCCTATTCCCCCTTTTGCACACCCACGTCCCACTTTCTTTGATTTTTTCCTTTTCCCAGCCACACGTTCCCGCTATTACCACCAAATCCACGTACAATAGGTCCCCACTTTCTTCACTGAAATTCAAATATTCTTCCTCCACCGAGCAATCCTAATAATTCTTCCCCCAATGATGGTTTCCATGATTCATATCGATGCCCTCTACTGCAAGTTCGGCTCAATTTGTTCATGGAATTTTAAGCAGCAAGTTCAGCTCCGTTTGTTACGAGAATTCGTTCGTGAATCTTTGGGTACCAAGTACGGTTCTATTTGTTATGAGATTTTGTTCACAAACTCATGCATATCAATTGCTAAGAGGTTGATTTCCATCTCCAAATTAAATAACCTACACGTTTATGAGAATTTGATCACGGTATTGCGAGTATTTTGTTTTGTTCTTCATCCTATAAATTTCATTAAGTTCTTCAAGTTTAAGTTTTTGCAATATCTATTTTTTCTGTCCTCCCTTCAAATTTTTTTTCCTAACCTCTTTCGCTATTTTAAATTATGAGAATTTGTTCACTGTGTTGGGAATATTTTATTTGCAGTACTTTCTCCATTTCACAATTGAGAATTAATGTATTAAAATTGTTGTGCCCGTTTGATGTACGGGATAACACTGACATTTTTTTTCTGTCTCCTTCCATCGAACGGGCATGCACAACGCTAATAAGTTCGTAAATAAATGTGTAAAAACTCAATTAGGTACCTAGCTAAGAGTAGTAGAGTATAAGCAAATTAATCAACCAACAAAAATATAGCACTTAAAGCTCTAATTTCAGAATATGCCACATAAAAATAACAATAATTTAAGGAACACAATCACCACCGAGAAACAAAACCCAATTAGCTTCCAATCAAAAGATTCGATAATTTTCATCTAATATGATGAATCTAATAACCCATCTATTAAGAGTATTTTGGGGAATTATATAACAGGTCTTTTTTCGTATAGAGGTACTATCATATACATTGAATGCATGTGACTCCCAATAACTTCCTTATCTTCGCGAGTGGGTGTGAATATAATATTGCTTGCACAGAGATGACAGAACCGCAAAAACAACTAAAGTCCGCGATCAATCTCAAACAATAGCAAACTGCATGGCACTATTTGTTTATTCACCATTACTCATAGGGTATGGCACGAAGGACGTTTCCTTCTTGTTTAACGGGGGATTACATGTTAAATTAACCAATGAACACTTAAAAACTTAAAAGTCAAAGGGCAGAATCATCCCTAATCCCTTGCTAAGCTTTGCACGCATAATCTACCATTGACTTTGTTGATTGATGTATTTGATAATACAAACTGACTCTTCCTTTTGCAAGTCGGGAAGACAGCAAAGTACTCCCTCCGTCCCGAATTGCTAGTTCTTTTTTGGAAATCGTGCATTTCGCACACCAAAAATAACGAATTAACATGATTTCACCACCCCCCCCCCAGAAAATTCTTACACCAATTTAAAGCTCATTGAGAGGAAAAAATTGGTGTATATTTTTTTCAAAAAAAAAAAAATTCTCGTAAAGTACATTTATTTTTTGTGTGCAAAATGCACCAAAAAAGAATGAGCGATTTGGAACGGAGAGAATACTAGTCGGTCATGGATCTAAAGGGGCTTAAAGCCCGGGGTGGCAATTTCATCCGAAAATCGACAGGTAAATTAACAAAAATTTTCTGTCGCTACAAGGGCAATTTCTCTGAACTTTCGCATTTTCAGTTGAACTTTGACATTTTTTTTTTCGTAAGGGGTATTGGGAGGGACCTGTTCAGTCCTTTGTGCGTCCTTATTAATTGGCGCACTCAAAGTTGTTTGGCTAAGTAAGTCTTTTTTTTTTTTTTTTTTTTCCTTATTCAAAAATTTTTCCTGCATTTATTAGCTTTTCGTCAATTTTTTGTGAATATGAGAGGAATTTAAAAAGTAAAAAATGACGATTGAAAACCAAAATTTTGAAATAAAGACCACACAACCTACTAAGCCAACTTTTCTCGTCTTTGACGCGAAACTTTAACAAATGCGAAAAAAATATCAAGTCAAGACAAAAAAAAAAAAAGCCAATTGACTTATTTAGCCAAAAGACCCCTTCGATTATACACATCATATTCGTAGGCCTTTTCGGCTAGGAATGTGTTCGTGGAAATGGAGATGACTGTTATGCATTTTGCTCGAGTAAAAAGCGGACTTTGGATTGGTGATGTGCAGTGAGGTGCATCGTGTTGTGCACCTCCGAGTCGTCGGATTGTGCATTCGATGACCCGGATCTCATCTTGGTAACAAAAGATCGAGAGCCGTTCATTGCCAAAATGAGATCCGAGCCATCGAATGCACAATCCTACGGCTTAGAGGTGTGTAACACGGTACTACACACATAATTGCAGAGCTATCATTTCCCAATTCGTAAAAAGCATGGTCCCCGGCCATATCAATAATGAACTCAACTTTCCTTGGACCATGCCATGTGGTGCTTAATAATTAGACACAAGTCATTTAAAGGGCAAATTGGCGCCCGGAAGAAGGATTTTGCGTTAATAATCTTTGACAAAGGTTCTCAATAATAGCGAAATTATCATTTCAAATTTGAAGAATATTTAGTAGGACTCCTTAATCTCACTTTATTACTTCACCTTCTTACTTATTTTATCTTTCGCGAACTGTCTTTCGTAAGCATAATTATTTTGTATTGAAAAATAATAATATTTTCGGAGTCATGCTTAAAGCGAGCGAGCGAGTCTGTTCGAGACTTTGAGTCTTCTAGTACATTCCAGCAACTTAAAACCTGCGCGCACACACATAAAGACCAGCCGGAAAGGAAATAGTGAGTCGCGTATGCAACTTGCCACACAGTTGAACGAGGCCTTTGTCCAGATATTGTGTTACAATATCTGACGAGTAGTAACTTGCAAGTGACATCCCAAAACTTTTGTATTGGTGGATAATTCCTAATTACAATGACATGTTTTCATTTTTTTTTTTTTTTTTAATTCGGCATCTCCCGCGCGTCAAACTGATCTTCACACGAGCATAATCACGCCATCGTTATATAAAGGAAAAGTCCATATAAGTCGACACTAGATATGGTACTACTAACCGTTTACCTTCATACAGTTGCTTCCCTGATTCGGTCAATTTTCATTTTCTTATTACATCATTTGGCCGAAGGAACGACTAACGCTGATACAAACTTTCAAATTCTCAATACATTCGCGAAGGTTATATTTTTATTGATTTATTATATAAACCCAACGCCTTGAAAACGTAGGCACTGTTCGTTTGTCAGAAATAAATAATCTTTGTTCTGATGATATAACAAATAGAACCAAATATTCTATGCCAAGTTACATACTACTTGCGATGAAAATTAAACACTAATCGCTGTGAATACGATATACAATGCTGATAGGTGTGCTACTAGTGGTACCTACCTTCACAACTGTTTGGACAAATAAGTCAAAGTGGCTTATTTTTTGTCCTTGTTCAATTTTTTTTTTTTTGCATTTCGTGGCTTATTGTCAATTTTTTGGGGATTATTGCTTCATTATGACGAGAGGAATCTAAAAAGTAAAAAATTTAGATCGAAATCCATTTTTTTTGGAATTTCGACGAAATTGGCGGGAAAGTCACATTTTTCGTCTTTATTCAAAAAAATTTGGATTCTGACCAAATTTTTTACTTTTTAGATTTCTCTTGTCACGAGGATGCAATAATCTCCAAAAAAATGATGATAAGCCAAGTGATACGGGAAAAATTTGAATAAGGACAAAAAAAATTTGGCGGGAAAGCCAAATGGCTTATTTGACCAAATAGGCCTTAATTTGCGGTGACTTATAGCCTATCGAATTTTGTAATTAATTCTCCAAACAAGTCCTTATATATAATGGACCCATAACTCGTTCTGGAAGGCCAGGGGACAAGTCGTTATTAGCAGGGATGACGACAAGCAACTCGTTTTCAAATCCAATTAGTTTCCTCTAGCGTAAGAGCATCTCCAACCAATCTCCCACACACTTTTAATTTTGAAAATTCGAAATAATGTATTAATTAATCGTATCCAAAAAGAAGTTTAAATTAAAAATGATCAGTATTGGTCTCACTGGAAAAATCTTACCATGATGTTTCCTATGGGGTAAATTTGATTAATATTAATTTATTCAATTTAATGTGTACCTATTTTGTAAAAATAAATCAAAAAGTGCAACAATATGATTGGAAGTGACAAATGAAGACAAAAGACAAAAGTTGATATAAAAAAATTAATACTAGTACGGTGAAATACTACTACTGTTGGAGAATTGAGTCTCCAAATATCGCATCGTCTCTAATTCTGCATACTTGAATTCAAGTCTTTATTTTGAAGAATCAAAATGGAGATGGATTGTAGTGCATTCAGTCTCTATTTTTGGAGAAATCATTCCCCATTGAGGAGAAATGGAGACGGGTGGGAGATGCTCAATGGCTAAATTATTGCTAACACACTTAATAAAATGCTAAAAATCTATTCCAAAGTTAAATGGTAAGTAAAAAAAAGTTGCATTGCTGGAGCATCCCAATCTTGGCTTCAAATGTGAAGATGCCAAAATCACTTTGTGTGAACAGGTCAAATTTGACATCCTAAGTTGGAGATGCTCTAATGAGTTAGTAATCCCAAGAAGGAAGAGGTCTAGTTAAATTAAATATCCAATTAGCTTTTTTCCAATCCCCCACCCCCCCCGGAAACTATTTGCTCTTATCTCTTCAACCCACTTTTGTTCTACAAAATAGTACTCTATAAAATATGAACCACTTGCAAAAGATACCAAGCTAAAACTATTTGATATATAACGAATAATATATATAGTAGTATAAAATATCCAATTGGTGGGATGTTTGGTTTTTTTTTTTTTTTTTTTCTGTGTGACAACAAATGACATACTTTCTCCAATTATTGAATTGTTTTCGCACTAAGAAAGTCATTAATTCAAATTCGAACCCCTTTTAACTATATTTTCGTTTTGTCAACCCATTTCACTCTGACTTGCAAAGCCACTTGGCTCGGGGATATTTATTTAAAAAAAAAAAAAAGAGTTTTTTACTCGGTGTAGAAATTATAGAAGTTTTACTCAAGCTTATGGCCCCTAGATTATCTTGCTAATAATCAGATTATAGGAGTTTCACTTAATTAGCTTATGGTCCCTAAATTATCTCCCTAATCAGATGTCGGTCTTGTTGAGAATCAAGACTTACTCTCCATATTTCAAGAAGGTTCCATAGACGTCAGATTATAGGAGCTCCACTTAAGTTTATGGTTCCTAGATTATCTCCCTAATCACATGTAGATCTTGTTGAGAATCAAGACTTACTCTCCATATTTCAAGAAGGTTCCAAAGAATTCAAGAATATTCTAGAACTATTTTAGATAACTCTGGGTTTCTCCAGAATTTTTTGGAGGATTCCAGAAGATTCTAGCTACATAGTTCAAGAATATTCTAATCTACTATAGAAGGGTGTGGAAAGTTCTAGAATTTGGTAGAGGAGAAATCACCTAGAATACTAGAATATACAGGGACTTGGATTCTCATTGCGTGGTAGTGAGGAACCTCCCTTTGGTGAGGTAGGGAGAACTCCAACGCGGGGGAGTACCATCAATTGTGTGTTGTGTTGTATATGTACAAGTGAGTACGTACAATTAAGTGTATGTACAAGCATTAAAACAGAGCGGATTTTGTCTATCCATACAAATCCAACATCCTTTGCAATTGTCAGATCAAAATCTCAAAAGGTTATAGCTGTCTGATCGAGAGAATACTTCTTAATATAAACCTCCTAACCTTATGATTGGTAAATTCTTTGAATTTATTGCTTTTAGGTTGTTCTTGAAAAAAAGGTTGATATCTTTTTTATTCGAATCAACTCAACAATTGATCAAATTTCCCCTTAAGTTTATTTTCTTACGTTTGACTCAATAATTGCTTTTAAGTTATTTTCTTTTAGGTTGATTTCTCTACATTCAAAAAGGAAACAACCCTTTTTGAAAGTTGAGATAGTGTAACATTTTCCTTTACTAATTGGCATAAAATTGGCAGATAAAAAGATCGAAAGAACATGTTTGAAGACGAAGCGTATATGAAGAAAGCCTCTACATGTACACTCCTCTTTAGGGCTGGCAACACGACAGGGTGGGGCTGGATACCACTATTCTCGTCCCCGAACCACCCACCCTTACACAATTCCCACGCCCGCCCCAATCTCCATTGGAATTTTTTTTTTAACCTCCATCCCACCCCAACCGGGGAACGAGGATTCTCACGGAGAATTGGGGATCCAAACCTTAAAATAGCTTCATTAATATGGAAAAAGAAACATAACCGTCATTAATAAGCATTAGTTTATATTAAGACTAATAGGGTGTTTCGGTTTCTAGAAAAAAGAACTTTTAAAAAAGGAAGGTAATTTCAAGCTCAAAAATCATGCGTTTACGCAAATAATTTTCTTACCAATATGGATCTTGTTTGATAGATCTCATTGAAATCTTTTATACGGTGTAAAAACAAATTAAAAAATTATTTTTTATTTTCATTATATTTGAGTTTGAAAATTGAAGAAAAAGAACTTTTAAAAAAAGAAGAGAAACTGGAACGGTCCCTAAAGACAACACATAAGCGAAACAGACTTGCAATTACATCAAGTACTCGAAGCCCTAAAAATAATTATGACAGATTTTGACACTCTCAACCAACAGAATTGAAATTACCCGAGCAAAACAAACTTGAAATTACATCAACTAAAGTCTCTTGAATGACAACCATTGCTTAGTGTAGTTGGTAAGAGCATCCGTAATGTAATAATCAAAATTGGATAACCAAAAGTTACCACATCATCTTTTGGTTATTCATTTAAGACATTGCTGAGGTTAGCAATGTAATAATCAAAATTGAATAACCAAAACTTGTCACATCACCTTTTTAAACTACAAAATTTTAAAAACTAAAATTTTTGACAATAATTTGAATACCCTTTTTGAAAAAAAAAAACCAGTTTTTTTTTAAGAAAATAGTTTAGTAAAAAAAATTGAAAATAGTTTTTTTTCAAAAAGAAAACAGTTTTTTTTTTTGAAAAAACTATTAGAAACCGTTTTTTTTAAAAATTTTTTGTGTAAAAACACTTAAAATTTTTTTTTTTGTTGTAAATACTATTTTTTTAAAGTTTCTGAAAAAAAAATATTTTTAAAAATAATTTTTTGGAAACATAATTGAGAGAGAAAAAAGGTTTTTATGTAATGATGGGTGTACTTGATTGAGAAATTGTGGAGACCATTAGATTTGATTATTGGCAAAAAAGTTACTACTAGTTTTGATTATTCAAAAGCCAAAATTTGATGAGTTGTTAAGAGGTTGCTAAGTTTAATTATTACAATGTGAACACTTTTTTGAGCAAATATTGTTAACTTTAACAACCTTTTAATTTTAATTATTACATTGTGGATGCTCTAAGTTATTGCCTCCCCTTTGTGGAAGGTCTTGGGTTCGAGCCCCACAGGGGGTAGGCCCTTTAGGGGCCCGGGTTATGGATAGCTTCTGGTCTCTCCGTGCTAACTCTAACACCCCTCTAACTCCCGCTGATGTATATCACTGTGGCAAAAAAAAAGAAAAAGAAAGAAAGTCTCTTGAGTGGGAAATGTGATGTGTGAAAGTGAAACCCCAACCTAAAAGTCTAAAACCAATACACTGATATTGGTTTCAGAATGAGACGGGGCAGGGATCGGGGATTGGGGTGGGGATTGGAGTGGGGGCGGGTTCGGGGCGGGGAGAGACTCATATATCCACTCCCTATCCGTTCTCGAATTTTTTAAATAATCATCCATGAATATTCCTAATTGATCCCCAAAGAAAATCACCAAATCCTCTACCCATTCAGGGTGGGGATCGGAGCAGGTAGAGTTGGATAGACCTAAATGGCTAATCCCTACTCCTCTCCCTGTCCCTGTATTCATTTCTGTTTCGTTTTATCTGTTAGTATATCCATGTGAGATTTCTTATGTTTCATGCAATTCTAAAGTATTAGAGCAATTGCGCTAGTGGCGGGTGATCACGACTTCGTAGCAGCAAGTTCAGAGGTGCACAGCGGAACTGTGTACAGGCTGGGTTGGGCTGTAGCCCAAGTCAACCCCCAAAAAACGAAAAAAAAAAATTATTATTTGTAGGATTTTAGTACAAAAGCATCTAAGCCCAACCCATTTATCTCCCATAGCCCAGCCCAACCCAATTCACCATCCTTCAGTCGGCAGAGAAGACATTACTTCGCGCGATCTTTATCCACAAGCCCCCACGAACCGCTTCCTCCTGGCCCAGCTTTGCCTGGTTCATGCGCCGGCGACGGGAGCCATAGAGCCGCCCGTACTTCTCCTCTTCCAATACCTCGTCAGTCCTCCCCCTTCCATAATATTCTCCTTTCCCCACTTCTTTATTGCGAAGAACTTCTCTCTCGACTGCGGAACATTATTGAATATCGACGCCGTCAGAGGATCTAAAACATTTCAGTGTTGCTACGGCCTGCGTTGGTATAATCTGACTCCCTCCTTCCTCCACTTCTTTATCTTATTCAGTATATATATAATAAAATAAGCCCAGTTGGTGTATTCTTACTATGCAAAGCATTACTCCTTAAATAAAGATAAACAAAAGGAAATACATTGGTTTATTTATTTTTACTTTTGTGCTGAAATACTGTTCTAGTACGTTTGACCGCGAGACTTCAAATCCACAAGTATTCTCTTATTATGCAGAGCTCTAGTTGGTGTGCTTAAATTTGTACTTATGTTGTTAAATAAGGAGTACTGACTGATGTGCTTAGATTTAAATGTTGGTAAATGCTTTGGCTGGTGTGCTTAGATTTGCTCTGATGTTCAATGCAAAGCACTACTGACTGGTGTGCTTAGATTTGCTTTGATGTTAATTGCATAGCACTACTTGCTAGTGTGCTTAGATTTGTTCTAATGTTGTTAATTGCATAGCACTAATAGTCTAGTATGCTTAAATTAGTTTAACATATTGGTTTTTACAATCTTACTCTTTTAGGTTTAAATTCTTTTAAATTTAAATTATAGATCATTAAAAAAAAGAGGAAAAAATCTTGTGTTGTTCTTCAAATCAAGAATGAATATATCAGAAAGTGATGCTTCTTCTCAGTCCAATATTATGAGCAACCTCCTCCTATAATTCAAAGAGTTAAATTTAATGATACTTCTCTTATACGAGAGTCAGGGTTACGTTTTCCGATATAGAAACATCCCATTAATCAACATGTCTAAGTTTGGCTCTTTTTGGTTAGTATATATAAAATTAAGTTAGCCCAGGGCATAATTCATTCTTGGTTCCGCCCTTGTGCACAGCAGCGATGTCGGGTGGTGGAACCTAGTTGGGTTGCGAGGTGTTTGCGGCTAAAGTCTCTTGGAGGGTTTACGGGATCGAGGACATGCAGGGGTTCACGGCAATTCTCGCGGCGGGGGCGGGGGCATTTCTGGTTCGCAGGTGGCTGTGAGCTCGTTTTTGGGTTTGTTGGTTTTTGACCAATTGGGTCTTGGATAGCAGTGAAGATTAGGAAATTTTCATTTTCATTTGCCCTTATCCTTTTAATCATTGTAAATTTTGAATTCGAAAATTAATAAAATATTTTTGCTGATAAAAAAAAAATGCGTTACTTTTCGACGTTACTTCTAGGAGAAGTCAACTAGTTGGATGGAGTCTTTACTACGGACTACTTCTAAGAGAAGTCAACTAGTTAGTGGAGTGGTCAACAAATTCATTTTAAATTGTGTTTAAAAGGCATTGCTTTGTGTCTTTAGAATCAGCAATCCTTGATTTGTATACATAACTAGGTGCTGTCTCGTGCGAGACACGAGAATTATGCCCGTTGAAGTGGACCCGTTGAAATATGCCCGTTGAAGTGGGGATGAGAATTAGGCCCGTTGAATTATGCTCGTTGATTATTGAATTCTTATGAAACTATAGTTTGAAAATTTAGAATAGAATATGTGGAAGGTAAACAAAAAAAGTAGCCATGGTGCTTTTACAAATGCCAACACAAATACAAATTCAGTTACCATCATGTTCAAACTTGGAAGGGCCATGGTTAGTTCTTCATGTACTTCTCGTCCACTTGCTGTACCTTTGCACTCCTCTTAGAAAGATCACCACCTTCGACATATGCATAGTACTTGAGGAAGAATGCAAGAGTCAGAACCACCCACTCCAGGCAGAATATCAAAGCACAACCCACCTGCCAAAATTCAATCCCAAGATTTTCAATTGAGATTTCGCTATTGCAGGAGAGCTCTTATTGACTTCTACAAAAAATTGTTTCATCGATGAATCTATACGACCAAAATTTCGATTGAAGTCTTTCTAAAAAAATTGAAATACTACAGATTGATTATTAATACATATATTTGGTGGAAATTATTAATCAAAACTGTTTCTTTATAGCAGCAGTTCCTTAATCACCCAATTCAAATCGGTAATGAGACTAACCCAACAAAGAAATTCAAAAGAATCTGCATAAAACCCACAAGGTATATATTCAACTGCATGTAAAAAAGCCCTAGGAGCTTCAAATCAGATCTATATTCAATCAAATCCAAGTCCAAACCCATTAATCCAGACTATACATTTCAATGATAATAAGCACCAGCCGTAATCTGAAAGCTAACTATTCAATCAAATCCACAGGCACAAAAAAAGGAAGTCCTTTTTTCCCTAAACGAAAGATGTAGTATTTAATAAGTCATCAAATTAGGAAAGAGAGATCGAGAGACAAAGCGAGAGAGAGAAGGAGATATCTTGCGGGTTCTATTGCTCTTCACTGAGAACAGTCAATGTTCTTGTATATCTTGAGTTCAAATCTGAATCATCGGAGTAGAAAACACGGACTTGCTCAACCGCTCAAGCCTCTTTGAATCCCTTTTTTTGCCGATTTGACCTTAACACCAAGAGAGAGGAGGACTTATCTTCTGTGATCAGCAAGCTACAAAGAAAATACCCATTTTGTTTATTTAAAACATACTTCTAAATACCCTTTTTCTCGAAAATCCCTAACTTGGGAAAAAAAAAAAAAACCAGATTTGTGTCGATTCGAACAGAGAAAGACCTCTGTTAGGGCTTCGTCGTTTGAATGGGTTAGGGCGTCGTCGTTCCTCTTATTCGTGGATCTGTTCGAAAGAAAGTTTATCTTATCTAGAAACACAAACAGACTTTCGCACTGTATTCACGATTTCTTCTCTCTGTGTGTAACTTTTAGTAGCATATAGTATATACAATTAGCAAGTAAAGAAGCAAAGGTTTTTACTTTTATCTACTGGTATCAGCAATGCCCAAAACGCCGCAAATTGATGGGAACCACCAATAGAGAGACGTCGGTCACATTGATTGGCAAGCTCTGCCCAGTGTTGTTGTTTCTTGATACCCAATTGGCCAACCATTCTTTCTTGGCTTTGCTCCTTTGTAACCTAGCTTTCATTTGTTCCCAAGATACTCGGTTAGAAAGAGAGAGTAAAAAAAGCCTGTCTATACATTCTGCAAGTAAGTGTAAAGGAAGATAAAGATGTGTACATAGATATAGTCGTGTGTGTGTATTGTATAGATATAGTCGCTTTGATTTCTTTGCCCGGTGATGGAAGCTCTTACAAATACGCATACGATAGGGCGAGTTCATGCTATTGTTTGAATAGTAGTTGCAATATTTTTACCTAAAAATACCCACTATTCAAGACAACTCTGTGGTCTAAATGATATTTTTAGCAGAAAAAGACATTATTTTGGTGTCTACTCAAATAAAAAATATATCATAAACTCACCTAAATGATGATGGATGAGGGGGAAAAAAACAAAAAGAAGAGGATAAACACATGCCTCATGCTATTGATACATGAGGTAATGACAGAACCCAAAGCACATTATCCAACAAAAAGTTGAATGATTAGAGATAACAGTCGTAAAATCTGAGTACATGACAAACCAAACTGTAAAAAAAAAAAAAAAAACAATGCATTACGCTTATTCTCCTTCGCTGCTATGTTGTTTTCTTCTCCTCCCTTTGAGCCTATGCTATTTTAGCCTAAAATTCTCATGTCTCGACGTAGGTAGTTCTACTTTTTTCACTATTGTTGCAATGAAATCTATTTGTTAGCTAGGGTAGTTTGGCGTTGTGAACTTCTTCCTTCTTTTTTTTTGATTTTTCGTAAAAGAAAAATGATACGCCCTTCATATTATGTAAGATTTTTCTATATCGTTATCATCTTGATGTATAAGTCATCATAAGAAAGATGATATGCCCTTCTCATCATGCAAGAATATGACATAATGGACAATCACCATGGATAATCACCATGCATCCATAATCCAATTTGGAAAAGTTGAAGCATGAAAATAATTGAAAGTAAATATGAGCGATAGAATTTCAAATCAAAACTCAAAAAATTCAAAAGACGTAATCACCATCAACAGTCCAATTCACAAAAATTAAAGCTGAATACCATTGGATGAAAATAATAGAATTTTGAGCTTAAAAATTAGAATGTCTATGACCATAAACATAAGCGAAATTTGTCAATGTAACTTTTGGTAATGGTGGTTCAGCTAGATGGAAAGAACTCCATTTGTGCTCATTTCGGTGCTGTAAGATGATGAAGTTTCCACTAATGTTTCTGTCGTAGGCAATGTGAAGTTTGTCAACAATTTATGATGACTACACAACACAGGTTTTTTCTAGTAATATTGAGTGCCATTCAAATAGAACAACCTTATATGAATAGATCTTTGGAAAAAATTGCATACCCGACGCAAAAATTCCCACCAGCATGACACAAAATTCAATCACAAGTACACAACACATAAATAGATAACATACACGATTATAGCATAAGAGCGATGCTTGCGCTGCATTAAATGAATACTCATTTGAAGAAGCTGCATACCTATAGTGAAGAACAAAACAGGCAATCCATGAAGAGTAGAACATCGGGGAGCCACATTTGGTTGAATCAAATCAACAATCAATATTCCTGAAAAATACTTTAACAGGTCAATAATCAGAAACCTTAAGTGTATAAATCAAATACCACATGCAAACATCAACAATACAAAAATAATTAGAGGCCCTAAAGACATATATTCCTTGAAACCCTAACTTGAAAACACAGATCTTCCAAAACTCCACCAACGAATCCACCGCACTACATCCCTGCGACCATTTGAAAATTCGAAAGAAAGTTTATCTTATCCACAAACACAAATAGACTTTCGCAGCCCATTCACCATTTCCTCTCTCTGTGTAACTTTTAGTAGTATATAGTATATACAATTAGCAAGTAAAGAAGCAAAGGTTTTTACTTTTACCTACTGGTATCAGCAATACCCAAAACGCCGCAAATTGATGAGAACCACCAATAGAGAGACGCCAGTCACATTAATTGGCAAGCTCTGCCAGTGTTGTCATTTCTTGATACCCAGTTGGTCAACCATTCTTTCTCGGCTTTGCTCCTTTGTAACCTAGCTTTCATTTGTTCCCAAGATACTCGGTCAGAAAGAGAAAGTAAAAAAAGCCTGTCTATACATTCTGCAAGTAAGTGTAAAGGAGGATAGAGATGTATACATAGATATAGTTATGTGTGTGTGTATTGTATAGATATAGTCGCTTTGATTTCTTTGCCCGGTGATGGAAGCTCTTACAAATACGGCATACGATAGGGCGAGTTCCCGCTATTGTCTGAATAGTAGTTGCAGTATTTTTACCTAAAAATACCCACTATTCAAGACAACTATGTGGTCTAAATGATATTTTTGGTATTTATAGCAGAAAAAGGCATTATTTTGGTGTCTACTCGAAGCAAAAAATATATCATAAACTGACCCAAATGATGATGGATGAGGGAAAAAAAAAAGAAAAAGAAGAGGATAAACACATGCCTCATGCTGTTGATACATGAGGTAATGAGGAAACCCAAAGCACACTATCCAACAAAAAGTTGAATGATTAGAGATAACAGTCCTAAAATCTGAGTATGTGACAAACTGTAACAAAAAAAAAAAAAAACAATGCATCAGGCGTATCCTTTTCCAAACAATGAAACCTAAATGTGAGAAATCATAAAAACACTACATGTTAGAGAAGATGCCGACCCATCTTACAGTTACAAAAGCACACATGAAACTCGAATCGAATATGGAAAAGAGATGAAAAATTAAAAACACAGGCAGCATAAGTCTCCAAACACAAAAACTACAAAATCAGAAAACCCTAACATCAGTCCCGAATAGCATAAATGAATGTAGACCCCTTTATCAGTTTTCAATCATGAAGTGATCAGAGAGAGAGAGAGAGAGAGTACATGATCTTCTTATGGAGAAGATCATGTACAGCTTGGAGTGTACATGATCTTTTCCACTCTTAATACCAGTATTAACATCCTCAGGGATTTGTGGGGGCTTAAACTTCCTTCAGAAGATAAATCTTTTAAAGAGAAGAGAACTCATAAGAACATAGGGCAATATAGTGGATAGTATGTGAAACAAATAGAATAATGTCCCAGGGTTTGGTAATACCATCATTGCTATAGCAAACAAACAAAAGGTAGACAATGTCCAACTATGCATTTAGCTAAAAGCTGTAAATCCACATGAGAACATGGGCTAAGGGTAAAATATTCCGATAATCTTGCACAAAATCGCCAAATTACTGGAAAACCAATTGATTTCTTCTGGCACATATTGCAACTGCAACAATTACTTGCTGGCTTTCAGTAGTTTCTAGGTAACAGAGAGCTCTCCTTGGAGATTTTTGGCTTGGGTTTTTAACACAAACCCAATGTCAAAATGGAACATTGACCGCCATTTCCACATACAAGGACTATTGGAAAATGTACTGATATAGGACATTTTAGAAAAGAAAGAAAATCATATAATATATATTAAAATTACATAGAACTTGGTCCAGAAACTTTTCTGAATTTTGTAGTAGGTTGAACTGGACCAAAGGTACCTAACCATACAGTTACTATGCATGATCAGGAGAGCAAACCTTATGGAAATAGCTAGTATAAATTAGGGAAAGAGATAACTGCAAAGAAGTCTTTTCACATGGCGAAAATTGCTGACAAAGGAAAAAAATGGAGTAGAATTCACTTTGGTAAAAATTAACCAAACCTATTAAAGATATACCGAGATTACATGACAGGAACTTATAAAAAAAGCTGTCGGCGCTCCAGATTTGGACCTGACCAATGAAAGACCAGCTCTCGGTCATTTTTGTCCAGAATTACAGTATGGAAAAAGCACATATGCTTTCACACAAAAATAACTTTGAATCCAAGCTACAAGTCATGCACTTCACAAAATTTATTCCAACCATCACCAAGTTGATAATTAACAATTTAAACTGGCCAAATTCTATCCATGTGCAAGTAAAATCAATGCATTTGAAGCGTTACCAACAAAGATTGTCGAAGCCCTTGTGGCAATCTGTATAAATAATATTTAGGTTATGGCTCTATATGCAATGATTTAAGAAAAGTCACACATATAGAAATACAACTGAAAACTGGAAGTAGCCCATGTGTGGGCTCAGACAATCATCATTGCCCTATCATGAATAAATATAGTCATTCATAACCTTCACAAGGAACATTTATACAGCTACACAGCTAAAAACTGGAAGTAGACCATTTGTGAGCTCAGACAACCATCATTGCCACATAAACTGCAACATAATTACACAAAAAATTGCACTGAAACAGCCTTCAATCTCCACGAAAACTGCAGTTTGGGCACACACACAGACACACACAACAACAGTTCCACTTCCATAGCAATGTGCACTAAAACTGCATTGAAACTCTACTAAAAACAGCATTCAAAATGCTCTACAAACTGCACTATTGAAAAAACTGAGCCAAAAGAACAGGAAATTTTGGTCGCTATTTGAAGACCTAAAGTTGAGTTGAGATCTTAAACGTCGAACACAGATCATCCTATTTGTAACATAGACCAGTCTAATTGAAAGAATGACCCAAAAAATCGATGTACCTTACATATCTTTTCAGAAAAGAGAAATGATGTACCTTCCAAGTTAACACATTTGCATATGGGGTACGTTGCGAGTGTACGATGTACCTTGCATTTTAGTCATGGAAAGATAATGCACTTCCTCATTCACAATTTTTGTATGCGTGCTGAGGAATATTTTGTCCACCTGCACAGCATTGATAAGATATCATGAGATGGTAAACCATGTGCAAAGAAGTAGGGAAAGCAATTTGATTTGCTAAACTTACTTGTAATTCCGAAGTTATTGAGTACCCTTGTTCAGTAAATTGCTCCTTATCCTGCAAGTTGTGAAGATAATCCAGTGTTTTCGATCGTTCTACTTAAGCTTTACTGAATAAAAACAAATAAACTAATCAAAGACATTGCAAAACTGTAGATCATTGTGCACTAAAAGCTACTAAAAATAATCGTAGAACTAATTTTCCTTGCACCTCTGGGACAGAGAGCTCAAGTCAGAACTTGGGGCCATCATAGTGGTGCAAGACAGGCATGAAAGCATCTTCCTCCAAGGCTTTGCAGACTTTCTTAATATGAATTCTCACCTAATTTGGAAAGATAAAACAAAAATAGTCAGTTGCAACAGAAACCACAAACCTGTAACAACACATATCTTTTCAGAAAAGAGAAATGATGTACCTTCTAAGTGAAACATTTGCATATGGGGTACGTTGCGAGTGAACGACGTACCTTGCATTTTAGTCATGGAAAGATAATGCACTTCCTCATTCACAATTTTTATATGCGTGCTGAGGAATATTCTGTCCACCTGCACAGCATTGATAAGATATCATGAGATGGTAAACCTTGTGCAAAGAAGTAGGGAAAGCAATTTGATTTGCTAAACTTACTTGTAATTCCGAAGTTATTGAGTACCCTTGTTCAGTAAATTGCTCCTTATCCTGTAAGTTGTGAAGATAATCCAGTGTTTCCAATCGTTCTACTTAAGCTTTACTGAATAAAAGCAAATAAACTAATCAAAGACATTGCAAGGCTGTAGATCATTTTGCACTAAAAGCTACTAAAAATAATTGTAGAACTAATTTTCCTTGCACCTCTGGGACAGAGAGCTCAAGTCAGAACTTGGGGCTATCATAGTGGTGCAAGACAGGCATGAAAGCATCTTCCTCCAAGGCTTTGCAGACTTTCTTAATACGAATTCTCACCTAATTTGGAAAGATAAAACAAAAATAGTCAGTTGCAACAGAAACCACAAACCTGAAACAGCAGACAGCTTGGACATGGCATATCATGCTTGAACTAAAACTATTAACAATGAAATCATTCATTACCAAAGCACGAGTCTTGAAAATCACCCATCCAGACTCTCCCAAAAAGGGGAATTTTACATTAACAGTATCAATTTTGGATTAAGAGCCTTAAAAGCTCTATTTGAACCTCACAAACAATTTTCCTGTTTAAAAGGTATACAAACATGATTAATAGGGAGCATTAGTAGTAAAGCATACATCATAGGGTTATGCAACGTATCACCGATCATGCCCAAAGGTACCCCATTAGAGTAAGTGCGCTTTACTATTATGAAAAAATGCACAGAAGTTATGCAACTAAGCAAAAAGATTATGCAGTGACGGATTCCGTTTTACATGTCTATTTATGCAACGCTTGGAATCTGTTGAAAAAAGTTATTCACCATCAAAAGTCTACTCTATTTAACTACACAAAAAGGGCCATTTCATGCTTCTTACTCTTTATGCTAGTTCATCCATACCCACAGGTCCTAAAGTCAAGCCAGTTTGTGGCATTGACCTAAATGAGTTTAGTTGGTAAAACAGCTAGACGATGGGTATAAGAACTTAAGAAACCACGGTCCACTGTTATGCAACTTCAAATTCGTTCTCTCCAGCGATGGTAAAAAAAAAAAAAAAACCATCTCGTAAATCTTCGAAGATCCTACGAAAAAAAAAATGAACTCCATATATGAACCAAACACAAACGTAAAACATACAACCTAATCACACAAAAATCTGATCTAAAAGTAAAATCAGCCGAACAAAACAACATTAGAACTCTCAAACGACAGAATTCGACAAAGCGTGCGCGAAGACACTAAACCCACTCAAAACATGCAAAGATCTCGATTGGTTCAGGTAGCAAAAAGATCTCGAACGAGGACTTAACAAACTGAACACGAGCTTAAATTCGAAAGGGATTAGGATTTGAGTTTCTAGATTTGCAGCAAATCAAAACCAGACTTTGCAACAAATCGAAACACTAAGCCATAAATCCCAAACCCAGAAATGACAAGCAATCAAAACCCTAACCAAGAAATCGTAATAAAATCGCCAACCCAGAAATTGCACCACATCCACAAACCCACAAATCGAAATACCACTAACCTAGAAATCCAAGAAATCATACTTGTTTCCAATCGCACCAAATCGCATCACTGAACCAGACGAAAACACTAACCCTTTTTTCTGCCATCACCCAGCTCAATAGGTGGATGAAGAGGGGCAACATCAGGCCTTAAACGTGTTGACATCCCTCTTCCTCTGTGCATGTGTGTGTTGCGACGACAAGCGCCAGCGTAGAGGAACGAAAGGAACAACACCATCAACTCATCTGACAACTCATACGAACTCGACCCACACGGGAAAAAAGTAAAAGGATAGCAGGAATTACATCGTGAATAGCACTCACCGTGAATCGCAGTAGCAGGAAATCGCGGAGGAGGCGAGAGAAATCACGGAGGAAGCGGGAGAGCGAGATCTCTCTGTCTGTGTGTTTTCCTCTAATAATAGGCGAATAAAGAGAAAGAGAAGAAAGGTGGGAAGGGGGAGATGTGGCGTGATGTAGTTCACGTTTTCCAGATGGGCTGAAAAGACCAAATTACCTGGCTGGCTAAGTTGCACTGTTTGCAATTGAGGGGCAAATGTGTCCGAAATTGGCAAAAAACGACCCATCAACTCCCTCTTATTATTTATGCTTGGATAATGTTTTTACTTTAAAAAAATAGTAAATAATTAAAATAAAGTAAAAGGGTCGCATGGACTAACTCAATGGAGATGCAACTTCAATATCGTATGAAGTACAAGATCATTATCAAGTTTGTAAAATTATTCAATAATTCAGGAGTACTGTCACATAGTGCACCAACCATTCTACCACTAGACTTTTTTGCGGGATTCAAGACTAATGGCTCGTTTGGATGCAGGATTAGGTTTGAAGGTGTTATGTAATAAGGGGGGATTGGATAATAGGGGATATTGGTTAATAAGGGATGGCCCACATTGATGTGATGTTTATGGAGGGGGTATTAAATAGTACTTGATTTGGATGTGGGATAAAATAGGGGGGATAAAGTTGTTTTGTAGTTGAAATGAAAGAGAGAGGGGGTGTTATCTAATAACACCCCACAACCTCCCCATAAATAATACCCCCTCCGGGGGTATTAGAGGGTATTAGCTAATCCGGAGCTTAGCTAATACCCCCTCCATTTTACTTGCCAAACAGGGCCACAATACCCTTTCACAATACCCTATCCAAGCAGGCCCTAAGTGTGCAGACCCCACGTAAATATGTTGTTCTTGTATGGGTCCGAAGCACCATGTGGTGATACTTCCAAATTACTGAGGGTGTATTCTACTAACTAAAACGAATACTTATTTTTGAAATATTAAGGACTAGTTATTTTTTGAATTAAAAGTAATATATAGTGAGAGAATAATTTGTCTCGTAAAACAAAAAATAAATACTTTAATAAAAACCTTAGTGGAACATAACCTTACCAAACTCATTTAGTCTTGAAAGTTTTTTTAGTCTTCAAACGGTACGATTGGTTGTTCAAGATTCTTCGAGACTAAAACTTTTCTTTTGGGGGAAAGTGTAAGGAAACCGACCATGGCCACCGATGGTCCCGCGGGATTCACTTGGGTCCGCAAGGATGATTCAAACCGTTCAATATTTAAAAAAAAAAATGAGTGAGCCTGTGAAAAATCAGCTCAATTCGATATGTGTAGGTGCTCGATCCAATCTACCATTTTTTTCATTCCGATTCTAGATTCGCGAAAAAAATGAAAGATTGGATCGAACACGTACACATATCAAATTGAGCTGAATTTTATCGGGACCCACTTGACTTATTTTTTAAATTATTAAATGGTTTGAATCATCTGTGCGGAACCTGGAGTGGACCCCGCGTGGCTGTAGCAGAGTTCTTATTTGGATAATTGATGATATTTTACACCAAAAACCTTACAAGATGCACAGGGGCATATTTTGTACTCCAAGAAGAAAACAACTACACAGTCGAGGCTAACAGCAGGGACAAGTTACAGGGATCCGTGCAGAGACAATCGTGTTTGGCCCCATTTCGGATCCCAAAAAAATCTAGAAAAATATCCATAAATTTTTGAATATTATTTTATAGGGCCCTGTAAAAAATCAGCTCATGCGGATATTGGTAAGTATTACTTTTGGATTCGTAGGGTAAAACTGAACGGATCCGAAATGGAGTCAAACACGATTGTCTCTGCACGGATCCCTGTTCTTAGTATTTTTGGGAGTATTAGATATCCGGTGAAAACGGTACAAGGATATTAGGGCGGAGAGGGTCACCTCTCATTTTTGCACTGGTTTGAGCTTACCTTTGTCGTCAAACTAAAAATACCCCACCAGCCTAGTGGTCAGTTTTATGTGGTTCTACATGCATCTGCTCATTTATACACAAGAAATATTATTTTTAATTATTATTCAACCACAAACACTTACACACCTATTTTGTACACATTCAAATCTTTTGGTAGAGCCCACACATATTGGAGTTGTAATGCGTGTGTGGACTCCAATGTAAATATGAGTGAGTTTGTGTAAATATTTGTGTGAGTGTGTGATTGTAGAATGATTATATTTTTTCCCGGTCATCGGAAACCATTGGAAAAATCATTTGGTGGTCTCGGACCACAGCGTGGTGCCCCAATATACTATTTTGCATTTTAAATAGCTCATTTATGTGACAGCTATCCTATCTCCCACTTGTAACTGTGTATATAAGCAGTGTACAGATGAAGAGATTACAACCAAGTACTCCTACCAGTTCTCATTTCTCAAATCTTTTTTCATATTACTCTAAACTTTTGAACACCACAGAATCCATGGAGGAGGAGAGGATTGAAACGACGATGAGCAACTTACCCCCTGAAATCCTTCGCCAAATCGTTTCATTAATCCCATTGAAAGAGGCTGTAAGAACCAGCACTCTCTCCACCTCATGGAAAACCCTCTGGACTCCATTCCAAGTCGAATTCGACTCCGACCCAAATCAAATTACCAGTCATACCGATGATGAAGCTAGCAAGAAGATAAATCAAATCGTGGGTTTGCTCTCGAAGTCCTGCAGTTCTCCAGAGCTTTGGAGATTCTCTCTCCAAATGGAGAAGACACAGAAACCTCTGTTTTTCTCAGCTGCCAAGGGTGGAGGAGGAGGAGGAGGAGAAGAGCTGCATCTCGATTTCTTTGAAAAGGGAAAAACAATCCAGAGCAATTTCAACTTGGTTTACGACCCGACTCCTGGAATCTCCAATTTCTCTTCGATAAAGACTCTGCATCTGGTTTCAGTCAACATAATTGCTAACAACTTGGTTTCGACTCTGTTTTCCAGCTGCCGGTTTCTCGAGAGCTTGAAGCTTGAGAAATGCAGTGGGATTCAGAGCATCGATATCAAAGCAAGTGACTCTCTCAATAGTTTTGAAGTGGTGGGTTGTGAAGAGGTAGAAAGTATTGCGATTTCTGCACCGAATTTGAAGTCGTTGTGGTACAGAGGAGCACTTCCTCTGATTCAAATAAATGGATGTCTGAATTTGGTTGATGTGGTGCTTGATTTGAGAGAAGGTTTTGGCAGAAGTGAATTTGATTGTGAGGATGTTTTGAATCTTCTTTCCTCTCTCAAGGATGTTGAGATTCTCAAGATCAGTGGGTGGCTTCTTGAGGTATTTTTTACAATCTTTTGTTTCGTTTTCTTTTGGTGTTTTATTTTTCCTTGCTTCCTTTTGGCTTAAAATCTTTTGATTACATCCTATTGGTGTTTTTAGAACTAATTTTTCAAAAAGTTTGAAAATTTATCTGGGAAATTTTGGTTAGTAGGATCAAAAATTAGATTCATATGCAACGATATTTTTAGGATAAAAAATTGGATTCATGTGCAACTATATTTTTTCTACGCAGAAGTCCAAAAATAACTAAATTAAGAGGTCAATTATAAGATCTATATCAACAAATAACTCATTTTTGCCTCATAATTGGCCCCAAAAGACATGTTATTTTTTGTAAAATAATGCATCATAGTCTCATTTCTAGCAGTATGAACTCTCGAAAAGAAGACAACGCTTGAAATTTCTATACATTTAAAATAAGTTGAGACAATTTAGATATTTTTGTGGGGTCAAAATGGCAAAATTTGGTTGCAAACTATCAAATGTTTTGGTGGAAAATCAAAGTGTGTGGGTTCTATCTCTTAGTGCCTTCACCCATGTAGGAAATAACAATCGAGCAGTTTGAGAATTTTTTTTTTCTTTTCACTTTATTGGAATTTTTTTTTGAAGAAGGGTAGAAGAGTAATTCCTCGAATGCTCAATTTAACTTTATTGGAATTTCTTTAATGCTAAATTTGTTATCTAACTTCAACTACTTTTTCCACTTAAAAAAAGTGGTTGTGTGCAGCAGGGGTGATTTTCGAAAGGCTTCAGTTCAGATTCAACAAGTTGAAGGAATTAAGCTGGTTTGATGCTTCGATGAACCAGACAAAGAGGGATTCATTGGCTTGCTTCTTACACATATCACCTCACTTGGAAAAATTGTTCATCAAGGTGAGAGAATAATAAGCACGTAATGAAAGTGATACATAACCAAAACAATGACTATTAAGCAAATTTTTTCTAAGGGGTAGGGTTGTGATAATAGAAATACATGTAATCAAAACTTTCATCTAACAAAAAAAAAAAAAAACTTCGTGAGGTGATATCCAATTATCAAAAATATTGAGAAAAAAAAAACTCATCTAACAAGCGATTAAAGAATTTTTTTTTCTTGAATATTCTGATAAACTCTCTTCGTCCATTTTTAATATTCCAATATTTTTTTGTGTCCATTTTTTAAAGTTAGTATATAAAAGTTGGTACATTTTTCATTTTATCCTGAAAAGTGTAATGATTATGTCTTCATAAAAGATAATTGTGAAAAGTTATATAAAAAGTTTTGAATGTACGAAGTATGATACTTAAGAAGGGACGGAGGAAGTAAACATTAACTGAACCTATATAATTTGTATCTTAAGAAAGTGGTTAATCTATTCAATCTGAAATATTCCTCTTTTCTCATACCTTATTTTGAAGGAAAATACAGGCCAGGGTTTTCTTCCATTTTTTTACTATGGGCATTTTTTTCCCTTCCTAATAACAGACTCTTAATTCATTTGAATTACGTGCAGACTGATCAAAACTTGAGCTCCATCACCTGCCCATATTTCCACCAATTTTGGCACGAGCCTCACTTGTGGATGGACTACGAAACGGTGACGTCGAATGTTTGTCAACTTCAACATCTGAAACTCATTCAATTGGAAGGTTTTGCAAATGAAGAGGATGATCAGTTGATGATGCTAATGGATCTTTTATTGAGGAAGTCAATTGCTCTTAAATCCATGACTGTAATATCACCGGAAAAACAGTCACGGCGGGTCATGAAAATTCCCAAGAGTCAGTTAAACCATACCTCTGCTTGCAGTCCGAAGCGATTAGTTCTTTGTTCTCCGTACGAGGACTACTTTTTTGGATTAATCGAAGACGAAAATAGTTTCCATTGGTCGTAAATTCTGGTGTTCAAGCTTTTGATTTTTAAGGAGGGATGCATAGACCCACAACAAGCAGTGTATATGGCGGTAAGGGATGCGGAGGAATTTGTTAACGCTGTTGAAAAGCAACAAGAAAGAATGACTTGGGAAGGGGCTGGCCGGACTCGCAATGTAAGTAGGTGGAGTGCGCCGCCGCCAAGTGGTGGGCTGAAGCTTAATGTGGACGGAGCGTGAAAATATGTGCCAGGCCGAGAGATCCACTACAACAAAAATGCTCTATCGCGACAAAAATTCAAATTCGGCGCGAAATGATACCTTTTGTCGAGGAAATAGTTTATTGGGGATTTTGTTGCAGCCAGAGCTTTTGTTATATGGGGTAGACAGAGTCAGCACTGTGCGCGGAAGCTTTGGCTTGGAGAGCAGCTTTGGATTTCTCACTGATGTTGGGTCTGAGATCAATTGTGGTGGAAGGGGATCCTCATCAACTGGTTAGAATTTTGTCTAGAGAAGTTGTGTGCCCGGCAGGAGTGGATGTGATTGTAGAAGATATTCGACGGGCAGTGCCTAATTTTTTGTGTTGTGAATTCCGGTTTGTTCGGAGAACGGCTAATTCAGTTGCTCATGTTTTAGCTAGTTCGGGTTTGTGAGGTCCTGGTGTAAGGACTTGGGAAACTAAGCCTTCTATTTGGTTATTGAGTTCTCTTAAGCACGGTAATCACTGTCTTTGATGTATTCTTGTTGATTATTGAATAAAATTCCTACCGTTTTGACAAAAATAAAAATAAAAGCATTTGATTTTTGATTTTTTCCTTTGGAAGGGAGAGGAGTGAAATGTCGTAAAATGGAAGAAATTGTACACATATATAGCCCAACAAAAATAAGTTACAGAATAAAGCTCAATTCTGTACAGATTAAACTTGTTTGTTTTTTTGTTCTTATTCAAAAAAATTCACATTTGTTAGTTTTTCGTTAATTTTTTGAGGATTATGACGACAGAAATCTAAAAAGTAAAAATTACGATCGAAATTCAATTTTTTTTGAATAAAGACAAAAATAAGCCAATAAGCTCATTTTTTTCGTCTTATTTTGGTCTTTATTAAAATTTGGATTTCGATCATAATTTTTTACTTTCTAGATTCATCTCGTCATGAAGAAGCAATAATTCACAAAAAAATCAACATATACAAAAATTTTTTTTTTTTGAATAAGGAAGTCATTTGATATTAGGCCAAACAGTACAGTCTCGGATTAGGTTCGATGTCAATAGTCAACTTCTTGAAGTGGAGTATAAGATTTCACAGTCGCATTTACTGTACTAATATTGAACTTGAATAACTTGGCGTAGGAGCTAGGTAATAAAAATTAGAGATATCAGGCTGCATCCGTTCATGCATAAAATATCATAAAAACACTGTCGATATAAAATTATTTCAGACCGACACCTTATAATTAAGTTATATGTTGGTCTTGCCCAAGTTGCAGTCTGTTCGCATTGATTGGACCTCATGACCAATAAATGAAAACAATTCACAGAGTGAAGTTGAACTCCTGAATATCATTTGGTTATAGTGTGACTATCCTATGTTAAAGCATCCAATTTTAAATTAATTGATAAGGAGGGGAGAGGCTGTCCAGGCTCATATATTAAGTTTGGAGGAAACAATTAACCAATGTGGGACAAATCCCAACATCACGGTTTTACTTGACGATCCTGCCATGAATTTTTTGAGCCTCAATGAGTTCATCATTCCAGTAAAAAAAAAAAAATCTACCGGACACAAGTATTCAATTGGACGAATCATAATTGTCGAGAAATGGACAATAGACCTAGACCCTACTCATTTCTTCTATGACCTGTACAATTTAAACAAAGTCTTTATCGATGTCCGATCAACTTGCTTAATTTTGGTTTAACTACAAAAACATATCTAAAACTTGGAAAATTAACGATTTAAATCGTCAAGTGAGGCCGATTTAATTTCATTTTACATGAAGATCACATGAGAGAGGAATAGAGGATATGATTGGAGAGGGTCTTAATTCTTAAATATTCATGGTTCACTGTCTACATGGTGGCCCAAGTCAATAATGATTTTCATGATTAATGCAAGCGCCTAATTAATTTGCAGCTGCATGGTTTTGGGGCAAATTTCACTGACCTCCCCTGGGGTTCCTGATACAAGCACTGACCTCCCCTCAGGTTTCTGAAATTTTACTGTCCTCTCTTGCTTTTTCTAAAATTGTTAAGATTCCCCATCTGTTAATTTCTCCTGAAACGGTGTTAACTTTTTTAATAAAATGACTAACATACCCTTGCCCTTCCATCTCTATGCCTCCAAACACTCTCTTGGCCATTAAAACCCATACATTTCTTCTCCAGTTCTTTTTTTTTTTTTTCATACTTCGAAAATTCACTTCTTCTTTTTCTCACTAGTTACCATTGTCGTCTTTTTCTTCTTCTTTTTCTCACTAGTAAAAACAGTAAACATTTGGACGAGTTTAAAAAATATGGTTAAAAAATTAAATACTCCAATTTTCAATCCGTTTGAACCAATGCGAAAATCTTATTTTTTTGATTATTTTATTCTAAAGGGTCATAATTAATTTTTGAGTCTAGGGCTTTCCTATGAGAGCCCTAAGAGAGTTGTAAAACAAAATGAAGAGCAAATATTTAATTATGAGAGCCCTAATGACAAATATTAATTATGACCCTTTAGGATAAAATGATCATAAAAATATGATTTACGCACCAATTCAAACGAATTGAAAATTGAAGCACTTAATTTTTTAGATTGTTTATATATTAAAAAATTAAGTACTCCAATTTTTAATCCGTTTGAATCAATGCGAAGATCTTTTTTTTATTTATCATTTTATCTTAAAGGATCATAATTAATTTTTGGTTATAGAGCTCTCATATGAAAGCCCTAAGAGAGTCGTAGAACCAGATAAATTAAAAAGAAGAAGAAAAGGATTCTGCTGCCGTACCATTTGTCGTGTTGTACTTCACTGGCTACAAGTGACTAGCGAGAGTGGCCTGAGGTATTTTTCTTAGTTGATTGCGGTGTAGGTTGGATGGAAAAATAAAACAAAGACTCGTTACTATTACCAACAAGAGCTCAATTATATTGTTGAGCCTGTACCAAAAAGCGGTTTAAGGATATAACATGCTCTATATTAATACAGTGATTTGCAAAATCTAAAATAAGGGAATGAAAAATACAAATTTAAGAAAAATAAATAAATATGCAAACCCAATTCACAAGGCTCCCGCAATTGTGGTGTCTGGAAAAGGATTGGTGGAACTCCACCTTATAATATAATTATCATATCAAATTAAAAAAATATAGTCATCGTCGTCAAGTTTTTTTTGGATACATAGTTTTATTTGAAATTGGAATCTCAAATATTAGTTTACTCAAATTTTTATGTTACAAGGACGACCAATAAATTTTATTATGGCAGAATAAAAAATATTAACTGCATCATGGTTTGGGGGAAAAAAAGAGGTGCACAATAACGAGAGAGGCCAAAAGGGTGTTTTGGACACTTTAAAATCATAAAAACATGACATCAGCATTAATCATCTAATTTTGTGAAAATATTTAACAGCCATGTAACGGAAGGGGGGCATCTTGATAAAGTCAGAAAAAGCAAGGGAGGGCAGTGAAATTTCAGAAACCTCAGGGGAGGTTAGTGCTTGTGTCAGAAACCTCAGGGGAGGTCAGTGAAATTTACCCTTTGCTTTTCTCCGACGACTATATATATATATAATTATTACTCCATCTGTTCCTTTTTAAGTGTCATGCTTCGTAACTCCAACTTATTTAAAAGACATCATCATTATACCTTTCACATCAACTTTTTCCTCTACTTTTCCTGTTTACCCATCATCATTACACTTTTACTCACTAACTTTTTAAAATGAAATATACTTTTAGGGACAAAATAGACAATGCACCAACTTTTACCCACTAACTTTACAAAATGAACAGTTATTAAAGAACAGCTCAAAATGGAATACTGAAATCTAAATAAGGGACGGAGGGAGTAATTATATATCAACTAATGCAAGAAATTAATGCAAAAGTCTAGTGGTAGATGTAAAGTCATCTTCAACTTTTTAAAAAAAATTTTTTTTTTTTTGGGATAAATAATTGGCACGTCAATTCACAGCGTGTAGTGAGGGGCAACTCAAAGCTGCATAGAAATTAAAGTGCTCACGTCCATATATAAAAGATTACTACACCTTTTGCGACCTAACTAGCTAAGTAGCTATTATGGCACCGAAAGTTTTGGTGAAGGCTGCCTTGATGTGAGTACTTTAATTGCAGCCTGCATCAAAAGAAATACGTATTCCGGTATTTTTTTTTTTTTTTTGTGTTCGGACCAATGAATACATATAGCACGGGATGTACTACATGTGCTTAGTATACATAAAATTGCATAATGCTCTTCAAAATCCATTAAAATGGCATTGGTCGAGATCGAGTATCTCCATTGGAAATTAAACAAGAGCAACTACCAATTCAACCATTATTGTACAACCATTAGATATAATTTTTCATATAATTCTTCTTCTGATGACGATGATGAGATTATTTGGCTCAAATTATTGTTATTCTTCTTCGGATCATATTATTTAGCTCAAATAATTATTGGATTGGTGTTCCGGAAAAATGTCAAATCGTTGCAACAAGATTGGGGCCGGGTGACGTACGTATTCAAGCTCCCAGGGCACATAAGTTATCATGTATTCTATAATGAGTACATATTTTTGTTTTCTTATGACATATTTTCCAAACCTTCAACCACCGCTCTTTCAACTCCGTATCTACAAGTCGGACTTTCTTTTTTAAGATGAAATAGAAGTAATGTCATTGTAATTTATTTTTTTCTTGAAGACAAAATTCTAGTCGATTTCCATTCAAAGTTGAGCACTCGAGCTTGAGCTCTTGCTAATTAGCAAGGGTAATTTCTGGGTGTGCGCAAGATGGGGACAATGTGTGAGAGAGTCAACAAGCAGATACATAGAGGAAATAGTAAATTGTAGATATAGATCGATCGAGACTAGTCAAGTGGATTTCTAATGCGACATTTTTGGGCTTTGCAATTGGATTCTTTCTCCGCGGTTCAAAAAAATTTGGATTCTTTTCCCATTCTACGTTAGGCCGGTGCTACGGAAACCGACGGGCCACGACGGCTACGCGGGGTCCACTCCGACTACTGGATGGTTGATTACACGAAAAATAGGATGTTTGGATTGAGCACTTATACACATAGAATGTCGTTGATTCTCGCGTGGGCCCACTCATTTTCTTTTTAGAATTTTTGAAAGACTCAAATCAGCCATCCGGTGACTGAAATGAGCTCCACATGACCGGCGGTGGCTTCCGTCGATTTCTTTATCATTAACGTTTACGTTTTGTCTAAAGTCAGCTTTGCAACCAAACGACAAAGCACGAGGTCGGTTGTCCGTACTACTTGTTCTAGCGTCAACCGCACTAGGCAATCACCAATCAGAAGTCGAAGTCTGAGACTCGGAAATGCTTACGATATCAAAATTTATACTGCTACAAAGTTATTCAAACTATTTTTTTTTTTGTCAAACGGAGATAATATTCAAACTGTTTTGATATATTAAAAGATGGCCCAAATGACTATGGCCGATCTAGAAATCATTTTAAAAAATAAATACTTATTTGTAACTTTTAAATTTAAAAATAATGGTCTTACAAAAATAATTATTTATTTATTTTTGAATCGTTTAAAAAATCTCATTTCAAACAAGATCCATATTACATATTTTTAGATTTCAATAAACCTATTATTTTTTAATTTAAAAATTACGAATAAGTACTTATTTAATATTCATATTCAAAATAAGTACTTTTGTCTGTGGTGTCGGCAATAAGACGGGAAGTTTACTGTGCGGTCCGGTAACCTATGTCTTGGTGGCGTGATATTTATGCTTGTCTTCGTGACATGTTGCATGGGTGGTGTGTAGAAGATAATTAGTGTGAGGAAAAAGATAAGAAGGCAAAAATGAAAGAAAAAACAAAAAGGAACGAAGGGGTGGAGATATGCCATCTGGATGTCCAGGTTTTGAGAGGGGAAGCTGGTAAGTGCTTACACCAAAAAGACCTTTGCCTTCAAATATAATTAAGGTTGAAAACCCCAAGTGTAGGATTAGATCGTCGATAGCATATTATTCGGAAACCCGGAATCGTACTCACAGATAATCGAATATAGCTTAATCGGATTGTAGGTATTCTAAGGTGGATTTCGGCGTTTATGACGGCCAACTTGGTTTTTCTTTGAATGGTGGAAACGACAAGTAAAAAGACTAGAAATGAGCTTTATGAACTAAAAGAGGCAAGTCTGAGGATCGTTTATCCCTTGACAAAGGTTGTTACTGGTTCTCGATTATAACTCAAACGAGAGACACGACCACGTGCTCACGCTCTAAAGATTTAGTTTTAACGACTATGTTTATCGAAAGATGTGATTAGACGGAACTAAACCAACCTATTTTTGTTAATGTATCTAACACGTAGGAAGCCACGAGCCCTCGGTATGTCGCTTGCCAAGACCGCTTGACTAAACGACATATCAAGGAGTTAACACCCCTCGTTTAGACCAAAATGGCTAGGTTAATCCAATTCCGAAAACAATGATTTTAAGCCCGAAGGTTGAGAACCAAATAACCACCTAAATCCTTGAAAATAGTAGCCCAAGACTTAGCCAAATAACTACTTACACATAGCTAAAAGACTAGAAAGTATGCTAGAAATGATAAATATGATTAACCGACGAAAATGCAAATAAACTTGATTTATTCGAAAATCCAACGCGTAGCTACAATATTAATAGACAAAATAAAAAGTAACTAAACTTACTTGAGTTCTTAAGGAAATACACCTGAAAAGCTTGAAGCTAAAGCTATGGAGTTCCTAGAAATCAAGAAAGATTTAGGCCTAAATCTAACTAATAGCATATCCTTTCCATAAAAGGCATACAAGCCTATTTATAGGGCTCGCAAAATATCTCTTACAAAAGATCAAAAGGCCCCTAAAATATTCCAAAAACATTCCACAAGTGGAAACTTTCCATAAATGGAAGGTTGAAAAAATTAACAAAAATTTACAGATTTTTCCATGCAGTACCGGTACTGAAAATACCCCAGTACCGGTACAAGGCTTCAACGGGCTGAAAAAACTGATCTCTAGACACCCAGTGCCGGTACTGGGAGTTGGTCACTACTGGTACCCGCTTGATAGATTTTTAGGCAAACTTCGCGGGCTCGCTTTGGACACTCCCGAACTCGACTTTGGGTGTTCTTTGGACCGTTGCAAAACTCGTCGAGTCTACTTTCTAACGCAAGTGGTTTGAATCAAAAATACTTTGTACATCAAAAGATATGATGATTCTACCCTCAGCTAGTCGGAAGATAAATAGCTTTGGTAAAATTCTCATTTCTCCTTCAATTCCCTTTACCTTTGGGCGACCCGAACAACCTCCAAACCATCTCTACATGACTCTTCGGGCACCACAATGCGGTGACACGTGGTCTTGAGTACTTGGTTGCACCCGGAGCATTTCTTGGCATTCAAACGCGCCTTATCCACACGGTTTACCTGAAAACACACCTTACGTGCAATATCGCTATAAAAACTAAATAAATGCAAGTTAAAACATATAAAACGGGACTAGTCGCACCAAATATTTACAATATTGGGTGCTTATTAGTAAACTCGGGAGAGTTTTTCCCTCCAGGGAAAGAAAGGAAAAATCATGGGGAGAAAAGTAAGTTGATGAGGTATGGGTAAGTGCTGGGAGGTGTATACGAAAATTTATGTGTAATGTTTTAAGAAAGTGGGGTGGCTTCTCAATAATTGATGTTTGTTGTTTATATTAAGGTTGTGGCATAAGGCAATAGATTACGTGGTGCTCGAGGATTTGGGTTGTTACATGTTAGTTTTATTTTGGGACGAATTTTATTTGCAGATCGGGTTCTCTCAATCGAGGTTGATTCATAATGATATATGTGCTTCATCGTTTTATCCTTACACGATGTCTTTGGCGGGACAACTCGTGGCGACTTGGCATAACTATAGTTCTTGAAAGTCCATTGATGCGTTCTTACTTGGTTGGAGTATATTTGATCGTATGGGCGTTTGGTGTTTTTTGTCCTTTAACTTTGCACTTTTTTTTTGTTTGAGACTTCTAGCTAATTAGATGTTAGGCATTTAAAAGTATCGCTGTTGCGTCAAATCATGCTTGGGTTAGGATGAAAGACACCGATTGTCCTGTGGTTTACTCATTTTTTATTTTTAGACGATTAGTTTAGTTTTATCTAATTTTTTTTATAATGATCTCCGTTTTGTAAATACCGTTAGACGTTTATCAATATAATTTTCGCAATTTTAAAAAAAGAAAAGAAAAAGAAGTATAAGATTTGACAGTTGCATTTACAGTATTATCATTGAAATTGAATAACTTGGCGTACGTGGGAGGTAATGAAGATAAGAGATATCAGGGTGCATCCATAAAATATCAGACCGACTTCTTATAATTAAGGGCCTGCTTGGATGCAGGATTCGGCCCTGGGATTGTTTACCTGGGCACACCTCTTAGACATTGTTTGGGAAGCCAAAATCAGGAGTCTTCCTTTATCCCTTTTCCTTTGTCAAGACCGGAGAAGAGGGCAAGGGCCGGTATTATTTTCGGCTACGGTCTGAGGTATCCAAAAATTATCCCCCCTAATTCCCTAGAAATTGGACGATTTTAACCCTCCTTATCCCCCTTCTTCCAACTCTCAATCTGCTGGGTTTTGTTTCCTGGAGTGAACAAAAAATAGGAGGAAGAAGAAGAAAAACAAGAACAGATCGGAAAGTGGAGGATCGAACCAGTGATCGTAGCTGTTGTTGCTACTGTTGTGTCGTAATGCTATTGCTACTGTTGCTGCTTCTTATTCTTCTTCCTCCTCTTCTTCTTCTTTTCTCTCTCTCTCTCTCTCTCTTTTACGCAATTGCAGAGAGCAGATAAGAACGAGGTTAAAAGACAAAGAAAATTAAAATTATTATGTGCATGTGTGTCATGTGTTCCATACAGCCCAATTATTCCACACTTAAACATTTTAATAAAATTCGATTTTTAAAAAAAACATAAAAATTCCGTTTAATTAAACATTTTAATAAAATATAACATTAACTTAGTAAACCACTTAAAAACGGAATCTTAATATTTTAATTATTTTTTATGATTATATTAATTAACTAATTTATAATTATTATTTGTGAATAAAAAATTAATTAAAGTTGAATTTCGTAATTATATATTTAATCTAATGAATAATCTAACTTAACACTGCACAAAGGTTAAATAGTCAATTGACAACTTTTTACATCATACACTATTCCTTATACCTCTAATTTATCCATCATCTAAACCAAATACTATTTAATCCCCCTTTATCTAATACCTCATCCAAATTCCAAACAACCTACTATTTTATCTCTCATCCATAAACATCACATCAATGTGGGTCATCCCGTATTAACTAATACCCCCTACTATTTTATCCCCTTATTAACTAATATCCCAAATTCTTTCCCTATCCAAACGGCCGTAAGTTATATATTGGTCTTGCACAAGTTGCAGTCTGTTCATTGATTGGACCTCAATAATAAATGAAAATAAATCACAGAGCGACGGTTCAACTTATGAATATCGTATGATCTAGTGTGACTCTCTCACGACGTAAAATAAGACCCATCACGGTTTTACTTGACGATCTAAGCCATGGATTTTTTAAGCCTCAATGAGTTAATGTACAAAAAAAAAAGGATCTATTGGACACAAGTATTCAGTTGAACGAAGCATAATTGTCATATGAGAAATTAATAGTAGACACTACTCATTTCTTCTATGACCTGTACGATTTACTCAAAGTCTTTATCGGTGTCCGATCGATCAACTTGCTTTTGCTTTTAACTACAAAAACATCTAAACTTAGAAAAATAACGATTTAAATCATAAAGTGAGGCAGATTTCATTTTACATGAAGATCACGTGAGAGGAATAGAGGATATGATTAGAGAGGGTCTTAATTCATCGTTCACTGTCTACGTGGTGGCTCAAGTCCCTTTTTTTAGTTTTTTGATCCGTCGTGGTGGCCCAAGTCAATAATGAAATCACTCTTGCAAGCGCCTAATTAATTTTTTGCTGGTTTACTTTGGGAATTGATAATGCCAAAACTATTTTTGTTCCTGTCAAAACCTTTTTTGTTTCTGCCAAAACTCAATGTTTATCTCTCATTGCATGACTTAATTGCCCTCCACTACATCAATTGTTTTACAAAGATGCCCCTTGAAATCCCTTGGGAGTATTTTAATGTTCTTGCAAACATTTTTTTAATAATTCAAATTTGGAGCACTAAACACATCTTTAGAACTCACCTCAAATCAATGGTATTGATCAACAGCAGTGTCCGCATTGCTGAAGTCCAGAATCCTCCATGTTGTTGAATGTAACGACTCTAATTTTTACCCTAAATATTTTTTTTTTGAATAAAAATTTATATTTTGAATTTTTCTGACTAGTATCTATCAATAATTTTTTTAACCCATATGTTACAATAATCCGAAAAATTTTAATAAGTTAAATCAAAATTTTATACAATTTTTTAATTTCTTTATTAAGTTAGTTAATTAATTAATTATAAATCGTACTCTATATTAGTTTAAATCGAATTGTTTAAAATTCGTGCCACATGCACCATAACAATTTTCCACCACCTTCTTTCAATTACCACAAATTCGGCTGCCCCTCATCTCTCACTGTCGGCTCTCTCTCCCCACACCATTAATTCTCTTCCTTCCTCCCCATGCGAAACATCCCCTATTCCTATTTATCGGCTAACAACATTATCCCTTCCAACTAGAGGTGGCAAATGGACGGGTTTGGGCGGGTTGAAACGGGTCACGGGTTAAATATGGACGGGTCAAATAGTAAATGGGTTGAAACGAATCGGTTCAAATACGGGTCAAGCCAAACCCGACCCAACCCAACATGTTTTTTTTTTTTTTTCGCCCTTACCCCATTACAGGTTGAACATAAAATTTGCACAAAGTGAAGTAACTTTCTTTATACAGAAAAAGTGGTAGGCATTGGTCTTTCTTGTCACTATGTGAAAACCTGCAGAAGCCAAAAACCTCGTCCTGGAAAGGAGCAACAGATGAAATGAACTCCTGAATAGTACTGAACTATCCAAATGCTTATTAAAAAAATCCCTGAATAGCTGGATGCTCAAACAGAAACAAAAACAGTACTCTATAACATGATGAACTTCTAAGTGTTCAAAATGGGATTTACTACTAGCAGAAATTTTGGTTCATCGTCTCATTTTCCGAGTCTTCTCAGCAACAACAGAATTCATCAAGACTATCATAGACATGCTCAATGAACTATGGTTGTTCCATTGTCTATCTAAATTGTTGCAAAAAGTGAAATATTCGCCTCTTTCAAAACAGGTGCAGAACTGCACAAAAACAAAAATTCACAGGAGCCCTATGCACGTTTCAGTTGTTTCTCCAGCATACAAAAAACACCTGCAAACAAAACCCGGAACACCATAAAAAACTGAATAGTAGTTATAGACTTTCTTAGACACTAATGGTTGTATTGGCGCAGAGTGCAGCAACTCTCTCTCCAAAATCCTCCACAAGCTCTTCCTCCTCTTCATCCTTCTCTTCAACAACTACAATTTTTCAACAAGTACATAAAACAACTGTTATATACAGTATATTAATCTCTAATAAAAAAAAGGGGACTGATTGCTTACTATTTGCATTGTATTGCCAATCTCGAGTACATAACAATGCCTCTACATTCTTCGGTATGAGTGAAGAGCGATATTTGTCTATAATACGGCCTCCAATACTAAAAGCCGACCCCGAAGCAACTGTGGTGATCGGAATACTCAAAATGTCACGTGCCATGAATGAGAGATTTGGATATCTAGAGGTGTTTGCCTTCCAATAACAAAGAATATCCAAATCTACATTTTTCTTCCTGTCAAGTCTAGGCTCTTCTAAATATAAGTCAAGTTCTGACTTGACTCCACTCAATCCACATTCTTGACTCTCAAAAACATCAAATTCCTACAAAAGTTATGCAGTTAAGACTTATCAAACATTAGAATTAGAAATTGCAACTATGAACATTGGACAAATTTAGACATATATACTCACATCCAACACATCAAGTATGTCATTTTGATTGCCTCCGCTTGTAGTGTGTGCTGATGATGACGGATTGAAAGTCGATGCGAGAGAACGACTCACATAGTCTTCAAACAATAAATATAGATTCTCACGAATGCTTTTAACCCGTTCAGAAAAGTTCACCAAATCTAGCTTTTTCAAGCAAAACTCAACAAATTGTAGCTTGTATCGAGGATCTAATATAATGGCCAACGATAAAACCATGCTATAGCATTCCCAATACTTGTCAAATTTCCCTTTCATCCTTCTTGCCATGAAACTTATAACATCGTCTAAATTTTTCATCTCCTCCTTAATGAGAAGTTGTATCTTCCACACCCCGTGAAAGTATAAATTCGCAGTGGGATATTGGGACCCCGAAAATAGTGTAGTTATCTCAAAAAATGGCTTTAAAAACCTAGTTATTCTTTCAACCCTTTCCCACTCCTCTTCTGATGGGCATGTCCTGAAATTTGTATCAACCAACTGTAATCGATAGTAAGCAAGACGATGAACTAGGGCACATTCAAGCATCGAATATGTTGAGTTCCATCTAGTCACAATATCTTGCCGAACCTTCTTACCACAACTTGAAGGTAATTGAGCAAGGCATTCAGCAAATTTGATTTTCCTTGCTTCTGAACCTCTAACAACTTGACACTTTCTCTAACAGGTATTGCTTCCTCAATCACTTTCAAACCCTCTTGAACTATGAGATTCAACACATGTGCACCACAACGTATATGAAAGAATTGACCATCACACGACAAAGAGTTGCTCAAAAAAATATGACGCTTTAAGACGTCAACAAGACCATCATTATACTTTGCATTATCCAACGTGAGGGTGAATATTTTTTTGTCAATTCCCCAATCTTTGAACAAATGAATAACTCTTTCAGCCAAAATTGGTCCATTATGCGGAGGAGGAACATGACGAAAATTCAAGATCTTTTTCTGTAGAACCCAATCCTCATCAATGTAATGTGCTGTAAGAGATAGATATCCATCACTAGTTAGGGAAGACCATAAATCTGAAGTTAGGCATATCCTACTTGTAATGGATTCTAATGTACGTTTCAATGTTACTGTATCCCTTTCAAATAGCTTCAATACATCCGCCTTTGTTGTATTTCTTGAAATAGATTTCACCGTTAGAATATATGTCTCTAATTCCTTCATGTTCCACAAATGTAAAAGGGTAATTATGCTTAATAATTGTCATGGCCATTTTCGCACGGTACATCTCTTGATCTACCTGAATAGAACGATGAAAGTCAAGAGGCTCTCTGTTAGGACATTTTACCCTATGGCGTAATAAATTCGACGTGCCTGATTCACCAACAACATATTGTAGCCCACAGAAAATACACCTGGCCCTAATTTTTCCATCAGCACCGCGAGGCAATCTTTCAAATTCATCCTATACAGATGAAGTGGACCTTTTTGGACGTTTAGCAGCACTCGAAGAGCATTGCTCAATATTGTCATCAATATTTGCTTCCATTTTAACTACTCAAAAAACACAATAACAGTTCAACTACACCCAATTTACGTAATAGCATCGGATCTCGCAACCCATTCGGAAAATAGATTCATGAACAACTGGAAGAGTAGAAAATAGTCACCTGTGACAGTGGTAGAGTTCAGACTGATCCGACGCTAGATCTGAACAATTGGAAGTGTCTCGGTGCTGTTTGGTTAGGAATTTAGGACCGCAAAATTGCTGTTTTGGAGTTAAAATCGGCAGTGTTGTCGGATTGAGACTGCAATTTGATTCGGGGGGTGGAGATGTCGAGGAGAGCGGTTGCTGTTTGGTGGAACTCGAGAGAGACGACGGCGGAGTGACCGGAGAGGGTTTTGTCGGTGTGCTTGGGAGTGTCGTTGGAGAGAGAGAGACAGAGAGATGGGTGAATCAGAGAAAGATCGAGAGAGAGAGAGAGAGAGAGAGTGCGGGCTGAGTCTTTTTAATTCTAACCCATATTAAACCCACTCTCAACCCATTTAAACCCATATAAATATGGGTTGGTATGGGTTGAACCCATATTAACCCATCACACGATATAGGCGGATTGGGTTGGGTTATAAATGGGCGAATTTGAACGGGTTAAGTAATATGGGTTTGGATTGCCACCTCTACTTCCAACCATCCAGCTGCCCCCTTTATCCTTTTCCACCTTGCAACCCAAGTCAGCCGCACCCCGAGCCGCGTGCTCGCCACCCATTTTGGCGAATCATATCCCGGTTCTCCTACTATATATATACCTCTCCTCACCTCTGAAAAATCAGACCCAACATCCCACTCCGTCACTGGAATATCAGTAGAAAAAAAAAAATTAGAAGGAAGAGATAACTTAAAATTTTCGGATATGGTGGTCTAGAGAGAGAGTGAAACCGAGTTGTACACCTACATTCGGACCTCCAAACTCCTGTAGAAATATCACGCAGTTCCAAACCACCCTTAATTCGCCGGAAGCCAGCTCTGAGAAATCCCGCCTCGGTCATCTTCCCCGTTTTTACCGAGACCGTCCGGTAACGGTATTTCGCGTCTCAGCCAAATTCGAGATATTATAATCCTTCTCGTACTCTCTCCTAAGTATATTAAAGGGGTGTTTGGGAGGCTACTTTTTTTGACTTTTCATTTTCAATTTTTTGCCTTTTTAGCTTTTGAGATTATGATCAGAATGTATTTTTTATTTGATAGAGTATTTGGATGATATGTGCATAATGCATTTTACCGCAAGAGTAATGTTTGGGAGATATGGAATGAAAATGAATTATGGATTGATTTTTTACTATGTTGCCCCCGGTTATTAATAATTGTGTGTAATATATATAAATAATGTTTTAATCAATTTTTTTAAAAATTTACTTCCGAAATTGCTTATGTACATGAATGAAAGTGTCCCCCTTTTTATGGGGACCAGGGGGCTCTGCTGTGCCTATGAGGCAGCAACCCCTACCCAGTAAATAAAAAAAACGGCAACGTTTTGAAGTAAAAAAAAAAAAAAATCCTTATCTTCCGTTTGCAATCATGTGGAGCAGAAACGTGATTATCAGATCCTTAGAGACAAAATTTGATTATGTCTCTTTAGAACAATATGATTAGAATAATAAGATCTTCACACCTGTTCAAACGAGTTAAAAATTATAGCACTTAATTTTTTAACTATATTTTTTAATATATAAACGGTATCAAAAAAATTAAGTGCTCAAATTTTCACTCTGTAATTAGTGCAAGATCTTATTATTCTGATCATATTACTTTTTATTTAGGAGCCTGTGAAGCAGAAATGTGATTATTAGAGCCCTATAAATAAAAATTAATTATGACCATTTATAATAATATGATAAGAATAATAAAATCTTTGCACTGATTTAAACGTTGTGAAAATTTGAGCACTTAATTTTTCGAGACCGTATATATATTAAAAATATGGTTAAAAAATTAAATGCTCCAATTTTTAGCCCGTTTGAACGGATGTAAAGATCTTATTATTCTGATCATATTATTCTAAAGAGACATAATCAAATTTTGTCTCTTTAGCTCTCATAATCACGTTTTTACTCCACAGGATTGCAAATGGAAGGTAAGGATTTTTTTTTTTTTACTCCAAAACGTTGCCCTTTTTATGGTGTGAATGTGAGGAAAATCACAGTTGAGACAATAACGTTCAAAAACTACGACTTTGTGGAAATAATCCCAAAAGGAAGAGGGTAGATAAGTCTTTTTGGCATGGCAGGAGAAAAGAATGGAAAAATGAAAATTGGAAAAGCTCCTCCTGAGCAGATTCTATGTTTTGCTCTAGAAACTTGAAAATGAAAAATCCATTTTTCCTCTTCTTGACAAACAGCCAAAACTCAAAAAGGAGAAGTGAAAAATGGGAAAAGGGGGATCCAAACACCCCCTAAGTGTTTACGTTTCGGTGTTTAACAGAATTCGGGATCCTCTGTTTTTTCTGTTTTGCCGTGAACAGTAGTAATACGTAATGGGTTTTGAATCTTTTGGTAAAATCACACTTAAACGCTTCTAATTACAGTAGTGTGTTATTGCGGCCCAAATAACAGATTAACTTTACTAAAATCCCATGCAATGCCCCCCTAGCGTTTTAAGCGTAATATTTCGGCCCATGATTCACTTTTTTTAGTTATATCTGGTGTAACAAAAAAAAAAGTCATGATTTGTGTTGTTAAGATTACAAAATTGATAATTTATGTGTTTAAATAATTACTCACACATTTTAATAACGTAAAGGCATTGGCCAATCATAAAATATTATGTGATTTATTACTCACACACTATTAATTGATTTACTTGTTATCTCATAAAAATGTATTATGCTCTGAGTTAGTTTTATGAATAATATTGTACATGCTTGATCGGATTTAGGTGCATGTGCATTGGGTTGTTTACAATGAGAGAAATTATGCAATTAATGTTATGGTTAATGGAAAAGGAAAATAGATGAGAAGTTGTGGGCTTAGCAGGATCTCGGGGGTAGCCTAACAGAACCCCGTATTGATCTGGGGTAGCCTGGTAGGACCTTAAGGGCAGCCTGAAAGACTCGGTGTAGTTAGGGTGGCCAAGCAGGACCTTAGGGGTAGCCTGACAGGACCTCAAGTATTAGGGGTAGCCTAGTAGGACCTGGAGGGCACCCTGATGGACCAAGAATTGTGAGGGTGGCCAAGCAGGACCTCAGGGGTAGCCTGACAGGACATCAGGTATTAAGGGTAGCCTAGCAGGACCTTGAGAGCAGCCTGATGGACCTAGAATTGTGAGGATAGTCTGCTAATACCTCGTGATATTGAAGGTAGCAGTACTTTTAATATGTCCAACAAAATTCTGTGTTCATAAGGCAATGGATACTATGGTGCAGGAATGATTATGAAATGTGAGATTCAAAGGCTTGCTAATGGATTTACTTATTTAATGCTTGACGTTCTATTATTTTCATATTAATTGTGATAAAACTGCTTAGCTATAAAGTAAGAGGTTGGTAGGGTCAGGATTATTCTACTGAGTGCATTATCACTCACGGATACGTTTGTATTCTGATAGATCGGTTGCTTCGGCGATTAATTTGCCAGAGTGTGCAGGATTCAATGGTGGAGCAGTTAGGCACTGGAGGAATACTAGGGGCGGAGACCGAGTATGCTTGGAATCTGTATCAAGACTAGAGTCGCTCTGAAGTTATTTCAATAAAATGTTAGATTTTGTTTTACTTAATTAAGTATTTTTTTTTATCGAGTCAGTATCTTTCAAGAGAAGTCGGCTCAATATTTGTCAGACCAAGGTTTACCTTTGAATAAAAGCTTAGTATTTTCAATTTGGGTTGAAATAAATAAATCTCTATGTTGGTACATCCGTATATATTTAGTTGACTGAAGAAATCTGTTTCGAATAGTAATAATTAATGCTGTCGATATTTGTTTAAAATATTGAAGCGTTACATTTAAAAACACTAAAACCAAATCAACCCATTTGTTCATGCAATTTGCTTTTGCTCTGTATTCTCTAAGTCCTAATAAAACAATTAAGGGCTTGTTTGGATTATTAATCTAATTGCTTACCAGGTTGCCATGTAAAGGTATCCCTTATGATTTGATCCCTTGTTTCCTTCATCTATAGCACCTTCAAACTATAGTATATACTGGATTATTTGTCAGAAACAAAGCAGGGGAAGACAACAAATGGATTGTCCAAGTTTACAAACAGAAAAAGTGGTTCCAAACACAAACGCAGATGGAAAATCAGCTCAACTAATTGATTCCGAGTTCACAAACTGAAGAGGAATTAAGGAGAAAAGTATGGGAATGATTGTCATGAAAAGAGGATTGTAGACACCCCAATTTGGACCTATTAACTATCCTTAATTTGTGCCCTCGAGGCTCTCCGATGATGAAAAGGAATCAAATTGGGACTCGGCTAAAGTTTGGACGATGTTTCTTGGTCTTTCTCAAACCAAAATCATCCTTTTTCCCAACACCCTGAGAGTAAAATTGACACACATTTCAGTGTATAAAATAGATTTGAATGAAACCAATTGGGTTAGAAAGAGGACTTAACTAGCTTTCCAACGCTTTGAAAAACACCCAAATCCGAGTTCGGGAGTGCCTGTAGCGCCCTTCTAAAGTTGGGCTGGCACTCTTGAGCGCTCGGGAGTGGCACTCTTGAGCGCTCGGGAGTGACACTCTTGAGCGCTCAGGACCTCGCTCTTGAGCACTCGAAAGTACGGTCAGACCTTGGGTGTTGAGCTTGATCTTTGACCACATTTTTGTTTAGGTTTTAAATTGTAATTCAAACCTGCATGAGCCAGATGTCTGCCTAGACCAGCAGGGCATCTCAACATGCCTTGTTTCCCCCCAAAATTATTTTCCCATTTTATTTTGATTTTATTTTCAAAATTTTAACTCATTTTCTCATGCCCTATAAATACCCCTACCTTCTACCCTTCAAGGGACCTCGAAATCAGTCTTTCTCTGCTTGCTGCCAAAAATCTCTCTAAAACTCTCTCAAAATATTTTCAAAATAAGTCTCATTTCCTAAGGGACATTTTTAAATTGCAAGCAAAAAAGCCTAAAGAGAGATGAAATCCTAAATTCTCTCTTCTCAAACTATTTTCAATCTATTCCTACACAAACAATTCAATCCAAGAAGCCAAGTTCAAGTCAAGCAAAGGCATAAACACCTTCAAATCTACTATTTTTCTACTTCTGAGGGGAATCAATGGCTCATACCAGTTCCTCAAACTGGTTGTGAGTTCATTTGATTTTAGTTTAGCAATAAGAGCAAGACAAAGAAACAAAACATTTTCTGGGCACTGTCTTCACTCCCGAGCGCTCGGAACCGCTCTTGAGTGCTCAGGAGTTCTACTGTCACAACAATCTTATTTTGTCACTAAATATTGTTGCTTCTGTATTTCAGTAAATGCTAGATCTGTATTGGTCTTTCCAGAGCCCAGTTAATTTTATTTCCAGTTGCAAGAAAGTAATGTTTGGATGGTTAAGACCAGTTCTTAGCTGTTTAAACCATTTGCTGAGCACTGGTGTGCATTAATAGTTTTATGTTTCTGTTTTAAGTATCATATTGCATCTATTCTAACCAAGATTTGCAGGGTGTCTCAGCAGAGCTCCTGAGCGCTCAGGAGTGCAGTCCCGAGCGCTCGGGAGGTTCCTGTGACAGTAGTTGATTTTCTGTCATTTTTTATTTCATATCATTTCGTCAACATATACTGTATACCAGCACATGCATACACCTCTTAGTTGATATATCTGTGGATAATTGCTAGTTGTCTTTAATGAAACAAAATATTTTTAATAAAATCCCACAAACATTGAGTAGAGACCGACATCACATCGGGCGAGAAGGGTGCCGTAAAATCCTTCCCCTCTCGTAACATGGCTTCCGAATCCAAAATGAATCTCTAGTTTTCAATTCAAATTAATCATTTTCAAAACAAAACGGTTTCTCGGATGGCAAATCTTAAATCTGGGTGGCGACTCTTTCTATTTTTCAAATCCTGGCATGGTAGTCCACATTGGCGACTCTGCTGGGGATAGCTTAATTAATACTTAGAGTTTATATACAGTTGTGAACAATCATTGCAAAGTCTGTCAAAAACAACGATGCTTTATGCTCGTTGAAGGAAGGAAATGGCGATTCTAACTGGATTTCTATCCGGCCGTTCCGACCGGGGCTTTTTGATTGGTTACTTGTGTATTTCTCTCTAAATATTAATCAAACTGGCGAGCCAAGCTTGAAAAATGTTTGTGGGGTTTTCGAAATATTTTGTTTCATTGTCTATCTCTTGTATATATGTTCTGCTCAACCTCGCTGTTGTGTTCTGGCAATCCTGCCCGGCTTGCTGGTGATAGGGAATCTCAGAATACTCGGCAACCCTCGACCATGATGAGTCATACTTGCCGTTTGTACCATTATCGGGTGTACGCTCGATAATTGGGAGGCATACCTTGACTCTAGTCCGGGGAACCCGTTTAAACCAAAACTGGCCTTCATACGTGTATAGAAAGCAATAGAACCTTCCAAATTAGGACAAGAGCCCGCAGGGTAGGATTATGTGATATATTCTGCTTACATGTTACTACTTTTTGCATCACATCTTGCATATTATACTACATGTCATGCGGCCCATTTAAAGTCATGTTTTCTTAGGCTCACTCGCGCAGTCTATTGAAGGTTACCGAGATCCGATGAAGAGTCACGTACTTTAATGCGTGTTGCTTTAATCATATGAACTATGAAACTTGGAGAAATCAAAATCTTACTAAGTCTTTGACTAACATTTAATCAAAGTCTTAACTAAAATGAGGAATGACGAAGAAACAAACGTTGTGACGCTAACACCATCCAGGTTATAGTGCCACGCCACTTACACCATTTCGGCTAATGGCACCATGCCACTGACGCCACTTCGGGTATAGTGTCACGTAGTCACACTCCAAGTCATTCCAAATTAAGGTTAAGCTTTCGATAAAGCACTAGTCGAATACTTAGTTCATTTTGGCATCTTTTGGAATAAATGGTTCTAAACACGGGATACACCATTAAAAAGAAATCCGGAACCCGATGAGTCCTTAGAACAATGAGACTTTGAGAAATCAAAACTTAAGTCCAAGTCGAGTCTATGAGGGTATGGCTTTCTTTTTTGGCCTTACTGACAGCAAAGCAAGAAGTTGTACTCAGACGTGTTTTCTTCTTCTTGTTTTTGTTTTATGAAAAATGTGCATAATAAAAGAACTGTGCCATTGCCAAAGTCATCGTCTATCTCAAACTAATGAGTGTAGTCTCTTGAAGGTTGCCTTGATCCTCGGAGTTTCTTTTAAGAAGTATTCTTTATTTAGAAAGACAGATTCTAAGAAATGTCAAAATGAACTAAGTATTTGACCAATCCTTATTCGAAGTTTCAATTTTGAACTTGCAATAGCTTAGTATAGATGACGTTATACTATAACCAAAGTGGCGTCAGTGGCATAACCATCTCAATCCGAATCAACCATGGAAGCTCAGAATTTGTGGGAAGATATGGAACAACAACCAGCAGAGAATCCGAATGAGTGGGATCAAATCCGAACCTCTATTCGACAAATGGAAGAACAGATTGACAATCAGATGGCCCAGTTGATGCTTATCATAGCCAAGATTGCCAGACAACTTCCATCTCCATAAAACCCAGAAACAGTCCTCGAAAATAACGACGAACCACCCCCTGAACCAAACCCTCAAAGCCCAGAAATGGCCGCTATCAAAGCCAAATTAGCCCAACTTGAGCAGTCTGTAGCCAAAAGAAAAAGAATTGCCTTGACCGGTTTTGACATTGACGAGCTCTGCCTCTTCTCAAATGCCAGACTACCCAAAAAATTCAAGTCAATCGCTTTGCAAAGTTTGATGGAACCGGTGACCCAAGAGCACACCTGACTAACTACATTGGGGCACTTTCCATGTGGGGCATGGAGAAAAACGCCATGGCCCAAATGTTCGCTCAAACATTGGTTGGGCATGCCTTGCATTGGTACACTGCCTTGGAAATAACAAAGAAGAAATCGTGGGAGGACATCTGTGAGGCTTTTGTGTCCCAGTTTGACTATAACATCCAATTTGAGGTCACCACCCGGGAATTGGAATCAACAAAAATGGGGCCAAAGGAATCTTTTGTGGACTTTGTCCAAAGATGGAGAGCAAAGATTGTTCAAATGAAGGAGAAACCCTCTGAGAAAGATCAAATTCGAATGATTGTCCGAAATCTCCAACCCGCACTTGCCAAGCACATGACCCTAGCTCAAGCCTCTTCCGACTTCAAGACATTCTTCGAAACAGGTCTGGCTGTCGAAGAAGCTATTCAATTGGGCATCCTCGAAAAAGCTGTCACCGTCTCCAAAACCTAATCAGCAACGGAAGGATCTCAGTGCCGAACCTCAGATCTGGAGGAGAATTTTCCATGAATGGAATTTTTCACGAGTTTCAAGTCGAGTCTTCGCCTTTCAATTTCAAGTCAATTTTATACCCCGAGTCTTTCATGCTTTCGTGTTTGTATGTTTTCGAATTCAAGTTTGTAAGTCAAAAGAAGAAAAACCAAAAAGAGAGTCAGTTCGTAGTCCTGAACTACGTTTTGACCTGATTCCTTTGCAAAAGGGATACGTAGGCAGCCTCTTCCAGAGGTTCGGTCACACAAAATCCTACAAAATCTAAACTGGGGCATTTTTGAAATGTCAATCCTCTGATAAAGTGTCTTCCTTGTCTTTTAAGTCATCTAGGCCTTGTCCAAATTCACACAAGGTCATTCATCTAGTCAAGTCATATTGATCTTGAGGTTCCAACTTGTGAGAGAAATTTCAATACATGGAGAGAACCCGCGCTTGTACTCATGATAAAACTGGTTGCCGAAACTATAAGTGGAATCAAGGAAAAGAATCGGAACTGAGGTCTATCACTCACTGGGGCACATCAGACCAATGTCATCAGCAAACATACAACCAACATCAAGACTGGGGGCATGAATGCTCAAAATTCAAGCCTTCATCAAAGTCAAACTCAAACCAACTCTAACTCAAACCCAATTTCCATCCGAAGACAAACCCCAACCTAAATCCAAAATACTAGCTCGCTGGCCAAAAATAGTAAAGCAGAAAGGGTACTCGGACATGTCCTCTATTTTTCAAATAAAAATAAAAAAGAAATACTCCCTCCGTCCCATAAAGTTTAGCACTTTCAGCCTTATGAAAAAATGAACTATATCTTTTTTAATAAGCAATATGGATCACCTAAAATATTATGGATTGAAAGATATGTACAATTTAAAAATGATACGCATTCCTGAAAATGCCAAACTTTATGGGACGAAGGGAGTATTATGGTTGTTATCAAATGTCAAAGCATGGGTCTCACTTTCTAGCCTCAATATGATTGCCTTCATTTGTCATGTTTAACTGCTTGGCATGCTGCTATCACCTTTTACCATAGACTTGGTTTTGTTCCTTCAAGACAAACTAACTTGTCTCATTGGATAGCACCCATCTGACTTGTCTCAGGATTCAATCGCATTTTATCCCTTCAAGACAAATTAACTTGTCTCAGGGTTCAATCGTAGTTTATCTCTTCAAGACAAACTAACTTGTCTGTTACATCTTTCGCCTCCAGAGCATGGCGTCGATTACGATCCCACTGAGATAGAGCAATCGGTGGGCGATCCTCAATCAATCTATCTTGTCGATTACTTGCTTGCGTATTTTTATGCTTTCTGCAGCATGCATGTTTGCATTTGCGCCAAAGAACTACGCTGGTTTGATCCCTACAAACAGAGTACGTAGGCAGCTCGAAAGAGCACGACCTCTTGCTTCAAATGCTTGTGCATCTTTACTTGCATTTGATTTTGAATTAAGGATTTAATAGGGCTCGAATTGGGCTGTCTCAATCTTTGGACGTCACTCGCATCCAGACATGATGCCAAGCACCATCCAAAAAGCGGCAACTGTAGATACCCCAATTTGGACCTATTAACTATCCTTAATTTGTGCCCTCGAGGCTCCCCAATGATGAAAGGAATCAAATTGGGACTCGGCTAAAGCTTGGACGATGTTTCTTGGTCTTTCTCAAACCAAAATCATCCTTTTTCCCGACACCCTGAGAGTAAAATTGATACACATTTCAGTGTATAAAATAGATTTGAATGAAACCAATTGAGTTAGAAAGAGGACTTAACTAGCTTTCCAACGCTTCGAAAAACACCCAAATCCGAGTTTGGGAGTGCCTGTAGCGCCCTTCTGAAGTTGGGCTGGCACTCTTAAGCGCTCGGGAGTGACATTCTTGAGCGCTCAGGACCTCACTCTTGAGCGCTCGAAAGTACAGTCAGACCTTGGGTGTTGAGCTTGATCTTTGACCACGTTTTTGTTTAGGTTTTAAAATTGAAATTCAAACCTACATGAGCCAGATGTCTGCCTAGACCAGCAGGGCATCTTAGCATGCCTTGTTTCCCCCCAAAATTATTTTCCTATTTTATTTTGATTTTATTTTCAAATTTCTAACTCATTTTCTCATGCCCTATAAATACCCCTACCTTCTATCCTTCAAGGGACCACGAAATCAGTCTCTCTCTCTCCCCCTTTTGCTGCCAAAAATCTCTCTAAAACTCTCTCAAAATATTTTCAAAATAAGTCTCATTTCCTGAGGGACATTTTTAAATTTCAAGCAAAAAAGCCTAAAGAGAGATGGAATCTTGAATTCTCTCTTCTCAAACTATTTTCAATCTATTCCTACACAAACAATTCAATCTAAGAAGCCAAGTTCAAGTCAAGCAAAGGTTTAAACACCTTCAAATCTACTATTTTTCTACTTCTGAGGGGAATCAATGGCTCATACAAGTTCCTCATACTGGTTGTGAGTTCATTTGATTTTAGTTTAGCTATAAGAGCAAGACAAAGAAACAAAACATTTTCAGGGCACTGTCTTCACTCCCGAGCGCTCGGAACTGCTCCTTAGCGCTTAGGAGTGCTGCTGTCACAAAAATCTTATTTTGTCACTAAATATTGTTGCTTCTGTATTTCAGTAAATGCTAGATCTGTATTGGTCTTTCCAGAGCCCGGTTAGTTTTATTTCCAGTTGCAAGAAAGCAAGGTTTGGATGGTTAAGACCAGTTCTTAGCTGTTTAAACCATTTGCTGAGCACTGGTGTGCATTAATAGTTTTATGTTTCTGTTTTAAGTATCATATTGCATCTGTTCTAACCAAGATTTGCAGGGTGTCTCAGCAGAGCTCCTGAGCGCTCAGGAGTGCAGTCCCGAGCGCTCGGGAGGTTCCAGTGACAGTAGTTGATTTTCTGTCATTTTTTATTTCATATCATTTTATCAACATATACTGTATACCAGCACATGCATACACCTCTTACTTGATATATCTGTGGATATTTGCTAGTTGTCTTTAATGAAACAAAATATTTTTAATAAAATCCCACAAACATTGAGTAGAGACCGACATCACGTCGGGTGAGAGGCGTGCCGTAAAACCCTTCCCCTCTCGTAACATGACTTCCGAATCCAAATGAATCTCTGGTTTTCAATTCAAATAAATCATTTTCAAAACAAAACGGTTTCTCGGATGGCAAGCCTTAAATCCGGGTGGCGACTCTTTCTATTTTCCAAATCCGGGCATGGTAGCCCACAGGGATTAGTTCCTTTATGGTGAGAATTTTCAATCAAGGAAGCTTGTTGATGGGTTCTTCATTTTGGAGTTTGGTAATCTGTTTCAGGTATTCTCGGGGAAAAAAGGTTTGAAGCTCTGATTATGGAATCCTACGAGAACCTTAAAATACTCTAAGGGATTTTAAGGGGCATTTTCGTAAAGTAAGGGATGTAGTAGCGGGCAATTATGTGATGCAATGGAAGCTAAATATTGAGTTTTGGCGAGAACAAAAATAATTTTAGCAGAAACAATAGGAGTTTTGGCATTATCAGCTCCATTTACTTTTCACAGATGAATATATATCAACTAATGCAAGAAATGCAAAAGTCTAGTGGTAGTTGTAAAGTCATCTTCAACTTCTGTTTTTTTATTTTTGGATAAATAATTGGCAAGTCAATTGAGAGAGTGTACTGAGGGCAACTCAAAGCTGCATGGAAATTAAATTACTCACGTCCATAAAAGCTCTTATGGCACCGAAAATTTTGGTGAAGGTTCACCAAGACGCTCGGGAGAGCATTGGCCCTTTGTGCATAATTGCACAAATTGCAGCCTGCATCAAAAGAAATACTTATTGCAGCATTTTTTTTTTTTTTTTTGTGTGGTCTTCGGACTAATGATAGTAGACATATAGTACCCGATGTACTACATGTGCTTAGTATACAGAGTACAATAAATAAATAAATTGCATAATGCTGTTCAAAATCCATTAAAAAGGGCATTGGTCGAGAGTATCTTCATTGGAAATCAAGAGCAACTACAAATTCAACCACTTTCGTACGACCATTTGATATAATTTTTCATATAATAATTCTTCTTCTTCTCCGGATCATATTATTTGGCTCAAATAATTATTGCAACAAGATTGGGGTGACGTAAGTACTCTAGCTCCCACGACACATAAGTTATTATGTACTCTATAATAATGAGTACATATTTTTGCTTTCTTATTACATATTTTCGGAACCTTCAACCACTGCTCTTTCAACTCTGTCTCTACAAGTCGGACTTTCTTTTTGAAGATCAAATAGAAGTAATGTCATTGTAAATTTTTTTTTTCTTGAATAGAAAATTCTAGTTGATTTCAATTCATAGTTGAGCACTTGAACTTGAGCTCTTGGTAAGCAAGGGTAATTTCAGGGTGTGATCGAGCAAGATGGTGACAATGTGTGAGAGAGTCAACATGCAGATACAAAGAGGAAATAAATTGTAGATATATATCGATCGAGACTAGTCAAGTGGATTTCTAATGCGACATTTTTGGGCTTCGAAATTGGATTCTTTCTCCGCCTTTCAAAAAAATTTGGATTCTTTTCCCATTCTTTTACGTTAGGCCAGTGCTACGGAAACCGATGGGAGCCACTGACGGCCGCATGGGGCCCACTCCGACCACCGGACGACTGATTACACGAAAAAATAGGGTGTTTAGATCGAGCACCTATACACATTAGGTGCCGTTGATTCTCGCGTGGGTCCACTCAAATTTTTTTTTTTGAAGAAGAATTTTTGAACGGTTCCGATCAGCCGTTTGGTGACCAGAATGAACCCCGCGCAGCCGTCGGTGTCTCCCGTCGGTTTCTTTATCATTAGCGTTTACGTTATGTCTAAGGTCGGCTTTGCAACCAAACAACAAAGCACGAGGTCGGTTGTAAGTACTACTTGTTCTAGCGTCAACCTCACTAGGCAATTAGAAGTCAAAGTCTGAGACTCGGAAATGTTTGCGAATGTTTACCATAACAAAATTTGTACCACTACAAAGTTATTCAGAGTGTTCCAAGAAGCCTTCTTATTTTAAACGTTCTTTTTTTTAAAAAATTTTTAAACTCAAATATAAAAAATATATTTTCGATTTTTTTGCACTGTATAAATATCTCAATGAGATCTATCAAACAAGATTCATATTAGTAAAAAAATTATTTGCGTAAACACATGATTTTTAAATTTGAAATTACTTTCTTTTTAAAAAATACTTTTTTGAGAATCCGGAACACATCACTGTTTTGATATATTAAAAGATGGCACTATGCCCGTTCCAGAAATCTTCTTAAAAAATAAGTACTTATTTGTAATTTTAAAGTTAAAAAATAATGGGCTTCCAAAACTACTTTTTTAATTTTTTTTTCACATAGTTTAAAAGATTTCAATGAGAGATCTTTCAAACAAGTACTTATTATTTTTTTAGCTTCCAAAACTACTTTTTTAATTTTTTTCACATATTTTTAGATTTCAGTAAATCCATTATTTTTTAGCTTGAAAATTGCAAATAAGTACTTATTCAATGTTCTGGAACGGGACCCCCATTCCATATTCAAAATTAAGAACTTATTTATTTATTTTTTGATCAGCAAAAGATGAATTTTATTAAAAATAGGGAAAGGAGAAGGGGATCCAACAAACAATTGGATAATACACCACAAGGGCAAGCCCATAACACTCAAACGTCTACCAGGGTCCACGACAGTTGGATAATTAAGTACTTATTTCTGAAGAAGACAATTTCAAACTTAAAATCTTGTATTTACACAAATAATTTTCTTAGCAATATGGATCTTGTTTAATAGATCTCATTGAGATCTTTTAAACAATTCAAAAAAAATCAAAAAATTATTTTTTTATTTTCATTATATTTGAGTTTAAAATTTTAAAATGATTACTTATTTTTTAATAAGGGAATGTGGAACACCAAATGTATGGTCCATAGGCCACACCCTCTCTTTATTGGCAAATTCCATGACAAGACGCACACTTAATTGTATTTCCAATTATCGAGTTGTAATTTATTTTTCATATATTTTGAGAATGGCTGTTTAGGAAGTAAATGATTAATATTTTGTAAATTGTGAGGGTCAAAGTGTTAAGTAATTGGAGTGAAAGGAAATTATGAATCTCAACGGATTTCTTACATATAATAATAAGGAAGAAAAATCAAGAAATCAAGGGTATGAAAATATAAATGTTTTTCATAAAAAGTACTCGAGCAACTCAAGACAGACTTCAGACAGTGCTAGAGCTCCACTTATAGAAACTACTCTCTTACACATAACTCTTAGCCACGTACTGAGCCATAGAGTTACCACACGTCTCACAAAACTCACATCTAGTTCATCAGCTAAGAAAAAAAGACGACACCCACACGAGGTGAAAAAGACACGCACAAGGGATGAGAACAGCATACCCAAAAAAAAGCAACAATCCAAAAAAAAAAATCTACAAGAAACAACAGACCCACTACCTAAATTCAGCCATCCAAACCGCCGACCAAGGCCGCCACCACCACTGGCACAAGGGTGGCTAGCTGCAAAGATCACGGATCTGATTCCTGACCACCACAATAGCCACACACCACCATCTAGCAACACCAAGTGCTATGACCTTCGGCCCAAGAACTACAACCTCGTTTGGACTTGATCTATGCAACGCCCAAAACGACAAGGAGACGGCCTGATAACTTCGATTGAGCTACATGTGGTGAATAAGATCGAGAAGAAGTGCACGCACGCGGACTGCTTGTGATTGATCGGCTCCGTCGATTTCAGAGCACACTGAGTTTAAAGAGGGAGGTATCTGAAGGGGAGAGAGAAAGAGAGAGAGGAGGAAGAGGAGAGGAAGGAGGGGGGGTGCCGCCCCTCCCCCAGGAAAACCCTAATCGCTGAACTCAGAGAGAGAGAGAGAGAGTATATGGATCATACATACTCCAGTTTAAAGAGATTACATAGCTTCTATTTTTGTTGTTAAGCATGTGAAGGAAATATGTAAACCCTATTTTGAGTACATATGTGGGGATAGGGACTCAGATCCTATCTGCGCGGCTCCAAATAGGATGGTTCGTTCTTCTGGGTCAGGGGTTCGAAGTTAGCTCCTCTCTTTCCGGGGCCTGCAAAAGAGAGCACGACTAAAGACCACACTGGAGGCTCTTCGGAATGGCCCTCCGGTGCAAGAATCAGTATACTTGCAAGGGAATAGAGTGAAAGACCAAGAGCTAGAGATTTAGGGTTGTCTCGAATGTACCTCTTCCAAGTAGGCATAGTGATGTATTTATAGGGAACCTTTAGCTTGGCCTCCAAGATTGTACGAACGTTCGACACGCGTCGGCTGGCGTAACCCTTACGTCACATTAGGGTTTTGTAACCGTTTGTAGGGTGAGCTAGCACCTTCACGTGCTCTCATCATTACCCTAATAACCGTTCAGCTGACGTCACGAACGTCACCATGGCCGCGGTTGCAGTCCCACGTGGGTGAGCTGGAGTCCTTGGCCCCCATATTCGTTCAAGGCCGAACGTGGTAACTGTGGGCAGCATGCCCTTGAAAAGAGGATTTCGTTCCTCGTCGCCAAAGCGGCCCGAAAATCGAGGGAGCACGAGCGGAGAAGCAAGCACTCGGAATACAGAGTCGCCACTCGGGTTTGAAGGTCCGACACCTAAGGAACCGTATGTCGAAGCACCTACCGCGCTATTTGATTTGAAAAAGTGAAGGAACCAGTCCGTCATAACCATATCTGGGTTCGGGAGCCAGGTTACGAGAGGGGAAGGGTTTTAAGGCACCCCTCTCGCTCAATCCAGAAATCAGTCTCTACTTAGGCATTTTTGAAAATAATGTGATTCTTTTTTTCTTAATCAATTTTTAGCCAATTAGGGCAGGGGAACAGTTAATCGGGGATTAAAACTGTAGCAGTTTGCAAGATGTGATAGATGGCATGGATGAACAGTTAGTATAGGATGAAAACAGAGTGCTGTGGGATTTTAAACAGACTGGAAGGCCCCTGTTTTGGAGTATCGTGCGCAGGAAGAAACCAGTATGTACTGAACAAGTCAATGCATGTTGATCGCACCTGCGCGAGCTACTACAAGACCTACGCGCGCCAGTAAGCCTAAGCCCACAGCTCTTATTCTCAAACTCTTTGGGCTCTAGAAGAACAGTGCACACCCAGGACAAACCAAGCAGTTTATGCAGTTATAATATACAGTTTAAAGGCAGTTATAATATATAAAATGATTAAAACACCCCATAAACAGTGTTGGGACAAAACAGAGGCCGAGGCCTAGTTACCCGTGCAAAATCAGTCATTGGAAATAGGTGGACCATCGCGCGATGGAGTGAGTCTGGCGCGCGATGGATGCGCCCTGGCGCGCGATGGAGTGAGCCAACTTTCCAGTGTCTGGTTTACGTGTTTCTGGATTCTGAGACATGTTCAGAAAGATCCCAGGGGTGCTCCACAGCAACAAAAATGAATATTGAAGTGTAAAACAATCAATTTTTAACAAAGGAAAGCAGTAAATTGGTTGTTAGTATGTTTAACAGTGAAAGTAAAAGACATAAAATAGTAGGACACCAATCCCCACGCAGACCATCGCGCGCGACTAGTGACCATCGCGCGAGAGAGTGGGTCCAGCGCGCGCTGGTTCCAACTATGACGGTTTTTAAAACCTTGCTAGCTTTAGGGCCAGGACTGGTATTGATTACCAGCCTTGGTCCTGCCAGCTCCCCTCAGGGATCAGAACAGAGAGCAGAATAAAGGTAAGCTATACCTTTGATCTTTTGAGGTTTGAATAGTGTTTGAACTTTGAGTTGAGGTTGAGATTGATTGAGGTGTGTGAGTGGAAGAAGAAGAACAAGCTATGTTCTTGGTGTGCTTAGGGTGTAAGCCTTTCAATATCAAAAATTGTAACCCTTTGAAAGAGAACAAATGGGGGGTATTTATAGGGCAAGAGAGGGAGGTAGATCTGGTGCAAAGAGACGTGCTCAGCCAGTCCACCAGGCTGGCTGAGGGTTCCTTCGTGGCTAAGTTTTCCCAACTGATAAAGGTGATGGGGACAGGTTTGGACCGTCGCGCCACGGAGTAGGTCTGTCGCGCGATGATGCGCCCTGGTGCGCGATGGTCAACGATCAAGTTTTGACTGTTGACCACCACCTGGCAGTTTTACCATCGTGCGATGGAGTCAGTCTAGCGCACGATGGTGCGCCCTGGCGTGCGATGGTTGCGCCCTGGTGCGGGTCAGATGGGTTTTTGGCTTTTTTGATGTGGCTTTTGGCTAGGTTAGGTTCAAGGGTTTTGCAAACACTCAAAGCTCAAACACTCGACATTCCCGGGGTGTTCTTGATCCATTTCATCATCGCGGAATCAAATATCGTAAGTAAACTAATCTAGAAGCCCAGATTGGGGTGTCTACAGTAGCCCCTCTTTGACGGCACTTGGAGCACCATTGACTTGGTACAAATAACGTCAAAGGTTTCTAGACACCCCTCAAGGCAATCCAGGGCAGAACATACTAGCAAAGTAGACACAAATACTTAAAGAACCTGATTGATTGAATGGACGGACGTACCGTCGCTGGGGATGGAAGTAGAAGTGGACGATTGCATCGCCGCTTGTTGATCGAATTTGGACAGGACAGGCTGTTGCTGTAGACGTGGATGAGACCGGCCGTCCTTGCGGGAGATCAAGCTATCATCGGCACAAAGTATTCCAACAAACACGGGTAGGTCGTGTCAGGCAGGTTGAATTCCATCCGTTGGGAATCCAAGCCAATCTCTTTATCAAAGACCATCCGAGATAGAGCAATAAGCCTGCTGGAAGATGCACTTGCGGCTAGACTGAAAGTGGTTGTTCGGGACAGGCCAAGGCAGTCTCTCCTGGGGAACAACCAATTGCAGATGAACGAACCATCGGACGATATCTGATCGTCGTTGTGGATTGAATGGACGATGTGCTGATCGCTGTTGAATTGGAAATAGACGATATGGCTGATCGTCGCTGAATGACTGCAACAGACGATATGGCTGATCGTCGTTGATGATATGGCTGATCATCGCTGAATGACTGAGACGGACGATATGGCTAATCGTCGTTGATGATATGGCTGATCATCGCTGAATGACTGAGATGGACGATATGGCTGATCGTCGTTGATGATATGGCTGATCATTGCTGAATGCCTGACATGGACGATATGGTTGATCGTCGTTGAAGAATTAATCGCATTTGAGGAATAATCGGACGATATGGCGGATCGCCGTTGAAGGATTAATCATTGTTGAGGATTAATCGGACGATATGGCTGATTGCCGTTGAAGGATTAATCACTGTTAAGGATTAATTAGACGATATGACTGATCGCCGTTTGAAGGATTAATCGGACAATATGGTTGATCGCCGTTGAAGGATTAATCGCTGTTGAGGATTAATCGGACGATCTGGCTAATCGCCGTTGAAGGATTAATCACTGTTGAGGATTAGTCGGACGATCTGGCTGATCGCCGTTGAAGGATTAATCGCCGTTGAGAATTAATCGAACAATATGACTGATCGTCGTTGATGGATTTCACAAGACTAGCTGTCATGAAGGCGGAAGAGAGATCAATGTGCTGAGTGATCAAACCGTTGAGGGATTTTGATAGGACCAGCTGTCATTGATTTGAACTGACAGATCGCTATAAAAAGTGACTGAGCCATTGGGGTTGGACAAGACCTGCTGTCGTTGATTTGGTTCCGCAAAAGATTGCATCGCATTCCTTGGACGACCAAACCGTGGATTAAGGAGGCTTCGGGCGTCCGCTGATCAACGAGAACAAAACCACAGGAGATTGCATCGCATCCTTCGGTAAACAAATCATATGACGGCAACCATGCTGGCCATCTTCCTACTTTCAACGTTTAATATACACACAATATGCAATGACATGTATAATATAATTGAAAATGCAGATGCAAGCGTAGGGCGGCTTCTAGAAGGACAACGACGCCTAAGGACTACCACTGAGCCTCATTACTGTACTGTCTGACTCTTATGAGATGTGCACCCAGATAGATAGACGCTGAACAGGCTGGCATGCCCCAGTTGACAGATTTGGGCTTGCGTGCCCTCTCTTCGATGCTCGGGCAGATGTGCCCCAGAGATGCTCTGTTTGGCCCTAGGCTGACGTGCCCTTGCTGCTTTATGAAACTTCACTGCTAGTGGATTACTGATACTAGGGGTGGCAATGTAACAATTGCATTTTCCAGTTTATTGACTCTCTTTACAAGTGTTGAAGAGAATGCAAAAACTAACCACTAATATCCAATTTGCATTGACGAGTGCTTCGAATCGACACACAAACACGTGCACATATGTACAGACTTGCCTAGCTCGAATGAAAAAGGGAGAAAGAGCCCCGGGGTACAATGCGAACCCTTAGACATACGGGACATAATAAAATTTTGGGCATTAAGGGCCAAAACTCACGACATTCCGAAACAGGTGAAACTGACACCTGCGAAAGATGTAAAAGGGCACAGAGACCTGTACAAACAAAATCGAAAAAAGCATCCCGAAATGACAATTGATTGAAAAATTGGAAAAATGTCGCAAAGATGGACATAAGACACAAATGATGACTCGTATAGGCCCGGACTGAAACCAACACCCCCGTGCAGTCACATTAAGTCCATATGACTTGCGCAGCATGATAAGACTTAGCAAAAGCCCCTGGAATGACATCCGAGGGCAGTAGCAGACCGCTACATTCTGCTGCAGGAATTGAATAAGCGTGCACATGGTTGAGACCAACACGCATCACTTTGAACAAGTGCGCGTGACTACAAGTGCGATGCGGCTGCACACACCATACTTCGCTGAACTTAGAATAAACTGTGAACTGTTAGGCCTCGCCAGCATTTCGTTCTGTTTTTGATGCTTCAAATATTTTTAAGGCTTTATGCTCAGCCTTTAAATTCAAGAAGCGGTTTGCAATAAAATTGAAAGACAAAGGGTTTCCCCCTTCTGGTTCCTTCATCACAGCTTGACCTGATCTTCGATCCTCTCCGACCTTTGACGTGTCCCAAAATGTCAACTATGGATCCAATTGATAGATTGTGACCAAGTCTCACAAAGAAACTGCCTACGTATCCCAAGCTAGAGAATTAGGTCAAAACGTAGTTCAGGCTAAGGGTTAACTCTCGAGTATTTACCTCTCCTTTTGCGCTCTAACTTTTGCCTAGAATCGCCCATTCGGGTCTTCGATCTAGCGAGCTTTGGAATATTGCCTATTCATTTTTGCCTAAACCGCCTTCATAGGTTTTCGGTTTAGCAGACTGCTCTAACTTTTGCTTGGAACTGCCCACCCTTGGGGTTTTCAGCCCAACGAGCTTCTCTCAGGGAAAAGTTGCTTTTGAATTGATCCAGGTTAACCAAGGTATTGAATTTGTTACCGTCGAGGTCGACGATCTTTGGCCGTAGCCCCAGATAAAATGGCTTTGATGACGCAGGGTCAAGAGTGCTTCTGTTGGAAATGCCTTGCTTCAGGCCATTTTGTGCATTTTCTCATTTGTACTTGGCGGAACGCCACTGTTGTTGCTTTTGAACACGGTACGAGGCTTGGAGCCTTCTGAGCCACTGCTTTCTGACTTGGCACCCAATAGCAGGGGATTTGACTCTTTTTATCTTAGGATCAACGCTAGGCGTGACTTGATGAGACCACACCAAGATGTCGATGCTTGTCTGACCGGGCGCAATGCTCCTCTGGGGGCAGCGCTTGGACCAAGTTTGAACCTTTCGGGAGGTTATCCTTGTCTTTCAAGTTTATAGAAACTACTCCTTCTTTTAATAGGCTGAGCATGCCTTTCGTCTTCCCTTTCGGCGAAGGAACACATTTCCTTGGGGATGATCCCATCGAAATCAATCCTTTCGTCGCAAGGGTCGACACAGTTTATATAAAAGCCAGCGAAGTACTTAGAAGCAAGATAAAGCATATCATAAAAACCCTTGGGGTTTACCAAGTACAACAGACTCAAGACTTGAAACAAAAGTTATGATGTGAATGGCCAAGAGGCACGAGCTCCGACTCAAAGCTAGACTTGGACAAACGCGAAAGACTCTGTGTCAGACTCAGACATATCACCAACGCAAACTAGACGCAGTTTGAAAATGCAATTGTTAAATAGCTACCCATAGTGTAGGGCCATGATCCCAAAAAGGCATAAACATAAGCCAAACATTTGATGGAAACTGTGCAATGAGAAAAGTGATGAAAGGCACCATGATGATGAAGTCGGTGATCCAAAATATACGCCGAACAAGGGACTGTTCGGATATAGGGACATGAGATGTTCTAGAGTCAATACCAGCTGTTAGGTGGTACAGATATATTACTTAAAGTAATAGTAATTAAAGTGTAGTCTGTTTGGCTGTGAGTGGACCAATGGCACATAGAGTTAGTAGATAATACGGACTGTTCGGTAATGAGAAGTGCCGAACAGATGGAGTTATCGATAAAGGACTAAGTCTTAAGTGATAAGACGGTGGGAATGTTCCAGAAAGGGAGACCCCGTATTCAGGTAAAGATAAGTCTAACAACAGTCCTATTATGGAACGAATTCTATAATGGAGAAAATCCTTGTGAGAAAAGGATCTCGGTTGATTGGGCACGAGAGTCCCTAAGAAAGCCAGGTTTCCTGTATGGGATAGGAATCCTGGGGCGATGAGGGTGCTTGGGGAACAAGCAGACGTACGTCTATAAATATAAGGTAAACCTAGAGGCAAAAGGTACGCAATACGTTGCACTCTCTCTATACTTTCCTATTGATAATTAGGGTTTCACACCAGTACGAGATACTAACTTAGGCATCGGAGGGCCTTTGCCACGAGCGGCAAAGGTGCGCTCACCTCTTGTCTGTCTTGCAGATTAGGGTTCCGGCAGAGGCATAGGGCTATCGTTTGAACAGCACGTGGAGTCGTTGCAAGTGAGTGCTGCTCAAGGTACTCTTTGTTTTTCTGCACCTACAATTGGCGCCGTCTGTGGGAATCGAACGAGTTCCATTTGAAAAACGACCATGGTGGAGATAGATCTGGTCACACCACTCAATGAGAAGAACCAGGCTGGTGGGGAGGGAGACAAATCCCCTCCAGGTGCTCCGAAAAAGCATACTGGTGGCCATGGCAGGAGGACGACGAGCCAAGATCGTCCCCTGACCATCCAAGATGATCCCATGAAAAAGGAAGGTAGGACTGCTATGGAATCCACGAGAAGGAGCAAGTCCCACCATAGAGGAGAATCTGTTGCGCATTCGAAAAATGTGCATAATAATAGTGATATCCTTGATAGAAAGAGGCAGGAAATCGAGGAAACTGCTCGATTAATCAAGAAACGAGAATATGAGATCCGAGAGATGGAGAGGATTAGAGATCACCCTGAGGATTCTGGACTGTCATGAAGACATTCCGGAAGAGAAAAAAGGGCTATAGTAACATATAAGGCTGCTCCTTCGCACTGAAGGAGCAGGAGCAAGAGTCCCTCTACAAGAAAGAAGAGGCCTTCTTCGCGAAGAAGAAGAAACGGGAGTCCGAAGGAACGAAGGCTTTCTCCACGAAAAAGGAGAAGCAGGAGCCGAAGTTCCTCTGTTGAAGAAGATACCCGAAAACACCATAGGGACAGGTACGAAAGACCTGAGTCCAACTGGGTTAGGGTTCAGGCGCATAAGAACAAGGAACAGGAGGCTAGGACAATGACTGCACGAGAAGCAGCAAGGAAAGCCCTAAGTAACATAGCAACTTCCCCCTTTACTAGAAGGTTACAAGATGCATGACTGCCGAGCAGAGTGAAGCACTGGGCTTTTGTACTTTACGAGACAAATGCGGACCCTGTTGCTCACATACAGCATTACCAGCAGGATATGTTTATGCACGAAGGGGAGGACGCTATCATGTGTAAGATGTTCCCGTCGAGTTTAGGGAAGGTGGCTCTGTCTTGGTTCCACAAGTTGGAATCACGATCCATACGAGGATGGACACAGTTGGCCGAGGAGTTCACTGCGCGGTTCTTGACAAGTAGAAAGGCTCCCAAGACGTTTGAGAATCTATCCACGATGAAGCAGGAAGATAATGAGCCAATTAGAGACTATGCCAAAAGATATTGGGAGACCTTTAATGAGATTGATAGTTGCAGCGAGGAATATGCAATTGCTACATTTAAAACAGGCCTGCCTGTTCGGGAAGAACTTCGCCGGTCATTGAACAAACACCCTATGTCGACATTGGCACATTTGATGGAACGAATCGAGCAGCATGCTAGAATGGAGGACGACATCCTCCGAGAAGACGGCAAAGTGATTACCGAATAGCCAAAGACACCAGCGAAGAAGGTGGACAAACCAGAGCCCAAGACTTATAAGGAGAGGAAGGAGTATGGGCAGGCTAAGAAAGAGCCATACAAAGAAAAACCAGCACCAGACCCCAAGTCATTCTTTTCGATAACGACAGTCTGGAAAGAGCCTATTTACAGGATTCTTTATCGAATAAAGAATTAGCCCTATTTCAAGTGGGCCCTGAGTCTAGGTGGGGATAAGGATGCGAAACATGCTACGAATTAGCACTGCAGTTACCATAAGGATTGGGGCCACATGACTGAGGATTGTGAGATGTTCAACAAGAGACATCTTGACGATCTGGTCTCTCGAGGCTATCTGAAGGAATATATTTAGGAGGACCCCAAAGAAAAAGGGAAAGCCATGGAGATGGATTACGAACAGAATCCTAGGGTAATCCATATGATACATGGATTGGCCGCACCTTATACGAGGAATGAGGTTAGGCTGCTCCAGAGGCAAGCCAAGCATGACCAGCATGTCCTGAGATTGGGAAATAAGAGGGGACGAGAAACCAACGGAAGCAGCGAATGTATAGTCTTCACAGATAAGGATCTCGGAGATGTCCAGTTGCCTCATAATGACGCTTTGGTCATTACCCTACGAATAGGGGAATACGACATGGAAAGGATCTTGGTGGACTTTGGGAGTTGCACGGAGGTCTTATACTACGATGCGTTCAAGAAATTTGGATTAGCTCAGTCAAATCTAGAGCAGTCAATAACGCCTCTGGTCGGGTTTGGAGTGGGAGCAGTCTGGCCCCTTGGAAAGGTAACGCTGCCCGTTCGTGCTGGTACTGTAGTTCTTAGAACAGATTTTTTAGTGGTTGATGTCCTGTCTTCCTATAACGCGATTATAGGGAGGACGTGGTTGCATAAAATGAGGGCTGTTTCCTCTACGTATCATCAGATGGTGAAATTCCCTGGTTCCAATGGGGTTGAGAAAATAAGGGGGAATCAAAAGGCAGCACAACAGTGCTTGATTTCCATTATTAAGAAAATTCCAAAAGCCCATCAGGTTCATGCAGTAGAGGCGCCGGATGAACCGACTATCGAGGATGTCGGTAGAAATCCAACAGAGAGGGTGGTTGAAGGTCTGAAGAAAATACAGATCAACGAAACTGATCCAGAGAGGTATTTTCTGATTCGGAAGTCACTGCCAGTTAAGGAAGTAAACGAGCTGATTGGGTTCTTAAAAGAGTATGTTGATGTGTTTGCTTGGGTACCAGAGGAGATGCCCGGTGTAGGTGCAGATGTGATCTGTCACCATTTAAATGTAGACCCCCAGCATAAGCCTGTGATTCAGAAGAAGAGGAGGGCAGCTGTGCAACATGTTGACGCTATTATAGAAGAGGTAGAATGACTATTGGAAGCCAAAGCAATACGTGAAGTTTACTATCCAGAATGGTTGTCCAATACCGTGGTAGTGAAAAAGAACGGAAAGTGGCGTGTCTGTGTGGATTTCACAGATTTGAACAAAGCGTGCCCAAAGGACAGCTTTCCCCTCCCCAGGATTGATCAGTTAGTTGATGCGACTGCTGGGTATGAACGGATGAGTTTCCTCGACGCATATCGGGGGTATCATCAGATTGCCATGTTTGGGCCTGATCAAGAGAAAACTTCTTTCATTACACCACGAGGGTTGTACTATTATAATGTGATGCCTTTTGGGTTGAGGAATGCAGGAGCAACATATCAAAGGTTGGCAACCATTATGTTCAAGAAATTGCTTGGCAAGACTATGGAGGTTTACATAGATGATATGGTTGTGAAAAGCAAGACCAGACAAGGTCACGTAGCAGACTTGAGAGAGGCCTTCGATATCTTGAGGGAATACAAGTTAAAGCTCAACGCCTCGAAGTGCGCATTTGGGGTTGGCTCTGGAAAGTTCTTGAGACATCTCGTGACTATAAGGGGAATTGAAGCAAGCCCGGATCAGATTTCAGCATTGCAAGGATTGCAGAGTCCCAAAACAACGAAAGAAGTACAGAGGTTGACTGGGATGGCTGCTACCCTCAATAGATTCATTAGTCGGTCAAGTGACAAATGCAGGCCCATTTTCCAGCTATTAAACAAAAGGAAAGGATTCGAATGGGGAGCAGAGTGCGAGCTGGCTTTCCAGGACCTGAAGAAGTACCTGGTTGAGGCTCCACTTTTGTCAACTCCTGAACCAGGTGAGTGTTTGGTTTTGTATTTGGTTGTTTCTGAACATGCTGTCAGTGCTGTTTTATTGAGAAGTAAGGGATCAGAGCAAATCCCGGTTTATTACGTGAGCAAGACACTGTTGGACGCAGAGACGAGATATCTGCCCCTTGAAAAACTGGTCCTTGCGTTAAGGACATCTACCAGGAAGTTACCTCATTACTTCCAAAGCCACACGGTTGTGGTCTATACTGAGTATCCATTGAAATCACTGCCACGAACGGCGGACTTTTCAGGACGGATCTCAACATGGTCTGTTGAGTTGAGCCAATATGATATTGATTTCCAGCCGCGCACGGCAATAAAAGGCCAAGTGTTGGATGATTTCGTAGCAGAATTTTCACCAATGGTAGTTCCTGGGCCTCCTACGAGAAAGGAGCCGCCTGTCCAACAACCAACCAAGAAAAGAAAGATGCCTGCCAAACAGGACCCTCTGTAGTGGAAGTTATTCGTCGATGGTTCGGCTTGTAACACTGGTTCTGGAGCTGGCGTCGTTTTGTTCCCTCCAGATGGATTAATGGTTGAGCTCTCTGTTCGGTTGGGGTTCAGTGCATCAAATAATGTGGCAGAATATGAGACTCTACTGATTGGCCTTAAGAGTGCTAGAACCTTGAAAGCAAAAAGATTAAGGGTTTATTGTGATTCTCAGTTGGTGGTATGCCAACTGTCCGGGGAATACGAGGCCGAAGTGAGAAGATGGCAGCTTACGTAGAGGCGGCCAAAGATTTGCTCGATACTTTTGAAAAGGTGTGTATTGAACAGATTAGCTCAGGGCAGAATGCCCATACAGATTCGTTGGCTTGGTTGGCTGCGGCTGTTCCTACTGAGTTAAAAAGGAAAGTGACAGTTGATTATCTTGATGAACCAAGTATTGGGAGGGGTGTAGAATTGGTCCTGGACATGAACCAGGGGCCAAGTTGGATGGATCCAATCATAGGGTTTCTACGAGATGAGACTCTTTCTTCTAATAAAAAGGAAGCCCATAAGATCAAAACCAAATCAACGAGGTTTTGGTTGTCTCCAGAAGGAAAGTTATACAGGAAATCCTTTACTGGGCCGTACCTGCTCTGTGTGCATCCCGAGATGGTGCAGACATTTCTTCACGAGATTCATGAAGGAACATGTGGAAGCCATGCAGGGGGTAGGTCCATAGCCCACCGAGCAATCACTCAAGGGTACTGGTGGCCGCATATGCAAGAGGATGCAAAGGTTTATGTAAAAATCTGTGAGAAATGTCAGAAGTTCTCACCAATGATTCGAACACCAGCCGAAGATCTAGTGCCCTTGACTAGCCCCTGGCCATTTGCTCAATGGGGAATGGACATCGTGGGTCCGCTCCATAAGGCTACTGGGAACCGAAAACTCCTTTTAGTAGCAACTGATTACTTCACAAAATGGATTGAACCTGAACCTCTGGCTAAGATTACTGAACCTATGATAGAGAGGTTTGTCTGGAAGAGTATCATTACTTGTTTTGGGGTTCCGTATACGTTGATTACAGATAATGGTTCCCAGTTCTAGAAGAAGTTTAAAACTTTCTGTGCCCAGTATGGAATAAGAAATTATTACTCAACACCTGCTTACCCTCAGAGCAATGGGCAAGCAGAGGCATCCAATAAGACCATTCTGGATGGGATCAAGAAAAGGTTAGATAAAGCAAAGGGCAAGTGGCTTGATGAGTTACCACTAGTGCTGTGGGCATACCGAACAATGCCAAGGAGGTTTACGGGAGAGACCCTTATTCTCTGGCTTATGGAACAGAGGCGGTCATTCCACTGGAAGTCGGCCTTCCTACCAACAGGACCACATTGGTTGAAAGTGGAGGAAATGACAGGGCTCTTGAAATTGAGCTCGACCTTGCCGAGGAAAGGAGAGAAAGAGCCCTGGTGCATCTGGCCTCCTATCAGGAGCAGTTAATGAAGAACTACAACAAGCATGTCCACCCACGAGAGTTTGGTGTTAGAGACCTTGTGTTACGCAAAGTGCTCGGTAACACTAAGGTGGCCAACGAGGGCAAGTTGGGGGCTAATTGGGAAGGCCCGTATCGAGTTATTGAGATTGTGGGCATTGGGGCTTATCGTTTGGCAGACTTGGACGGGAACCCAGTGCCACGGCCTTGGAATGTTCACAACCTGAGGAAGTTCTTTGTTTAAGAGACTTCATTTTAAACTTATTATTATTTCTGTTTTAGGACTGCGTGATCGTGTGGGAATTATGAGTAAAATTCCCTTGTGTTTCATTTTTTAGCTGCATGGGGTACGCGTAGCGACCCCCTGAGTTTCTGAGGTTATAAATAAAATCACGTCTTTTGCAATATATTGACTTTTCAGCAATTCTGTTTTACTTATGGTTGTTTTGATCTATAAATACGAATAATGGCCTTATCATCCCCTTCTTCGTAGTGGGGAGCAGGCAACGGGTACGAATAAACTCGATACACATGAATGAACGCATCAATCTGGTAAGTACGCGAAACTTCCTCCTAAGTACGAAACACTTAAAATTATACAAGTATGAATACACTTGTACTGCATACGTATATATGCACAGATTGCAATTAGGAATACTTAGTCGTGAACATGATAAGACATGACTGGCTTAGTACGTACGAATACACGTTTTGATTAAAATCACATCATTTAAGTACGAGATACTTAAGAATTATGTAAGTACGAGATACTTAAAGAATTATGTAAGTACGTGAGACTTAATTAAGTACGTAACACTTAGTAATGTTTAAGTATGAGAGACTTAAACTAAACGTACGAGTATACGTATCAATTACCAAGTGCGTGAAACTTACGAAGTACGATGACACTTAGATGTCCCAAGTACGAAATACTTGGGTAGAAACATAACGAAACTATGTTTCATATAGCTTTAACTATGTATCTAAATACGAGAAATTTAGACAGACTAAGTACGAAACACTTAGTAACACTCCAAGCAAAACCCAGATAGACATATGCATCTGATCACATGCATTTAAACTAGCACACACAAAAAGGTACGAGGTACCATCAATAGATTCTGGCCACGAAGGGCCGAGCAATTTCAACAGGCCTTGAAATGGCCACCAAAACCAAAGTATCATGCCACAACAGGGCCGAATACCTGTGTTATCAAAAGTCTAAAAATACTGATGCCACGCAGGGCTAGGAATTACGGTCACGCAGGACCTGACAAAACTAAGTCCCAAAATGTCTGAAAGATTGATGAAAACAAACTTACCATATTAGTCCAGCTCTTGGACCTTGGAAGAAGTATTTATCGGGACATCAGTATTGCCACCAGTAGTCAGATTGGACTTCGTGATGACTATCTCCTCCTCAAAGTTCATTGTAACAGTAGCAGCTTCTTGAACTGGGGAAGTAGTGGCCGAGACGTTCTGTCCTTCTGTCTGGGCATCCACATTCCCTTCGGCAAAGTTGTCGATTTGAATTTCGACATCATCTTCTGCTGTTTCTTCTTGTCTTTAAGAGGTTGCTGCCCGGGTACTTGGCAACTCAATCTCGGCCCATAAGGGAGAATCATCTTGAACGCCAGTTTTCGTCAAACAAGCCTCCCAGCCTGCAGCAAAGATTTGGTCATGTATTGCTGGCATCTGCTCCACATAACTCGCCGTAGCAGCATCAAAGCCTTTCTGATATCCTTTTTCAAGAGCAGTCTTCTTTGTGTTATCAATCTCAGCTAAAGCCTGGTTTAGGCTATCCTCAGTAGCTGTTAGCTTGCCTTTGGCCTCCTCATAGTCAAATATGGCGTTGTTCCTTTCACTCTCCAGCCTGGCAACTGACCGGAGCAGTTTGGTATTTTCGTTCAGGAGTCTGACTCTCTCAGAATCAGCATCTTGGAGTTTCTGGCCTAACACCACCATCTTTTGGATGAACTAAGTAAAGATGGAAGTAATTTAAGATTAGCATGTTGTCACGAAGAAGGTATAACTTAAGAAAAAGAGAAATAGGTTACCTTTATCCCACTGACAAGACCAGTTGAAACCAGCCGGTCAGGGGATGAAGAAGATTCTTTTTGCATGTCAACAGGCAGCAGCAGGCCTTGTGCTAAGGCCAGTGAAGTCTCCGAAGAACTTGCACTATCACCGACGTTGACTGGACGGTCACCTCTGGTAAGCAGAGGGGTCCAAGCTGCATGTGTTACGGTGGTGCTCGGTGCAGGGTTCTCCAAAATGGATCCAGCAGCCAGTGCGTCGGATTCCCTGGTTTCTGGGTTCTTCGAACGTTTGTCTCGATGGGCATCAGTAGCCTCAAGGGAACTATCGCGTTCCCGAGGAGAGGAGGAGGATCGTGTTGAACCCCCCCTGTTGCGATAAGGTGGCAGGGGAGCATGCCCAGTGGAGGGTGCACGGCCTGAACCGCGTCCACGAGAGGACACGGTGAGAAGTGAACTCAAGTTTAGTGGTTGTCAAGTCATTGTACCTGCGTGTGTTGGAGACGGGGAATAACCGGAAGAAGAAGACTGGGAGGTGTTGCGATCATTAACTAACTGTTCGAATTGTGGTTGAACAGCAGCCTGTCTTTGTGTGGATCTCCTGACTGCCACACGAGGGAGTGGCACCCCTTCAGAGATGGGAACTTCCCCTGGCTGTCTGGTGAGGGTTACTCCAGCGCTGGATCTTGAGTTTCTGGGATGGGGTGCGGTTGATGTTGATGCTGTGCTGGTGCTCGGGTTGGCTAGTCTTCGGTCTATGAAACTTCTGTATACGGGATCGTAGCCCAACAGAACGCTAGCGTCACGACCGCGACCAGCTGTCAACGTCCCAGCTACCCCTGTGTATTTTAGAATCCTATTGATCTCAGCTGTTCGGACGTAACTGGGCTCACGTCTGGGACGTTTGTTTGCGTTATCCGCTGCAAAGTTTAGACAGGGCAAACTTGAATTAGAAGCCTGTTGAGATTTGACAGGTAAACAAAAATTGAAACAAAAGTGAATTAGGAGCATACGTGGGTAGCCCCATACGTGGGGGCAATGGGATCCCACCACTTGGCCATCTTCCCCCCTTGGCTCAAAAGCTCCGGTGACATATAAGAAATCCATCTCGTGATCACGAGCAGAATCTGGCAAGTTAAGCATGAGACCCTTTTCTGCTTTCTTTACTTTAAAGTAGTACGTGTTATACTCGGGGTTTACTACAATACTATACCACCATTGGATATCCCAGATTCCTATTTGGGTCCCTAGGATCCTATTCAGGGCCACAATACCCATCACTAATCTAAAAAAATTAGTGGATACTTGCATGGGAGTAAGTCTATACCATTTTAAAACTCGACGAAGTAATGGATCGAGAGGAAAACGAACTCCACCCTCGACAATTGCTACGATGGGGATTCCCATCATCTCCCATGTGCCAACATCTCTGTCTGCTCCAAGGGGAGCAAGCTCGAGTGCAACATTGTCAGGAATGTTGTATTTCGTTCTAAAGACCGCCATAACAGCGGGGGTCTCACAGAGATGCCTAAATTTGCCTGGTTTGGGCTGATTATCATTCTCATCCGCCATGGAGGTATTTCAAGCAGACTGCGAACGAAATGAAATTGGGAGTAGGTACGAATGAAGCCCTAAAGGCAGACGACTGAGAACGAGATCTCAGATGAAAATAGAAAGTGAGTACAAGAATCTTACAGGAATACCGTGGAGTTTTCCTGAAAAGTGGTCGATCTTGCAGACGGCAGCGATGGCGGTCGAAAAGGAGCTGCAGTCGCCTGGTTTTAGAGAGAGAAGAAGATGGGATTCAGACTCTGGGTGTAAAACCCAAAAAGATCCCTTTTTGGGATATAAGGAAAAGAGACGGAGACGATCCGTCTCCTCTCATGCCATTACATGAAAAGTAACGGAGGAAGGGTCTGAAAAGGATGCTATTCAAACGCCGTTTGATAGAAACGTCAGATCAAGTTTAATGCAAGACGTATGAAGTACGCCACGTGGAACCCATGCTTCGAAAAAGCATAATGACTAAACCGCCAAAACATCATATGGTCATCAATGCTGTATCTGCACGGGACACCACGAAGCTCGGCTCGCAGTTTGTTCTTAAGAAGCTATACCCATTGACCCAAATAGTCTCATTGGGCAAAGCTGGGGAGCAATTGTAGGGCCATAATCCCGAAAAGGCATAAACATAAGCCGAACATTTGATGGAAACTGTGCAATGAGAAAAGTGATGAAAGGCACCATGATGATAAAAGCCGGTGATCCGAAATATATGCCGAACAAAGGACTGTTCAGATATAGGGACATGAGATGTTCTAGAGTCAATACCAGCTGTTCGGCGGTACAGATATATTACTTAAAGTAATAGTAATTAAAGTGTAGTCTGTTCGGCTGTGAGTGGACCAATGACACATAGAGTTAGTAGATAATACGGACTGTTCGATAATGAGAAGTGCCGAACAGATGGAGTTATCAATAAAGGACTAAGTCTTAAGTGATAAGACGGTGGGAATGTTCCAGAAAGGGAGACCCCGTATTCAGGTAAAGATAAGTCTAAGAACAGTCCTATTATGGAACGAATTCCATAATGGAGAAAATCCTTGTGAGAAAAGGATCTCGGTTGATTGGGCACGAGAGTCCCTAAGAAAGCCAGGTTTCCTGTACGGGATAGGAATCCTGGGGTGATGAGGGTGCTTGGGGAACAAGCAGACGTACGTCTATAAATATAAGGTAAACCTAGAGGCAAAAGGTACGCAATACGTTGCACTCTCTCTATACTTTCCTATTGATAATTAGGGTTTCACACCAGTACGAGATACTAACTTAGGCATCGGAGGGCCTTTGCCACGAGCGGCAAAGGTGCGCTCACCTCTTGTTTGTCTTGCAGATTAGGGTTCCGGCAGAGGCATAGGGCTATCAGACACGAATCACGTGGATCTGTTGCGAATCAACAGCGTTCTAAGTGCTTTTTGTTTTTCTGCACCTACACATAACTTCCCAAAAAAGAGATAGGATTTAGCAAGTGTCAGGCCCAAGCAACAGCATTTCGGCTTCCTCAACTTCTTCGACCAAACCTACTCGATGCTCCCTTGATCAATGGACCTCAGTCAGTCGGTCCACTCCTTTTTAAGCCCTCATTACTGCCGGTCCAAATGTCAGCAGTAAAAATCTCGATTGCCCAACTTACAACCTTCATGTTAACCTCCGATTCGGACGGGATGGATACGATGGGTTTGGATTGAATTGTTGGGACAATATAATGGCTAGGGTTGAATATGGTGGAGCTCGGGTTGATTTGAGTGGAGGTGATAGATACCTGACCAACCAGAGCGTCAGACCTGTGTTGAGGTAAGGAGTTGGAAATGACGTTGGGTTTTGGTGGAACTTGAACCGTGCCATCATCAATAAGATCTTGAATCTCATGCCGAAGACGATAGCACTTTTCAGTGGGATGGCTAGACATTTGGTGGAAGGCACAGAAGAGGTTAGGGTTGTAACCAGCAGGTAAGACTTTGGGTGGAAGAGTTGGGGTCAAAGGCTTGAGATGCCCAGACTTGATGAGTTTTTCCATCACTGCGGATAGAGGTGTCTCGAAGACAGAGAAATTTCGAGGTTGGGTTTGGGCCCAGTAGCTTTAGGCATTTTGAACCTGATTGATGTCGGCCATATGATTAGGGGAAATAGCAGCGTTATCCCCACTTGTAGCCGTGCTGGCGTAATTGCTACCACCAAACATTGTGCTACTATTTCCAGAGTAAGCTCGCGACTTTGATTTCTAAGGATTGGAAGAAGAGGACTCCTCTCTTGGCAGAATCCCACTTTGCAGTACATCTTCAATGGCTAGGCCAGATTCAAAGAAAGTCTCGAAGTTCGCAGATGCTTGAACCAGCACGAGATGCAGGTTGCGGGAGATAATGTGGAGTTGATCCCTCTTGCTTGGGCGCTTAGTCATTAGAGCGGCTTTGGCTCTCCACCTTTTAACAAAATCCGCAAAGGACTCTTTGGCTTCCATCTTTGTGGATTCCAACTCCCGTGTTGTCATCTTCAGCTGGGAGTTGTAGTTATACTGTGAAATAAATGCAGCCCCAATGTCCTCCCAAGTCCTTCTCTTGGAAATGTCGAGTGATAGAAACCAATGGAAGGCGGGCCCAGAGAGAGTCTGAGGAAACAGCTGAGACATGGCCTCACTTCCCATACTGAGCAGCTTCATGGCGGCATGGTAGCCGTAGAGATGAGTCTTGGGGTCACCACTCCCGTCAAACTTGACCAAGTCAGGCGTCTTGAATTTATCAGGGAGCTTGGCATTAGGGTACAGACAAAGGTGATCCAAGTCAATTCCCCCTGCACTGATCTTCTCGGATTTTGAGACAGCCACTTCTAGCTTTGCCATCTTGGCCATAAGAGTTGTCATATCAGGATTCAAAATAGGCCTGCCACTTGCTGGATTTAGGTTTGCAACAGGTGCGCGAACCTCTCTAGGAATGGGGTGAACAATGAGATGCCCTTCGTGATTCAGATTTGGGACCATGATAGGCTGGTCCTAGTCGTCCTCATCGTCCTCGCCTTCCTTTTCGAGCAGAGGTGGAAGACGAGTGTTGATAAGGTCATTGAGACGGGTGATGTTAGCATCGGTTTGAGTGGCCCTCTGCTGGATCGCAGTGATACTGTTCTGGAGGTTCATGAACACGGCCTCCACGATGAGCGGCGGCAACTGTGGTTGATATGGCATTGCAGGTTTTCCTAAGGAGCTTGCCGAAGATGTTGAAGATAGGGAAGCCGACGGCGTGGCTTTTTGCACAAACGATGGTGAACCCGACTGCAGGGCAGCCAACAGTGAACCTGGAGAAACCTCCGTTGTAACTGACTGGGTTTCTAGCTTGACAAGTCTCTGAATCGGATTCTGAAGACGTTCCCAAGTAGGTTTGGCTATTCCTTTCAGTACTTTCTTACCCGGTGCAATGGCTCAGAGCTAGATTGCAAAGTAATTGAAAGCTCAGTGGCGTTCCCACAGAAGCTATTTGCAAGAAGAAATGCAATGCACATATCATCATCGTCGGTGTCCTCCTAGACTCTACAACCAAAAACAAGTCTATCTCATGACGTTCAGATGCTGCCAGAATCCTTAGATTTCTTTTCGAGGGTGTGTCCTTTGAATAGATCAAATTGATCCTAAGAGATGTCAAAACAGACTAAGGCTTTGACTAGTCCCATTTGAAGGTTCAACTTTGAATTAGAAACAACTCGGTATTGATGACGTGATACCTTAACCAGGGTGGCGTCAACGACAACGCGCTTTAGCCGGGGTGGTGTACGTGCTGCGCACGATAACCAAAATGATATCAATATCACGACATCAATACTTTATGGTTCCTTACTTTCGATTGAATCCTTAATCGGACATGAGCCAAGGACTTAGTAAGGTTTGATTTCTCAAAGTCTCGCTGATCTAAGGACTTTGAAAAATTAACAACGTGCACCAACGAGATGCACGACTCTTCATTGGGTCTAGCAGCATCTAAATTAGCATAACATAGACTCAAAAGCGAGAAACAACCTAGAAGCCGCCCTAAACATGCTCCTACGCAAAACAACATGCATGTATGTACAGTTTCAAAGACGAGTGTGCCTCACGAATTTCAGACGTTGCCGGAATCCTCAGAATTCTTTTCGACGATGTGTCCCCATGTAGATCGACAGATCCTAAAAGATGTCAAAATAGACTAAATCTTCGATTAGTCCTATTTGAAGATTCAACTTTGAATTTGGAACAACTCAGTATTGATGACATGGCACCTTAACCTTGAACGCAGCAGTGTATAGTGACAACACACTTCAACTGGGGTGGCGCCAGTGACACGGCATCAATACTTCGTTGTTCCTTATTGTCGGTTGAATCCTCAACCAGGCATGAGCCGAGGATTTAGCAAATTTTGATTTCTCAAAGTCTCATTGAACTAAGGACTTTGCGGTTGATAACGAACATTCGATAGAATGAATGACTCCTCATCGAATCCAACAATGTCTTAGACAGTGCAAGACAAACTCGAAAGAAAGAACTACCTTAAGCATACTCCTATGCAAAACAGTGCATGCGATAGGGAAAGCAATGACACATAAACAGTTACAAGGGTTAAATGCACATAATCTTACCCTGTAGGTACCTGTCTTAATTTGGAGAGTTCTAGTGCTTTGTATATGCAAAGGCTGGTTTTGGCTTGTAACAGGTTCCTCGGACTAAGGCCCCATAAATACCTCCCGTTGCCCGCCTAACCGCAGAACAACAGTCGAACGGTAGCATGACCTATCATCGTCGAAGGTTGTTGGTCATTCGGGGTCCCCGATCTCCGGTAAACCATGGCGGATTGCCAAAACGATCCAACGAGGTTTATCCCACATCGATGCAAATGAGAATGCTAGAAATTGATTAAGAATAAGAAGAATCACAAAAAATGAAAAATACTTTTTCAAATTTGGCTCACTTTATTTAGTCCATCTTTAGAGGAAATTATGCAAGTGATCAATCGAAAAAGTCCCAGATTAGATTGGCCGGACACGGGGTCCTGTTAAATCACCATTCCAACCTTCGGCAGCGCGAAGCTCACCGTTTTGATAGACTTTTAAGGTATTGTTCCCGAGCGTATTAAACTCTAAGTATAGATTAATATCGGTTCGATTATCCCCAGCAAAGTCGCCACTGTGGGCAGCATGCCCTTGAAAAGAGAATTTCGTTCCTTGTCCCCAAAGCGGCCCGAAAATCGAGGGAGCACGAGTGGAGAAGCAAGCGCTTGGAATACAGAGTCGCCACTCGAGTTTGAAGGTCCGACACCTAAGGAACCGTATTTTGAAGCACCTGCCGCGCTATTTGATTTGAAAAAGTGATGGAACCAGTCTGTCATAACCATATCTGGGTTCGGGAGCCAGGTTACGAGAGGGGAAGGGTTTTAAGGCACCCCTCTCGCCTAATCCAAAGATCAATCTCTACTTAGGCAATTTTGAAAATAATGTGATTCTTCTTTTCTTAATCAATTTTTAGCCAATTAGGGCAGGAAAACAGTTAATCGGGGATTAAAACCGTAACAGTTTGCAAGATGTGACAGATGGCATGGATGAACAGTAAGTATAGGATGAAAACAAAGTGCTGTGGGATTTTAAACAGACTGGAAGGCCCCTGTTTTGGAGTATCATGTGCAGGAAGAAACCAGTATGCACTGAACAAGTCAATGCATGCTGATCACACCTGTGCACGCTACTACAAGACCTGTGCGCGCCAGTAAGCCTAAGCCCACAGCTCTTATTCTCAAACTCTCTGGGCTTTAAAAGGACCAGTGCACACCCAAGACAAACCAAGCAGTTTATGCAGTTATAATATACAGTTTAAAGGCAATTATAATATACAAAATGATTAAAACACCCCATAAATAGTGTAGGGAGGTAATCCGGAACAGGTACAAAGAGTGGCCGAACTCGTGGTACGTGGGGCCGAGAATCAATATAGTCAGAGTATCCGCCGTGCAGTACGGTGAACGGCAGTAAGGGCTGGGGGCACGAAAGGTCCCAGGTCTGAAATACCCGAGCAGGGGTATAGTCCAAAGAGCAAGGGTAGTCGTTGGGCTGGTCGCATGATAGAGGGTCCAATGATATGAGAAATCATTGGACCAGAGGATCTGTTCGGCAACGAGAAGGCCGAACAGGGCAGCAATCTGGAGGTGGTGCCAGGCGGCGCTTCAGAAGGTTCCAGATATGGCAAGTGCCCAGTAAGGAAACGAGATCTGGAGGGGATACTCAACGAGAATGGGATGAACGGACAGCTTTGGAAAGAGTTCCTAAGTGGTCTAAAAGGAAATATGCAGTTATGGGAATGAGAATCCCTGGTGTTCTGGTTTCCCTTTACGAGAAAGGGAACTTAGGGCAGCAAGGTGGCTTGGACAGCAAGCAGACGTGGGTCTATATATATGAGGTAAAGCCTAGAGGTAAAGGTACGCAATTCCTGGTTATTCGATTACTACCTACTGAGAATTAGGGTTTTCACTAGTACGAGATACTAACTTTGGCATCGGAGGGCCTTTGCCACGAGAAGGCAAAGGTGCGCTCACCCATTGTTTGTTTTACAGGCTCAACTCCGGCGGTGTGGTAGGGTTCCGGTGTTGAACGAGAAGTAGCCGTTACGATCAAGGTGCTGTTTGGAGGCCCATTTGTTTTCCTGCACTTACAATTGGCGCCGTCTGTGGGAAACGAAAGAGGTCCCTTCGAAAAAGCGACCATGGTGGAGGAAGATCCAAAGACCCCAGTTGACCCGAATAATCTGCTGGGTGGGGGAGGTGACAAGTCCCCGCCGGATCCTCCAAGAAAGCCCGATGGCGGGCGAGCGGGGAGGACCACGAGTAAGGACCGCCCCCGGCAGTCCATGGCGACTCCAGAAACAAGAACAGACGGACGGCAACGAGATCCACGAGAAGGAGTAAGTACCGCCGTGAAAGGGAGTCGGTGGCACGTTCAAAAAGCGTGCATAGCCGGGAAGATATCCTGGACAAAAAGAGACGGGAGATAGAAGAGTACGCTCGCTTGATTAAAAGGCGAGAGTACGAGATTCAACAGTTGCAGAGGATACGAGAACATCCATAGGATTCTGGGCTTTCACGAAGGAAGTCCAGAAAAGAAAGGTTGGATATGGTGGAGTACAGGAGAGCTTCTTCACGAAAGAGAAGGAGCAGGAGTCTCACTCCGAAACGACAGAGAGCTTCTTCACGAAAGAGGAGAAGCAGAAGCAAGAGTTCCACCTCCGAGGAAGGGGGGAGCATGAAGCACCACAGGGATAGGTACGAGAGACCTGATTCCGACTGGGATAGAAATAATGCCAGGGCTGCGAAGGTGTCAGAGAAGGGGACCATGTCTGCACGAGAGGCGGCACGAAGAGCCCTTAGCAACATAGCAACTTCTCCTTTTGCAAAGAGATTGCAGGAGGCAAGGTTGCCGAGCAGGGTTAAGCACGGGACATTTATCCTGTACGAGACCAATGCAGACCCGGTGGCACACATACAGCATTACCAGTAGGCGATGTTTATGCACGATGGTGATGACGCGATCATGTGCAAGATGTTCCCATCTAGTTTGGGAAAAGTGGCCCTATCCTGGTTCCACAAGTTAGGGCCGAACACCATACGAGGGTGGAGACAGTTGGCGAGGAGTTCACTGCTCGTTCCTTACGAGCAGGAAACCACCCAAAACTTTTGAGAGTCTCTCAGCTATGAAGAAAGGAGAGAGTGAGCCGATCAGGGACTATGCCAAGAAGTATTGGGAGACTTTCAATGAGACTGAAAGTTGCAGTGAAGAGTATGCAATAGCAACGTTCAAAACTGGGCTACCTGTTCGGGGAGAGCTGCGAAAGTCCCTAAACATGAGTCCAGTAAGCACGTTGGCAAAGCTGATGGAGCGGATTGAGCAGCACGCCAGGAACGAGGATGACATACTACGGGAAGACGGCAAGCTAAGTGCCGAGCAAGTCAAGGGACCCGCAAAGAAGGCAGATAAACCCGAACCCAAGACTTACAAAGAAAGAAAGGAGCACGGGCAGACTAAGAGAGAGTCGTACCGAGAAAAGCACGTCCCTGATCCAAAGTCGTTGTTCTCGGTGACAACGGTTTGGAAAGAACCGATTTATCGGGTTCTTTATCGAATAAAGAACCGCCCATACTTTAAATGGCCCCCACTGCTGGAGGGTGACAAAGATGCAAGAAGGGCTACGAGTCAGCACTACACTTACCACAAAGACTTGGGGCACATGACAGAGGATTGCGAGATGTTTAAACAACATCTTGATGACCGTCTCTCGTGGGTACCTGAAAGAGTTTATCCAAGAGGAGCACAAGGGTGCCGAAAGAGGAACTGGATTACGAGCAAAATCCAAGGGGCGTAATCCATATGATACATGGGTTGGCCACACCTTATACGAGAAATGAGGTGAGATTACTCCAGAGGCAGGTGAAACACGACCAGCACGTGATGCGGTTGGGAAAGAAACGGGGACGTGAAGCGGAAGGGTGCAACGAAGGCATAGTCTTCACGGATGAGGATCTGGGAGGAGTCCAGGTGCCGCACAACGACGCTCATGTCATAACCCTACGAATTGGGGAATATGACATGGAGAGGATCCTGGTGGATTCAGGAAGTTGCACCGAGGTGCTTTACTACGACGCATTCAAGAAGCTGGGATTGACACAGGCGGACTTGGTACAGTCAGTAACCCCGTTGGTCGGGTTTAGTGCAGTAGCAGTTTGGCCATTGGGTAAGGTAACCCTTCCTGTTCGGGCAGGAACAGTGGTGCTCAAAACCGATTTTTGGTGGTGGATGTGCCGTCTTCCTATAACGCGATTATAGGAAGGACCTGGCTGCATAAGATGAGGGCAGTTTCGTCCACTTACCATCAGATGGTGAAGTTTCCAGGATCCAATGGGATCGAGAGAATAAAGGGGAACCAGAAGACAGCCCAACATGGTTTCTATAATCAAGAAGGCGCCCAAGGCACAGCTAGTGCAAACCGTCGAGGTTAACAACCAGCCGACCATCGAGGATGTCGGAGGGAATCCAGCCGAGAAGGTAGTGGAAGGATTAAAGAAAATCCAGATCAACGAGAATGATCCAGAAAGGTATTTCCTGATTGGGGAGAACCTGTGCACAGAAGAGGAGGAAGAATTGGTGAAGTTCCTCAAAGAATACGTTGATGTGTTTGCTTGGATGCCAGAAGAGATGCCTGGGGTGGATGCAAACGTGATTTGCCACCACTTGAATGTGGATCCACAACACAAACCGGTGATGCAGAAGAAAAGGAGATCAGCCGTACAGCATGTGGACGCTGTCATCGAAGAGGTGGACCGCTTGCTCGAGGCAAAGGCGATCCGAGAAGTGTATTACCCGGAGTGGTTGTCTAACACGGTAGTGGTGAAAAAGAAGAATGGGAAGTGGCGACAGGCCTTGTTTAGATCCGAGAAGTGTATTACCCGGAACGGTTGTCTAACACGGAGTGTTTGCGTCGACTTCACAGATCTAAACAAGGCCTGTCCAAAAGACAGTTTTCCCCTGCCCAGGATAGATCAACTGGTGGATGCAACAGCTGGGTATGGGCGTATGAGTTTTCTCGACGCTTATCGAGGATATCACCAGATAGCTATGTACGGCCCCGATCAGGAGAAGACGTCCTTTATCACACCACGGGGGCTGTACTGTTACAGTGTCATGCCCTTTGGTCTGAGGAACGCTGGAGCAACTTATCAGAGATTAGCAACGATTATGCTAAAGAATCTGCTCGGCAAGACCATGGAGGTATACATAGACGACATGGTGGTTAAAAGCAAGGAGAAACGGGACCACATAGCTGATCTGAAAGAAGCTTTTGAGATACTGAGAGAGTATAAGCTGAAGCTCAACGCCTCGAAATGTGCCTTTGGAGTAAGTTCTGGGAAGTTCCTGGGCCACTTGGTGACCATTAGAGGGATAGAGGCGAATTCTGATCAAATCACAGCTTTGCAGAAGCTGCAGAGTCCAAGGACCACGAAGGAGGTCCAGCGGTTACCAGGGATGGCGGCAGCTTTTAACAGGTTCATCAGTCGTTCGAGTGACAAATGCAGGCCTTTCTTTCAGTTGTTAAAGAGAGAAGGTTACGAATGGGGAGCAGAGTGCGAGCAAGCATTCCAAGACCTGAAGAAGTACTTGGCGGCCGCCCCACTTCTGTCCACTCCCGAGCTTGGTGAGACCTTGACCTTGTACTTAGCAGTGTCAGAACATGCCGTAAGTGCGGTCTTACTAAGGAGCAAGGGATCCGAGCAAATCCCTGTCTATTATGTGAGCAAGACGCTACTGGACGCAGAGACGAGATATCTGCCCCTTGAGAAGTTGGTCCTGGCGTTAAGGACGGCGGCTAAGAAGTTGCCCCATTACTTCCAAAGTCACAAAGTGGTGGTTTACACAGAGTTCCCGTTGAAGTCGTTGTTGAAAGGTCGATTTCTCGGGGCGAATATCGACGTGGTCGGTGGAATTAAGCCAGTATGATATTGATTATCAGCCGCGCACGGCAGTTAAAGGGCAAGTTTTGGCAGATTTCATGGCAGAGTTTTCTCCCACAGTTGCTCCACTGCCTCCTACGAGAAAGGAGCAGTTGGTTGAGCAATCAGCCGAGAAGAAAAAGGCATCCGCCGAGCAGGACCCTTTGGAATGGAAGCTTTTTGTTGATGGGTCCGCATGCAATACCGGATTTGGAATTGGAGTAGTGTTCTTCCCTCCTGAAGGAGTTATGATCGAGTTGTCGTTGCGCTTAGGTTTCAGCGCGTCAAACAACGTGGCGGAGTACGAGGCACTCCTAGCCGGGTTACGGAGCGCAAAAGCCTTGAAGGTAAAAAGAATTCGAGTATTCTGTGATTCACAACTCGTGGTGAATCAGCTGTCCGGGGAGTACGAGGCCCGGAATGAGAAGATGGCAGCCTACGTGGAGGCAGCCAAGGATTTGCTTGATACCTTCGAGAAGGTACACATCGAGCAGATAAGCTCTGGGCGGAACGCCCACGCTGACTCACTGGCTTGGTTGGCAGCGGCTGTGCCAACAGAGTTCAAGAGGAAGGTGGCAGTGGACTATCTTGCTGAGCCGAGTATTGGGAGAAGTGTGGAATTGGTCCTGGACGTCTGTTTTAGGTACACATCGTGATTGTGTGGGAATTACGAATAAAATTCCCTTTTGTTTTCTTTTACTAGTTGCAAGGGGTATGCATAACGCCCCCTTGAGTTTTTCAAATTATGAATAAAAGTTCCCAGATTTTTGGTAAACAAACACTGTTTTTTACGAGTTTTTCTTTTGTTATGCTTGAAATACGAAGTCAAGCTATGTCCTTAGTCCTCACTTCGTATTGGGGAGCAGAGGGACAGGGTAACTAAATGGAATTTCGAATATTTCAAAATTGAGCAAAGTACGAATATACTTGTTTATTTGCTCGGGTACGAATACACCCTGAATTGAGCCAAGTACGAATATACTTGTTTATTTGCTCGGGTACGAATATACTTGTTTATCTGCTCGGGTACGAATACACCCTGAATTGAGCCAAGTACGAATATACTTGTTTATTTGCTCGGGTACGAATACGCCCAGAAGACATACGAGATTATGCACACTGTTTTCAGAACACGAATATGTTTGGGGTAAATTCCAAGTACGAATAGACTTGTTTGCTTGTACGGTTGCATGCCCTCACGAATTTACACACAATCTGGGGATGAATATACCCAAGGTTACTAAGTACAAATACGAGCACATTTTGGGCTGCATACATGAACATGCAGCAATACCCAAGTTTGAAAAATTTTTAAAGACTGCCTGGATACATATGAGTAAATGTGTTGATAGACAAGCTGCGAATATACTTAATATTTACATTAGGGTACGAGAAACCTGCAGCAGTATAAATGAGAGTGCAGCTAAAACATCAGCAGACCAGCTAAGGCCTGGGGAGCATACGCGAACATGCGTAAGGCTAAGTACGAAGACACTTAGCACATAGAAATTTGGCCAAGAGATGGCCACCTGCGTTGGTAAAGGCCACGAAGGGCCATGCAAAACTGGAGTTTAGGCCACGAAGGGCCGAAGCATAAAAAGCCACGAAGGGCAAAAACACGAGAAGTAAAGTATTTGAAAGTGTATCAGGTGCCACGCAGGGCAATACCAATGGCCACGCAGGGCCAGTCAAAAACTGATTCAAAGAAAGTTTCAAATGTTTTTACTACGAAGAGTCCCACTTACTTTTCGATCATCAGATCCTCAATGACAGGGGTAGAGGCTGGAGCATTTGCAGAGGTTGGAACAGTAGATATTGTTGCATCATCCACAGCGGTGCCAGGTTCAGACGGACCGCCACCAGCTTCCTTCTGGCCAAGTGTTGGTCGCTTCTCCAGTTTGATCAGCTTCAGCACCTTGCTGTTCAGGGATGTTGTTAAGCTCCCTGTCCAGGCTGTCCTCCTCCTCCACAACCTCTTCCAGCTCCTCGGTGGCCGCTTGGGTGCTCGGAAGGTCAATCTCAGTCCACAGGATAGAAGACTCTGGGGCACCAGATTTTCTGAGGCAAGCCAGCCAGCCAGCTTCAAATACCTGGTCCTGGATCCCAGGCATCTGGTCCGTATAGCTCTCAGTGGCCACACGGATTCCCTTGTTGTAGCCCTGCTGGTAGGCTGCCTTGGCCTCGTTCTTGCTCGCCTCAGCTCTGTAAGAGTCTGGTTCAAGCTGTCTTCAGCACCCTCCAGCTTACCTCTTAGCTCATCCGCTGTCCCCCGAGCTTGATTTCTCTCCCTTTCTAGCCTAACAATTGTGTTCTGCAGCTTTGCGTTCTCGCTGGCGAGCTTGGCACGCTGGGGCTCGGAATGTCCTAGTTTCTGGGCCATGGCCACCATTTTTTGCATCGCCTGGACAGACACATGATTAGACAAATGGCAGGAATAAGCAATTTGAAGCCATTAGCATGAAGAAATGGGTATGATGGCTTTACCTTGGCTTGGAGGCTCATGAAAGAGCCGAGAAGGTTGTCCGGGGAGCTGGCAATCTCCTTTTGCATATCCCCAGGAAGCATGAATGCTTGGGACAATGCAAGGGCTGTACCCTCAGACTCCACGCTGTCACGGACCGTGACTGGCCGGCCGCCATGAGTGAGCTGTGGAGTCCAGAGAGGTGTTGGAGGTGCTGCAAGCTGGGAGTTGGGCTGTTCAACAGAAGAGGCTTCCAACCGTGGACGCTTGTCCCTGTGGCTGGCCTCAATCTCCTCGGGGGAGAAGCCTGGAGGGGCGTCAGGTTGAGCTGGGCCACGGCGACCATGAGAAGGCGCCGGGCTCTGAGAGCGTCCGCGGCCACGAGATGTGCCGCGGCCCCGTCCACGACCAGCCCCCGGGATATTGAGGAGGCTGCTGAGGTTGATCGGTTGCTGCATCTCGTGAGGAGGGGGAGACGGAGAGTAACCGCTTGAGGAGGTTGAGGCTTCCTCGGCAAGCTGAATGGGCTCGTCGGGCAGTGGAGGGGTCCGAGAATGCCTCTCCTCTTGCTGCTCGGGTTGTTGAGCAGGAGGATCTGCGACGATAGGATTGTCCGCTGCTCGGATACGCCGGTCAATGAAGCCCCCGTACGACGCCCGGTAGCTGAGAAGAATCTGTGCTGCCCTTGCTCGGCCAGCCAGGCACGTGCTTTGCCCATTGAAGGCGAGTGCACGGTTGATATTGGTGACGTGGACCTGGGGGGTGATGATGGCGTGCCCCTGGTTGACGTTCGAAGCTGCAAATACGAGAAAGATTTGCAGTCAGTAAAGTAAGAACAGGAGATGCAATACGAGATATTGCTCGGCGAAGAATTCTACGAGAAAAAGGGACTAACGTGGAGTGCCAAATCTGTGGGGTGCGTGAAAGCCGACGACTCTACCGTCCTCGTCTCTGGGCTCGAAGTTCCCCGTGACGATGAGGAAGTCGTCGTCGTCGTCCCCGCGAGCAGAGTCAGGCAATTCAAGCACCAGCCTTTTCCTGGAATCCCTACTCTTGAGATAGTAGGTCAAGGCGTCCTTGGTTCTAGAAATACTGTACAAATGGTGTATGTCATGTAGGCCAAGAGATGTGCCTAGCATTCGGTTCAGGGCATGAATGCCCATGACGACCCTAAAAAAATTAGCCGACACCTGCATGGGGGATAATCTATAATGGGCTAGAACCTGGCGGAGTAGCGGTGCCAGGGGAAACCTAACTCCGCCCTCGACGACGGCGACTACTGGAATGTGCAGAGTGTCGTTGTCGAAACACTCACGAATGGCGTTTTCCGCGGCCAACGAAGTGGCCACGTTTTCTGGGATCTCATAGCGAGATCTAAACTCAGCCATCCGTTGGGGGGTGTCCCAGTGCCTACGGAATTGACCCATAACGAGACTGTGGGTGTGAGTTTTCTGAGGAACAAGTTGGGTACGAAAAAACCCTAAAAAGAAACTGTAGCAATCCTAAATCGACGACGAAGACAGAATAGAGAAGGGGGGAATAAGAACTTACGAACAAGTAGAACCCTAGAATCGGAGAAAAATGAGACCCTGAGATGTGAACGGTGCTTCAATGGCGGGAACGCTTGGGCGTGTTGTCTGCAGAGGGAACTTAGAGAAGAAGTGGGTTTGAAATTGGGGACGAAAACCCAAGTATACCCCAGCAAAGGGGGTGACGTATGGGAAACGTCACCCCAGACGCCGTTTGGGCATTCCGTCCCCCGAAACGTCTGCTCGCATTGAATGTGGGCGGTACAAGGCACGCCGCGTGTAAAGGTATTAGCTGGAAAAGCCTGTCCAGACCAAACGACGAAACGTTTGGGTTGGGCTAATGATGAGTTTGCACCAAGTACGAGAAACATGGGTGCAGGAGCAAAGGACGAGAACCTTGCTCGGAGTTCTGGAGCTTTGCTCGTCATATTAAGAGAAAATAACGAGTAAAGCTGGGGAGCCATTGTAGGGAGGTAATCCCGAATAGGTACAAAGAGTGGCCGAACTCGTGGTACGTGGGGCCGAGAATCAATATAGTCAGAGTATCCGCCGTGCAGTACGGTGAACGGCAGTAAGGGCTGGGGGCACGAAAGGTCCCAGGTCTGAAATACCCGAGCAGGGGTATAGTCCAAAGAGCAAGGGTAGTCGTTGGGCTGGTCGCATGATAGAGGGTCCAATGATATGAGAAATCATTGGACCAGAGGATCTGTTCGGCAACGAGAAGGCCGAACAGGGCAGCAATCTGGAGGTGGTGCCAGGAGGCGCTTCAGAAGGTTCCAGATATGGCAAGTGCCCAGTAAGGAAACGAGATCTGGAGAGAATACTCAACGAGAATGGGATGAACGGACAGCTTTGGAAAGAGTTCCTAAGTGGTCTAAAAGGAAATATGCAGTTATGGGAATGAGAATCCCTAATGTTCTGGTTTCCCTATACGAGAAAGGGAACTTAGGGCAGTAAGGTGGCTTGGACAACAACTAGACATGGGTCTATATATATGAGGTAAAGCCTAGAGGTAAAGGTACGCAATTCCTGGTTATTCGATTACTACCTACTGAGAATTAGGGTTTTCACTAGTACGAGATACTAACTTTGGCATCGGAGGGCCTTTGCCACGAGAAGGCAAAGGTGCGCTCACCCATTGTTTGTTTTACAGGCTCAACTCCGGCGGTGTGGTAGGGTTCCGGTGTTGAACAAGAAGTAGCCGTTACGATCAAGGTGCTATTTGGAGGCCCATTTGTTTTCCTGCACTTACAAATAGTGTGGGAACAAAACAAAGGCCGATGCCTAGTTACCCGTGGAAAATCAGTCACTGGAAATAGGCGGACCATCGCGCGATGGAGTGAGTCTGGCACATGACGGTGCGCCCTGGCGCGCGATGGAGTGAGCCAACTTTCCAGTGTCTGGTTTACATGTTTCTGGGTTCTGAGACATATTCAGAAAGATCCTAGGGGTACTCCACACTAACATAAATGAATATTGAAGTGTAAAACAAGCAATTTTTAACAAAGGAAAGCAGTAAATTGGTTGTTAGCATGCTTAACAGTGAAAGTAAAAGACACAAAACAGTAGGACACCAATCCCCGTGCGGACCATCGCACACGACTAGTGACTGTCGCGGAAGAGAGTGGGTCCAGCGCGCGCTGGTTTCAACTATGACGGTTTTTGAAACCTTGTTAGCTTTAGGGCCAGGACTGGTATTGATTACCAGCCTTGGCCCTGCCAGCCTCCCTCAGGGATCAGAACAGAGAGCAAAACAAAGGTAAGCTATACCTTTGATCTTTTGAGGTTTGAAAAGTGTTTGAACTTTGAGTTGAGGTTGAGATTATTTGAGGTATGTGAGTGGAAGAAGTAGAACAAGCTATGTTCTTGGGGTGCTTAGGGTGTAAGCCTTTCAATATCAAAAATTGTAACCCTTTGAAAGAGAACAAATGGGGGGGTATTTATAGGGCAAGAGATGGAGGTAGATCTGGTGCAAAGAGACGTGCTCAACCAGTCCACCAGGCTGGCTGAGGGTTACTTCATGGCTAAGTTTTCCCAGCTGATAAAGGTGATAGGGACAGGTTTAGACCGTCGCACGACGGAGTGGGTCTGTCGCGCGATGATGCGCTCTGGCGCGCGATGGTCAATGGTCAAATTTTGACTGTTGACCACCACCTGGCAGTTTGACCATTGCGCGATAGAGTCAGTCTAGCGCGTGATGGTTGCGCTCTGGCGCAGGTCAGAAGGGTTTTTGGCTTTTTTATTGTGGCTTTTGGCTAGGTTAGGTTCAAAGGTTTTGCAAACACTCAAAACTCAAACACTCGACATTCCCAGGTTCTTGATCCGTTTCATCATTTGGGAATCAAATACCGTAAGTAAACTAATTTGGAAGCCCAGGTTAGGGTGTCTACAGTAACCGACTGTCAAAGAGTCGGTGAGCCAAATGAGATGTATCAGTGGAAAATGATCAGGGATGTTGATTATTGGACCGTCGGCTATGCCGAGGCTTGATGCTTCCGTCTAAGGGTACATTGATTAGATAGGAGATGGCTCGGGTGGCCCTCGGCTTAGGTCTGAACCGTAACGCTCGACTTGCTACAATAGCCCCTCAATTCTTGCCGATGCTTTTCGTTCGGTGGGAATTGACTTCAGGGTTAGCCGAGCCTCAGCCTTAGCCAAGGATCTTTCTTCGGATATTGCAACGATCTGTACTGAACTTTAAAGACACATTGACAGATGTCGAATGGTGAAAGAAAGTGTCAGTTGAAAGGACACCTTGGCAGGCGAAGGGACGGCAGCAGCACGCAAAAAGCTGCCAGTGGCCACGTGTCGAGCTCTAATTGGCCATAGGCTCGGCGGTGTAATGATCGCGCGGGAAATTCAAAACGGGCTGCTCCTCTATAAATGGCAATGAGAAAGGAGAGAGAACGCTATGTACTTTTCTCTCTCTACGAATCCAGAGATTCTCTCTCTAACTCCGCCTGCTCCAGCTTTGATCTTCACTCAGGTTCTCGATTTCAAGCTTGAATCCAACAGCAAAGTCCTCAAGTAAGTGATCGCATTCCATTATTTTCTGTTATTCTTTAATTTTTCTGCTTCTTGCTGGGTTTCTGGGGCGATTTGGGGTTTTTCTGCTCCTGGCGAATAGTAAAAACTGGGGATGAACAGTAATGTTCTTACTGTTCATCCCTAGATTCAAACTGTTCTTCTGAGCCCCAACGGGGGACGCTGAGATCTGGCCGAGCGTTGAATGGAATTTAGGAACGACCAGCCCCAATAAAAACTTGGAGTGACTCGTGAGCCGATAAGTCAAGCCGAACCTCTTTATTTTCTTCTTTTGCCGACATGGATGTTGATCCTTGGCCTTTGTTCTTTCTTTTAGGTCTGGCTCATGAGGTCATCAAAATTTCCTCCAACTCAGAGCGCTCGAAAATCTAGTCAGAGTGGCATCTCATTGATTCTCTTATCAAACGACGACGGAACCATCGCCGAGCCGCGGAATTCGTCTTGACGAGGTTGTCTACAACTTCACCGGCGTCCGGCGATTCAAACCCCGAGAAAGATTTCGAGTATGCTGCCGATGATGATTACAATACCGAACCCGAGATTATCGTCACACGTGAGACCGAGTCGGAAGCTGAACCGAGGATGGGTCAGGAAGCCGAGTCGAGGTTCACTTCAGGAGCTGAGGCCTCGACTTCGGCGCCGAGCGATGATGACCTTTTGATAAGGGCCTCCTGTGCCCCCATGCCCATTACTTCTCCGGGAGTGGTGGCAAGTACGAGGCGTTTTGCCAAAAGTACAACATTCCTGTCGACGTCTTCCTTTATCGAGTGAGAAGCAATGAGATCCGAGCCAAGAGGGAGGATCGCCCACAACATATCACCGTGCCACTGATGGCTATTTGCGAGGCTGGGCTTCGGTTGCCCCTCCATCCCTTCCTTAGGGAAATCCTATGGAAGTTTAGCCTCTGCCCTCACTAGCTCGCGATCAACAGTTATCGAATCATCATGTCGGTAATTGCACTGGTTGAGAGCCAAGACCTAGACTTTAAGCCGACCGACCTCTTTCATACCTATATGATGTCTCGGCATGGCAAGTCTGGCCGTCGATTCCTGACCACACGCCCAAAAAAGGAGCCTTTGATAAAAGGCCTCTCGGATACGGATAAATGGGCTGACTTCTTTCTGGAAGTCCAAGGAAATTATAAGTTCGGCGGAACCCACTGTCGGTATCCAGTTCCAAAATTTATTGATACGAGAGGTTGTGCCGAGTCCTTTTTCTTTACTTATAATATGCCACCCCCTTTATTGCTGAGGTAGCTGATTGCCTTTGCCTTTATTTTGCAGAACTCGGTCCAATCTCGAAGACTCTCAATTCCACAGCTCGGGAATTGGCTTGTGACGCTCTCCGAGCACAAAGCTGCCGACTTGCTTCGACCCTTCTGGATTACAAGCCTTCTTGCAAGGGCGTACTGAAGAGGAAGGAAAAGAAGAAGGACGGAGAGCCGAGCGAGAAGGATCAGCAAAGGAAAGAAAACCAGCCGATCTCCGATCCTACTCAAAAAAAGAGGAAAAGACCTCCCGAGACCGAGGGGGCTCAGAAGAAGAGACAGCTGGGCGTGAGGCTGCCAAAGATTGGATATACGGCTGCAGAGTGGCTCACACCCCTCAGAGCCGATGAGGTTTTTGAAGCTGCACTTCTAGGACTAAACATCCCGCTAAAGGCTGTTGAACCGAACGCCGATGAAATGTCGAGGAGGGGAATCCCTAGACCCGCCATCCCCACGAAGACGGCTAACCCACCCCGGAACCGAGGTTCTTCGGATCAACAGCTGCTGCAGGAGAAAAAGCAGAAGACAAACGAAGACGCTCCTCCACCGAACGTATCTCAACCGCCTTCATCCACCATTGCCCGAGCCTCTCCAGCGAAGGAACAAAAGGGAATCTTGTTGATCCCCACATCAACCCCGTGACCGAGGCTGCTATCTTGAGGCAATTCAGCCTCTCGTATACCATGTCGAACAGGAGGGTTCAGCTCCTAGAAGATTCTGTTAAGCAGGAGCCGGACCTTGCTGTCACACTTTTGAGGGGGCAAGCCCTGCCAAGCGATTACGATCATGTTCCAGCCGATCTCTTACCGGGACTTGGCAAAATGAGCTCTCATCTTGTGCAAGTAAGTCTTTTACTTGTCCTCTGTAATTTTTAACTTGAAGTTTATTGTAGACACCCTAATCCGAATCTCCTGATCGTTTTACGGTTTCTTGTTTTCCCGATGATGAAATCGGATTAAAAACAGACTTGAGATTGGAATGGTTTGAACTTTGTGTGTGTGGGACCTCCCTAAACCTTTTGAACCTCAGAAACCCTAAGTCAAAACCCTAAGCCAAGGATTGACCATCGCGCGTGCATTTGAAATACTGGCGCGTGGGTTTGGTGCCAGGTGTGGGTCAAAGTCAAACTGTTGACTGTTGACCCTCGCGTGACCTTTTGAACCATCGCGCGCGTGTTTGAAACCCTCGCGTGATATTTCTCTCCTGTCCCCATCACCTTTTTCCAGCTGGGTTTTGTGATCATCAGGGGGTCTATGGGGCAGTAGAACTCCATTTTCCTCCAGAACAGCTGTTGGTGGCTGCGTGGTTGGCATCTCCCAATGTAACCCCCCCCCCCCCCCACCTTCTCAACCAAGCTCTTGGCTGGCCAGCCTTGTTGGCTGGCTTCTAGGCCTAGTTTGCCATCACCCCTTGGCCTATAAATACCCCATTTGCTTCCAAAGCTAAGGGTGATAAAAAAATATCAAGCAAAAAGGCTCATAAACCCCAACCACTCTTACAATCCTCTCACTCTTGTGTTCTACATACACTCATTTTCCAAGCTACACCACCTTGTTCAAACCAATTCAAAACAACTCAAACAAAGGTATAAACATTTATCTACTTTTTGTTCTGATCCCTGAGGAGGGCTGACAGGGACAAGGCTGGTAATCAATACCAGTCCTGACCCTAAAGTCAGCAAAGTTAAGCAGTGGAGAAGGAACCCTCGCGCGCTGGTTCCAAACTCTCGCGTGACACTTCGTGTCTGTGTGATGATGAGCCATGTGGGGAAGGGTATCCTGATCTTTGCGTTCCATACTTAGTTCTTACTATTTTGAAGCATGTTTAGGCTTTTAGATCACTGTGCTGCATGAAAAAGCCATGATTTAGCTTAGTTTGTTGTATTATTTAGGTTAGAATGCCCTTGGGATGTTTCTGAGTGTGTTTCAGAACCCCAAGCATGCAAAGCAATTCCTGGAAGTCCAGTCAGAACCCTCGCGCGTTGGTTCTCAATGCTCGCGCGATGGTTCTCTATTTTCCAGTGGTTGCCCTTGCATGGCAACTAAGGCTTAAAGCCTCTGTTTATTCACCCCCACTGTTTAGGGGTTGTATTTCAGTTTGTTTGGCTTCTGTTTGATTTAATTTGTAATAATTATCTACATTCCAATACATATATAACTGCTTGGTTTGCCCCCTGGGTGAGCACTGGTCCTTCAAGAGCCCAGAAGGGGATCAAAATCCAACCTGTGGTGGGAACAAACACTCGCGCGAGGGTTTAGAATTGTTGCGCAATGGTTCTTTGCATGCACGTAGATCCATGCATACAAAGTTGGCCATGGTGCATGGCATGCCTACGCCTTGTGCAGTGTTCTTGATGTTCTGATCAGAGGGTTGGGTTTTTATCCCATTTTTCATAGTATTTGTAGGGAGGTAATCCCAAACAGGTACAAAGAGTGGCCGAACACGTGGTACGTGGGGCCGAGAATCAATATAGTTAGAGTATCCGCCGTGCAGTACGGTGAACGGCAGTAAGGGCTGGGGGCACGAAAGGTCCCAGGTCCAACATACCCGAGCAGGGGTATGGTTCAAAGAGCAAGGGTATTTGTTGGACCAGTCTCGTGATAAGGGGTCCAGTGATATGAGAAATCATTGGTCCAGAGGGTCTGTTCGGCGACGAGAAGGGAACAATAGCAGCAATCTGGAGAAGGTGCCAGAGGCGCTCCAGAGTGGTCCAGAAATGGAATATCCAAGAAGGAAACGAGATCTGAGGTGATTCCCAACGAGAATGGGATGAACGGCCAGCTTTGGGAAGAGTGCCTAAATGGTCTAAAAGGAAATGCGCAGTTATGGGAATGAGAATCCCTGATATTCTAGGTTCCCTTTACGAGAAAGGAAACTTAGGGCAGCAAGATGGCTTGGATAGCAAGTAGACATGGGTCTATAAATATGAGGTAAACCTAGATGTAAAGGTACGCAATTCCTGGTTATTTGATTACTTCCTACTGAGAATTAGGGTTTCCACTAGTACGAGATACTAACTTTGGCATCGGAGGGCCTTTGCCACGAGAAGGCAAAGGTGCGCTCACCTTTGTCTGTTTTACAGGTTCAACTCCGGTGGTGTGGTAGGGTTCCGGTGTAAGAACGAGAAGTAGCCGTTACGATCAAGGTGCTGTTTGGGGGCCCAATGTTTTCCTGCACTTACAATTGGCGCCGTCTGTGGGAAACGAAAGAGGTCCCTTCGAAAAAGCGACCATGGTGGAGGAAGATCCAAAGACCCCAGTTGACCCGATCAACTGGGTGGGGGAGGTGACAAGTCCCCGCCGGATCCTCCAAGAAAACCCGATGGCGGGCGAACGGGAAGGACCACGAGTAAGGACCGCCCTGGCAGTCCATGGCGACTCCATAAACAAAGACGGACGGACGGCAACGGGATCCACGAGAAGGAGTAAGTCCCGCCGTGAGAGGGAGTCGGTGGCACGTTCGAAAAGCGTGCATAGCCGGGAAGATATCCTGGACAAAAAGAGACAGGAGATAGAAGAGTACGCTCGCTGATTAAAAGGCGAGAGTATGAGATTCAACGGTGCAGAAGATACGAGAACATCCAGAGGATTCTCGGGCTTTCACGAAGGAAGTCCGAAAAAGAAAGGTTGGATATGGTGGAGTACTTGAGAGCTTCTTCACGAAAAAGAAGAAGCGGAGCCTCACTCCGAAACAACCGAGGGCTACTTCACGAAAAAGGAGAAGCAGAGCAGGAGCTCCTCCCCGAGGAAGGAGGGGCGTGAAGCACCACGAGGACAGTGCACGAGACCCGATTCCGACCGAAAGGAATAATGCCAGGGTCGCTAAGGTATCGGAGGAATGGACCATGTCTGCACGAGAAACACGTAGAGCCCTTAGCAACATAGCAACTTCTCCTTTTGCAAAGAGATTGCAGGAGGCAAGGTTGCCGAGCAGGGTTAAACACGGGACGTTTATCCTGTATGAAACCAGACCCGGTGGCGCACATACAGCATTACCAGCAGGCGATGTTTATGCACGACGGTGATGACGCAATCATGTGTAAGATGTTCCCATCTAGTTTGGGAAAAGTGGCCCTATCATGGTTCCATAAGTTGGGGCCGAACACCATACGAGGGTGGAGACAGTTGGCCGAGGAGTTCACTGCTCGGTTCCTTACGAGCCGGAAACCACCCAAAACTTTTGAGAGTCTCTCAGCTATGAAGCAAGGAGAGAGTGAGCCGATCGGGGATTACGCCAAGAAGTATTGGGAGACTTTCAACGAGATTGAAAGTTGCAGTGAAGAGTACGCAATAGCAACGTTCAAAACTGGGCTACCTGTTCGGGGAGAGCTGCGAAAGTCCCTAAACATGAGTCCAGTGAGCACGTTGGCAAAGCTGATGGAGCGGATTGAGCAGCACGCCAGGAACGAGGATGACATACTACGGGAAGACGGCAAGCTAAGTGCCGAGCAAGTCAAGGGACCCGCAAAGAAGGCGGACAAACCCGAATCCAAGACTTACAAAGAAAGAAAGGAGCACGGGCAGACTAAGAGAGAGTCGTACCGGGAAAAACACGTCCCTGATCCGAAGTCGTTCTTCTCGGTGACAACGGTTTGGAAAGAACCGATTTATCGGATTCTTTATCGAATAAAGAACCGCCCATACTTTAAATGGCCCCCACGGCTGGAGGGTGACAAAGATGCAAGAAGGGCTACGAGTCAGCACTGCAGTTACCACAAAGACTGGGGGCACATGACAGAGGATTGCGAGATGTTTAAACAGCATCTTGATGACCTGGTCTCCCGTGGGTACTTGAAAGAGTTTATCCAAGAGGAGCACAAGGGCGCCGAGAAAGCGATGGAACTGGATTACGAGCGAAATCCAAGGGGCGTAATCCATATGATACATGGGTTGGCCACACCTTATACGAGAAATGAGGTGAGATTACTCCAGAGGCAGGTGAAACACGACCAGCACGTGATGCGGTTGGGAAGGAAACGGGGACGTGAAGCGGAAGGGTGCAACGAAGGCATAGTCTTCACGGATGAGGACCTGGGAGGAGTCCAGGTGCCGCACAACGACGCTCTTGTCATAACCCTACGAATTGGGGAGTATGACATAGAGAGGATCCTGGTGGATTCGGGAAGTTGCACCGAGGTGCTCTACTACGATGCATTCAAGAAGCTGGGATTGACACAGGCACTTGGTACAGTCAGGAACCCCGTTGGTCGGGTTTAGTGCGGGAGCAATTTGGCCATTGGGTAAGGTAACCCTTCCTGTTCGGGCAGAAACAGTGGTGCTCAAAACCGATTTTTGGTGGTGGATGTGCCGCCTTCCTATAACGCGATTATAGGAAGGACCTGGCTGCATAAGATGAGGGCGATTTCCTCCACTACCATCCGATGGTGAAGTTTCCAGGATCCAATGGGATCGAAAGAATAAAGGGGAACCAGAAGGCACCAACAGTGCTTGGTCTCTATAATCAAGAAAGGCGCCCAAGGCACAACTAGTGCAAACCGTCGAGGTTGACAACCAACCGACCATCGAGGATGCTCGGAGGAATCCAAGAGAAGGTGGTGGAAGGATTGAAGAAAATCCAGATCAACGAATGATCTAGAAAGGTATTTCCTGATCGGGAAACCTGTGCAAAAAAGAAGAGGAGGAGTTGGTGAAGTTCCTCGAGAACACGTTGATGTGTTTGCTTGGGTACCGGGAGGAGATGCCTGGGTGGATGCAAACGTGATTTGCCACCACCGAATGTAGACCCACAACACAAGCCAGGTGATGCAAAAGAAGAGAAGATCTGCCGTACAAAGTCGATGCTGTCATCGAAGAGGTAGACCGCTTGCTCGAGGCAAAGGCGATCCGAGAAGTGTATTACCCGGAGTGGTTGTCGACACGGTAGTGGTGAAAAAGAAGAATGGGAAGTGGCGAGTTTGCGTCGACTTCACAGATCTAAACAAGGCCTGTCCAAAGGACAGCTTGATAGATCAACTGGTGGATGCAACAGCTTGGTATGGGCGTATGAGTTTTCTCGACGCTTATCGAGGATATCACCAGATAGCTATGTACGGTCCCGATCAGGAGAAGACGTCCTTTATCACACCACGGGGGCTGTACTGTTACAGTGTCATGCCCTTTGGTCCGAGGAACGCTGGAGCAACTTATCAGAGATTAGCAACGATTATGCTAAAGAATCTGCTCGGCAAGACCATGGAGGTATACATAGACGACATGGTGGTTAAAAGCAAGGAGAGACGGGACCACATAGCTGATCTGAAAGAAGCTTTTGAGATACAGAGAATAAGCTGAAGCTCAACGCCTCGAAATGTGCCTTCGGAGTAAGTTCGGAAGTTCCTGGGCCACTTGGTGACCATTAGAGGATAGAGGCGAATCTCGATCAAATAACAGCTTTGCGAAGTTGCGAGTCCAAGGACCACGAAGGAGGTCCAATGTTAACAGGATGGCGGCAGCTCTTAATGTGTTCATCACTGCTCGAGTGACAAATGCAGCCTTTCTTTCGCTTGTTAAAAAAGAGAAGGTTACGAATGGGGAGAATGTGAGCAAGCATTCCAAGACATGAAGAAGTACTTGGCAGCCGCCCAACTTCCCACTCTCGAGCTTGGTGAGACCTTGACCTTGTACTTAGCAGTCTAAATGCTGTAAGTGTGGTCTTACTAAGGAACAAGGGATCCGAGCAAATCCCGTCTATTACATGAGCAAGACGTTCTTGACGCAGTAAACGAGGTATCTCGCCACTTGAGAAGTTGGTCCCGCGCCGAGGACGGCGCTAGGAAGTTGCCCCATTACTTCCAAAGTCACAAAGTGGTGGTTTACAGAGTTCCCATTGAAATCGTTGCTTCGAAAGGCTGATTTCTCGGGACGAATATCGACCTGGTCAGTGGAACTGAGCCAGTATGATATTGACTATCAGCCGCGCACGGCAGTTAAAGGGCAAGTTTTGGCAGATTTTGTGGCAGAGTTTTCTTCCATAGTGGCTCCACCGCCTCCTACGAAAGGAGCAGCTTGGTTGAGCAATCAGCCGAGAAGAAAAAGGCATCCGCCGAGCAGACCCTTTGGAATGGAAGCTTTTTGTTGATGGGTCCGCATGCAATACCGGATCTGGAATTGAGTGGTACTCTTCCCTCCTGAAGGAGTTATGATCGAGTTGTCGTTACGCCTAGGTTTCAGTCCGTCAAACAACGTGGCGGAGTCTGAGGCACTCCTAGCCGGGTTACGAAGCAAAGGCCTTGAAGGTAAAAAGAATTGAGTATTCCGTGATTCACAACTCGTGGTGAATCAGCCGTCCGGGAGTACGAGGCCCGGAATGAGAAGATGGCAGCCTCGTGAAGGCAACCAAGGATTTGCTTGATACCTTCGAAGGTACACATCGAGCGAGATAAGCTCGGCGGAGCCCACGCCGACTCACTGGCTTGGTTGGCAGCGGCGGTGCCAACAGAGTTCAAGAGGAAGGTGGCGGTGGACTATCTTGGCCGAGCCGAGTGTTGGGAGAAGTGTGGAATTGGTCTTGGACGTGAACCAAGGACCAAGTTGGATGGATCCAATAGTGGAGTTCCTACGAGATGGGATACTCCCCACAGACAAAAAAGAGGCTCACAAAATAAAGACGAAATCAGCAAGATTTTAGCTATCACCAGAGGGGAAGTTGTACAGGAAGTCCTTCACTGGACCGTACCTGCTTTGTGTGCATCCCGAGATGGTGCAGAAATTTCTCCACGAGATACATGAGGGAACGTGTGGGAGTCATGCAGGTGGGAGATCCATCGCTCACCGAGCAATCACACAGGGTTATTGGTGGCCACACATGCAAGAAGATGCGAAGGTGTATGTGAAAATCGTGAGAAGTGTCGGAAGTTCTCACCAATGATCCGAACACCACCAAGATCTGGTGCCCTTGACAAGTCCTTGGCCGTTTGCGCAGTTGGGGAATGGACATCGTGGGTCCACTCCACAAGGCTATTGGGAACAGGAAGTTCCTGTTGGTAGCAACGGACTACTTTACCAAGTGGATTGAAGCAGAACCATTGGCAAAAATCACAGAACCCATGATAGAAAAGTTCGTGTGGAAGAACATCATCACTCGATTTGGAGTTCCTTATTCCCTGATCACTGATAATGGGTCACAGTTCCAGAAAAAGTTCAAGGCTTTTTGTGCCCAGTATGGAATAAGGAACTACTCTTCCACGCCAGCCTACCCTCAAGCAATGGGCAAGCAGAGGCGTCCAACAAAACCATACTTGACGGGATCAAGAGACGGTTGGACAAAGCAAAAGGCAAGTGGCTTCGACGAATTGCCACTGGTCCTGTGGCACACCGAACAACTCCTAGGAGGTCTACGGGAGAGACCCCTATTCGCTAGCGTATGGAACAGAGGTCGTTATTCCATTGGAGGTTGGTTTGCCGACCAACGAGACCACATTGGTGGAAAGTGGGGAAATGACAGAGCCCTGGAAATCGAAATGGACCTCGCCGAGGAGAGGAGAGAACGAGCCTTGGTGCACCTGGCTGCATCAAGAGCGGTGATGAAAAGCTACAACAAGCATGTCCACCCACGAGAATTGGTGTTGGAGACCTTGTGTTAAGAAAGGTGCTCGGCAACACCAAGGTGGCCAACGAGGGAAAGTTGGGGGCCAATTGGGAGGGCCCGTATCGAGTTACAGAAGTTGTGGGCATTGGGGCATATCGATTGGCAGACCTGGACGGGAACCCGGTACCAAGGCCCTGGAATGTTCACAATTTGAGGAAGTTCTACGTGTAAAGAACTTCGATTTTATTTTGTTTTAGGTACACATCGTGATTGTGTAGGAATTACGAATAAAATTCCCTTGTGTTTTCTTTTACTAGTTGCAAGGGGTACGCATAACGCCCCCTTGAGTTTTTCAAATTACAAATAAAATTCCAGGATTTTGGTAAATAAACACCGTTTCTTACGAGTTCTTTTTTCGTTATGCTTTAAATACGAAGTCAAGCTAAATCCTTAGTCCTCACTCCGTATTGGGGAGCAGAGGTGCAGAGGTGTAGGGTAGCTGAATGGAATTTCGAATATTTCAAAATCGAGCCAAGTGCGAATATACTTGTTTATTTGCTCGGGTACGAATACACCCTGAATTGAGCCAAGTACGAATATACTTGTCTGTTTGCTCGGGTACGAATACACTGAATTGAGCCAAGTATGCGAATATACTTATGCTTGTTCGGTCTGAATACACCCAATTATGTTAAGTACGCAATACGCTTAAGCTGTTTGCTCGTGTCTGAATACACCCTGAGCCAAGTACGAATATACTTGTGTGTTTGCTCGGGTTGAATACACCCAGAATTATGTCAAGTACGAATACACTTAATTGTTTGTTCGGCGAACATACCCACAATCGAGCCAAGTGTAGGTATACTTAAGCGATTGCTCGGGACGAAAACGCCCAGAAAGCATATGAGAATATGCATACCGCCCTCAAACACGAATATGTTTGGAATAATCTCAAGTGCAAATAGGTTTGTTTACTTGTATGCGGGCATGCCCACAACAGAGTCGGGTATGAGCAAACCCAGGATCACTAGGTCCAAATACGAACACATTTGGGTAACCTAAGAATGGAAGCTTCCAAGCACGAAGCATTTGAGCTGCATACGTGAACATGCAATAATATCTAAAGTCCGGGAAACTTGAAGACTGCTAAAGCATCATTTAAAGGTACGAGAAACCTACAACAGTTAAGAAGTGAACACGATTGGACCATCAACAGGCACGATGAGGCCTGGGGAGCATACGTGAGTATACGTAAAAGCTAGGTACGAAGACGCTTAGCATGACAAACGCTGGCCAAGAGATGGCCACCTGCATAGATAAAGGCCACAAAGGGCCAGGCAGAGCTAAGAGTTTAGGCCGCGAAGGGCCAGCCGAACATAAAGGACCACGAAGGGCCCAAACCAGCAAAATTAAAGTGTTTGGAAATGTGTCGGTGCCGCGCAGGGCAATACCAATGGCCACGCAGGGCCAGTCAAAACTGATTAAAAGTTCCAATTGTTATCATTACGAAGAGTCCAACTTACTCTTCGATTGTCAAGTCCTCAATGACAGGAGGGGCTGGAGCAGTTTGAGAAGAGGACGGCGCGGGCGTGTCCTCCCCTCCTGTGGACAATTCTGGGACGCCACCACCAGCTTCCTTCTGGCCAGCAGCAGCGTCATCCACAGTAGCATTTGCTTCATTCTCTGCCTGCTCGTTGATTTGAGCGTCTTGTGTTCCCTCTGCAGCGTTTCCTTCCTCTACCTCATCCTGCTCCTCAACGACTTGGGTGCTCGGGAGATCAATCTCCGTCCAAAGGGGAGAAGAATCTGCTGCACCAGATTTCTTGAGGCATGCCAACCAGCCAGCCTCGAAGACTTGATCTTGAATCCCGGGCATTTGATCCACGTAGCTCTCAGTGGCCACGCGGATTCCTTCATTATAACCCTGCTGGTAGGCAGCCTTGGCTTCATTTTTGCTCGCCTCCAGCTCCGTCAAGGTCTGGTTCAGGCTGTCCTCTGCACCCTCCAGCTTGCCCCTAAGCTCGTCCGCAAGCCCGCGAGCTTGATTTCTCTCCCTCTCCAGCCTGACAATTGTGTTCTGCAGCTTTGCGTTCTCACTGGCGAGCTTGGCACGCTGGGGCTCGGAATGTCCCAGTTTTTGGGCCATGGCCACCATTTTTTGCATCGCCTGAACAGACACATGATTAGACAAATGGCAGGAATAAGCAATTTGAAGCCATTTGCATGAAGAAATGGGTATGATGACTTTACCTTGGCTTGGTGGCTCATGAACGAGCCGAGGAGATTGTCCGGGGAGCAAGCAACTTCTTTTTGCATATCCCCAGGCAGCAGGAAAGCCTGGGATAGTGCAAGGGCTGTCCTCGTAGTCAACACCGCCACGGACGGTGATTGGCCGCTCGCTGTGCGTAAACTGGAGCCCAGATGGGAGTTGGAGGGGCCGCAAGTTGAGGAGGCCGCCGACCAAGAGGTTTCAGCCGTTGACGTTTTCCTCGTGATCGGCCTCAATCTCCTTGGGGAGAAGCCGTGAGGGACGCTGTTAGGCAGGGCCACAGCGGCCATGAGAAGGCGCCAAGAGCTCACGAGAGCGCCCGCGCCACGAGATGTGCCGCGCCCCGCCTACCACCACCCGGATGTTGAGGAGACTGGCCGAGGTTGATCGGTTGTTGCATTTCACGAGGAGAGGAGATGGAGAGTACCCACTTGAGGATGTGGAGGTTTCCTCGGCGAGTTGGATTGGCTCGTTAGGCAGAAGAAGGGTCCGAGAACGCCTCTCTTCTCGTTGCTCGGCTGTTGAGCTGGAGGATCGGGGATGATGGGATTGTAGCTGCTCGGATTCGTCGGTCGATGAATCCGCCCGTCTGATGCAGTAGCTCGTAAGAATCTGCTTTGCTCTGGCCAACCAAGCCACGTGCCTTGCCCGTTGAAAGCAAGTGCACGGTTGATATCGATAACGTGAACTGTGGGGTAATGATGGCGTGCCCTTGGTTGACGTTCGATGTTGCAAATACAAGAAAAATTGGCGGTCAGGAAAACAAAGAAGACGGTGCAAAACGAAATTTTGCTCGGCAATAAAGTTCTACGAAAGGGACTAACGTGGGGTGCCAAATCTAGTGCGGCGCGTGAAAGCCGAAGACCCTACCATCTTCATCCCTGGCTCGAATTCTCGTGACGATGAGAAGTCATCATCGCCTCTCCTGGCAGAGTCAGCACTAAGACGAGCCTTTTCTAGAATTCCTACTCTTGAGGTAGTAGGTCGGGGCATCCTTGTTCCAGAAATGCTATACAAGTGGTGTATGTCGTGCAAACCTAAGGATGTGCCTAGCATTTGATTCAGGCGTTGATGCCCATAACGACCCTAAAGAAGTTGGTGAAACTTGCATAGTGGATAGTCTATAAGCTAAAACCTGGCGGAGTAAAGGTGCCAGAAGAAACCTGACGCCGCCTTCAACCACTGCGAGACAGGAATGTGAAAAGTATCGTTATCGAAACTCTCGCAATGGCGTTTTCAGAGGCTAGTGTGGTGGCCACGTTGTCAGTGGAATCTCGTAACGAGATCTGAACTCGACCATCCGCCGAGGGGTGTCGCAATGACTACAAAATCTACCCATACTGAGAATTATGGGTATAGGTTTCCTAAAAAGAGAAATGGGTACAAGAAACCCTAAGGGGACTGTGATAGTTCTAAATTGACGATGAAGGCTGAGCAGAAAGGGGGAATAAGAACTTACGAACAGGAAGAACCCTAGAATCGGAATGAAACCCTGAGATGCGAACGGTGCTTCAATGGCGGGAGCACTTGGGCGTGTTCTCTGCAGAGGGAAGATGGAAAGAGAAAAGTGGGGTTTGAAATGGGGACGAAACCCAAGTATACCCCAGCAAAAGGGGGTGACGTATGAGAAACGTCACCCCAGACGCCGTTTGGGCGCTCCGTTCCCCGAAATGTCTGCTCGCATTTAATACGGGCAGCACAGAGCATGCCGCGTGTAAAGGTGTTAGCTGGAAAAGCCTGTCCAGACCAAACGACGAGACGTTTGGGTTGGGCTAAATGATGAGTTTGCACCAAGTACGAGAAACATAGGTGCAGGAGCAAAGGACGAGAACCTTGCTCGGAGTTCTGGAGCTTTGCTCGTCATATTAAGAGAAAATAACGAGTAAAGCTGGGGAGCCATTGTAGGGAGGTAATCCCAAACAGGTACAAAGAGTGGCCGAACACGTGGTACGTGGGGCCGAGAATCAATATAGTTAGAGTATCCGCCGTGCAGTACGGTGAACGGCAGTAAGGGCTGGGGGCACGAAAGGTCCCAGGTCCAAGATACCCGAGCAGGGGTATGGTTCAAAGAGCAAGGGTATTTGTTGGACCAGTCTCGTGAGGGGGTCCAGGATATGAGAAATCATTGGTCCAGGAGGGTCCGCTCGGCGAGAAGGCCGAACAATAGCTGCAATCTGGAGAAGGTGCCAGAGGCGCTCCAGAGTGGTCCAGAAATGGAAATATCCAGTAAGGAAACGAGATCTGAGGTGATTCCCAACGAGAATGGGATGAACGGCCAGCTTTGGGAAGAGTGCCTAAATGGTCTAAAAGGAAATGCGCAGTTATGGGAATGAGAATCCCTGATATTCTAGGTTCCCTTTACGAGAAAGGAAACTTAGGGCAGCAAGATGGCTTGGATAGCAAGTAGACATGGGTCTATAAATATGAGGTAAACCTAGAGGTAAAGGTACGCAATTCCTGGTTATTTGATTACTTCCTACTGAGAATTAGGGTTTCCACTAGTACGAGATACTAACTTTGGCATCGGAGGGCCTTTGCCACGAGAAGGCAAAGGTGCGCTCACCCATTGTTTGTTTTACAGGCTCAACTCCGGCGGTGTGGTAGGGTTCCGGTGTAAGAACGAGAAGTAGCCGTTACGATCAAGGTGCTGTTTGGAGGCCCATTTGTTTTCCTGCACTTACAGTATTTCATCCATCCATGCTTAAATATAAACACATCTTGCAAAACGTGTTACAGTTTTAAATCCCCAATTAACTGTTTCCCGTCCTAATTGGCTAAAAATTGGTTAAAAAGAAGAAGAATCACAAAAGTTTTCACAAAATGCCTAAGTAGAGACCGATCTCCGAATTGGGCGAGAGGGGTGCCTTAAAACCCTTCCCCTCTCGTAACCTGGCTCCCGAACCCAGATATGGTTATGACGGACTGGTTCCTTCACTTTTTCAAATCAAAAAGCGCGGTAGATGCTTCGAAATACGGTTCCTTGGGTGTCGGACCTCAAACCCGAGTGGCGACTCTGTATTTTGTGAGCGCCTGCTTCTCTGCTGGTGCTCCCTCGATTTTCGGGCCGCTTTGGCAAAACGGGGAACGAAATCCACATTTTCCAAGGGCATGCTGCCCACAGTGGCGACTCTGTTGGGGAAAATCGAACCAATATTAATTCATACTTAGAGTTTAATATGTTTGCGAACAATTCGTAAAAAGTCTGTCAAAACGGTGAGCTTTGCGCTGCCAAAGGTTGGAATGGTGATTTAACAGGACCTCGTGTCCGGCCAATTTAATCTGGGACTTTTTCAATTGTTCACTTGCGTAGTTTCCTCTAAAGATGGACTAAATAAAGTGAGCCAAATTTGAAAAGGCATTTTGCAATTTCATGATTCTTCTTCTTCTTAATCAAATTCTAGCATTCTCATTTGCATCGATGTGGGATAAGCCTCGTTGGATCGTTTTGGCAATCCGGCACGGTTTACCGAAGCCCGGGGACCCCGAATGACTAACAACCTTCGACGATGATGGGTCATGCTACCGTTTGGCTGTTGCTCTACGAATCGCGGGCAATGGGAGGTATATCTGTGGCCCTAGTCCGAGGAACTCGTTACGAACCAAAACCGGCCTTTGCATATACAAAGCATTAGAACTTTCCAAAACTAAGACAGGTACCTGCAGGGTAGGATCTATCTGCATCTAACCCCATACACTGTCTATGTGTTACTGCTTTCCCTATCGCATGCTCTGTTCATTCATACCATTCTGCGTAGAAGCATGTTTAGGGCGACTTCTAGGTTCTCGTTTAAAAACGAGTCTGTCTTAAAATTATCGGGACATTGCTAGATCCGATGAAGAGTCGTGCATCTCAATGATGCATGTTTTCAATCCAAATCCTTAGGAGAAGAGGGACTTTGGGAAATCAGAAATTCCTACACCCTCATCTTTATGCCTGCTTAATGTTTCAAACAGAGAACAAGGAACAATAAAGAGGATGCCATGATGCTTACACCATGCCGAGTTGTTCCAGCTTCAAAAGTTGAAACCCTAATCAGTGGAATTGCCGAAGGTTTAGGATTCTTTTGGCGTCCTATTAGCCTCGTTCTCCTTTAAAAAGGATACATGTCCAAAAAGAATTCTGAGGATTCTGGCAGTGTTCGGATGATTTGAGACAGACTTGTCTTTTAGTTCTAGAGTCTAGCGGACACGGACGATGCCAGTTGCATTTACGCTTTGGTCTTTTATTTAGATTAAAGTAGCATTAGGACCCTCATCTTGGTATTCTCTTTCTCTGCAAGCAAAGTTTTGAGCCCTTGCACTGCCAAGGAAAGTATCGAGTCAAGTTCGCAAACCCGTTTGGGAACGTCTGCAACGGAATCCGGGTCAGAGGCTTGTTAGGTTGCAATCTCAGTCAGTCACAACGGAAGAATCTCCGCTTTCTGCATTGGCCGCTTTATGCGCAAGTTCACCGTCGATCTTTGAAGAGGTCTTACAGCCAGCATCTCCGACCCCTTCTTTAGCTACAAACACTCCCGAAAATCCCAACATGGCTGGAACACCGCCACATCAGCCGCTTACTGTTGAAGACATGCTCATGAATCTCCATACTAGTATCGCTACAATGCAGCAGAGATCAGCTCAGACTGATGCCAACATCACCCGTCTCAATGACCTTATCAACACTCGTCTTCCACCTCCACTCGAAGAGGAAGGCGAGGACGATGAGGACGACCAGGAGCAGCCTATCATGGTTCCAGACCCAAACCACGAGGGGCGTCTCATTGTGCAGCACAACCCTAGGGTGCATCATGTACCTGCTGTCAATCAAAATCCTGCAGGCAATGTCCCTGCTGCAAATCCGGATATAGCTGCTCTTACGGCCAAAATGGCCCAGCTTGAAGAATCTATTGCCAGAGCAGAAAAGGTCAAAGCTGGCGGGATTGACTTGGATCGTCTCTGCCTATATCCCAATGCCAGGCTCCCTGAGAAGTTTAAAATGCCAGATTTAGCAAAGTTCGATGGAAGCGGTGACCCTCGGACTCATCTTTACAGTTACCAAGCTGCTATGAAGCTCCTGTCAGTTGAGCCTGAAGCCATGTCGCAACTCTTTCCACAGACCCTCTCGGGCCCTGCTTTTCATTGGTTCTTGTCACTCGACATAGCTAAAAGGAGGACTTGGGAGGATATTGGGGCTGTGTTTATTTCGCAGTATAGCTACAACTCTCAAATGAAGATGACCATACGGGAGTTAGAATCTACAAAAATGGAAGCATAGGAGACCTTTGCTGACTTTGTCAAAAGGTGGAAGGCCAAGGCTGCATTGATGATTGATCGCCCTAGCGAGAAAGATCAACTCCGCATCATCTCTCGGAATCTCCAGCCAGACTATGCAAAGCATCTAGTTCTCGCACAAGCATCTACAAACTTTGAAACCTTCTTCGATTCTGGCCTGGCCATCGAGGATGCACTGGAGAGCGGGATACTGTCAAGAGGGGAATCTTCTAACCCTCCGAAAGCAAAGCCCCGTGCTTACTCTGGAAATACCAATGCTTTATTTGGGGGCAGGACTTACTCAAATACGGCAACCAGTGGCACAAACGCCACTTCCTCCAACACCGCCAACCACATCTCTGATGTCAATCAGGTGCAAACACCACAGAATAACCGGCCTCGCGGTCAGCCCCGCAGCTTCTCTGCAATTGAGGCATCTCTGTCCTCTGTTTTGGAGAAGTTAGTCAAGTCAGGGCACCTGAAGCCCCTTGACCCAATGCCTTTACCCAAAAATCCCCCGGCAAACTTCAACCCCAACCTGTACTGTGCCTACCATCAGGGAGCCGGTCATCTTACGGATTCTTGCTTTCGTCTCCGACACGCGATTCAGGACCTTATAGATGACGGGACTCTCCAGGCTCCACCACCGCCTTCTCAAAAGCTAAACATCCTCTCCAATTCCCTGCCTAACCACAAAGCTGTCTCGCATATTAGCCAAATATCTCTCAGCTCCACTCAAATCAGCCCCAACTCCATCTCATTTGACCCCACTGGCCATATAGTCTCCATAGATCAACCCAAGCCGGTTGTATCTTCTCCACCCGAGCCCTGTGCCGAAGTCTTGTATTTACAAGTAGAGGAAGGCCAGATTACTGATACTGATGTGCCTTTAGCCCGTTTACAGAATGGGATCTTTGTGCTAACCGCATCTGTCAGTTATCTTTCTCACCAGCCGATCCCTGCTGTGCAGCTCAATTCTGCCTCTTCCCTAGACAGTCGGTACTTCACCGCAACGGACCCTAACCCGTCTCCCAGTTTGACAGACCGGTTGCCATTCAGTGCACCTCCTCCGGAAGCTGACATGCGAGCTGTAAGTTGGGCCATCGCCGACGACATGGATTATACTACTCCAATCATCAACGAGTGGTCAGCACTCAAACTAGATGGGTTCCCGCAGCAGCCTATCTCCCCTTTGATCAGGCCTGGTACGATGGTTGGATGGCTGGTCATGAAGCCGCAATGGTCGATCCTTTGGATGAGTTCTCCCTTTACATGTTGTTCCATCAGGTTGAACCTATCATCTTTGAAGAAGAGTACAATTGGGACCCCGAACCAATCTGGCAGGATCCTGTGGTTTTGGGTCCTAACCCTCAGCAAGGCTATGCTATACCTGACTATCTGCAGCATTATGTAGAAGACGACTTGGTTCAGGAAGAGCCTCGGGTCTTGGGAGATCATGTTTCTATGTTCAACTCAGTCTTCAACTCGGTCTGTGATGCTGATCACAACCCTTGCTCTTACATCACTGATGGGAGACTTCCCCGTCCTGAGGTTCCCTATCCCAGCAATAGGGACTGCAGTATCATGGTAACCGATCTTATTCCTCCTGCTAATCTGTGGGACGTTGACGAGATTGTCGATATCCAAGTAGGGACTGAAGTCTGGGCAGTTAACCGCTCCTTGGCAGAGGGTAGACTGTGGGATGTTCCATTCATGACCAATCCAGAGCTGGTTACCGAAGTGGCAACAGTCGCTGATTTGAGTTTCTGGGACTCACTCTTGATGAAAGACCTGGCTGAAGACTTGGGGCTGGACATGGAGGTACCGAAATCTGCAACAGCCACTGATAAAGGGAAACGTAAGCGGGGGGAAGTCCCTGCTGATCTCTGGGATGTGAATGAAAGTCCTCAAGTTGTGCCTTCTCTTGGAAATGTCCATAATGTTACGAGGAGTGGACGGATTTTCCAACCTGCAAATCTGCAAGTTGGGACTTCGTCCAACCTTCTAACCCAAGGAATGAACCCGCAAATCTGCAAGCTGGGACTTCGTCTAACCCTTCTAACCCAAGGAATGAACCCGTTCCTTTTCCAAAGTCTGCACCTCTTGAAGGATTGATTGGGTCACCTGCCGCTGATTTGGTTCAACGACAACTGGAGCGGATTCCTGCTGCTATATCCATCTGGGGACTGATCTGTTCCTCCCGAGAGCACCGTCAGATGTTATGCCATGCTCTCTTTCGCCTCGAAATTCAATTTGACATCACTCCTGAGGCGATGATGTCTCTCATCCTCCCTCCAAGCACACCGTGGTTTTTACTGACAAGGACCTGCCGGTTGAAGGGGTTGATCACAACCGCCCTCTCCATATTACAGTTAAATGCCGTGGACTCTGGGTCCCGACAGTCCTCATTGACAACGGCTCAACCATCAACGTTTGTCCTATGAGGGTGGCCTATTGCTTGGGTTTTGCCAAGAAAGACTTTGCACCTTCTAACCTGGCCGTCAAGGCATATGACGGCACCCGTCGTATAGTCGAGGGTACTTTAATGCTTAAGCTCGATGCAGAGGGCTTTGAAATGGACCTTGAGTTCCATGTGGTTGACATTCCTGCCACTTTTAACCTGCTGTTGGGCAGGCCGTGGCTCCATCGGCCAGACAACATGGCTGTGCCGTCAACCCTCCATCAGAAAGTCATGCTGGGACTACCTACTGGTACACTGACCATTTGCGGGGACTTTGGAATCCGCCCGCTCAAAGAAGATGGAACTCCTGTTTTGGGGATCATGCACGGTAAAGAAGACGTTGACCTCGGGGGCTTCTCGTTCAACACTTCTGGGTCTGTTTTGGCTATCAATGTGGACCGGGACTTCCTCATCAGCTCTGTTGCAATGGACATCATGCTGAGGATGTTTTATTTTCCTGGTCTGGGTTTAGGGATTCGCCAACAGGGAGTCCCGGAGTTCCCTGTCTTTCCTTCTTGCGAGGGGCGTTTTGGTTTGGGGTATACTGCCTCTGCCAATAATGCCAATATAAGGAAACATACGGGAAAACCTCGTACTCTCTATGGCTATCCTGACAGCTATTTCATACGTGAAGTTGGGAACGCTGCTTACACTGGACAGGCGAAGCCGTTTATCAATCCTGAGACTGGTGAGCTGCTTCCGGGTTTCGAGGTTTTTGCTGACGACACCTGGTCATCTACTGATGAGGAGCCAGAAAAAGCGGAATTCAAGAGGAAGCTTACTCAGCCAAAGTTGAGGACTGACTGGCTGGGAACTTTTGATCAGGAGAGCTTGGAGCTGTTATTCCAGGAATTCTCCCAAGCGGGTTTAGCTGAGAAAGCTGAGGAAGCTGAAGTGTTCATGCTCGGGTCAGATGCTCTGGAGGATCCGACATCACTCGTTGTGGAAGCCAAGGCAGTCTTAAAAATTGCATTTTCAAACCACGCTTAACTTGCATTGATGACACTTCTGAGTCTGAGTCTGCGTCTGAGTCAGAGTCAGAGTCCAGCGAGTCATCTAAGTCTAGCTCTGAGTCGGAGTTTGTGCCTCTGGGCCCTCCACGTCATAGCTTTTACATTGAGTTTGATTCTCTTTTATTTGGCAACCCTGAGGGGTTTTGTGAAATGAATGATTCGTCTTCTGACTACTTGCATGACCTCTATATAAACTGTGTCGACCCCAACGATGAAGGGATAGATTTCGATGGGGACATTCCCAAGGAAATCCGTGCTCTCATCGAGAGGGAAGACGAAAAGCATGCTCAGCCATTAAAAGAAGAAGTAGTTTCTATAAACTTGAAAAACGAGAATGATCCCCGAATGGTTCAAGTGGGCTCAACGCTTTCACCAGAGGAGCATCGTGACTTCAAAGAGTTGCTCACCGAGTATAGTGACGTCTTCGCATGGTCTCATCAAGACATGCCCGGCATTGATCCTGAGATAGCGGAGCATCGAATTCCTCTGCTACCAGACGCTAAGCCTGTGAAGCAGAAACTCAGGCAGATGAGGCCGAATTGGGTACAGAAGATCAAGGATGAGGTTACTAAGCAGATCGACGCTGGTTTTCTCATGGTTTCTCGGTATCCTACTTGGGTTGCCAATATTGTGCCTGTTCCTAAAAAGAATGGACAAATACGAGTGTGTGTCGATTTTAGGGACTTGAACAAAGCAAGCCCTAAAGATGATTTTCCCATGCCACACAACGATGTGCTTGTGGATAATACTGCGGGGCATGCCTTGCTCTCGTTCATGGACGGATTTTCAGGCTATAACCAAATTCTTGTGGCACCCGAGGACCGTGAGAAGACAACGTTCATCACTGAGTGGGGGACTTACTGCTACTTGGTCATGCCGTTCGGGTTAAAGAATGATGGGCCTACCTATCAACGGGCTGCTACGTACATCCTTCATGACATGATGAATAAGGAAGTTGAGGTCTACGTTGATGACATGATTGCCAAATCTAAGACACGGGAGGGGCACATTCCTGTTCTTAGGAAGTTCTTCGAAAGGCTCCGTAAGTTTCGTATGCGGCTCAATCCGCAGAAATGCACCTTTGGGATCACAGCTGGCAAGATGCTCGGTTTCATGATAACCACCCGGGGCATCGAAGTCGATCCATCGAAAATCAAAGCAATACTAGAGATGAAGCCGCCGGAATCTGAAAAGGGAGAGCGGAGTTTTTTGGGGAAGGTTCAATTTATCAGCAGATTCATCGCCAAGTTGACCTTAACTTGCGAGCCGATGTTTCACCTACTCAAGAAGAACACGCCGTTTGTGTGGTCCAACAAATGTCAAGCAGCTTTTGAGTCTATCCAGAATTACCTGCAAAATCCTCCGGTTCTGATGCCGCCTGTGCCAGGGAAGCCCTTGATACTTTATCTGTCTGTGAATCCTTCATCTATGGGATGCTTGCTAGCTCAGGAAGGGGATAAGGGTGTCGAAAAGGCCATTTACTACCTGAGTAAGAAGATGGTAGGGTGTGAGGAACGCTACACCGCTCTTGAAAAGACGTGTTGTGCTCTTGTCTGGGCTTCCAAGAAGTTGAGACACTACATGCTGGCTTATCCAGTAAAGCTGATTTCTCGAATGGATCCTCTCAAGTATCTATTTGAGAAGCCAATGCTCACTGGTAAGTTAGCGCATTGGTTGCTCTTGCTGGCAGAATTCGATCTCGAGTATGTCACAAGGAAATCTATCAAAGGACGCGCAGTAGCAGAGTTTTTGGCTGATCATCCCATGGATGGGCCATGGATGGGCCCGAAGATACAGACTTCATGTTTCCAGATGAAGAGGTGTTAGCAGTAGTCGATGATGTGTGGACTCTCTATTTCGATGGGGCAGCCAATCAGAAAGGATATCGAATCGGTGTTTTGTTGATAACACCTGATAGCTCCCATATTCCGCTTGCTTTCAAACTCAATTTCGATGTCACTAATAACCAAGCGGAATACGAAGCTTGTATCGTTGGCATGGAGGCCGCCTCAACGCTCGGTGGTGAAAAGATCAAGGTTATTGGTGATTCTAATCTTGTTGTATCTCAAGCCAACGGGGACTGGAAAGTTTGTGAGGAAAAGTTAAAGCCTTATCATGAGGACTTGGAAGATCTTATTCCTTGTTTTAACAAGGTGACTTTCACTCACATTCCCTGCTTGAAAAATCAATTTGCCGATGCCTTGGCAACTTTGGCTTCCATGGTTGAACTTCCGTTGGGTGTTAAGCTTCGCCTATCCTGATTGAACAGCGGGACTGCCCCGCTTATCAGTATGTCGGCACTATCGACGACGTCAATGATGGCTTACCCTGGTACCATGATATATGGAACTTCGTTGAAAGGGGTGAATATCCGCCTGAGGCCTCCAAAAAGGATCAACTTGCATTGCGAAGGATTGCGGCCCAATACATCATTTGCGGAGGAAAACTTTACAAGAGATCTCATTGTGGGATGCACAAGCTTTGTGTCAGCGGAGCTGAGGCCGCCAAAATAATGGAAGACATTCATGAAGGAGTCTGCGGCCCTCACATGAGTGGTGTTAGGCTTGCTAGAAAGATCTTACGGCAGGGTTACTTTTGGTCTACTATGGAATCACAGGTGCCAGATTCATGCCAATCTTATGCACGTTCCGCCTTGCAAGCTGTTTGGCATGACTTCACCTTGGCCCTTTGCCGTATGGGGTATTGATGTCATCGGCATGATCAGGCCATCTGCTTCAAATGGTCACCGATTCATCTTGGTCGCGATAGACTATTTTACCAAGTGGGTGGAGGCTAAATCTTATAAAACCCTGACTACTGTTCAGGTAGCTCAGTTCATCAGGAAGAACATTATCTATCGATATGGTGTTCCGCCAGCATTCGTCTTTGATAATGGGTCTCACTTCAAGGGTGGGCTTTAGAGCTCTTCGACGAGTTCAAGATTCAGATACACCATTCAACGGTCCATCGCCAGCAGGCCAATGGGGCAGTTGAGGCCGCTAAAAAGAACATAGAAACAATCATCAAGAAGTCTGTAGAGTCTGCCAGGGACTGGCATGAGCAGCTACCTCTGGCTCTTTGGGGGTATCGAACATCAATTCGAACATCAACGGGGGCGACTCCCTACTCTCTGGTTTATGGGATGGAAGCGGTACTCCCTATTGAGCTTGAGGTACCATCTTTGAGAGTCATGGCAGAATGTGAACTCACAGAATCCAAGTGGCTCAGTGGGAGGTTTGTCGAACTCATGCTCTTTGACGAGAGGAGGCTCCGTGCCTTGTATCATGTTCAGGGGTATCAACGTCGGATTGCTCGGGCTTTCAACAAGAAGGTGAAGTCTTGCAACTTAGTTGAAGGGGATATGGTTACAAAGGAAATCCGGGCTCCCATATTTGATCTTCGCAGAAAATTCCGTCTGAAGCGCTTAGGGCCCTACCTCATCAAGACTATTCTTTCTGGAGGAGCAGTTCAACTTATGGATCTGGACGGCAACGAGTTCAACACTCTAGCCAACCTGGATCAACTCAAGCGTTACTATCCTTGAGAGAAGCTCGCTGGGCCGAAAACCACTAGGGTGGGCGGTTCCAAGCAAAAATTAGAGCATGCCTGCTAGACTGAAAACCTAAGGAGGCGGTCTAGGCAAAAATCAAGAGCTCGCTAGGCCGAAAACCCGAATGGGCGGTCCTAGGCAAAAATTAGAGCGCAAAAGGAGAGCCAAAATACACGAGTGAACCTAAGCCTGAACTACGTTTTGACCTGATTCCTTGAAAAGGATACGTAGGCAATCTTTCAGTGAGATTCGGTCATAAACAATCAACTTGATCCAGGGTTCCTCACCTCGAAGGGTGTTTTCAGCATGCAGCGCGCTGTTCAACACTTGAGCAAGAGGGGAAAGTTCTTGATCTTTCGATTTTATTTCAAAACTACTACTTCTATTATACAGGCTGAGCAGTCTTTAAAAAAACGGTTAAAGCATAAAAACAGAATAAAATGCTAGAGGCCCTCACGGGCTCACAATTTATTTTAGATCATCGAGGTTATGTCAGGAGTCAGGCCGCATTTTGTCTTCTCATGATCTCTCTTCTTAGCCATGCTTTATAACGGTTTGTTAGCTCTGTGCTGAAACTCGGTTCTGCTCTGCCAAGCTCCCTCAAACCCCAATTATGTTCATACCCAAGCGGGTTTTGTGCAATGAAGGCAGGAACATGAAAGGTCTCCGCTCCGGCTCTGTGTGATCCTTGACTTATCCCTAACTGCCGAAGGATACGGCCTGGGATGTAGAATGTGAAACTGGACAGTCCAGCAATCACCACCCTGTCATAACCTGCGGATTTTACGGCCATGTCCGGAATGTCCAATGCCTCGTGCCTCCAGGTGATTTCTTCTGGTAACAGCTCATTCATGAACCTAATCCATTCCTCTGTGGACATCTCCGGATATAACATCTCTCTCTGGTGCATTCGCCCGAGTAAGCGGGGGCCAATTCGCCTCTGGAGCTGCAATCAACCCAAACTTACCTGACAGCCACAACTGCATGAGAGAAAAGACAAGTAAGGGGCCGCATAAAACTTAAGGGGAAAAACCAGTAAGGACCTTTGATTTACCCTTAGCCGAGTGTTGAGGTAAAAGCAGAATGTCTGAAAATCGAAAAAAGGTGAGCTGAGTGAGTTTACTTGCAATAGGAGCGGACTGCCGCCGAATATCATGGTTTGGCCGCTTGCTATTAAATCTAGCCCTATGAGTGTCTCAGTAAGAACCATTGGCACCACGTTCCTTCGACCGCCCAGTTGAGTGGCCACGCTCACTAAAGAAGGGTTGACCTATCCCGTCGGGGATACCAACAGATACGCGGCCAGCATGCTAATCACTGGTGCAACCCGACGGCGAGCCTGCAGGGCCATGTCCCTGGTATCGCCTTCAGGCCTGTACCATTCCATCAAGCGCATAATGTTTATCTGCCCGCCACTCAACAGGCTTTCGGCTGCACCCGTGGTAATATTCAGGCTAGTTTTCAGAAGTTTGGACATGCTCTTCCGGTACGGCGGTATAACAATCATATGGGAGGCGAAGCCTTGGAGGTATGCTTGGAATTCCTCCACCGTTGGACACAGCTCGTTGTCTCCAAATCTGAACACGTGAACGGCTGGGTCCCAGAACCGCACAGCTGACTGCAGGATTATGGGGCGAAGCTGGATACTTCGGAGGAAACGGACAGCGGCTAGCCCGTGAGTTTGGAAGGATAGCCAATCGATTGCAACAAAGGTTTCTAGCCATGGATCAATCAAGGCTGGTAGGTGGTTTGCCATTTGTTATGATTTGCAAGGTGTTCTGTGAAAGAAGTGGTTTGTATTCTCACGAGAAGTGTTCTTTTATAGCCAAATGAATGGGAAATACCCTGTGCCCTTGTACAATATTAGACAAGGTGGCAATACCCCTTCACCCCAAAGGACACACTTATTGGAGCATCCCTGAACCTCCAGGACGGCCAAAATCCTGATAAGGCCTGTAGCCCCTTACTTTTTGAATAAGTCAAGGCTGGCAGCTGTGACTGAACCAAACCCTCGCGCGAATTCAAATGCTCGCGGGATGGTTTTAGTCACTCGCGCGATGGTTCGGCCTCTTTTGGCCAGAAATGAGCATGCTACTGACTTTTGAGGGTGGTTTTTCGCATTTCGACCTAAACCAGTTCCCGAACTCTGAACATGTCCAGCAGGCTGTTATGGATGTTTATCACCGTATGGAAGTTTTGTTCGCTCAAATTGCATTTTTTGATGATGAGTTTCGGGCCCTCGGAAGGATGGTGTCCGCACTTTGTCTTTGCATAAGTTGTTATTTCATTAAACGAGCCAGGCTTAAAGGCCATACAGCTTACATAACCAGCTTACAAAAACAAGAGACATAGCTCAGACAATCCATCGATTGGGAGCTTATTTCTAGTACAAACTTGGTTTCGGCGGACTTCAGAAGAATCCCCCCAATCTGGCTTTGACCTCTCTGTGAAGCCACTTCACGTAACGGCTCTCTAACCATGTGATGGGATCAGGAAGAGGCTCTTCCAGTTCTCTGTTATTCCAACTATACTCATAGGCCTGCAAGTTGTGACTGTCAAATGTGGGAAGTCCGTAGTGTTCTCTCCTGAAGCATCTACTCTCTTGGTTTCTGCCCAATTGTCGAAGCGTCCGTCCTGGGATGTAGAAGATGAAGCTCGTCAGTCCGGCAAGGATCACTCTTTTGAACCCTGCAGAGTTTACAGTCATTGCCGGCAGGTTTAGCCATGGACACCTCCATACAATGTCTTCCGACTGCATGTCATTCAGAAATGCATACCATTCTTCAATCATCAGCTCAGGGTACACCATCGGTCTCTCGACGAGTTGCTTTGGGAAATGTTCAAAGCCAGCCTCCGAAGCCTCAAGTACACCCACTTTGTTTGAAAGCCAAAGCTGAGTGTAAAAACAATTAAGAAGTCAGATATAACCAGAGTGAAAAGACAAGTAAGGTTTGTCGAGTCATCCTAGCCTGAGGGTTGGGGTAAAATAAGAGAGTGTGCGCATAAGAAAAAGGTGAGTCAAGTGAGAACCTACCTAGAGCAGGAGAGGACATCCGCCGAACCAACTTGCTTGGCCACTTTTGAGCAAGTCCAAGCCTATGAGGGTTTCCACCAGAACAACGGGCATAATATTCTTTCGAGCATCCATTTGCAGAGCTATGCTCACTATGCTAGTGCTAACTCCTTCGCTAGTAGGGATCAGCATGTAGGCAGCCAGCGCACAGACTGAGAGCACAAAGCGTCTGTGAGCCGGTCCCACGTAATCTCCCAGGGCTCCTTCGGGACCGTGCAGCTCGATAAGACGGACAATGTTGAGATTGCCGTTTTGGATTATGCTTACCGACATTTCTTCGGGAATGTTGAGTTTTTTGCCTCTAAGAGTTGGCTCATGTTCTCTTGGAACGGAGGGATGGCAAGAATTTCACAGTCGGTGAATCCTCGGAGGTAGGCTTGAAACTCCTCTACTGTCGGGCACATCTCATCGTTATGAAAACGGAAAACGTGCATGACAGGATCCCAATACACCATTGCAGCTTCAAGTAACTCAGGACGTGGCTCCATGAATCGGATGTCACGAATGGAAGATAGACATTGGGAACGTGGACTTTCCCAATCGACAGTTTCGGGCCGTGTTAGCCACGGATCGAGTACCGCCAGCGGACTTTCCATTTTGAGTAATGTGGGAGGTTTTAAGAGGGATGTGTCCTTCATTGTCATGCATGCCACTCTTTTATAGGCAAACTTTCCAAAAATATCATCCTCGGTTCTCGTGCCAAGGGTTGAAGCTTCATGAAAGGTTAGGACACCTTGCCATGCAAGGACACTCACCTCTGAAAACTTCAGGGTAGTTTGCAAGACGTTTGGGAAGGATGACAGGGCCCCTGGTACCTTCAAAAGTTGGCCTGGTCAAAAAAGGTAGCCTGGCAGGACAAACCCTCGCACGAGCATTCACAAACCATCTCGCTAGAAGGAACACTTGCGCGCCTACTCTCAACCATTGCGCGACGGTTCGTCTGCAATTTTGACAACTTCTGCCAGCTACTGTCCAAATTTGGCCGTTTTTGGTTCCAGAGGGTTTTTGGCAACTTGGTTGATTCCAGCAAGTCATAATGGGTATTTATGACTATGTGCAAGCATCGGATTCGAAATGTCGCGCTTAACGAAGATTTCGAACCCTCGGCGGCCCGTTTCAAGCAAAAATCAAGGTTTCAAGGAGTCAAAACTCATTCTATGCATTTTTCCCAAGATCTTTCATGCTATACAGGTCATGTAAGCCTTATATTGTCGGTTTCAATCCGGGACATAATTGAGTCATGTTTCTGTGTCGCGTGTCCCTTTTGTGTCTTTTGGGCACTTTTCGGTGTAAATCTCATTTTGGAGGTCTTTCTTCATTCTGTAAACTCATACAAGTCATGTTATGTACGTTTGACCTTGCAGAAGTGTCGGTTTGTTCAGAAACGAAGTATTTTGAATTTTGGCCTATTAACGCCTAAAATTTCATTGTATTTCCCGTATCCTCGTATCCTGGCTGTGTCCTAGGGATGTTTTCTGTTTTCTTTCAAGCTGGTCACACCTGTATATATGTGAGTGTCTGTGTATGGTCTCAGTAAGTTATCAATGCAAGTTCGGTTTTAGTGGTTGGTTTTGTTTTCTTTATCCATGATAAGAATCGATAAACCATGAAAATGCAACTTTTATAACTAGCCATACGCTATCCATATCCAAAACAAAAGAAAACTACTGTATCTGTGGCACATCTGCCGGTAAAAACCATCAAAAGTAGTTCAGGCACATCCGCCCATCCATCAAAAAGGCACGCAGGCCTCCAAAATCCATGTCAGTATCAGTACTAGGGCACACCCGCCCTCCATCTACCTACTTGGGCATGCAGGCCCCCAATAGTAAAGCTAATGCAAAAAATAAAGAGGCTCCACTGAACCTCAATCCTCGCCTCCGAGCCAGTCCTTCAGGCCAGTATTGCCACCATCATCATCACCATCGTCATCACTGCCATTAGCCCTCTCCTTGGGATCATCCTTGTACGCCGGGTCATTAACTGAGTCATCGGAATCACTGCAGGCGGATGAGTGCTCCTCCTCCTTTTCTCCCTCTTCCTCATCTTCCTCCTCTTTTCCATCATCTTCCTCTTCGTCCTCGGAGGTCGGAAGCAGAACCAACTTGGGCTTCTTTTGGGCTCGCTGCTCCTCTGGCGCTGGCCTCTTGCGCACTACAATCCGGAATTGCTCCTTAGCACGTACCGCGGCCTGTCTGGCTGCCTCTTTGCTTGCAGCAGCTGACTGCAAGCTCCTGGTCTGTCTCTGCGATGTAGCTGGTGGTGCAGTTGTCCTAGCTGCTAACTTCTTCTGTGGAGGCGATCGTGTTCTCTTGCTCCTAGAAGTCGCCTGTCCCTGTGCCTGCATTGTTATATCATGTAAAGCATTAATATTACATTGTGCATATTGTATATATCAAATGTTTGGATACAGGTACATTCTACCAAAAGACTATGTATTGAAAGCAGAAGTGCATCATTAAGTATCGAAAGCAGGAATGTATCGTTGTATACCTGAGTCTTCTTGGCAGCAGCTCGCTGAGCTCGTGGGGGAGACGGTACTGGATAGCGCAACTCTAGTGGGAAGCCACCTGCTCCTCGCCTAACCAAATTCTCAAATGCCAGCATACGGCGAATGGTTTCATTCACCCACTCATTGGGTACCTGCAAAGGCAATTCTGTATCATCAAGCTATTCAATAGGGTGCATGTATCGAAATATAGGCAAGGTTCATACCGGAACAGTCACGGGCGGTGGCTCAACTCTGGCAGGCGCCAAATGTATCTCTGCTGGATTTCCCTGTGCATCCACAATTGGAACTATCCATGACATCTCTGGGGGTCCGCCTCTCACGGGTACACCGGCATGGTGCCTAACAAGGCCTTCGCTACCTCTCGCTCTCTCACTAGCAGCTCTCCTCTCTTCAGCAGCTCCACGTGCCTGACTCCGCACGTCTCTGAAGGCCCTAAAACCCAGTGGCCTCTCCAAGTGGTCTCTCTGGGACTCTGCATAGTCCATCTCCGGGCGCAGGTGGTGTCTCAGCTCTGTGTCAGGCTGCGTGAACCTCTCCAGCTCAGCCCGGGTGTAAGTGCTCGTATGTGAGGCACGCGGTGGAAGCGGCCCTGGCACCTGGAACGCTGTATAGCCAAGTGACTGGCGCGACACCCGATCTCCAAGGTACCACTGCCTGCCAAAGGCTGACTCAAGAAGCACCCTGCTGGCAGTAATGGCTCTACTCCTGGCCAAGTACTCAGGCTCTGCTCCTGCAACGCTCCATGGGTTCCAATTGATCTGCACACAGGTCAACGAACAATGGAAACACAATGGAATCAGTGACGACATTAAAGCAATGGAAAGAAGTACATATTTTGATTATGAGGGTTTTATGGTATACCTGTGAGGCTCTAAGCTCATCCAAGTACAACCTATAGGCGTTGAGGCTGCCTCTACCTTCCTTCAGCCCTATGTATTTCTTACTCCATACTAGTGCACGAGGGAGAGTGCTCAAGTCAGGGTGCTTGCATTGTGGCAGATACATCCGCAGGACCTCATAAGCCCAGAGCTGTTCAAATTCAAGCAGACATATGCGTCAGTCACAGGATATTATGCAAACATGTATGCAAACAGGCTATAGTAAATGGTAAACAAGTAATGCAAGTGCAATAGAAGTTGTGCTATGTTATTACCTCCCAGACTCTCCAATAGCCAGCGGTGCTTTTCCCTGTCCTCGACGAGTTGCCTAGAAACGCGTAAGCCGTGCCAAGCGCTGCTCCACCCCAGTCAAAGCGTGAAGCTGTCCTCAGATCCCTCAGGGCTGGCAAATAAGACACGCGCACTCTGCTACGCCTGTTTGGATACAGGGTAGCGCCGAATAGGTACAGTAGGTATGCTCTGGCCATTTGCTCTGCCTCCCGCTCTGTAGTCACCTTCTCCTTCAGGTACTTTGTGAACTGTTCGTACTTTGCCATCCCCTCTTCAATTTTGGGTGCATCACCCAGAAACCACTCCAATGCAACTTGGTCATTCTGAATGCCCGAGTCAAAAGGGATGGGCTCTCCTCCAACTCTCAACCCTGTGATCGCCGTAAAATCTGCAGGTGTCACTGTCATCTCTCCAGGGGGAAGGTGGAAGGTATTGGTAGTGTCCCTCGATCTCTCTGCAAGTGCCACCAACACAGCATGATCAATTCTGCTCCAAGTGAGAGTCCGTATGAACTCCCCGAAGCCTGCTGCATCCACTAAATCCCTCACCATTTGGGGTAAAGCCTCATACAGTACCAGGGATCTGCATGCACCCCTAAAGCCACGGATATCCCTCTGTGCTGCTCCCTCCTGTTTCAAGTACACAGACGAGCAACGTGGCAAAATGTTGGCATGCTTGGCTTTCATTTTCAAGTTCTAAGTAATCAATGATACTGTGTAACAACGGTTCTTTGGTTCGTGCTATTGCATGCGTGACCTGTCAGGGTCATGTCATCAGGCAACAGGGCGAATGTTAGCATACATGGCTTTCATTTTTAAGTTCTAGGTAATCAATGCAGCGGTGCGCCAACGATTCTTTGATTCAACTTATTGCATGCATGGCCTATCAGGGTTATGTCATGGAGATTCTGGCTTCAGTGCAGTCAGTATTAAGATGGTTGGTTCAAGTTATTATTTTACATGGCATGCATTCTACTTGGCATGCAATTCAGCGGTTCTACTATCGTGACTGAGCTACTTCATGGTTAGTTCAAGGTTTATTTCATGCTCTTCTATACAATCTACTAAACATGCAAGTAAAGCGGAAATTGAAGTACAAAGGGGGTTTTTCAGAAATTACCTCGGCCCAAGTGTTCGCAATGTGAATCTGAGGGTCCCTCAACACCGTCTCGTCGTCATACTCCGACCGCTGTGGTGTGTATGCTGAAAAGCCCGATGGTATCAATAGGTGTTGCATAGGGGGTGTGTATGTATCTGCTACATAGTCAGGCCGTCTCATGGCTGCCGCCTCGGCCACGGCTGTCACCCTAGGCCCCTGTGCCTCCTCTGCGGCCCTCTCCTTGGCCTCCATCTCTTGCAAAGGCTCCTCTCTATCCTTTCTCTCTCTCTCGGCCTTTTCCGCTGCCTCCCATGTAGTAATAGCCTGTGCTTGCTCCTCCTTGGCTTTCAAAACCATCTCACCAATTAGGGGATTTTCCTCCAAAAGTTTCGCTAGCATATCGTCGGGTAGGTGCTCGACAATATCTTGCTTTGTAACCGGTATGTGGCGTGATGATGTGACCGCCGACGCCGTTGGCCGGAATGCTACGTCCTGCTCCCTGTACTCAACGACGGGAACCTCAGTGGGCTCCTCCTCCTCCTCCGCAATAACAATACTCTTGCCTCTCGCCGGGTCCCTCGGCGGAGACCCATTCGGCCCGGGAACATCGCCCACGGCTCCGCTGCTCCCACCACCATCGGAACTTCCACCAACTATGGACAAACCCTCGGCCACTGTGCCCGAGCCTCCTGACTCAACGATGGACCCCACGGCCCCAGCCAGAACCGTCGTGCACAGATTCTCCTCCGTCGCGCGATCTTTCTCTGCGTCTCCAACCTCCTGCTGCTGGCCTGATCCGCCATCGCCGCCGCTCGCTACCACTGCACTGGTGCTTGTTACCACCTCCGTCGCCATCTAATCTCCACCTTGGCTCTCCATTGGACCTCCTTGGTCCTCGGGTTGATCAACGACCTCGCCTCCACTGCCTCCATCACCGTGGTCTGCCATGGGTGAGTTTTTTATGCGTGGGTTTATGATTTTTGGAAGAAAATCAAAGGTTTGGGAGGGTTTGTGGGAGAGTGATGAGTGTTTGAGGGGTTTTGAAACTGCTAAGAGCGGTTTCAGAAACGTCCCCATTGATATAACAGCGAAAACGAGCATGGGCCGGGTTTGGGCCGGTTCCAGATCCAAGCCCTGAGAGGCAAACCCTCACGCGCGGGTTCTTTATGCTCGCGCGATGGTGTGTTTGGGCCTCAGGCCCAATTCCCCAACAGTGCGGGCCCATTCATGCATGTCCCTATGGTTTCAGCCCATGGTGTGTTCCTATGGCTTTAAGACATTTTTTGGGGGTCTTTATGAATTGATACTTGTACACCGGAGCATTCCAAAACCCCAGCAGTGGTTCGCCCGCGCACGCCTAAGCAAAATTTCAATCAGCGACGATCCATCCGTCCGATTTCAATCAGCGACGATCTATCCGTCCAAATTCATCAGCGACGATCTATCCGTCCCAATTTCAATCAGTGACAATCCATCCGTCCAAATTCCAATCAGCAACGATCCATCCGTCCGATTTCAATCAGTAATCAGCGACGATCTATCCATCCAAATTCCAATCAGCGACGATCTATCCGTCCCAATTTCAATCAGCGACGATCCATTCGTCCAAATTCCAATCAGCGACGATCTATCCATCCAAATTCCAATCAGCGACGATCTATCCATCCCAATTTCAATCAGCAACGATCCATCCGTCCAATTTCATTCAGCAACGATCTATCTGTCCAAATTTCATTCAGCGACGATCCATCCGTCCACATTCCAATCAGCGACGATCTATCCGTCCGAATTTCAATCAGCGACGATCCATCCGTCCAATTTCAATCAGCGACGATCCATCCGTCCGATTTCAATCCAGCGACGATCCATCCGTCCAATTTCAATTCAACGATGATCCATCCGTCCAATTTCAATTTAGCGACGATCCATCCGTCCAATTTCAAGTCAGCAACGATCTATCCATCCAATTGGTGCACGGTATTTTTACATATTCGTCTACATCTTTCTTTTAATCAGGTTTCGGGTGGATTTGATGGGTGTCTAGAAATCTTTGACGTTACCCGTACCAGTCAATGATGCTCTGCGTGCCGTCAAAGAGGGACTACTGTAGACACCCCAATCCGAATCTCCTGATCGTTTTACGGTTTCTTGTTTCCCCGATGATGAAATCGGATTAAAAACAGACTTGAGATTGGAATGGTTTGAACTTTGTGTGTGTGGGACCTCCCTAAACCTTTTGAACCTCAGAAACCCTAAGTCAAGGATTGACCATCGTGCGTGCATTTGAAATACTGGCGCGAGGGTTTGGTGCCAGGTGTGGGTCAAAGTCAAACTGTTGACTGTTGACCCTCGCGTGACCTTTTGAACCATCGAGCGCGTGTTTGGAACCCTCGCGCGAGGGTTCTCTCCTGTCCCCATCACCTTTTTCCAGCTGGATTTTGTGATCATCAGGGGGTCTATGGGGCAATAGAACCCCGTTTTCCTCCAGAACAGCTGTTGGTGGCTGCGTGGTTGGCATTTCCCAATGTAACCCCCCCCCCCCCCCTTGTTGGCCACCTTCTCAACCAAGCTCTTGGCTGGCCAGCCTTGTTGGCTGGCTTCTAGGCCTAGTTTGCCATCACCCCTTGGCCTATAAATACCCCATTTGCTTCCAAAGCTAAGGGTGACAAAAGAAATATCAAGCAAAAAGGCTCATAAACCCCAACCACTCTTACAATCCTCTCACTTTTGTGTTCTACATACACTCATTTTCCAAGCTACACCACCTTGTTCAAACCAATTCAAAACAACTCAAGCAAAGGTATAAACATTTACCTACTTTCTGCTCTGATCCCTGAGGGGGGCTGACAGGGACAAGGCTGGTAATCAATACCAGTCCTGGCCCTAAAGTCAGCAAAGTTACAAGAAGCAGTGGAGAAGGAACCCTCGCGCGCTGGTTCCAAACTCTCACGCGACACTTCGTGTCTGTGTGATGATGAGCCATGTGGGGAAGGGTATCCTGATCTTTGCGTTCCATACTTAGTTCTTACTATTTTGAAGCATGTTTAGGCTTTTAGATCACTGTGCTGCATGAAAAAGTCATGATTTAGCTTAGTTTGTTGTATTATTTAGGTTAGAATGCCCTTGGGATGTTTTTGAGTGTGTTTCAGAACCCCAAGCATGCAAAGCAATTCCTGGAAGTCCAGTCAGAACCCTCGCGCGTTGGTTCTCAATGCTCGCGCGATGGTTCTCTATTTTCCAGTGGTTGCCCTTGCATGGCAACTAAGGCTTAAAGCCTCTGTTTATTCACCCCCACTGTTTAGGGGTTGTATTTCAGTTTGTTTGGCTTCTGTTTGATTTAATTTGTAATAATTATCTACATTCCAGTACATATATAACTGCTTGGTTTGCCCCCTGGGTGAGCACTGGTCCTTCAAGAGCCCAGAAGGGGATCAAAATCCAACCTGTGGTGGGAACAAACACTCGCGCGAGGGTTTAGAATTGTTGCGCAATGGTTCTTTGCATGCACGTAGATCCATGCATACAAAGTTGGCCATGGTGCAAGGCATGCCTAAGCCTTGTGCAGTGTTCTTGATGTTCTGATCAGAGGGTTGGGTTTTTATCCCATTTTTCATAGTATTTCATCCATCCATGCTTAAATATAAACACATCTTGCAAAACGTGTTACAGTTTTAAATCCCCGATTAGCTGTTGCCCGCCCTAATTGGCTAAAAATTGGGTAAAAAGAAGAAGAATCACAAAAGTTTTCACAAAATGCCTAAGTAGAGACCGATCTCCGAATTGGGCGAGAGGGGTGCCTTAAAACCCTTCCCCTCTCGTAACCTGGCTCCCGAACCCAGATAAGGTTATGACGGACTGGTTCCTTCACTTTTTTAAATCAAAAAGTGCAGTAGGTGCTTCGAAATACGGTTCCTTGGGTGTCGGACCTCAAACCCGAGTGGCGACTCTGTATTTTGCGAGCGCCTGCTTCTCCGCTCGCGCTCCCTCGATTTCCGGGCCGCTTTGGCAAAACGGGGAACGAAATCCTCATTTTCCAAGGGCATGCTGCCCAATTTATTTTCTAACCTTATCTTTTACTTTTCTTCCTTCAGGCTAGCCAGGCTGCTCTGAAGGCCTTTGGCAAGGCCACAAAGGTTCAAGCCGAGCAGGAGCGTTACCGCACTGACCGAGATTCTTACTGAATGAAATTCAGGGTCTTGGAGACACAATTGACAGAAACAGATGTCGAGGTTGAAAAGCTGAAGAAGGAGCTTGCCGAGGCAAAAACTGCTGCTGCTGCGGCCGAAGCCCAGGCCAAGAAGCTGAAGGAAGAGAAGAGGGAGAAGATGAAGGTGGCTGATGCGAAGGGGTACGAGGCCGGTATCAAGCGTGCCGCGCTAGAGTATACCCAGATAGCACACAAGATGGTAAATGATGAACTCGAGGCTCGGCTACCTGGCTTCTTCACGCTAGGCTACTCTACTGGTGCCGAGGCTATGGCCGGAGTGATGGTGATTCATCCAGGCTCAAGCTTTCTGAAACAACTTCCTGAGCCGATCATTCCAGATCTGGAGCTACCGTATACTGAGGAAGAGTGCGCGCCACTTCCTCCCGAGGAGGATGAAGACGAAGAAATGGAAGAGGGTAGTGGTAAGGAGAAGACCGCTGAGGGTGGGGTGCAGACTGTAGACACCCCAATTTGGCCTAACGATTATTTCAACTCCCACCTTGGGACCATCCCGATGATGATACGGATTCGATGATTGCTGATTGCTTTTTGATGAAACCCATGGACTTATGGTACGAACTTTGAGCCACTTAGAGGACCCAATCCAGAGCCAAATAGCCTTTCAGACAGAAATATAGTGTGTTAGGAAAATCCATCGACCGGCCGCAACATCGATTTCACGACCTCAACATCCATTCCTCACCCGAGCAACCTGTTGCACCCAAAATCTCCCTAAGAGATCGAAGCCTCGGCCGCCAGATCAATGGCTCGGCCGCTACATCCATTTCCAGGCCGTGACATCCTTTGCTCGGCCGCCAGATCGGCCTTTTTCCAGACTCTCGAACCTTCTGTCGGTTGATCGATCCACCGCCTCTCCGATGCGTTCGGGCTACGTTCAGGGATTACGTTGAAGAGTTCGAGTTACAATGCAAATGCAATTGTAACCCCGTGATTTGATTGGACAAAGTGTGTCATCCCTTTGCCTATATAAAGAGGCCTTTGGCCTCCGAAAATAGGGACCACAATACAACGAAAATCCTCTATACACATTCAAGCCACGAAATTCTGGCTATACACTCCCAAAAACCCTCTCTGCAAAAGCCCCAACCTTCCATAGGCGGCCATCAATCAGACGATCCAACCCCGGAGTTCAAACCCTAGCCCTAGGGTTTCGTCCAAGAAGCAATCAATCAGTCAATCCCGATCGATCCGAAGCAATCAAGCAACTGAGGGATCAAGGTGGTGAGGCCCAACGGCCTCTGGTTTGGCTTATTTATCGTATTCGTCTTTAATTTTAATGTTTTGTTAGATCGTTAAACTTTCTGTCTGGTGTGAGGAAGAACACCAGCCGAGGCTTCAATGCCTCGGCCGGTATATTGATCTCGATGTGATCCTCGCCGCGACATCCATTCGCCGGCCGAGTGATCGATCTGCTGGCACAGCTTTGATTTGTTTACTGCTTTCTGACGCATGCTTATTTATTGTCTCGGCTCACCTTATTAACTGTTTAAGGCATAAAAACAGACTGTGTGTATGGATTAAATAAAGCATCTATATGTCTTATGTTGAATGATTATGGGCTAGCCTCACGGCTAGGCAGAGAGGGGTGCCTAACACCTTCCCATTACTGTACTTTTGGCTTCCGTATCCAGAATCTCTATCTGTTTTCCTAGCTTTAACAAACTAGGTGGCGACTCTGTTTTGATGATAACCGCTATCATGTGGCGATGCCTCTAGCCATGGAAGTATCCACGATCTTGGTTTATGAAGCGAGCAACCGATTGAGCGAACACAGTGATGATACAACTGTATGGCGATGCCCCGTCTGGGAGGTGTCTACAGTTTTCTGGCGACTCTGCTGGGGATATGAGAGCCATAACTAGAAAGTTCAACATAAGACTAATACATGCCTTATTTAATTCATTTATCATATGCATCGAGCAGGCAAGCCTCGTTGAGTTCACCTAATATCCCGGCATGACACGGGCTATGTTAGGGGTTCCAGCAAACTCCACAGTCACTTGTACCTTTTGGTATATCAAAAAGGGAATCACCCAATTACCGCCTATGATGGGCTGGTGAAAGGATTGGTGCCCTTTGACAACGGAGCACCCTGAGACTACCTAAAACCTTTCATGTGTTAGAAAGCCATAGAACTTATCAAACTAAGACAGGAACCTACAGGATAGGAACCTACCTGCATTTTGCTTCCAAGTTCTTCCTTACACCTTGTATATGTTGTTTTAATAGCTCTTTCTGTGCAGAAGGGTTGGGGCATGAACTAAGAGCCCTAACTCTTAAGTCTTTATAACTAAGCACTGAGGCATGCCATTGCCTGCAAGGTATGTTTTTGGCATCTTGAAAGCATCATTGCTTACTTAACATTCCCGCTTTACTTAAAGCACCGCGAAGCATGGATTTCTAGAACGAAATCAAACACTGGCTGTCCCACCGACAATTGAACTAGGGGTTGCTCTAGCAATCTTTGCCTTGCGAGGCTAAAGGAAAGAGGGGGTGTAAAGTAGTAGAGCAGATTATGGATGATTATATGCAAAGTCGAAGATATTATGGATAGAACTTGCAATACTTATTTCTCCATGAATGATTCAGCATGACAAGTGTAGGACTTTAAGTCCTACTTTCAAATCAACCTAGCAACCCATCTTTCAAAATTCAAAATTTTGAGCATCCTTACTGCAACGAGTTGGTAAAATTTAGGAGTTTGTCAATGTGCTGACAAGTAATCATAGGAATCCCAATTACCTCGATCATGTTTTGAGAAAGAAGAAAAAACTTGTTGAATGAGTTTCTGAAAGACGTACCTCAATGTGTTTTGGTGAAAATAAGTTTTGATAAGCACTTACTAAAAAAATAAATAAATAATCCAAAGCTGGTAAAAGGTCGTGTTAGCATTATGTGGAATGAAGGAATCTTCCCTAATCAAGAATTGAAAGAACTTTCAAAATGTTTTGCAAAACCTGATCTAATCCTCAAATGACAAGAATTGTGGAACATTCAAATAGCCGTCAGCACTGCGATAAAACTCTAAGTCTACTTTCTGTTGTGGGCATCTGCTCAGCTTTTTCGGTCTGTCTTATAGTAGGATCTTCTTAAGTGACATGCAGTATTTGTAAACAACGAGTCTTAAGAATCATCCATATCAAAAATTGCTGGCTATCTATGGTATCCCATATACTCATGCATAGAAACAAAATGTTATACATGACTCATCCATAATCTGTGAAAGTAGCTATGGTGCTATATATATCATTTTGTTTGTCTTTCTCTAACCATGCAGGGGACGAAACCAAAAGAGGAGTTCATCACTCTTATTTCTTCTCATAGCACATTGCATGACCCTGTGCTAACATCGAGTATCATTTGGTTAAACCACCCCATCATGCTAGATTTGCATTTTAAGGGCAATAAGTGTGTTTAATGTGTGCACTGCATAGACACTTGATTTTAGACATCTCAACCTGAACGTAACTAAGTTCTTGCTTTTCTTAAATTTTGGGTTTTGTCTAAGACGTGACAACAATGGCTGACGAGAAGATTGAAGCTCTGGCTGCTAAGGTTAATATATTGGTTGAATCAATGGCTGCCCTGACCACCATTGTTCACAGTTTGCGAAGAAGCTCTCCACAAGCTCCACCTCCATCTCCCCCTGCTAGATGGACCGAGAAAACAGTTCAAAAGGAAATTCATCTTGCCAAGAAAAGACAAGGAAGAACAATGATGAACCTACAGGCTCAACATATGGAACAAGTCGAGGGAGAAATCACCAAATCCAAAAGAAGCCGCCCCAACCATACCATTGTCACCAATGCCAACAGTGCTATGTTTCCACTAAATTCATCCCAAAGCACCCCTACTCACCAGAACCCCACTTCCAGAAATCCTAAACGTCGTGCACTCTGCCACCGCCAAAATCTTAACTCATCCCCATCTCAAGCCCTGGCTACTCTGGTCGAACAAGGACTCCTTGAACCTTTAAAAACTCAATCACCTCACCCACCATTTGGCCCAAACTATGATCCTACTAAGCACTGTGCCTACCATCAGATTTTTGGGCATGAAACTGATCATTGCATCCAATTGCAACATGATATCCAAGAACTCATTGATCAATGGGTGTTCCAGCCAAATTGAATGTTTAAGCGGCAACAGCCAAGTCTGTCACGTCTTAGTCTAAATGTCGAGTCAATGTTTTAGCACAATCTGAGTCTTGGGTTTATTTTCTTTTAGGAGTTTGAGTCTTGAGTTTATTTTCTCTTAAAATTAAAGTCATTTTGTTCATCATGATTTTTGACTAGCTTTTTGCACTCGATATGAAATGTGAATCTCTTCCAAAATGAGAAATCTCCTTAGACTTGAACTACGAATGGCCTGATTCTCTTTTTGGGATACGTAGACACCTTATGGTCGGCCACAATTTTCAAACTATTTTCCCATGTGCTGAGTTGCTGCTATAGAATGTTCATGATAACGTTAGAAGTTGAAAAACGATCCTTAGGGATTTCAAAGTGATATCATGATATCTTTTTGAAACATATTATAAATCACTCAAGTTGTCAAATGCTAAGAACGAGTTTTGAAATCTATGATCCATGTCATTTTTGTTGGGCTAAGAAGGAGTCAAAACGTTTCTGCACCCTCGCGGAATTCATTTGCAAGCAAATCATGCTGTATGAAGAGTAGTAAAAAGGAGGAAGAAGAGGAAGAATGAAAAACAAAGAAAAAGAAAGGGAGTGAGCTCGCTAGATTGAAAACCCGCAAGGGCGGTCTAGGCAAAAGTTAGAGCACAAACAAAGTGAGAAATTCGCCGTGTTTCCATACATCTGCTATGTGTCTCAAAGGATTCGCTTGGTTAAACATCGAAGCTCTTAAATCTCTTGGCTAGGATTCCTGTCACTTTGTCATATGTTTCAAGATGAAGAAAGGCATTCATTTCTCTATCCCAAACACTTATCCCTTGCTAACCACGTCGAGCCTCTGGATAATCTTTTTGAAAAGCATGCTAGGCAGCCATCCCCTACACTGGGGCAAATACAAAAAAATAAATAAATAAATAAAAATAAAAATACAAGGAGAGATGAAAGAAAAATCAAAGAATGAGCACCCCGTCATACAAGGGGCATTTTTAAGGAAACAACTCTTCCAATCCATGCAAAGGCCATTTTTGAAGAAATTAACTCTTTCATACAAAGTGATGGCAAGAGACAGCAAGAGTTGATAAAAATGTTGAAGATGGCTACTAGCTTTTAAAACCCAAGCATAAGTAGAAATTAGGTTTGAGCCTTTACATCCGCTTCTTTCTCAAACCAAAACCCAAGCCTACATTATGGTCCATAACAAAGTCCTTTCAGATTGAGAAATATGACTTAGTAGCAAGGTCCTAGACACTAGGGGGCATCACCAATGTGGAACTTAGCACGAAGGGCAAAAATCCTGAAATTTGCATCATCTTGGCAAATCAAACAACATGGAGAGTTACGTGAGACAAGGGGGTATGCCTATGTTTCCCTTTAAGCACCTCTCTCAAAAGTATCCAACCTCTTATATGGGTCTCAGTGGGCGCTTATCAATCCAACTCAAGTCAACCAAATCAAAGTTCAAAGCAACAAACTCACCTAATTGACTAGGGGCATAGGTTTGCAAAATAGTTCTATATCTTTTGATGATTGAATGACGTAAGTGTGGAGCATGGATGGAATGATATGACCTTGAAGTCCTCGAGGAAAAGCTTTCAAAGTTAATTTTATCCTAAACATTCTTGACACAGCAATACAAGCACAATTGCTTTTACAAATTTTCGAGGAGATAAAATGAGTTTCTCATTTCATGATGAGTGTAGCTACATGGGCCCTTGGTCAAACAATATTTTCAGCAGTGTCACCAGACACTTAACTGGTTTAAAGTCATTCTTGGTCTCCTTAAATCAAAGAGAAGCATTAGCTTAAATGCTCGAAAGTTGAGATGTCCAGAATACATTGTGGAATTGTTTGCATATCATTATCACCCTGTCCTTTGCATCCTAGTATTTCATGCGTATGTCATTATGGCTGCTTAATGGAAGTAGTTGTCTTGATTGCACGAGCTAACCCCAAGTGTGAGTTGTTCTTATGCTCAAGCAAGGCAGGTTCATCAAGGCATCATGGCTATCATCTCTATACAAGAAATAAAGGGCAACCAAGGGATGCACTGTAACGTCTACCTCCCTGCCAACACACTTAAAGAAAGCTCAGCTTGAGAAGCGTCATATCCTGGGGGAACACCTCAACTCTTTTGTGGAATGCTGTCACACAGCACTGTCAAGGGCATGCCAAGATCTCCGCCAAACAGAAACATTTCACTCACATTCATTATTATTTACACCGCATGCTAGGGGCAATAAGATCATTGTCATCATGCACGACTGAGCTAGGGTCAAGCATTCATGGCCTAAACAGGGGGCTTGCGTTTCTTTTTAAATACTCCAAATTAACATGCCTATGTGTTGCATTGCAATCTATGTCACCCAAAATCGTTCAAGCTTTTGAACTAGGGTTCTTCAAGTGTAGTGGTCCTTGACAGTCAGCATAAAAGGACTTTGGCCTGTGGTCGACTCCAAGCCTGTTGCATGATATTTTCCTATCCATTGCTGTTTTCTAAACTATTCAAATGTGGATTGCAGGATTCTCTTGGATTTCTGTCCTTGAAGCGATCAGGATCAACCACATCAAGCTGTGTGTCTATAACTGACAAAGCTAAGTCAAAGAAGCTGGAAGATAGCTTCATAACTAGTCCTGAGCCAACTCTACAATTGGCACCATATCAGCAACATTAAAGTGGCTTCGCACTTTGCATCTCCAAAGCTCCTTGCTTCATGCTTTCATCTCCATATCAGCAACTCTACACTCAGACAGCCTCGCGCTCAGCAGTTCTAAGCCAACAGCCAACAAGAAAAAGCACCTGCATGAAGCTCACAATAACCTAGTACACACTTCAGCTCTTCAAAAGGCATTCGTGTTACTGAAGCTCTCCAGAAGGCATTTGTGTAACCAGCTTCCAGAAAGCATTCAACCTCCGGAAGGTACCCCATTAATGGAGGCGATGGAAATCTCTCAAAACAAGTCGAATTTGCCAAAGGAGGCGATGGAAATCTCCTAGAGCGTATGTGTGAATCACCTCGTCAGTCAAGGTGATGAAAATCTGTGAAGGCCATAATAGCCGAAGCATTTCACAAGCCTTATGGCATTTTGGGTCAACAAGTCGACAGAATCGAAGTGGAATAGGGTCAAGATCTAGCCTTGGGGGGAGTCCCGAGCATACTCAGAACTAGCCTTGGGGGGAGTCCCGAGCATACTAAGAACTAGCCTTGGGGGGAGTCCCGAGCATACTAAGAACTAGCCTTGGGAGGAGTCCCGAGCATACTCAGATCTAGCCTTGGGGGGAGTCCCGAGCATACTCAGAACTAGCCTTGGGGGGAGTCCCGAGCATACTAAGAACTAGCCTTGGGAGGAGTCCCGAGCATACTCAGAACTAGCCTTGGGGGGGAGTCCCGAGCACACTCAAAACTAGCCTTGGGAAGAGTCCCGAGCATACTCAGAACTGGCCTTAGAAGCATTCCAAGCAAGAAGAACAAATTAAACCCCGTGGAAGATGGAAGATGGAATATTCAACAACTCAACAGACTCACTACTCAACAACGCCATTGTGGGCTCCCGCGCCCGAAAAGCGCTAACTCGAAGAGTCGCCACCCGGATTTTTGAGATGGATGATCCGAGAAACCGAGAGCTTGATTTGAAAAAGAAAGGCTTTTGGTCTAGCGAAAACGTTGAGATTTTGGATCCGGGAGCCACGTTACGAACGGGGAAGGTTTTGTTGAAAAAGCACCCCGCTCGCCCGGTAAAACCGGTCTCTACTAAGCATTTTAAATGGGGGATTTAATATCATTTGAAAAACTTAACTTTAAAACATATACGGGAAAGGGACACGGGATTAAATATAACACCTTGGCGTGCTTGTGGTGCGAACTGTACAGTATGAAATGGATGAGCAATGTACAGAAAATGAAATAACAACATCACAACAGACTGTCAATACCACAAGAGGTGCCGCGCGATACACCGGATGCATCGCACGGTACAACCAACGTACCGTGCGGTACACCTGTCTGCACATTCCAGAATCAGTTTGCTTTTACATGATAGAACAACCCATAGGTCCGCAAAATAGTTTGTTATATTTTCCGAATCTTTGAAAAATGATTTATGAGACCCATTTGTTTATCTTATCATGTAAAATAATGTTAAAAGCTTTTTGGAATATTGAAAGAACTCATGAAGTAAAAAAAAAAGACTTTTAGCATGAAACTTGAATCTAGAATGTACCCGCACGATCTTTAAGCAATATTAGTCAAAATATGAAAAGAAAATGCAAAAAAAGAAAAGAAAAAGAAAAGAAAATAAAGATTTTGAATGTAAAGCTCGTTTGAGACCCAAGCTCGGTATAGAAAGACCGAGAAAGGTCTCGATCGGCTCCCCTCAAGGCTAAATGTGGGTTAGCCCAAGGAAATGGATTTATACCTTTTGATCGAAGCTTGGATGTGCTTGAAGGTGGAGGAATGGAAGTTGATTTGGATTGAACTTGAAAGATTTGAGAGCAAATGGGTGTAGAGAGAGAGAGAGATGTGTATAGTGGTGGTGGGTGTAAGAAGTTGTAGAGAGAGAATCAAAAGAGAGTATTTTTAGAGAGAGAGAGAGTGAGAGCCAAAAAAAATGGCATAGTAACTTTACTTGGAGTTGAAGGGGTACTTCTCAACTAGAGAGGGGGTGTATTTATAGGCAAAAAGATACTTGGAGAGCACCCAAAGAATGAAAAAAACGTGAGAAATGTGCTCTGCCCAATCAGCTGACGCGCATGGGAATCTGTCAGACGCTCCTCCTGAATGCCGCGCGATGGAGTGATTTTTGAATTAAATTGCCGTGCGGTGAAGTGATTTTTGAATTTTCTGAGGTGCCGTGCGCCCTTCTCAGGTGCCGTGCGCCCTTCTGAAGTGCCGTGCGGTTTGTGAGTCAGCACAACACACCGAATTTCGCGAGGGCGCCGGACACTCCGAACTCGGATTTGGACGCTGTTTCGGAGCGTTGGAAAGCTCGTCGAGTCCTCTTTCTAACCCAATTGGTTTCACTCAAAGACATTTTGTACATTGAAATGTGTGCCCATTTTACCCTCAGTGTGTCATGGAAAAAGTTGTTTTGACAAAGTAAACGCATCTTTCTCTTTTGCAATTGAACCGGGGGCCACCCTACATGGTTGAAAAGGGGTTTTCTTGAGGTTAAAGAAGGAGTAGCAAAGGAGCAACAATCCAAGCCTCGAAGGTATATTTTTCCTTATTTCATCATCGGGGAAACTTAAAGATTATTTGAAGGTCCAGATTGGGGTGTCTACAGTAGTCCCTCTTTAACGGAACTTAGGAACCATTGTTTGGTATAAGTGACGTTAAAGATTAGACATCCCAATCCATCAATCCAAAGTTTTTAAGTCAAATGCAAGAATGCAATAAAGGTGGTCGCGCTCATGGAGCTGCCTACGTACCCCGTTGTAGGGATCAGACCAACGTAGTTCAGTTGGGACGATGCAATGTGAAAAGACAAGTCCCAGAGGACAAAACCGTGCAGAGAAAAACAATAGAGTGCTTGTGGTGTGGTGTATCATGCAAAACATCGTTGAAAAACTTGAGACAAGCCCTCGGGAGGCGAAAATCTAATTTTGAATTTTTGAGACGAGCCCTCGGGAGGCGAAAATAGAATTTTGAATTTTTGAGAAGAGCCCTCAGGAGGCGAAAATTGAATTTTGAATTTTTGAGATGAGCCCTCGGGAGGCGAAAATTGCATTTTGAGTTTTTGAGACGAGCCCTCGGGAGGCGAAAATTGAATTTTGAAAGAGACTTTGAGTTTGAATAGCTTGAATTTTGAAAGAGACTTGAATTTTGAATTGCTTGAATTTGAATAAAGACTTGAGTTTGAATGGCTTGAATTTTGAAAGTGACTTGAATTTTGAAGAGTTTGAATTTTGAAGGAGACTTGGATTTTGAAGAGCTTGAATTTTGAAAGAGACTTGAGTTTGAATGAAAGAAACTTGAATTTTCGAAGAGACCGGAAATTGAATTTTGAAGAGCTTGATTTTGTGAAAGTGGTTTGAACTTGAAGAACTTGGCATTCGATTGAGACAATACATGACTGATGATGCAAATTGATATGTCAATGAATGTCACGTAAGCATGCAAAATTAATGCAAGTATGACAAAAGTGAGTCCCGGAGGACGAGGTGCTAAACAAAGTGAAATCCGAAATGACAAAGTGCAGCCCCAGAGGACGAAGTGCAGATAGAGTGCGAGTCCCGGAGGACAAAGTGCTAGACAATGTGAAGTCCCAGAGGACAAAGTGCTGATAGAGTGCGAGTCCCGGAGGACAAAGTGTGAGACAAATTGCAGTCCCGAAGTGCAGATAAGGTGCAGTCCCAGGGGACAACGTGCAGATAGAGTGCGAGTCCCGGAGGACAAAGTGTTAGATAGAGTGCATTCCCGAACCACAGCTTGAGAAACTAAAAGAAAAAAGGATCCCAGGTCTCGGTTAGACCATAGCCAGAGAAACGAAGAGACTTTAGGTGCGTAAGACCGTAATTTGAGAAACTAAGAGGCTTTTAGGTCGGTTAGACCGTAGCCTTAGAAATCAAGAGGCTTTTAGGTCGGTTAGGACCGTAGCCCGAGAGACGCCAAGTGGCTTTTAGGTCAATTAGACCGTGACTCCTGAGAGACTAAGAGGCTTTTAGGTCAATTAGATCATATCTCGAGAGACGAAGAGGCTTTTAAGTCAATTAGACCGTTAGTCTGAGAGACGAAGAGGCTTTTAGGTCATTTAGACCAGAGGCTTGAGAGACGAAGAGGCTTTTAGGTCAATTAGATCATAGCCTGAGAGACGAAAGGGCTTTTAGGTCAATTAGACCGTAGTCTGAGAGGCGAAAGGGCTTTTAGGTCAATTAGACCGTGACCCCTAGAGACGAAAGGGCTTTTAGGTCAATTAGATCGTGAGCCCGAGAGACGAAGAGGCTTTTAGGTCAATTAGACCGTGAGTCAGAGAGACGAAGAGGCTTTTAGGTCAATTAGACCAGAGTCTGAGAGACGAAGAGGCTTTTAGGTCATTAGACCAGAGCCCGAGAGACGAAGAGGCTTTTAGGTCATTTAGACCGTGACGCTTGAGAGACGAAGAGGCTTTTAGGTCAATTAGACTGAGTCTGAGAGACGAAGAGGCTTTAGGTCAATTAGACCGTGACCCCGAGAGACTAAAGGGCTTTTAGGTCAATTAGATCATAGCTCGAGAGACGAAAAGGCTTTTAGGTCAATTAGATCGTAGAGCCTTAGAGACGAAGAGGCTTTTAGGTCAATCAGATAGCCCGAGAGACAAGAGGCTTTTAGGTCAATTAGACCAGAGTCTGAGAGACGAAGAGGCTTTTAGGTCATTTGCACCGAGAGAGACGAAGAGGCTTTTAGGTCAATTAGACCAGAGCCCGAGAGACGAAGAGGCTTTTAGGTCAATTAGACCAGAGCCTGAGAGACGAAAGGGCTTTTAGGTCAATTAGATCATAGCCTGAGAGACGAAAGGGCTTTTAGGTCAATTAGACCAGAGCTGAGAGAGAAAGGGCTTTTAGGTCAATTAGACCGTGACCCGCGAGAGAAAGTGGCTTTTAGGTCAATTAGACCAGAGCCTGAGAGACGAAAGGGCTTTTAGGTCAATTAGACCGTGGCTGAGAGACGAAAGGGCTTTTAGGTCAATTAGACCAGAGCTCCGAGAGACGAAGGGCTTTTAGGTCAATTAGACCGTGACCCCGAGAGACGAAGGGCTTTTAGGTCAATTAGACCAGAGCTCCGAGAGACGAAGGGCTTTTAGGTCAATTAGACCAGAGGCTTGAGAGACGAAGAGGCTTTTAGGTCAATTAGACCAGTCTGAGAGACGAAGAGCCTTTTAGGTCATTTAGACCGTAGTCGAGAGAGACGAAGAGGCTTTTAGGTCAATTAGACCAGAGTCTGAGAGACGAAGAGGCTTTTAGGTCAATTGCAGCCGTAGTCTGAGAGACGAAGAGGCTTTTAGGTCATTTGAACCTAGCCTGAGAGACTAAGAGGCTTTTAGGTCAATTAGATCAGAGCCCGAGAGACGAAGAGGCTTTTAGGTCGGTTAGACCGTGGGCTTGAGAGACGAAGTGGCTTTTAGGTCGGTTAGACCATAGCTCCCGAGGGACTAAGAGGCTTTTAGGTCAATTAGATCATAGCCTGAGAGACGAAAGGGCTTTTAGGTCATTTAGACCGTAGTCAGAGACGAAGAGGCTTTTAGGTCAATTAGACCGTAGCCCGAGAGACGAAAGGGCTTTTAGGTCATTTAGACCGTAGCCCGAGAGACGAAGAGGCTTTTAGGTCAATTAGACTGTAGCCCGAGAGACGAAGAGGCTTTTAGGTTTTAGGTCGGTTAGACCGTAGCCCGAGAGACGAAGAGGCTTTTAGGTCAATTAGACCGTAGCCCGAGAGACGAAAGGGCTTTTAGGTCATTTAGACCGTAGCCCGAGAGACGAAGAGGCTTTTAGGTCAATTAGACCGTAGCCCGAGAGACGAAGAGGCTTTTAGGACATTTAGACCATAGCCCGAGAGACGAAGAGGCTTTTACGTCAATTAGACTGTAGCCCGAGAAACTAAGAGGCTTTTAGGTCAATTCGACCGTAGCCCGAGAGACGAAGAGGCTTTTAGGTCAATTTGACCGTAGCCCGAGAAACTAGGAGGCTTTTAGGTCAATTAGACCGTAGCCCGAGAGACAAAGAGGCTTTTAAGTCAATTCGACCGTAGCCCGAGAAACTAAGAGGCTTTTAGGTCGGTTAGACCGTAGCCCGATTGACCGAGATGCTTAGATCCTTTTGACTGTAGCTCGATAGATAAAGAAGCTTTTGGTCCTTTTGACCATTGCTTGATAACAAAGAAGTTTTAGGTCCTTTTGACCATTGCTTGATAAACAAAGAAGTTTTAGGTCCTTTTGACCATTGCTTGATAAATAAAGAAGTTTCGGTCCTTTTGACCACCGCTTGATTGAATGAGAAGCTTAGGTCCTTTGGACCGTCGCTCGAGAGACTAAGAAGCGTTAGGTCTTTTGGACCATAGCTCGATTAAATGAGAAGCTTAGGTCTTTTGGACCGTCGCTCGAGAGACTAAGAAGCGTTAGGTCGATTAGACCGTAGCTTGGTTGATTGACTTTTGGACAACATTTGAGATTCGCGATTTGGCACTTGACGACAACGATGACAACATTCCTTTTTTTGAAAAATAGGGGACACATCTAATTACCCTTTTTGCTTTACTATCTTTGGCCGGTGACTGATATCTTGGATTTTGGGCTAGAATTCGCTTGCGTTGAGGGCTTGAATCTGAGTTGGAGTTTGTTTTTGGTCAGGGCTCGAGCTTTGGACTGAAACTTTCCTTTGATCAAGGCTTGAGCTTTGGGCTGGAGTTTGTGCCAGAGTTTTGAAGTTAGGCATACGCAAGCCTCTGTAGATGACATCGAGTTGTGGTGCCCCAGCGAATGACGAACCCCAGTTCTGATGGTTTTGACAAGCAATTGTCCAAGCGCAGTCCAGGCTATGGTTTCACTCGGGTATTAACACTCTCCTTTTGCGCTCTAAATTTTGCCTAGTACCGCCCTTTCGGGTTTTCGGTCTAGCGAGCTCTTTTGATTAACTGCCTTAACTTTTGCCGCCCTTGCGTGTTTTCAACCTAGCAGGCTTTTGCTCTAATTTTTGCTTGGGTCTGCCCGCCCTTGCGGTTTTCAGCCCAACGAGCTTCTCTCAGGGGTGTATTTTTCCATGCGTTGAAATGACTTCCACGAGTCGAGAATTGACAAAACTGAGATGACGCTTTTGACTTTTGGTAAAATGAGTGGATTTTGACAAACTACGTTGACGCAAATGAAGGAGAGAAAGACAAACCGACTTTCGAATGGAGTCCCTGATTGGACGAAAAGTTTGACTATTTGAAATGGCAGACATGCCCAGGTTCTCGGAATTCTCGTTTTGGAATTTCAAAATTATTTCACTCCATCAATTGATTTTCATTCAAATCATTCAACTTTGTTTTGTCAAAACACGAGAGTTTTTATCATGAACCGTGCCCCAGGTTGATGACCACAATTTGAATTTTTGCTTTGGGCAATGCTTTGACTTTTTCTCCATGTATTGACTTTCGATCATGCCTCTTAACGCCTAGGGTTCTTGCTATCAAGTTGCACTTTCCAATCTGAAAGGACTTTTTGGGTTGTAATGCGGGCCATGGTTTGGGCTTAACAAAGAATGGACAATTGGCTCAAAAATTTCACTTTCTTTTGGGTTTTCAAAGCTAGCAGCTATCTTTGAATTGTAGGTGCCTTCTTTTCATTTTTCATTTGCTTTCTCGTGCCTTTAATGCCTTCCAGTGTGTTCGGCACGTTTCATCATGTTGATGGTTTGAATCTTGATGTGTTTGGCACTTTCACTCTTTTGATACTTTGAATTTCAATATTTCTTCTGGCACTTTTATTTTTCATTTCACCTCGATGCGGGGGATAGCTGGCTAGCTGGGATTCAAATAAAAAATTTGATTGGGGCTCAAAAGGGGCATCAAAGGATATATCTTTATGCGTAGGATGAAAGAAACGATGGCCTTTCTTCATTCTGGATTGCGCAACCTAACAATTGAATCCTAGATGCTCCATTGAGAGGCTTTTGTTTGCATGCTCTAACTTTTGTCTAGGTCGAATTTTGAAGTTTTGACCTAGCGAGCCTTTTCAGAGTCACGACTTCGCTTCTTAGAATGAATATAGCATCGGGAAGTGGCCCCTTGAAATTCTTCTTCTTGCTTGAGATGAGGGTTCAATCAAAAATCATCTCGTGTTTTGAAGTGATTATCATGATTCTCAACTGATGGTAGAAAACAATTTCGAAGCCTTGAGTTTATTACAGAAATGTGACGTTCAAGAGACAGCAACTGATCCACTAGGGGTTGACTCAAAAGACCATGACCGAACATTGGGATTGACTTGAATGCTCGTGACCGGGCCTCAGGATGAGGCTGCCTACGTATCCTATAAAGGAATCAGGTCACAACGTAGTTCAGGCTCGTGAAACTGACACTTTTTTTTTTTGACTCTTACAGACAAAGACACAACAGTGAAAGCATGAAAGACTCGAGGTACAAACTGACTTCAAACACAAAGATGATTATTTAGAGGACAAAGACTCAGAACTTGAAAACTCCCGGACTCGTGGAAGGTCAGACCGTTTCATGGCTCTTGATGATTTACCCTTCTTTGCTGAAAAAGGCGGCATTGATGCAAGGATTACGCTTGGACATGATGTCTGGCTGTGGTGGAGGGATGATTCTGTCATCGATGAGGTCTTGAATCTTGTGACGGAGATGAATGCATTCATCCGTAACATAACCGGACATTTGATGGAAGGTGCAGAAGGCATTTGGGTTGTGATTTGCTGAAAGTTTTTAAGGTAAAGGAGTTTGGGGGAGTGGCTTGATGAGACCAGTTTTGAGGAGCTTTTCATAAACCAGGGATTGAGGTTCAGGGAAATGGGAAAAAGCCCTCCTTGGTTTGGTTCTGCGACTGAGTTGAGGGTTCATGGTGGCGCCCGTGGTGCCCCTACTTACTTTACAACTGTATAGCCTTCTGCTATCAACGGGACAAACCCTTTTGCCTCTGGGATTGATCTCATGTACTTCTGCTGAGACAATATGCATGTCAGCACTGGTTTCGATCAAGGGTCCAGTATCTTCCTTCGGATGAGCCCTAGCATCATGAATTTCAACCAGGCCCTTGAACATTTCTGAGAGCTTCACTTTTGAGAAAAGTTTGCCAGCCCTGTCAGCCCCTAGGTTCCCAACATCATCATTCAGTCCCGCATTTGTGCTCGGGATTATGGAGGTTAAAAGGTTGACCAGCCCTTGGACCAGGGTTAGCATATTGTCCATTTTCTGACTCATTTCCTCCACAGTCTTTTTCAGCTCATTCAATTCTGTTTGCCCTGCCATTGAGGTGATCGGAGAATGCGGTGTGGTTTTGTGTAGGATGGGTGACTCAGTACTGACAGTAAAGCAAAAATTGAATTTTAGATGAGTCCCAGACGCTTTTTTTTTTTTGAAAAAGAAAGAACATGTCATGTACGTGTCGTCGATCTTGATGTTGTCCTAAAGTCTAACCCAGGCTGGTCTCACTTAAGGCATTGCATAGATGGTTTCCAACAACCACGGGTAGGTTGTTTAGCAGGATTAGACCCAACGCCTTTATTATGTCCATCCAAGACAAAGCAATAAGACTGCTGCAACTAGCGTTTCCAGACCGGGGGCAGTTTGGGCACGGCGAACACCGGAGGTATCGCAAACTCTGTGTATTTAGAGTCTCCTAGACTGTCCTAAGGACTTACCATGGTTCAAATCTCACTTAAGACGTCGTACAGAAGATTTCCGATAGTCCGGGTAGGTGCCGTCAGGCAGGTTAAATTCCGAACGGGTCGGAACCAGAGCCAATCTCCTTATCGTGACCATCCGAGGCAGAGCAATATGACTACCGGAATCCAGATACAGACGCGCTTAAGGTTAGACCCAAACCAAGGGAGCCGTTCGGGCACGGCAAACACCGGAGGTATCTCAAACTCCATGGATTTACAGTCTCCTAGACTGCCCTAGTGGACCTACCGTGGTTCAAATCTCACTTAGGACGTCCGTACAGAAGATTTCCGATAGTCCGGGTAGGTGCCGTCAGGCAGGTTAAATTCCGAACGGGTCGGAACCAGAGCCAATCTCCTTATCGTGACCATCCGAGGCAGAGCAATATGACTACCGGAATCCAGATACAGACGCGCTTAAGGTTAGACCCAAACCAAGGGAGCCGTTCGGGCACGGCAAACACCGGAGGTATCTCAAACTCCATGGATTTACAGTCTCCTAGACTGACCGGAGGGTCCTAAAGAATTCTAAGGAAGCCTATTCCTCTAGCCCACAAGATGCAATGATGTGCGAATGATGCGTGTGTACAGGAATAAAAGCACGTAAGCAGAATATAACACATAAGTCCTAGCCATGGGTTCCTGTCCTAGTTGGGAAGGTCCTATGGCTATCCATAAGTGCAAAGGCTGGTTTTGGTCTCAAAAGGGTTCCCCGAACTAGAGCCAAGATGTACTACCCCATGTCAAGTGTCTTGCAAGACAATGGTCGAACAGCACGATGGCTCATCATAGTCGAGGGTTGCTAGGCATCCCGGGAGAGCTTGTCACCGGTAAACCGGGCAAGATAGCCGAAACACGCGTAGCGAGGCTTGTGCGGTGCATAGTGTAAAAAAAAAAGTCAAGATTTTCAAATAATTTTAAATCCCCCAAGAAAAATGTGTTTCAAGCTTGGCTCTCTTGATTATTCAATACTTTTTAATTTTTTTTTTTCAGAAATTAAGACTGTGTTCCATCCGTCATTCATTTAATAGTGCTTTGGGCTCCCGCACCCTCAAAAGCGCTAACTCGAAGAGTCGCCACCCGGATTTTTGAGATGGATGATCCGAGAAACCGAGAGCTTGATTTGAAAAAGGCTTTTGGTCTAGCGAAAACGTTGAGATTTTGGATCCGGGAGCCACGTTCCCGCGGAAGGTTTTGTTGAAAAAGCACCCGCCGCCGGTAAAACCGGTCTCTACTAAGCATTTTAAATGGGGATTTAATATCATTTGAAAAACTTAACTTTAAAACATATACGGAAAGGGACACGGGATTAAATATAACACCTTGGCGTGCTTGTGGTGCGAATTAATATGAAATGGATGAGCAATGTACAGAAAATGAAATAACAACATCACAACAGACTGTCAATACCACAAGAGGTGCCGCGCGATACACCGGATGCATCGCACGGTACAACCAACGTACCGTGCGGTACACCTGTCTGCACATTCCAGAATCAGTTTGCTTTTACATGATAGAACAACCCATAGGTCCGCAAAATAGTTTGTTATATTTTCCGAATCTTTGAAAAATGATTTATGAGACCCATTTGTTTATCTTATCATGTAAAATAATGTTAAAAGCTTTTTGGAATATTGAAAGAACTCATGAAGTAAAAAAAAAAAAAAAAGACTTTTAGCATGAAACTTGAATCTAGAATGTACCCGCACGATCTTTAAGCAATATTAGTCAAAATATGAAAAGAAAATGCAAAAAAAGAAAAGAAAAAGAAAAGAAAATAAAGATTTTGAATGTAAAGCTCGTTTGAGACCCAAGCTCGGTATAGAAAGACCGAGAAAGGTCTCGATCGGCTCCCCTCAAGGCTAAATGTGGGTTAGCCCAAGGAAATGGATTTATACCTTTTGATCGAAGCTTGGATGTGCTTGAAGGTGGAGGAATGGAAGTTGATTTGGATTGAACTTGAAAGATTTGAGAGCAAATGGGTGTAGAGAGAGAGAGATGTGTATAGTGGTGGTGGGTGTAAGAAGTTGTAGAGAGGGAATCAAAAGAGAGTATATTAATAGAGAGAGTGAGAGCCAAAAAAATGGCATAGTAATTTTACTTGGAGTTGAAAGGGTGCTTTTCAACTAGAGAGGGGGTGTATTTATAGGCAAAAAGATACTTGGAGAGCACCCAAAGAATGAAAAAAACGTGAGAAATGTGCTCTGCCCAATCAGCTGACGCGCATCTGTCAGACGCTCCTCCTGAATGCCGCGCGATGGAGTGATTTTTGAATTAAATTGCCGTGCGGTGAAGTGATTTTTTGAATTTTCTGAGGTGCCGTGCGCCCTTCTGAGGTGCCGTGCGCCCTTTTGAAGTGCCGTGCGGTTTGTGAGTCAGCACAACACACTGAACTTCGCGAGGGCGCCCCGGACACTCCCGAACTCAAATTTGGACGCGGTTCGAAGCGTTGGAAAGCTCGTCGAGTCCTCTTTCTAACCCAATTGGTTTCACTCAAAGACATTTTGTACATTGAAATGTGTGCCCATTTTACCCTCAGTGTGTCATGGAAAAAGTTATTTTTGACAAGATAAACACATTTTTCTCTTTTGCAATTGAACCGGGGGCCACCCTACATGGTTGAAAAGGGGTTTTCTTGAGGTTAAAGAAGGAGTAGCAAAGGAGCAACAATCCAAGCCTCGAAGGTATATTTTTCCTTATTTCATCATCGGGGAAACTTAAAGATTATTTGAAGGTCCAGATTGGGGTGTCTACAGCCATATCACCTGCTCTCAAAGCCTATACTTTGAATGCTCAAGCCTGTACTTGAATGCACAAGCTCTACGTTTGGATGCCCAACCACTGTGTACTGGACGCTCGAACTCGACGTTCGAATGCTTAAGGGTTATACCTTGAATGCACAAGCTCTACGTTTGGATGCCCAACCACTGCGTACTGGATGCTCAAAGCCTGTACTTTGAATGCTCGGATTCTGCCGTCCGAATGCTCGAGCTCTAAGCTCCGAGTGCTCATGTCCGGAACTTGAAAGAAGCTTTATGCTTAAATCAAAAGCTTTATTCTTAAATCAAACACACACGCACGGGCCCGTGCACATATTGCATCACCATTGTTATCATCGAGTCTGCATCATCATATCTGCTCATATCTAACCACTATCATCATATACATATTCTGCATATCTTTTATTCATGAAACAGGTCAATCCTGCAAATCAACCGGCTCTAAGCCTCGGTTTTATTGATCGGCCCGGTGCCTCGATCCTTTGGCTCGAAACCAAAATTTATGACGAGAAAGCTCCAGACCATCAGAATGCAACCGGTTCTACACCTCGGTTCAAATCACGTCAAGCTCTAAGTGCCGACTCCTCAGGCTTTCACCTTACCAGCTCCGCCCTTCAGTTCCATCAAGCTCATTCGTAAGGATAGGCTATTCTACCGAGCCCCCCTTAGTCAAAGTAAGGATGATCAAGAAAAGCAAACGCACCTGCCGTGTATTGATCTACCCCAAAATACTAAAAGAAGCTCTCCGCCGGCATCCAATTCATCCCCAGCAGATGGTTTGGACTCCACCCAATTACATCAGTTCCATCAAGTTAATTCGAAAGGATGAACTACGCTACCAAGCTCCCCTCAGTCAAAGTAAGGATGATCAAGAAGAGCCAACGCACTCATTGTGTATTGATCTACCCCAAATACTAAGGCGCTCTCCGCAACAATTTCCCGGTAGCCCCGCGCTCCTTCAACCACTCTCTGCCAAAATCCTGGCACATCCAGGTACATCGCACTACGACTTTTAAAGCCCGAAGGTACGCTCTTCTGTCTCTAACCCTCCAAACTTTTTCTTTTATTGCCCCCGAACTACGATTGGTCCGAATTTCCCTTGAGGAATACGTGGGCCGGCCTGACCATAACAAAACTTTTTTCAAAAACCCTTGGAATAGTGGTTGGACCAAATTGAGCTGCTTTTACAGCTTTGACTTTTACTCAAACATGTCTTGCGATCCGTCTGAGCTCAGTCAAAGAGGGGCATCTGTAGACACCCCAATTTGGCCTAACGATTATTTCAACTCCCACCTTGGGACCATCCCGATGATGATACGAATTCGATGATTGCTGATTGCTTTTTGATGAAACCCATGGACTTATGGTACGAACTTTGAGCCACTTAGAGGACCCAATCCAGAGCCAAATAGCCTTTCAGACAGAAATATAGTGTGTTAGGAAAATCCATCGACCGGCCGCAACATCGATTTCACGACCTTAACATCCATTCCTCACCCGAACAACCTGTTGCACCCAAAATCTCCCTGAGAGATCGAAGCCTCGGCCGCTAGATCAATGGCTCGGCCGCTACATCCATTTCCAGGCCGTGACATCCTTTGCTCGGCCGCCAGATCGGCCTTTTTCCAGACTCTCGAACCTTCTGTCGGTTGATCAATCCACCGCCTCTCCGATGCGTTCGGGCTACGTTCAGGGATTACGTTGAAGAGTTCGAGTTACAATGCAAATGCAATTGTAACCCTGTGATTTGATTAGACGAAGTGTGTCATCCCTTTGCCTATATAAAGAGGCCTTTGGCCTCCGAAAGTAGGGACCACAATACAACGAAAATCCTCAGATCTATACACATTCAAGCCACGAAATTCTGGCTATACACTCCCAAAAACCCTCTCTGCAAAAGCCCCAACCTTCCATAGTTCCAGACTCTCGAACCTTCTGTCGGTTGATCGATCCACCGCCTCTCTGATGCGTTCGGGCTACGTTCAGGGATTACGTTGAAGAGTTCGAGTTACAATGCAAATGCAATTGTAACCCCGTGATTTGATTGGACGAAGTGTGTCATCCCTTTGCCTATATAAAGAGGCCTTTGGCCTCCGAAAATAGGGACCACAATACAACGAAAATCCTCAGATCTATACACATTCAAGCCACGAAATTCTGGCTATACACTCCCAAAAACCCTCTCTGCAAAAGCCCCAACCTTCCATAGGCGGCCATCAATCAGACGATCCAACCCCGGAGTTCAAACCCTAGCCCTAGGGTTTCGTCCAAGAAGCAATCAATCAGTCAATCCCGATCGATCCGAAGCAATCAAGCAACTGAGGGATCAAGGTGGTGAGGCCCAACGGCCTCTGGTTTGGCTTATTTATCGTATTCGTCTTTAATTTTAATGTTTTGTTAGATCGTTAAACTTTCTGTCTGGTGTGAGGAAGAACACCAGCCGGGGCTTCAATGCCTCGGCCGGTATATTGATCTCAGCGTGATCCCTCGGCCGCGACATCCATTCGCCGGCCGAGTGATCGATCTGCTGGCACAGCTTTGATTTGTTTACTGCTTTCTGACGCATGCTTATTTATTGTCTCGGCTCACCTTATTAACTGTTTAAGGCATAAAAACAGACTGTGTGTATGGATTAAATAAAGCATCTATATGTCTTATGTTGAATGATTATGGACTAGCCTCACGGCTAGGCAGAGAGGGGTGCCTAACACCTTCCCCTTATTGTACTTTTGGCTTCCGTATCCAGAACCTCTATCTGTTTTCCTAGCTTTAACAAACTAGGTGGCGACTCTGTTTTGATGATAACCGCTATCGTGTGGCGATGCCTCTAGCCATGGAAGTATCCACGATCTTGGTTTATGAAGCGAGCAACCGATTGAGCGAACACAGTGATGATACAACTGTATGGCAATGCCCCGTCTGGGAGGTGTCTACACAGACCAAAGAGACCGCGACCGATGGCCAACAAGTAGTTGCTACTCTCGACGACCCTTAGTTTCTCTAAAGATTTTCCTAAGTTTTTTTGTTGTTCCAAGAACTTTAAAACTTTTGAATGGACTGGACGGCTCCGAACATTAGGAGTTTGTCGTGCCAAATGTAATAGTTGAACTAGGAGTTGCCTTACAAGTGGCTGGTTTTAATGTTTTGTGATAGCTTGAAGGGGGACGGCACCAAACGATCTACCACGTCGTGCCTCCAAGTTAGGATTTTCCTTTGAATGCATGCTTGCCATAGAAAATTTCTTGTGTGTGCTGCTTGTTTTCAATGGTTGAATATATCTTCATGCCTTAAAAATATTTCTCTGATTGTACCGAGGGTCTTAAGAGCATCCGCATTGTAATAAGCAAATAGGTGTGGATAAGCAAACTTAACAACAATACTCAAAAAATACCTCACATTGTAATAATCAAAGTTACAAGTTTTTTAGCAAATAACTAAATTCCACCCATTCCATAACCAAACTTAACAACTTTTACCAATAACCAAAACTCAATAACCAAACCCAATAACCAACTCAAAACTCAATAACTCAAAAACACCTCACGTTGGAATCGTCTCATCGAGACGAATAATTTGGTGTGGTCAGGTGCGTGATTGCAACTCGTTTGCGATTGGACATAGGTGCATTGTGTATTGTGGGGATTTTTTGGTTAGAGATGTAAAAATAACCAATGTGGAGATAAAGGTTGTTAAGTTTGATTATGAACTAAATAGATAATCAAATGCTGACGTGGCACATTTTGATTATTGAGTTTGATTATTCCCATTGCAGATGCTCTAAGCCCTGTTTAACCATTTACCCATTACTAGCCCCTATTTTGGTGTAAGGTTCGGCTCAAATGTCATCCTTATGCCAAAATAAAGTGGTAACTAAATGTTTTGAAATGTGGTCATTTGTCCAAATCAAAAAATGAACGTAGCTGATCAAGATTAAACCAAGAGATTAAATGCTGATGTGAGGCCGAACGTCAAACCGTCCGAGTCCTTAGTGAATTGTGGATTCTAGATCCGAACGTATTTTGTTGGCTATGTTGCTGGACTGAGTGACCGAAGTCGATTTGCATGATAAGGTATTAGAGACAATTTATCACGTCGGATAAAATTTGAACTTCTCATTGAATTGGAAAGAAAAAAAATTTATGAATAAGTACAAAAACCTTTCCAAGTAAAGAAAAACTGATAAAGGCCGAGAATAACTCAGGCCGAGCAACACTTCAAAGGTATGCCTTCCGAAGGTTAATTGCATTCCAAGGATTCTCAATTTCTCTTCCATCCTTGTCTTCCAACTTGTAAGACCCATTGCCGCCTTCTTTAATCACTCGGTAATGACCTTCCCAATTAGGCTTGAATTTTGTTTTCTGACTTGCTCGGACAACCTTCCTCCAAACCCAATCGTCTGGTTGAATTTCTTCAGCCGAACACTTCGGTCATAGCCCCGAGCAACTTCCTGCTAGTAACTAGCAAGCTTTAGTTGGGCATCGTCCCGTTTTTCCTCGGCTAAGACAAGCTCGGTGGCTACCGCTTCATCATTGGTTTAGGGGTCAAAGGTCTCTGTGCGAAGTGTGGGAACCGCGACTCTAGTGGAATTACCGCCTCCATGCCGAAAGCCATTGCAAAAGGAGTCTGGCCCATGGAGCGTCTTGGAGTAGAACGGTAGGCCCAAAGGACTCGAGGCAGCTCTTCAGCCCATCTCCCTCTCTTTAAGTCAAGCCGACGCTTGATGCCGGCACATACCGTTTTGTTCGTGGCCTCAGCCTGGTCGTTGCCCTATGGGTAAGAAGGAGTAGAGTTAAAGAATCGAATTCCGAACTAAGCACAAAGCCCGGTAAGTTCCTTGCCAACGAACTGAGAGCCATTATCGGAGACGATTGCATACGGTATGCCGAATCTCGTGACAATGTTCCGCCACATGAAACGCCGAACATCTGCCTCGATTGTTGTGACTAGTGGCTTGGCTTCGACCCATTTTGAGAAATAATCCGTGGCTGTGTTAAGAAACTTAAAGCCTTCAGGGGCAGTAGGGAGTTTACCGATGATGTCCAAGCCCCATTGAGCAAAAGGCCAAGGACTGGTGATTGGCTTGAGGGCTTGAGCAGGTTGCTTTAGAATGGGAGAGAAAAGTTGGCATGGCTTGCATTTCTTGACTACTTCTTCACAATCCTTCTTCATTCCCTTCCAGAAGCAACCTTGACTAAGAGCTCGCTGACAAAGAGAACGGCCACCCGAGTGGCAGCCACAGCTTCCTGAATGGAGCTCGTTTAGAATTGCTGGGACTTCGGTAGGATGGATAACTCATAGGTATGGCCCGGTGAAGCTCTTTCGATAGAGTTGGCCATTTTCAGAAATCCAATAGTAGGCTGCTTTACTTCGGACTCGGTGAGCTTTTTTCTTGTCCACGGGTACAGTGTCATGTTTGAGGAAAGCAACAATCTCGTCCATCCAGCTAGGATCGAGAGTGATGCTAGAACCTCTATCGGAGCTTCAAAACTAGGTTCGTCAATTTCGCCGAGGCTGATGTTTCTATACTCGGAAGTTTTGCTAGTTAAGGCCAAACTTGCAAGAGCGTCGGCGTGAGCGTTGTTCTCTTGGTTGATCTGTTCGATGTGGAATCCTTTGAACTGTCGAATTAATTCTGACACCGTAGCCTGGTACTTCAGCATTCGGGCATCTCGAGCTTCGTAATCGCCAGTTACTTGATTAACAATCAATTAAGAATCACAAAAAACGTGGAGGCCTTCAACCTGTAGTTATGCAGTTGCCCGAAGGTCAGCTAAAAAGGCTTCGTACTCGGCCTCATTGTTCGTTGCTGGGAAGTTGATCATGATAGCACTTTTCATGAAGCATGCCGCAGGGAGTAACGAGAACCACTCCTGCACCAGCGTCGTTACTGTTTGAGGCCCCATCAACGTGTAACTTCCAAACGTCGCCACTGAAAAGGTTCCAAGTGTTCCGAGCCTCATGTTGTTCGAGCATCCCGTAGTCTGGCCAAATCAGGGCTTCTTTGTCTGGGCTCCACGGAGTGAATTTGGCAATAAAGTCGACAAGAACCTGAGCCTTGATTGCTGTCCGAGGCTCGAAATGGATGTTGAAGTTGGCTAGCTCGACCGCCCATTGAGAGACTCTGCTTGAAAGGTTGGCCTTTCGGAGGAGATTTTTGAGGGAGAATTCCGTGAGGACAATGATTGGGTGCTCCTAATAATAAGGTAGGAGTTTTCGAGCCACAGTGACCAGGGTAAGCAATAGTTTCTCCAAGGGAAGGTACCTTGTTTGTGCTGGAAGCAACGTTCGGCTAGCAAAGTAGATAGGCTGGTCTTCAGGGCCTTCGCGTCGGACAAGTGCCAAACTTACAGCATGTGGAGACACAGCCAAATAAAGGTACAAAGTTTCAAACGAATTCGGCTTAACGAAGAGTGGGGCCAAACCCAGATAGGTTTTAACTCAGAGAGTCCTGCATCACATTCTTCTATCCATTTGAAGCTCCGGCGGCTTTGTTTCTTCAATGTTTGGAAGAAAACGTGGCATTTATCCGAAGAGCGACTAATGAACCTGCTAAGGGCTGTGGCCATGCCTGTCAGCTTTTGTATCTCTCGAGGGGTCGAGGGAGCCTTCAATTGTTGTACAGCCGAGATCTGGTTTGGGTCGGCTTCAATTCCCCTACGAGTGGCGAGATAGCCAAGAAATTTCAAGAGCCGACGCCAAAAGCACATTTCTCAGCGTTGAGATGTAACTGAAACTTCTTTAAGATTATGAATACCTCAGCAAGGTGGGCGAGATGGCTCTCAGCCTTGAGGTTCTTCACGACCATGTCGTCAATATAAGCCTCCATGATTTCTCTGATGAGCAGGCCGAACAGCAAATAGGCCATCTTTTGAAATGTTGCTCTAGCGTTCTTCAGGCCGAATGGCATGACAAGATAGCAAAAAAGACCTTTTGGGGTGATGAAAGTTGTCTTCTCCATGTCGTCGAGGTCCATTGCTATCTGGTGATGGCCTCGGTAAGCATCCATAAAACTCAGACAAGCGTGGCCTGCAGTTGAATCTACCAGTTGGTCGATCTTGGGAAGAGGGAGACAGTCTTTTGGACAAACATCATTCAAATTGGTGCAGTCCACGCAGACCCTCCATTCTCCATTGTTCTTCTTCACCACCAATGGGTTGGCGAGCCAAGTGGGGTGTTGGACTTCTTTGATAGCCCCTGCTGCAAGGAGCCTATCAATTTCTTCGTTAACCGCTTTGGCATGAATGGCAGCCGAGCGTCGGGGCTTTTGTATCACAGGCTTTGCGAACTTGGAGACGTTGAGAGAATGCCGAATGAACGTTGGGTCGATGCCAGGCATCTCGTATGGCGTCCATGCGAAAACTTCAATATTATCTTTGAGGAATTGGACCTTCACGAGGTCTTCTACGGATTTTTGTTCGGCAGGGGCTCTGACATCTTCGAGTACAGGCTTATCTGGAACGTCTACCCAATGAACTTTTTTGGGGCTCAACGCCTTTCCCACTGCCGAAACGTAACATTGCTTTGCTTACTTACGGTATTTGATTCCCCGATGATGAATCGGATCAAGAACACCCCGGGAATGACAGGTGTTTGAGCTTTGAGTGTTTGAAAACCCTTGAACCTAACCTAGCCTAAGCCACTTCAAAAAGCCAAAAACCTTCCTAACGCGCGCTAGGGCGCACCGTCGTGCGACGGTCTGACTCCATCGCGCGATGGTCAAACTGCCAGGTGGTGGTCAATAGTCAAAGTTTGACCATTGACCATCGCGCGCCAGGGCGCTCCATCGCGGGACAGACTGGCTCCATCGCACGACGGTCCAAGATGTCCCCATCACCTTTATCAATTGGGCAGCTTAACCACCAAGTAACAGTCAGCCAGCCTCGTGGACTGACTGAGCTCCTCTCTTTGCATCACCTTACCTTTCCAAAAGAGGCAATTTAGCCACCAAGCCAAACCAACCCTTGTTTGGTTGGTTCTTTCTTCACCATGCACCATTCCTTCCCATTTCACCCCCCCCCCCATATGCTTCCATTTAAAGGGCTCAAAAAATCCATACACCTTGGGTTTCCAAGCGTAATCAAGAAAGGTTACAAAATCCTACAACCATTTTCACACCTCAATCAAGCACAACCACCTTGTTATTCAACTCAAACATCCATCATTCAATCTCAACCTCAATTCAAAGCTCAAACACCTATTCAAACTCAAAGACCAAAGGTATAGCTTACTTTGGTTCGGCTCTCTGTTCTGATCCCTGAGGGGGGCTGGCGCCAAGGCAGGTAATCAATAACAGTCCTAGCCCTAAAGTTAGCAAGGTTTCAAAAACCGTTGTGGTTGGAACCGTCACGCGCCAAAGCACAACACTCGCGCGAGTGTTTGTTTCCTACTGTTTTGTGTCTTTCTATGTATATAGATCACTATAAGCATGCAACAACCAGTTTACTACTTTTCTTAGCTTAAACTGCAAGTTCAAAATGTCAAAATGCATTTCTGTTCCTTTGGGATACCCCTGGGATCATTCTAGATATGTCCCATAACCCAGAAACATGTAGACCAAGCACTGGTCTGGTTCAAACCCTCGCGCGCTAGGGCGCACCATCGCGCGACAGTCTGCCTCTGACCAGTGGCTGGCCTTGCATGGATAACTAGGCCTTAGGCCTCTGTTTTGTCCCCTCACTGTTTAAGGGGTGTTTTAGTAATGTTGTGGCTCCATAGCCCTTTAGAACTGTTTAAAACTTTGTAGTTTAGTGACATATAAACTGCTTGGTTTGCCCTCTGGGTGAGCACTGGTCCTTCCAGAGCCCAGAAGGGGATAAAATTCAACCTGTGGTAAGTCATCAACACTCGCGCGATGGAGTGGGTGCGTCGCGCGATGGTCAGCTTGCATGTACGTAGATCCATGCATGCAAGTTGGCCATTGTGCATGTCATGCTCATTTCATGTGCAGTTTTGATGTTCTGATCAGAGGGTTAAGTTTTATCTCATTTATTTTCATAGTATTCCATCCATCCATGCTAAATACAATCACATCTTACAAATTGTTACAATTTTAATCCCCGATTAAATGTTTCCCCGCCCTAATTGGCTAAAAGTTGATTAATAAAAGAAGAATTGCAAAAGTTTTCACAAAATGCCTAAGTAGAGACAGATCTCGGATTGGGCGAGAGGGGTGCCTTAAAACCCTTCCCCTCTTGTAACCTGGCTCCCGAACCCAGATATGGTTATGACGGACTGGTTTCCTTCACTTTTTTAAATCAAATAGGGCGGCAGGTGCTTCGAAGTACGGTTCCTTATGTGTCGGACCTTCAAACTCGAGTGGTGACTCTGTATTCCGAGCGCTTGCTTCTCCGCTCGCGCTCCCTCAATTTTTGGGCCGCTTTGGCAAAGGAACAGAATCCTTTTTCCAAGGGCATGCTGCCCACAGCTGACGTATCCTTTACGTCACATTAGGGTTTCGTAGCCGTTTGTAGGATGAGCGCCGACCTTCACGTGCTCTCATCATTACCCTGATAACCGTTCGGCTGACGTCACGAACGTCACCATGGCCACGGTTGCATTCCCACGTGGGTGAGCTGGAGTCCTTGGCCCCCACATTCGTTCAAGGCCAAACGTGGTAACCGACCCCACATTCGTTCAAGGCCGAATGTGGTAACCGACTGTTAAAGAGTCGGTGAGCCGAATGAGATGTATTAGCGGAACGTGATCAGGGATGTTGATTATTGGACCGTCAGCTGTGCCGAGGCTTGTTGCTTCCGTCTGAGGGTACATTGATGAGCTAGGAGATTGCTCGGGTGGCCCTCGGCTTAGGCCTGAGCCGTAACGCTCGGCCTGCTACACTATCCATTTTCCCCGGACTAGTTCGGTCCATTTGGGTGCATTCGAGCCGTTCAAAAGAGTTTTGGATGGCTCGGATTTAAAGAGAGTGCTTTCTATTTTATTTTTTAAAAAACACCCCTTTAAATCTGAGCTATTCAAAACACTTCTGAGCAGCTCGGATGCATCAAATGGACCAAACTGGTCCGGGAAAAATGGACAAGATCCGAACCCATGGGGATAGTGGTGGTGGAACAGTTAATAGGGAAAATAACGGCCCATGACGTGTTTTGATAACTAATGACCGCTAAGGACATGCTGAGAACATTTGTTAATGCTGAAAATGTCCTTAACGGGTATTAATTATCAAAACACGTCATACGCTATCATTTTTCCGAGTTAATATGACTCGAATGCCAATAGAATGTGGGATTAGGGTTGTTGCAGTTGCCAAAGCAAGGCTTTTTCAAGTGAGGGTTTTACTCTGATGAGTTAGTTTGGTAATCGCAAGAAGAGAAAGTCTAATTAAATACAGCACTATCCAATTAGCTTCTTTTTTTTTCCTACTATCCCCTATGCCTTTTGTGTTTTTCTTTTTTGTTCTCTTATTCTTGGAAAGTTGGAAACTATTTGCTCTTATCTTCAACCCAATTTTGTTCTACAGCATAGTTTAAAATATCAACTACTTGCAAAAGCTACCAACCTAACTATGTAAGTATTTGATATAAAGGAAGTATTAAAAATCCAATTGGTGGGGTAGACCATGTTTGGTTCCTTTTGTGACGACAAATGACATACTTTCTCTTATTATTGAATTGTGTTCACCCTACGAAAGTCATTAATTCAAATTCGAACCCCTTTTAATTATGTTTTCGTATTGTCAACCCATGTCATATATATAGTACGAATTAGTCCTAACCCTATTACTCAATTAATCAGTGGGTTATATCATTTGGAGAATTTGGAAATGCAGGAATGACGTTGTTTTCAATAATAAACTATGGAGACCGGATGCGGCTTGCACTGCTGCGATTTGCGAGGCAGTATATTTCTTGAAGTCTAATCAACGAATACCAAGGATTGGGGACTCTGGTCATGCCACCATTGTGGGAGAGCAAGTTGAATGGAGAAAACCCATGACTGGTTGGGTTAAAATCAATTTCGATGGTGGACTGGATAATCTCCGGAAGTCAAGCGGGCTAGGCATTGTGATCAGAGACTCGCGTGGCCATTTTAGAGCAGCCAGAGTCTTCACTACGGGTATTTGATGAGCCCAGTAGTGTTGGAGGCGATGGTGGCACGAGAAAGTTTGGTCTTTGCGAAAGAACTTGGGTTGCAGAAGGTGCATATTGAAGGAGATTCCCAATTGGTGATTGGCATGATTCAAAAGCAGCAAGATGTGAACACAGCAATTGGGGTTCTAATAACGGATGTGACCTGGCTAAGGCAGGAGTTTGAAGATATAAGAGTGAGTTTTATTCGTAGGATTGGCAATTCGGCGTCGCATGTTGTGGCCAAAGATGCTATGAGAGGGAGTGGGATTCGTTCGTGGGAATTCTATCCCCCCCCCCCCCCCTTTTTCATCCATCATGTGAGGATGAGAGCCCATATTGATGTATTGGTTTTATTTCCCCGAGATTAATAAAATCTATCCTAAACTTTGGCAAAAAAAAAAAAAAGAAAAGCCACTTGGCTCGGAATGTATTTTAAGGGGAAAAAATCTGTTTTTTTGCTCGACCAAGAATAAAATAGATCTTATAGGATCGAGTTTTACTTAAACTTATGGTTCCTAGATTATCTCCCTAATCAGATGTTGGTCTTATTGAGAATCAAGACTTACTTTCCATATCTCTTGAAGGTTTCAAAGAATTCACCATTATTCTGAAATATCCTAAATTCTAGAATATGATCTTATTGAGTGATCTGGAATATCCTAGCTAGAATATGGTAGAGTATTCTAGAACTCTTTCGGATAGCTTCGGGTTTCTCTAAAATTTTATGGAGGATTCCAGAAGGTTCAAGAAAATTCTACATAGTTCAAGATTATTCTAATCTACTATAAAATGTGTGGAAAGTTCTATAATTTGGTTGAGGAGAAACCACCTAGTCGAGAATCCAAACCTCAAAAAAAATTAAAATAGCTTCATTAATATGGAACAAGAAACATAACATCTATATCATAAAATAGAGTGATTTTCCACCAAAATGTCTATGCATACAAACAGAGCAGCTTCTATAATCATTCGATCGTATTTCCTGTTAACTTTGTAGTCGTCGGATCGAGTGAATATTTCCTAATGTATAAACCTACAATAATGTAAAAGTTTTGCTAACATTAAAGAGGATTTTCTTTTAAAATTTACATGTTTCCTAAACATACTCCTTCCTTTTCCAATTGATTTTGATTGATTTAATTTTGTTCCCCTTTCCGAAACCTAATTTAGTATTAATTTTATATCCTATATAAATGACTTCCTAAATAAGTTTAAGTTCAAATTTTATGGGCCAAAGAAATGCCATAATTGATTCCATGATTTGGGCATCTATATTATAGAGTATGTAATAATTGATTCCAAATTGACCAAAGTATTTACAAAGAGCATTCCTCTCTCTTCTTCTTTTTTTGATCGGCAAAAGGAAGATACCCGTTCGTGTTTACCAATGTTGGCTATTCCAAACCGAAGCCGCAGACCACCACTCCGAATTAACAATACTGTGGTATCTATTGCATATTCGACTTATTCATTGAATCTCATGTTCTCTCTATTTATCTCACTAGCTATCTGGGAAGGTTACAGCCAATAGAGCGAGAATTCTTGGTTATGTAAGTTTAAGGAAACTCTTATGTTTAGCAAAATTCTTGGTTTATGTTAACTTACGAAAACTCTTATGTTAGGCTCCGTTTTGCTAAGGTTCTTATTTTTCTATACCTGGATGCAACTAATAGTATTACACCGGTTTGATAACACATGTTGTGTTAGACTATTCTATGAATTTAAAATTTCGATAAGTAGATTTTGTTGGGAGGAGGGAAAATTTTCCACTTAACGGTTATTTATAATCTCCTCTCACATGAGGTGGGATATACACATACACAGAACTCACCCCAAGTGAGATGGAGTTATAAATAACCATTATAGGCCACACACACAAAATCATAAAATTAAGTACAATTTAATACTACTTCATTTAGATTGTGTTTAGAATACGTCGTGTGGTACCTTCAGGCATGGGCATCCGCTAGTTCATTAATAAGCATTAGTTTATTGTAGACTAAAGCCAACACATAAGTGAAACAAACTTGCAATTACATCAAGTACTCAAAGCCTTATAAATTGTCACGCCCCGCCCCGGAACGACACCCGAAGTGGGCCCAAACCGACACGGCCACGTGGCATTCCACACAAAAGAACAACAACTAAACGACAAACCAAATACGAAACAGAGAACAACCCCAGCAGAAGACTTAACATTAATATTAACAAGGTGTCTATGATAATTACAAACTTGCTTCTTCTTTTTTTTGGGTAAATCAGCTTGAAATTAAAAGGGGTTAAGCGAATGTACAGCCTATAAGGGGCATACCCCAGGGAGGACAAAACAAAAAAAAGAAAGAAATGAAAAATTGCGCATTCCCCGGCACAACCCGCCGGGGTGGGAAAATAGGAGGTCCAGCACAACCCGCTGGGATAGGTATAATAAGCATTAAGCAGCCTACAAAATCTGAAATACAAGTGTATATCAATATAAATCCCACATCTGGTGATGTTCAACTTCACAGCCATTGCATGAAAGATCCCATCAATTCAATTCAACTTGACCAGACCATGCGTGTATTTGTTTAAGAAAGGACAGTGGTCCTAATAATGTGGACCCCACTATCGTCTTCCCCATGAAGGACGTGAAGAACCAAAGCACTTCTTCCCAAGAATAGAACCCAGATTTGCACATAATTACCAGACATCAACTGAAGTTACTGATAAAATGGCCCAAATAAATGTATAACAGCCCAAAAAATAAACCTCGACAATGGAAACAGCAACAACAGAGAACTCGACACCAAGGAGATGAGCTACTAGTAGACATCAGCAAGCAATAAATCCCTAGGGTCCCTCCTCATAAGACCCTGTACTCAAACACATGCTTATTCCACCTAATTCACTACACACTCCTCATCCAAACTCCCATATTGTCATCATAATCCAGAAGAGGTAGAGTAAGGCCATAGAAAATCAAGTCCGACAAACAACTATAGAAACAACAGCAACAGATCATAAACTCGGCACTAGTTGATGAGCTACTATTAGACAATGGCAAGCAATAAACCCCAAGGGTTGCCCAAAACCCCGTACTCAAACACATGCCTATTCCACCTCGCTGCAACAACCACAGCCAAGCCCCAAAAGTCATTACCATTTCTCAGAAGAAGTTGGACACAACATAAAGAAAAGCCTACATGAACAATAAATCTCAGTGCGCAATAGGACATATCCCCAATCTAATCGAAGACAACTCGCCAATCTGCCCTTTTCAATCAGAGCAACCCCAATCTAATAAGTGACAAACACGGAAGCTACCCCTTTCAATCAGAGAACAACCACCAATCTAATCAATGACAGCTCCAAAGCTACCTCTTTCGATCAAGGCCCAACCACCGATCTAGTCGAAGACAGCCAATCTAATCTGCCCTTTTCAATTAGAGCATAACCCCAATCTAATAAGTGACAAACACGGAAGCTACCCCTTTCAATCAGAGAACAACCACCAATCTAATCAAAGACAGCTCCAAAGCTACCTCTTTCGATCAAGGCCCAACCACCAATCTAGTCGAAGACAGCCAATCCAATCTGTCCTTTTCAACACGGTTTGTAATCTGCCCCAATTTGAGCCCCAAGATAGATTTTACTAACAGACACTGGCCCAAAGTCCAGCAACAGCGCGCTCCACAACCAAACAGCACCTGGTAAGTTCATTTTTGGCAAAACCAATCTATTGCATTTACCCATAACCGGCAACACACCGGGGAATCCAACTAGAACTAGAATTAATGAATTAATTCCAGAGATTAACCCGATCTCAGTCCAACAGATGACTGTCCATCAAGGTTCTCAAAATTGAACTACAAGTCTATGGAATGATACCTGCCGATTGGAGTCCAGCGAATTGCAGACTCGCCACCTTGGGTTCCTCCGACCGACGACGAATCACCGATTTGAGCTGTAACCCTCCGGCCAGAACTGAACCCGGAACCTCCATGAACGGCGGCAATGAGAATGAACAGCCCAGCTTCAGCGATAGCCAAGCCCGTGAGCTTGAGTAGCGTAGAACACTCGCTGTCGCTGGGAATGATCAGAGCGATCAGCTACTCGAAACGTTGGCCATGGCTGGCCGTGAGATCTGGGAATTGCAGCACCCAAGCTGAACCCGAAATCCCCTTGAAACCCCTCTGATTTTGGAGTGAAATCACTCGAAACCACTCTGATTTCTCTGAATTTGAAGTGAACGGAATGTATTGTGAAGACCCAAATTTGGGTCAGATGTAGCTTCACTCGCCAGATGAACTGACCAAACTGAGCAGGGTAGCCCTCCTCCGATTTGAACCTATGTACCACCGGAGAAAAGGCATGGGGTTTTGAACTACACCGGATCTGATGAAACCCAGCAGCTATGAGCTCTTGCGTAACCCAGCAGCTCTTGTGTCTTCTCCGAGGTTGAAAATGACCGACGGCTGTGGAATAGATCGTACCACCATACCGCCAAGCTTAGATCCTCCCTAATGTGGATCGGTTCATGGGTGGGCTCATGGATCTCATGTGTTGGGTTTCTAGTAAACCCAAACAGGAACCAGTTCAACCGAACCTTGTGGATGATTGAAAAGATCCATTAAAGGTAGAAAAACGGAAATTATAAATATATGCAGGTTAATTGGTTGGTATTGGCCTGATCAGAGCAAAATTACCTCTAGAACAGCCCCAAAAAAAGGATTCCCTGGTAGGTAGTGCATTCTCCCTCTATTCTGTACAAACTTGCTTTGCACAAACGAAACCCAACATATTTACACTCTTGAAGTCAAAAAGTACTTGACAACGTTGATCACAAAATGAGTTTAGCAAAAATAAGAGTTTGACCCATTACAACCAACATGACTATAGACATCAACACTCGATACTAAACCAAGTGTCCCCAAAACGTCGACCGGTAGTGGACCAACTCTACAGCCACCTGTGACCTGGCAATCCAAAAAGGAAAACCAGAGTGTGTGAGATATAGAATACATTCAACAAAATACCACAGAATCCGAAGGAATATCTCACTGGAATGTAAACAACACAAAACTCAATATAAGTACTCAATTGTACAACTACATGCATAAACACCAACATACAGTGGCACGTCTGCCACATCCCATGTACCCAAGGTATTGTGTCCCGCACACCACATTCCCATTCACCGTTAATTAGACGGCATGGTCCACGATATAGTGTGACTCACTCCACAATCCTTTAGTGGGTACAATCAACACCCAACAAACACATATCATTAGCTAAAATCCCAAATAGCATGATATACAACCACCAACATGTAATACCTTATTGAACATAACCATATCAAACACACTCACCTTCGTGTCGACTGAAGTATGCCAAACTAAGGTTTCGGCACCTCCCGAATGACCGGCTCTTTACCTAGCCACAAGTCGATTCATATTAATTACGAATTCAACGAATACTCGACACAAGGTTATAAAGCTAACAAGAAGCCAAACAATGTCTAACGGATACAAACATGTCCATGTTAATACCTAAAAGTGTCCCAGAAATAAACGTTACGCTCAAACACCGCACAACACTCCAAAATAATAACACATTTGCAACCAGCCTGTCTTTAAATGACTGTAGCAATTTATAGAATCAGAATTGGGTCATGAAACCACCACCATTAAAAAGTAGACTTCCAGTACACCGAAATCGATATAAAGTTTGTCCCAATTGGGTTCTGAATAACAAAGTTATGCTAGTTCAAAGTTACACCACTAGCTGTACTCAAAACCACAGATTCTGCAGATCAGTCTACTTCGCACGCGAAACTGATTTTGCCTATGGAAAACTAGGATACAAACCCTAAATGTTCAAAAAGATACACGACTCTAGTTTCTAAATCAAAAACCGGTTCGCAAATCCAATACACGTGCTAAGAGATATACCCTTTTTTTCCAAGATGTGTCAATGCAGCCAATACGAAATTCAACAGAACAGTCTGCGATCGAAAGATCATTAAAAATCACCTACTCAATACTTTCCAATGATTCTAACACCAAAACATCACTAATTTATCAAGGTTTAAACCCATGCAAACCCATAGTCAGTAAGTACATGTAACCATGACAAAACTGATGAAGAACCTAGCTCCAAAACCTGTCCAGATTTCCAAAATAACCAAAACCTGAACTTTAATTTAAAAACTGCTATAATCTAGAAAGAACCACAACACAACCCATACATATCCAGAAAGATATACGAGTCTAGTTTTTGAATCAAGAAACGGTTCGTAAAATCGATACCCGAGCAAGAAGTTATGCCTGTTCTTCCAACACGTGTCTGTGCTGCCAGCACAGACGCAAACCAGACATCAATTCAGTCCACGAATTTTGCAGGCCAGAATACTTCGAGTTATTTTGTGAAAATTTAACACGATGCAATAGATTTACAGACGAACGTTCATGATTTATTTCAAGAATTTAGAAGATTTCTAGGCACCTTGAATAAATTCGTCAAAAATATGACAGATTCAACTTTTCTAACACATGTACAGTTAAGCATAATCATAACATACACGAATTTTATGAAATAGAACTCAACTCCAACCTCAAAAACCCTCTCCCATGGATTCAATTCAGCTCCAACTAGATGCCAAGTATGAAATTGAACAACAAAATCATATATTCAATTAGAGAAGAACATGAATTACCTAACAAGGTCTTCAATTCGACCCGAACTCTACTTTCTCCTTTCTTTCCTTCTTTCTTCTTCTTCTCCACCGCTGGACTCTCTCTCTCTCTCTCTCTCTCTCTCTCTCTCTCTCTCTAGCGTAGAATAGGAGTTCTCGAGGATGCGTTTGTTTCTTTTCTTTTTTTTTTTAGACACACGGCACACATGCACAATTTGTTTTAAACAAAATACACCTTAGCCCTTTAAGTTCTATTGTTTATGGTTTTTAACCCCTAAAACATATAATTCAATTAAAAAGTAATTGAAATACCGAAATATCCAGGACGTGTATTACATAAATAGTCTGGCAGACAAATACTCAACCATCAAAATTAAATTAATGAGCAAAACAAACTTGAAATTACATCAACTCATGAAGTCTCTTGAATGAGAAATATGATATGGGAAAGTGAAACCCTAACCTAAAAGTCGAAAACTAATACACTGATATACACGGATATACATATAAGCATACATACATCATATATACATACTAGTATTTACCCGTGCCTACGGCACTATCTACCCAGGCCCGTGCCTACGGCACTACTCACTCCGATTGGAATTGAAATTACCATTTGAATCTTGATAATTGCTCAAAACATATATTGTTTCAATTTTTAGGTAGCTATAAAATTTTTAGAAAAGATAAAGGAAAATTGAGAAAAGGATAACCAAAGCAAAAAAGTACTACGTATTAGAGAAAGAGCGAGAGAGTATGTTACCGAGAACAGTGGATTCCGGGTTCCGAGTGACTCATCGATAAGGGCGATGACTGTTTGTAGCCGGACAATCAGAGGAGAGGCTTTGATGAGAGAGAGAGAGAGAGAGAGAGATGGGGTGGTGACTATTGGTTTTTTTTTTATCAACAACACAGAAGTTGATTGGTAGGAGAAAGAAACAAATTGATAGCGTCTTTGTAATATATTTGTAAGAGTGTGAGTGTTTTCTTAAGATAGTTTGAAAGCACACATGAGCCCTTGGATCAAATGAATCCTAATCATTCCAACAATTTGTCCCCACACCCTTCTGTTTTATAATAGAGATGAGGGGGTTTCTGACGTGACAGGGCGGGGATCGGATGCGGATTGGAGTGGGGATAGACACATATTTACCCTCTATCCATTCCCTAAATTTTTTTAAAAAAGGGGAAATTACAGTAAGCCCCCTCCAACTATACCTCAGTAACAAGTTGGCCCCTTCATCGTTTAACTCGGACACTTAACCCCCTTCATCTTTTATAGCGTGACACTTAAGCACCTTCCGTTAGTGAGCCGTTAACGGAATTGCTGAAATTACCAATTTACCCTCTTTCAACCCTTTTATTTCGCTTATAACTTTTCGTAGGAAACTCCGTTTCAGCCCGTTCTTTTTTCAGAACTCTTATTTTTTCCTCTATTTTATGGGTCTGTAATAATTTTAGTATGGTTACTTTATATTTTCTAGGGTTAGAGTTGTGTCCTATATATTCGGTTGTTCGCCTCTTGGCTGAGACAATTGATTATTGAATATTGTAAAGAGTCTAGAGAGAGTTTCTAGCTGTGTGTTTAGTGTAGCTAGCTGCTAGTTCCTCTACAAATGGTGTAGTGGTTCATCCAGGGGGCTGCCGAAAAGCAAAAAAAAACAGAGCACTCTATTTTTGTTCCTCTGCAAATGGTGTAATGGTTCATCCGGGGGCTACCAAAAAGCAAACAAAAAAACAGAGTGCTCTGTTTTTGTTCCTCTCCAAATGGTGTAGTGGTTCATCCGAGGGGCTACCAAAAAGCAAACAAAAAAACAGAGTGCTCTGTTTTTGTTCCTCTCCAAATGGTGTAGTGGTTCATCCGGGGGACCGCCAAAAAGCAAAAAAAAAATAGAGCAAAGCAAAAAAAAAAAAAAAACAAAGTGCCCTTTTTTTTTTTGCTTTTTGGCAGCTCCCCGGATGAACCACTACACTATTTGCAAAGGAACCAGCAGCTAGCTGCACTGAACACACAGCTAAAAACTCTCTCTAGACTCTTTTCAATATTCAATAATCAATTGTCTCAGCCAAGAGGCGAACAATCGAATATATAGGATGCAATTCTAACCCTAGAAAACATAAAGTAACCATACTAAAATTATTACAGACCCATAAAATAGAGGGAAAAACAAGAGTTCTGAAAAAAGAACGGGTTGAAACGGAGTTTCCTACAAAAAGTTATAAGCGAAATAAAAAGGGCTGAAAGATGGTAAATTGATAATTTCAGCAATTCCGTTAACAGCTCACTAACGGAAGGTGCTTAAGTGTCACGCCATAAAAGATGAAGGGGGTTAAGTGTCCGAGTTAAACGATGAAGGGGGCAACTCGTTACCGAGGTATAGTTGGAGGGGGCTTACTGTAATTTCCCCTAAAAAAATTATCCATGAATCTTACCCAATCTTAAAAAAAAAAAATAATAATCCTCGAATCCCCTACCCATTCACGATGGGTATCAGACTGGGTAGGGTCGAATAGACCGAAATGGTCATCCCTACTCCTCTCCATGTGTTCATCTTTTGTTTGATTTTATCTATTAGTATTTCCATGTGTGATTAAGGGGGTGTTTTCGAGAGTGAAAATTTTGTTATTTGTGGTTGAAAAGTTGTTAAGTGTTTCCAGTAGTGAATAAGAGTTAATAAGTTGTTGAGGAATGTTAAGTTGTTTCCGGTAGTGAATAAATTGTTGATGGGTATTTGAGTGAAAAAGTTGTTGGTAAAAACTTTTTTGTTAGTAAAAACGAGATGGTAAAATGCTGAAACTTTTTTATTAGTGAAAACAAGAAGGTAAAATCCGTTAAATTTTTAGTGGAAACAGGGTCTAATTTATGCTTTAGGCATTTCTAAAGTATTAGAACAAATGTGCTATTTTTCTACATTTTTTTAGCTGCATTGACTAGATGTGTACCATAATTACTTAATGTAGTTGATTAGGTGCAGTTTGTTTAAAGCTAGGATAAGTCAACTAAGTGGCATGGTGGTCAACAATAGAGAGTGATAATTCATTTAAATTGTGTTCGAAGCGCGTTACTTTATGGTTTCAGAATCAGCAATTCCTGATTTGTATAAGTAATGAAATTTTTATTTTTTAAATATAATAAATAATTTAAACAAAGTAAGGATCGCATCAACTAACTTCAGCAGAGATGCAACTTCAATATGCATATGAAGTTCTAGATTATTAGCAAGTTTGTGAAATTATTCAATAATCTGGGAGCACCGTCACATGGTCCACCCAATCACTCTACCACCACGCATTTTTGTAGGGTTCATGACGAGGATATTTTAGGGCGGAGAGGGTCACCTCTCAATTTTGCACTGGTTTGAGCTTAGCCTAGTAGTCAGTTTTATGTGGTTCCACATGCAGCAGCTTATTTATTTATACACAAAATAAATATGTTTTTTCCAGGTCATCGGAAACCATTGGAAAATTCATTTGGTGGTCTTGGACCACAATGTGGTGCCTAAATATCTTTACCCCACTACACATTTATGTGAGTTACACTACTAAATATACGGATCCCAAGAAAATTTTTGGTGGATAAGGGTGTTGTTTCAAGTCCGATTTTGTCACCCTCATCTAAAGAAGATGAAAATTACATTCACTCTTATTAATAGAAATTGTGTAAAGTTCACGGGATCAATACACTTTTTGGTAATAACAAAATTAATTTGTGATAGTATCCACACTTTTTTTTGGCGGGTAACAAAATTATTCTCGCGTTGGGGCGCCAAGGCAACTGAATAATTACTCGAAACCTGTGACACCAAACCGTATTTTAAATAGCTCATTTATTTGATAGCTATCTCCCACTAGTAATTGTGTATATATAGCTATGTACAGATGAAGAGATCACAACCAAGTACCACTTTTCAGTTCCAGAAAAAAACCAAAGGGCCACTTTTCATTTCTCAATCATTTTTCATATCACTCTAAACTTTTGAACACCACAGAATCCATGGAGGAGGAGAGGATTGAAACGACGATGAGCAACTTACCCCCTGAAATCCTTCGCCAAATCGTTTCATTAATCCCACTGAAAGAGGCTGTAAGAACCAGCACTCTCTCCACCTCATGGAAAGGCCTCTGGACTCCATTCCAAGTCAAATTCAACTCCGACCCAAATCAAATTACCAGTCATACCGATGATGAAGCTAGCAAGAAGATAAATCCAATCGTGGGTTTGCTCTCGAAATCCTCCAGTTCTCCAGAGCTTTGGAGATTCTCTCTCCAAATGGAGAAGACACAGAAACCTCTGTTTTTCTCAGCCGCCAAGGGTGGAGGAGGAGGAGAAGAGCTGCATCTTGATTTCCTTGCAAAAAAAAATGAAGTTCAGAGTAATTTCAACTTGGTTTTCGACCCGACTCCTGGAATCTCCAATTTCTCTTCGATAAAGACTCTTCATCTGGTTTCAGTCAACACAATTGCCGAGGACTTGGTTTCGACTCTGTTTTCCAGCTGCCGGTTTCTCGAGCGCTTGAAGCTTGAGAAATGCAGTGGGATTCAGAGCATCGATATCAAAGCAAGTGATTCTCTCAAGAGCTTTCAAGTAGTGGTTTGTGAAGAGTTAGAAAGTATCGCGATTTCTGCACCGAATTTGAAGTCGTTGTGGTACAGAGGTGCACTTCCTCTGATTCAAATAAATGGATGTCCAAATTTGGTTGATGTGGTGCTTGATTTGAGAGAAGGTTTTGGCAGAAGTGAATTTGATTGTGAGGATGTTTTGAATCTTCTTTCCTCTCTCAAGGATGCTGAGATTCTCAAGATTAGTGGGTGGCTTCTTGAGGTATTTTTTTACATTCTTTTGTTTCGTTTTCTTTTGGTGTTTTATTTTTCCTTGCTTCCTTTTGGCTTACAATCTTTTGATCACATCCTTCTGGTGTATTTGGAACTAATCGAGCAGTCCAATTTGAGAACCCTTCTTTCTTTTTTTTCCCACTTTATTGGAGTTTCTTGAATGCTCAATTTGTTGTCTAACTTGAACTACTTTTTCCACTTGAAAAAGTGGCTGTGTGCAGCAGGGGTGGTTTTCGAAAGGCTTCAGTTCAGATTCAACAAGTTGAAGGAATTAAGCTGGTTTGATGCTTTGATGAACCAGAGAAAGAGGGATTCATTGGCTTGCTTCTTGCACATGTCACCTCACTTGGAAATATTGTTCGTCAAGGTGAGACAATATTCAACAATTTAAGTGAAAGTGATACATAACCAAAACCATTTATTAAACAATTTTTTGGGCCTAATTTTGGATTTTTAAAAATATTAAGATAAAAGTCATAATTTTTTATTTTTTCGATTCGTCTCGAATAATCCATAAAAATTTGAAGCAAAACTAGCAAACGCAAAATATATATATAAAGACAAAACTCAAAAAGTCTCAAAAAAATCCCATAAAGGTCTTTGTGGAACAAGGCCCTAAACCATAAAACAATTTGTGTAGAGTGGACTCTAAAACTTAAAGATGAAAGTAGACGGAGACCTCCTCAACTTTTTTTTTTTTTTTTTACGGGGATCCCCTAAAGTTTAAAATCATCCATACAGACCCCCTCAACTATATGAAATGAAAAATTGACTAATTCTGTTAACGAAATGAGGTGAAATGACGATTCTACCCCTAAACAATCTCCCATACTGACCCCCTCATTTATAAAAATTGGCTACACTAACCCCTTCATCTTAACGGTCTTTTTGACAGAAGTCACAGAATGGTGTTAATTGGTTAACGAATATAGTTGAGGGCGTTTGTATGGGCGATTTTAAATGTTATGGGGTCTCCATGAAAAGAAGTGATAGTTGAGGGGATCTCCGTGTACTTTTACCAAACTTAAACGTTACCTAACAAATCTTAAAGTTTTTTTGGTGAGAAAGTTGCAATAAATGCGAGAAAATGAAATAAAAATCCAATAAAACTAATATATGCATGTATTAGATTTTGTTTCCTTAGAAAGTGGTCATCTATTTTTAATGAAATTTATTCCTCTTTTCGCATATACCTTATTTTCAAGGAAAATAAATTTTCTTCTCATTACCTTACTTCCACTTCGTTTCCTCCCCATTTTTTTCTCTTCTTCTTAACCCATTGGAATTATGTGCAGATTGATCAAAATTTGAGCTCCATCCCCTGCCCGTATTTCCACCAATACTGGCACGAGCCTCACTTGTGGATGGACTACGAAACAGTGATGTCGCAAGCTTGTCAACTTCAACATCTGAAACTCATTCAATTGGAAGGTTTTACAAATGAAGAGGATGATCAGTTGATGATGCTAATGAATCTTTTGCTGAGGCAGTCAGTTGCTCTTAAATCCATGACTGTAATATCACCGGAAAAAGAGTCACGCCGAGTCACGAAAATACCGAAGAGTCAGTTAAAGCAGACATCCGCTTGCAATCCGAAGCGGACAGTTATTTCTTCACCGAACGAGGACTACTGTTTTGGATTAATCGAAGACGGAAATAATTTCCTTCGGTTGTAAAATGGGAGGAATTTTCCGTTTGACCAAAAAAAAAAGTCTTCCAGTTTAATTACAATGTCAAATTTATTTGATCCATGAATACTCCTTTTCACATTGTGCCGATTGTGTTTGCTTTATGGAACGTAATCCATGGATAAAATCAGGAGAACCGTGCCCCACGGATATATTGGTTCGAAACCAGACCGTAGGAGTAGGACTATTGGTCCAAGCACGGATTGCATTTTCTTAGAACCACACGTGACTCACGGTTTGATCGTAGGATTCATAAGCCTATATCCGAACCAATCCGATTTGGAGCATGGACAGCCCTAGTCTTGAATTAGGTTCAATGTCAATATGTTACTTCCTATAACATTTGAGAGTTACATATACATTATTATATAATAGGAAATTGATATTCATGCTCCCTTTTTTGTTATCCCCACTCTAAGTTTTGTTTGTTAGCGTTGATTTTTTTTTATAAAAGACAAAAAAAGAGTACGGATAACATAAAAGGAAGTGCGAATATAAATTCCCTATATAATACTAGTGATTGTCCATGCCGGCCAACGCGTTTTGAAACACCATTTAAACAAATTATCTCTCTCTACTGTTAACCACCCTACCAGATTATGGAATGCATATTTTCAAAATGCATTCTCGAAACTATACTTTGAGGCCTCGTTTGATAACAATTATAGATGATTGAGATTCGTAAGGAGATGAGATTAGGATTGGGATTGATAAACACAAGGAATTGGTAAGGACATGGGATTGGAGAAGCCCTGCAAGAGCTTCTGAAATCTCATTTTTCCATTCTAGTTTTTCGGTAGGGATGAAAAGACCTAATTACCCCTGCCTTTTTATCACATTTTTTGAAATTGCTCACATGTTATTTGTAACCCTAGCCCTTAACCTCTCCCTACGTATTAGACCTATGGGATCGATGTTGTAATAAATTAATATTACCTTAAAATTTTCTAAGAAAATATTTAAGACAATTTGGTTAGAAAAAAATTGAAGACTTATAAATATGGGACACACTTATTAATGAAGATATTTTAATTCACAGGAATAATATTTAAAAATTAATGCCAATCTAAAAAAGTGGAGACTTTTAAATATGAGCACAAGTATTTGCAAAGATATTTTAATTATCTACAAAGTATTGTCAATCTAAAAGGGTTATTCATAAACATTTTAATAGCTTAATACATAATTGAGGGCAGCATGATAAAAAAAATCAATACATAATTTATTTTGAGGTTTATCCTCTCAAACACTACTCTATTTTAAAATTTATCCTGTATATATTGCCCCCACACTCTATAAATTCATAAACTAGATCCGAGCACAATCTAATTATCTACACTTCACAACTCAAAATGCACAATGAAAAAAAAACTAAAGCTCCGAAATGACACATAATATTTCAGACCGACATCTTATTTTCAACCATAAATGAAAATAAATCATAGAGAGAAGGTTCAACGAATGAATATATATATATATATATATATATATATATATATATATATCATATCCTCCAATGTGACTCTTATATGACATAAAATATGACCCATCACGGTTTTACTTAACGATTTGAGTCATGAATTTTGCAGGCATCAATGTGTTCATCAATATCCATGTCAAAGGGGGAAAAAAATCGGACGACATAAGTATTTACTTGAATGAAACATATTGTCATATACACAACTCCTCGGTGTCCGATCAACTTGATTTTGCAATCACATGAAAATCGCATTAGCTAGAGGATATCACTTAGACAGGATATTCTCTTCTTTTTTTTTTTTTTTGAACGACAAAAGAAAATTTCATTAATCTTTGAAATAAGATACAAAAATTAATAGGATAAGGAGAAACGGCATTGTATTCCTAGCAAATTTGAATACTCTTTTGCCCAATCCAAGACCCAATCCCTCGAATTGGTAAGAAACCAACCGAAGAGCACACCTAAGGGCCGAAGCCCGGCCCACACCCAAAGGACCGAAACCCGAACACCTAAATGGACCAAGAAACCAAAAAACCCTAACCCTAATCAACGTCTACAGCCACCACCTAGAGCCGTAGCACTGCCACCGCTAGCCACCGATAATAGCCACCACAACATGTCGACAACACCACTCCCTCCCGCCAAGAAACCAAGCATGATGAGCAGAAGCACCAAGGGCGGCGAAAAACAAGAGCGACACCGCCAACATCCAAATCCAACCGCCCCAAACGCCCTCCACGGTCAAACCCCATCGCCACCGCCATCATCCAGCGTCAAACCCCAAACTAAACCAGGAATTAAACAGGATATTAATCGTAATTCCTGGTTTAGTGGTAGCAAAGTCCACAATAATTAAGGACATCGATCTCAAAAGTCTTTGGTTGATTTTCACACTTAAATGCAACCTCCTACTTTGCAGCATGGTTTACTTTTCTCCGACGACTATATATATATGTCTCAACCAATGCAAGAAGTGCAAAAGTCTAGTGGTAGTTGTAAAGTCATCTTCAACTTCTGTTTTTCTAATTTTTTTTTTTTTTTTTTTTTGGGGATAAATAATTGGCAAGCAACTTGACAGAAGCAACTCAAATCTGCATGGAAATTGAAGTAGCTAGTCACGTCCATAAAAGATTAAACCTTTTGCCACCTAACCAGTAGCTAGCCCTTATGGCACCGAAAGTTTTGGTCAAGGTTCCCTTGGGCCTTGGACGTTCGGGAGAGCATTGGCCTAGTGTTGCACCAATTGCAGCTGGCCTACGTCAACTGATCGATACAATTACTAACAAATGTGTTTCCTATGCATTGAAGTACGACAAAACCAACGTTACATTTCGGTGGTATTTATCTCGCATGGATTTATAATTCAACAGTAAATGTGAAAAATTATTAGGAGAGAAAGTTTAAACGTGAGGGAAAGATTGAAAAAAAATTTTTTTTTTTTTGGTTAAATGGTAATAACAACTGAGACGGGAGATGAATATTAGTGGCTGATCAGGTATTTTTTGTATGTTTCTTGTTTTTTTCCAAGAAAATGGAGAATGTAGAAAGTGTAATAACACTTTTTATTCTCTTTCCTAGTGAAAAAGGAACGAAACGTAGTGCATGATCTAAGTGGAAATTAAGAATGTGGGTGTTTGCAAAAAATTATTTTGATAGATCTTTTGATTCTAGCTTCAAAAAATCAGTTTAAAATGTTTGTCAAAAATTCTACATAACTGATTTTTAGAATCTATAGATTATGGAACTTGAAAATTCTCACAATTATCAAAGCTGGGTTTCGGTAGCTTTTGAATATTGCAACACAAATTCTAAAAAAAAAAAAAGAGGATGAAATTCTCATAATCTCGCAGCTGTAATAGACAAGTTTCTCAAAACTCCTACTAAAATCCGAAATTTAAAATCTTTATCCACAGTTATTCCAAGTACGACCAATATATCTTTCCCATGACCTCATATATATAGATCGTCACGAATAATTTTGTAATGTCCATTATGAACGTTTTTTTTTATTTAATTATTTAATGTAGATTTTTAAGATTCTCATCACAATTATTAATAAATTTGACAAAAATGTGGCAGGGTATTTAATGTGACAGGTTTCTTTCTTCAATGCAAGGATTTCTAATCAAAGGGAATTGTACTTAGAGGTCGAAAGTGAATTGGATTTCTAATGTGACATTTTTGGGCTCCCAATTGGCCGGATACTATATATATTCTTTCCCCATTCTTTGACGTTATGTCTAAAGTCGGCTTTGCAACCCCAAAAAGACAAAGGCACGAGGTCGGTTGCCCGTACAACTTGTTCTAATCAAAGTCGACTTCACCAGGCAAACAAAAGTCAGAGTCTGAGACCAGGAAATATATGTTAGTCAAATGTTTTGTTATGGTACTTAAAAGATGGCCCAAATGACTTTAGCAATTACAATCCCTTAAAATTGATTCAAATTCTTTCGTAAGAAATTTAAATATATAGGAAAATGCATGCTGACATGATCAATGTCTGGCTATTCTAGGGGTAGCTAGCTAGCGCGTAATGGACCTCCCTCTTTAGTGGCGGATCTAGGAATTAAAGACGGGAGGGGCACTCTAAATCACAAATTTGAAAAAAAAAATGTTCAAGTTGTAGAGGCTTTAGAGATGTTTTGTTCTAACTATATTGAAAATCACAAATTCACATGCAAACAACATAAATTTGAAGATATCAAAACCCCATAAGATGAAATGCCTAGCAATTAAATTAGGAATCAAAGTTGTAAATCTCACAAAACACACACACACATAATCAATGGATTTCGAAAAACAAATACAAACAATCAAACGATGGATTGACCGTAGATTCATGATTAGGACAAAGAGGTTTTTTTTGTTAAGTGGTGATAACAACTGAGACGGGAGATGAATATTTGTGGCTGATCACGTGTTTTTTTTTTTTTTTTGTATGTTTCTTGTTTTTTTCAAGAAAATGGTGAAGGTAGAAAGTGTAATACACTTGTTATTATTCTCTTTCCTTGTGAAAAAGGAATGAAACGCAGTGCATGGTCTAAGTGGAAATTAACAATGTGGGTGTTCGCGAAAAATTATTTTGATGGATTTTTAAATTCAAACTTCTAAAAATCAGTTTAAAATATTTGTCAAAACTTCTCACAATTGTCAAAGCTGGGTTTAGGTAGCTTTTGAGTATTGTAACACAAATTCTCAAAAAAAAAAATTAAATGAAATTCCCATAATCTCGCAGTTGTAACAAACAAGTTTCTCAACTCTTACTAAAATCCAAAATTTAAAATCTTTATCCACAGTTATCACAAACACGGCCAATATCTTCCCCATGATCTCATACATACGGATTCCCACGAATAATTTTGTATTGTCCATTATGATAAGATCCTCATCACAATTATTAATAAATTTGATAAATGTAGAAGGAATGTGACAGGTTTCTTCAATGCATGGATCGAAGGAAATAGTACGTGGAGGTCGAAAAAAACGAGGGGGTCCACGCGAAAATCAATGACATCCGATGTGTGTAGGGTATTTGATCTTAACACCCTATTTTTCATGTATATATGTATATATGTGTATATACGAAAAATAGGGAATTTGAATCAAGCACCCGACACACATCGGATATCATTGATTCTCGCGGAGGCCCCTCGTTTTTTTTTTTAGAATTTTTGGACGGCTCGGATAGGCCATCCGCTAGCCGGAGACGGCCCGTCGCAGCCGTCGATACAATTTCCCTACGAGACCCGTCGGTCTCTAGAGCAGGACTCTATAAAAACTCTCTCTAATGTGACATCTTCGCATACACACGTTAACGATAACACATCACGTGGAGTGGCCAATATCTTTACCCATTCTTTGACGTTATGTCTTAAGGCCTACCTTTGCAACCCCGAAAAAACAAGTTAAATTACGAGGTCGGTTGTCCGTACAACTTGTTCTAATCACAGTCGTCTTCACTTGGGCAAACAAAAGTCAGAGTCTGAGACTAGGAAATGTTAGGAATATTAGGCTCAAAAAAATTTGCACCACAAAGTTAGTCAAATGTTTTGTTATACTTAAAAAAAGATGGCCCAAATGACTTTAGCAATTACAATTCCTTAAAATTGGTTCAAATTCTTTCGTAAGAAATTTAAATATATAGGAAAATGCATGCTAACATGGTCGATGTTTTGCTATTCTAGAGGTAGCTAACGTGTAATGGACCTCCCTCTCTAGTGGCGGATTCAGGAATTAAAGACAGGAGGAGCACTCTAAATCACTAAGTTTGGAAAAAAAAAAATCTCCCAATTAATCAAGCATGGAACTATTTTAAGTTCAAGTTGTAGAGGCTTTGGAGACGATTTTTCTGACTATATAGAAAATCACAAATTCACATGCAATCAACATAAATTTGAAGATATCAAAACCCCATAAGATGAAATGCCTATCAATTAAATTAGGAATAAAAGTTGTAAATCTCACAAAACACACACACATATAATCATTGGATTTCGAAAAACAAATACAAACAATCAAACGATTGACCGTAGATTCATGATCGGGACAAAGAGGTATTTTTTATAGAAAAAAAGTTAAGCACATTAATTAAGTAAAACTCTTTGTGGTAAATTTGTTCTCTTGTTTTCCGTATGACAAAAAAGGAAAGTTGGCTGCAACCAACGACAATGATCTTCCTCAGGCCTGCTTGGATAGGGTATTGTGAAAGGGTATTGTGGTATACCCCCTTTTAGTCCGTGGGCCCAGCCGTAAGACCCCGTTTGGCAAGTAAAATGGAGGGGGTATTAGCTAAGCTCCGGATTAGCTAATACCCTCTAATACCCCTATGGGGAGGTTGTGGGGTGTTATTAGATAACACCCCCGGATAACACCCCCTCTCTCTTTCATTTCAACTACAAAACAACTTTATCCCCCCTATTTTATCCCACATCCAAACCAAGTACTATTTAATACCCCCTCCATAAACATCACATCAATGTGGGCCATCCCTTATTAACCAATACCCCCTATTATCCAATCCCCCCTTATTACATAACACCTCCAAACCTAATCCTGCATCCAAACGAGCCAGGGTCTCCAAAGTTGGCCTTCCCCGCAAGTTTTTCCTAATGTGAGCTTTTGCATTTGTCTCCCAAGCAACCGGCTTACCTCACATAGCTTTTTGGTTTTTTCTTTTTTTTTAATTTTGTACTTATTCAAAAAATGATACTGTTAGTTTTGTGTCAAATTTTTGTGGATATACGTTTGTCTCAACGAGACGAATCGGAAAAGTAAAAAAATATAATTTTTACCCGGTTATTTTGGAAAATATCCAAGATAAAAGCCCAAAAATCCCACTGAGACGAACCAATAATCCAAAAAAAAAATGACACAAAATTAAAAATAGGTGAAAATTTTTGAATAATGACAAAAACCAAAGATTCCAAAAATCTGCTAAGTGAAACAATGCCTATAAAATTCCAAAAATCCGCTTAATGAGATTTTAAACATTATATAATGGAGTATAAAACTTGGAGAACGAGAAATTTTCATTTTTTTTCCTTAAAACATATTTTCAATTTTCCGTGTGGTTCTTATTTGATACACCACTCTCAATTGTTAGGTTTCAAAACCGATAAACTTCATCAAAAATAGACATATACAATGAATTTCAAAGTTTGAAGGAAATAAATATAATGTAAAAACACTCGGTGCATCTCATCGTACGTAGGTATATTTGTTGGTCCACATCCACTCCTGCATACTTTCTTTCTTTTTTATCGTCAAAACTATATAATGATATTGTTTGAACCCAAAAAAAAAAAAAAAAAACTAAAGTGATAGTTTTACTTCATTTATTTAGTCTAGAATTAAATGATTTGATGATTATTAATTCGCTGTTGTTTATCGTTTATGCCAAAATCTCAATGGGCCAAAACGTGAATATTGTTGGACTCTGATGAGAGGTCAGACTAGGCCTACACTGACCAAACCCAGCTTACCAACTTTGAGCCCAGAGGAAGCCCAAGCCCATCATGCCTTATAGCAGAGAACTTTTCGGCTTTTTCCGACTTATTTCCGTTCGGCAAAGTAAATAAGATTCTTCTTTTTTTTTTTTTTTTGACCAAATTTGAGTAATTTTCAGCTTGTTTTTCTAATCTAAATTAGTAAAATTCTTATTTTTTATTATTATTCTTAATTTTTTGTTTTTATTACTCGTCAAAGGACATTTGTCGGATGAACTCAAATGAATTTTCTTTGTAGAATATGCTAATAAGATACAATATACTAAGATATAGAAATAGTGTATATAGAAATAGTGTATATTTTCTTAGTTTTTACAAGAGTTCAATCTCATGTCTAATCGATCCGTTGGAGTTTCTTTTATTGAGGCTTGTTTTATTCGAGGAAATTGATTGATCGAAGATCAATGGAGACTTAAGAGGCACTGGTCGTGCATTGCCCCTATGGGGAATATGGTTCATTCATTCAAAGGGACACGATCGGATAGCTTGCTGCTTTTTGCTGGGCTTCGACATGTGGATGGTGCTCATGTTTGGGAGCCACACTTTTTAACTTTTTACATTCTACTGTTTGCATTTTTGGTTTTTTTTTTTTTTTAATTATGATTAGAATATATTTTGAATCTGTAGAGTGTTTAGAAAATATGTGCAGAATGCATTTTGCAGCAGGAATGATGTTTGGGAATATGATCATTATAAATTTCCAATGGATGATGGGTTAATTTTTTACCATGTTGCCCGTTACTATTTACTATTGTATCAAATATGTTTGACTAACCATTTTAGACATTTTTTTTTTTTTCGGTAACCATTTTAGACATTATTTTAGATACTCGCTAATTAAAATATCTTTGATTTTTCCACTTCACCAAAATATGTCACAAACATATCATTTTTTTTCCTAGGTATTTTGAGTCAATATTTCATTATGGAAATTGAAAATAAAATCATAGAGGGCGGAGTCGTATAAGAACCAACAACATAATACAACGCACAAAAACTTATATGATTTCATTAACACTAAAAGTTTTGAACAACAAGAATACACAGTAGAAAAAAATTAAGACATGATACTGACGGATGAAAAGTGGAAGTAATCTAGCAAACCCCCAAGCATTAGTAATGAAACAAATATTGATTCATCAACAGGAGAATGCAAAAATAGTAACAACAGCTAGAAACAGGGTTTCAGCTGCGGGAAGGGTGGCGCCTCCTCTCTCTGTAATACCCCTGGCCTTTAACCAAACAGATTTTTATTATGAAACTGTGGATTAACCAAACGGGACCTTGAGAATTTATTATATATAAATAAAAATAAATATATAGGAGTACTATATTAATATACTTCCAATTCAATTCGTAAGATATAACACTAAAACAATCATGCTTATATAAAAATTAAAAAAAAAACAATATTGTAGAATATTTCCTTGAAATATTAATATAACGAGATCAAGAACCAAATTGGAAATTTAGCTGTTGTCATAGACTGAGATCTTCAATATCAGCTAAGACGCCTGCACTTCCATACATCAAATGCACAATCTGACGGTTCGGATCGTGCACAACACGCATGCTGTGTATGCCCCCTTATCTTATACGTTAACCACTAGCTGATCGCATGTGCCACTTATATCTTGGCCCATTTGCTTATGAATGGTTGCTATATTTTCTGGAATTTAATAAACTTTTGTTCATTGCTGGTTCTGAAATGACTTAGAGTACCAGTTGGATTAAATGTTATCAGGTTGACAACCTAACAGAGTGTGTGATATTATGCTAGTGTTTAATTTTTGGTTGCTTATATAACATAATTCGTGGATAAAACCGTAACTGATCCACGAGTCATAGATTGGATTGGAACTGAACCGTAGGACTTTTGGTCCAGACATGGATTTCATCTTGAAAAAATTGTGACTAGCGGTTCGATCCTCAGATTCCTAGAAATCTGAACCAAACTGGACCGCGAGCAGCCCTAAATGCAATACGTGTTTCTTTCTCCTTAGAGCATCTCCACGCCTTACCCAAACCCTTACTTAAACTCAAATTTGAGTTAAAAACCTCTAAAATCCACCTCCACTCTTTACCCAAACCTATACCAAATTTGATTTTTACTCAAATTCTTCCCCAAATTTAGTATTGAACTAAATCCTTCACCAAATTTTCAAATGGTGGTTGCTAGCGGTAGGTGGTGGTTGTGATGGTGGTCGGCGTTAGTGGTGGTGGTTGCTAGTGGTGGCCGGCGTTGGTGGTGGTCGTGATGCTAGGGAGGTGTCGATCTAGAGTTCTTGGAGGTGCTGATCGAGGGTTCTAGGTGTTTGAAGCCGTGAAGAGAGAGAGAGAGAGAGAAAGAGAGAGACTAGATTTTGGTGGAGCGACAGCAGTGATGGGCCGTGATTAGTGGTGATGATGGTGAATGGATGGGATTTGAGTAAAATATGAGTTCAGGAGTGGAAGACTTCGTACCAAATCAAGTTTTTACCCAAATTTTTACTCAAATTTGGGTAAAAATCTGAGTAAAGAGTGAAGATGCTCTTATATCTATCTTTTACGTTGAGAGAGAGAGAGAGAGAGAACCGAACAGGAAGAGGAAAGAAAGAAGAAGAGGAAAAAAGGGGAAAACTTAGGGTTTGATCTTGATACTTGGAATTGAAGTCTTAGTTTGGTAATTCTTGAATCCATGTTTTGGTAGTTGAATTTCATGTTTGATTGATGAATTTTATGTGCTTTAGCTCAATTACAGGCCTAATTAGGTTTGGGAAAGAACTTCATATTCTCTTCCACTTTATGAATGATAGTTTCCTCTTCATCCGGGTACTCATCGAAATTTGGAGGTGACTCCTAATCAATTTCTAACTGAAATGGCGACGGATTATTGTCAAAAAATATTTTATCGGACTCTTCCTCGAATACATCGTTGAGAAAATCTCCTACATCTCCCTCAACTAGAATTTCTTCTATGACATTTTTTTCATCCGCACCAACCTTTAAGATTTTTTCTGGTGTCATACCTCCCTAGAACTCAGAGAAATTGATCTTCAAACCTTATTCCCAAAGTCGCGAATCACGATTAGCAACGTTGACCACCCTTGTCCTCCTCGTCGACTGATGGTTACTAGCCAACGTTTTGGTGATAGAAACGCCATCTGATACCTCCTCCTCCTTCAAAAACTAAGGTTTAATCGGACGACGGCGAGGTGAGTTTGCAACTTCTATAGCCTCCATGCATTGCTTTGATTTTGGCAAACCCGTCCTCCATTCGAGCATCTCGAGTAGCATCATCTCGCTCATAGACTTCATCAACATAAACTGTATGACCTCCTCGCGATCTTCTGCCTCGACCTCCAACATGTCCTCCGGCCATAGTCAGGATTGGAACGAGAGCTCTGATACCAACTGATGCAGCACAGCCTCCGTTTATGAAATTATTTGCAAGAAGAGATCAAAATTTTGCTTATGTTAAAAATTCTCTATTTGAAACACAAACACGAATAGAGAAAACTCTCAATTTTCATTAATAATCATCAAAAAACAAGCCCTTAGCCCTAAGGCTTATAACTCAATTTATAATAAACTAGAAATACTAAAAAGAAAACCTAAATAAGGGAAAATTAAATCTACGTCTTAGAGAACAAGAAAACAATAAAGAGGAAATAGAATCAACCTAATTAAGAAAACCCATTATCCTAGGAAATTTATGCTAAACGAAAAGATTCTTAATAAAATACTAATTGTAAAATAATAAATTAAAATTCCTATATTTCTTAAATAATTAAAACATCGGCTTGCATCAAAATGTGATAAAACCCCTCTTCATTGGGATTTCAGTATAAGATTACGAGACATCCATAATTTCATCAACAACTACGTGCAATTGATAGGTACGTTTCCGTATGTGTTCCAATATGTGCAAAGTATCGTCCACAAATTTTGAACTTCAATATATTTTTCTACTTTATTATTTCTATTTGTGTTATTATGTTATTATATTATGCAGATGTGGTTGGATTGGTTGTTAACGTCACTGAGTGTCGAAATGCTAGAAATCAAGAATCTATGGTCAGAGATGAGAGATGTGATGTTACTTGATAGAAGGTATGGTGTTACTCTAAATTATTTGTGTGTAAAATATATTCATACGATGTGAATTTAATCTTTGCTCGCTGTTTGATAAATAAATAGTATGATGTTTGTTCGGCTTACTTTATGGAATGAAGTAGTGATAAGTGATGGGATGCGTCTACTTGAAAATCTGCAGAATAACAATGTTTTGCATGCGTCTAATTTCACATATTACTCCCAATCTTTTTAAACATTTTTTTTCAAAAATACTAATCTAATAATTTTAATATTTTATTTTTTATGTCCGTACCTTAGCATTTGCATTAAGAACAAATTATATGTTAACCACCCATTTCGTACAGATAGCATTCTTGAATGGTAAATTGGATATAGATCAAGATGAGTATTATTTATTCGTTTAATTGTTCTAAACAAATACATGTTAATCTATGTTCGCCGATGATATATATGTACAAAAGTTGGTAGCATGGAATCACATATGAATTTTCAATTTCACAAGCACTAATAATATCAATTTCACAAGCACTAATAACATCAAATGCTAAGATAATTCGAATAAATCAATTTGTGTGCATGCCTAATGTAAGATTTTTCAATACCTGATTCTATGGTTAATATTTTTGTTCGATTATATACCTACACTTCAAATTTGTGAATTTATTTCGTGGGTTCAACATTATCGCATTGTTGACCGCATCGAAAAAATTTATGTTGAACACATATGGATTGATTTATGCAAGACATGCTTTAAGAAAGTTGACGATCAGTGCGACTAATATGTGTGTAATCAATGCGGACGAGAAGATGTCCAAACAGCAACCAAGTCCTTATTTGATAATATTATTTGAACTAAGTTATAGCTTCTTTTTTCCTAACAACTTAGAGCTAAAATTGAAGTTAAGGTTTTAACAAGCGAAAAATTTGACAAATTGGCTTTCATACCAAGAATATCTTTATTATTATTATCTGCAGATTTTCCTTTTCACATGACAATGCGTCAATTCACTCTGCTTATGCTATGACTATTAACAAATCACAAGAACAATCTATAAAATTCATTGGGATTGATTTGCGTACACCTGTGTTTAGTCATGAGCAACTATATGTGGCATTATCAAGGTGCACATCTTTTGATCGTATAATTGTCTTTCTCCCCGAATAAGAAATAGATTCCACTACCAATATTGTTAACCCTAAAGTTTTGTCGTAGCTTGCTTTATCATACCAGGTACAATAGGTTGCAGAGTATTATTATTTAGTTTTCCTCTGTTACCATGTATAATCCCTTAAACAAATAACTTAGCATACTAACTGGACTTCTGTTGACATATCATTCTTTTCTAGGATTGTGATCGAGAATTTTGAAGCTCAAAGGATCAATACAACTAAATTAAGACAATGGCAAACTAATAAGGTAGCTATATTCTTGAACATTTTTAGTGTTAACTCGTAATGAAACGCTTATTCTCATACTTAAATTCAGATTGTTGTGCATGCTCGGAATTGATATATAGAAGTTGGTACAAAGATGTTTCGAACAGTTATGGTGAGATTGTTTAGACAAGTTCGACATTAGTGGTGATTGTGAACAGACTTTTATAGATATACCCTTTGCGTCCTCTTTTTATCATTTGGCCTTTTTTATCATTTGGCTCTTTTTGGATACACATTTTCATTAATGCATATCATTTTTTATTTGCATTGGTATTTTTTTATTGGTTCCAGTTTTATGCGTTTGAGTTGGTTGAATTTGTTGGACAGGGATTGAAATATTGCACGCAAGTTGAAATAGACATTGTACACATTTTTTCCAATATTATGTCAAGTTCACCCATGTCTTCAGGCACGGGTATTCGCTAGTGTGTATATGAAATTAGAAAGTTGAAAAGACATTTATAAAATTACAGGACGAAAACTTAACCCGTGATAATGTCATAGATAGAAACTTAAGCAGAGATTTGTTTCAGAACTGTGATTTAATTTATCACTTTGACCAGGAATTAAAAAGGCATAAACCATAAAATAATATGTTTAAAAAAGTGAGATATTATTTACGTGGTTATCATTGTTTAATCTAATCGATTTTAGTAAAGATATTATTATTATTATTGCAAAATCTAGGAGACTAATGACCGTAGGTTTTGAATGCGATCCAACAATGATAGCTTGAAAGGGATTCAAATAGCATTAATAAAATGGGTCGACCAAGTCAAGCAATAGTTTATTTAAACTTTGTTGGCTACTTAACAAGTTCAAAATATATTTTGAATTTAGCTTATTTATTAAGAAAATTAATCTTAGACAAGCTTCAATTGAACTAAATATGAGTAGTTTGAATTTTTTAACATAATAAAATTATTGAGTCAAATAGGAACCTGTTCAAACTTTGTTTAAACAAGCTAACAAACTTAAAAAATACTCAACCTTAATTTACTAATAACCCTTAGGCCCCGATTGGATGCTCCATTAGGAAATAGGCGTCTCATTAGGAGGATGAGGGGTGATGTGACAACTTTGGCATGGTTTGGATGCTCATTTGCTATCAACTGATCCCCCTTCCCAATTAATTCAGGAGCAGCTGAAATTGGGGCCAAAGTTTTTGGATCCCTCTCCACCAGTTATTAATTAGTGATGGAGGATGAGGTCTTCCTCATCCCCTCCCCCACCTTATCTCTCCATTTCAACTACAAAACAATCTTATCTCTATTTTATTTTTCATTCAAACCAAATATTATTTTATTCCTCATCCAAACCAACTCAACTATTTTTTTATTCATCATTCATAAAAGTCACATCAATGTAGGTTCATTCTCCATAAATAATACTCTCTACTATCTTACCCTCCCCCATCCAATAAATAATACCCTCAAAACTCATTATGCATCCAATCGAGGCTTTTTTGATCTCAAATCCTCCATCTGTTCCATATTGCTTGTCCTGCATTGTGAACCCAATTTTAAATGTGACATACAATTAATGAACTTTTTATTGGAAAGTTTGATTAGATTTTCACTGTTATCTCTTATTCTCTTCTTTAAAGACTACTTTTAATCATTTATAATGGTTAGTTTGTATAAGTTTATACATTTTTCAGTTTGACTTTTTAAAGAGGGTAGTCATTTTGGGTCTCAAAATAGAACACAAGACAAACAATCTGGAAGAGAGTGAGTAAATTTTTAAGGAGGAGGATCCTCTCCAGTTCAGGAATATTGACAGGATCATTAACTTGGCATGTTGTGGGCCTTTCCTAGGTCCATTTTAATGATCCAAACCTTCAATATTTTAGAACTCATCGTTAATAGATTGATCGAATACCGGTTGATATAATTTCGAAATACATTTGCCTTGAGAGATAAAGGTCAAATGGGTTCCAATTTGTTGTTGTAATCTTCTTATGTCCCGAGACAAGTGCATTTTGAAATCATATGAGAAGATATCCGATTAACGGATTTATTAATGTGACTGATATTTTCGATAAGTTTTAAAATATGAATAATTTGGATTATCGAGCCGATACCGAAAAAAGCTCACAAATAAGTAAGTTGGACGGTCCAGTTCATTTTCATAAACGCTTAGGCATGTCAATTGTACCCGCCCCGCCCCGAACGGGGCGGGTTTTCCACCCCAATTTGGGGTATCGGGTCGGGGTAAAATTTCCCAAACCCGCCCGGGTTTGGGTAGGGGTCGGGGCGAAGGTACCCCGCCCCGGCTTTATCCACTACATACGATCAAGCACACAAGAGACATTTCACTATCGTTTTAATCAAGTAACCCTCTATTCTTTCTTTAATAATGTAACGACCCGAATTTTTTTTGAATAAAAATTTTTTTAAAAGGATTTACAAATTTTATTTCCGTAAAAATTTTATCTTTAATAATATCATTAAAAAGTATTATTAGTATTAACAAAATTCTTTTTGTTAAAAGATAAATACAAAAATAATTATCTTGACTTATTTAATTTTTTTAAGTTGCATGCATGCATACAACTCCTTCCATCTCTCCCTCTCCTATTCTTACTCCATCTCTACTCATTCCCATACTGTATTTTCGCCCATATTCAGTCCGTATCGAAACCCAACGAATCGAAATCCTTTTCGAATTCGAACTCGCCATCCTCTTCCGAAATTCCCTATAAATATCCCATAACTTTAACCCTAGAGTTCATTACGAAAATTCCTACACCCTACCAGTCCATAAGAGAGAGAGAATTCGAAGAAAACAAAACTCCAATTCATGGAGTTTTAGAGAGAGAAAGTGAGAGAGAGAAAAGTGGGTTTCGTACCTAGGCTTAACCGAAATCCAAATTGATCATTCCAATCTCCTTCTACAAGCCCAAGCATCCATGAACATCAACCAATTCGGCCCCGAGGTTCCCCGATCAAGAAACCCGAAGCTTTCGTTCCAAATTATCAAGTTTCGATCGAAAACCAATTCAACGCGATTCGAGGTATTATAATTCAATCCGAGCCCTCCTCTAAGTATATTTTATGTTTTTAGACATAACCCAACGACTCTCGTGACCCCATGCATCGAAAACAATCAAGAAAACGCAAAAAAATAAAAACAGCGTGCGACCTTGCCGCCGCAATGTTCGGGACAGCCAGCCGCAAGAACCAGAGAACTGGAGTTTGCGGCCGCGAACTCCATTTAGGCCAGCCGTGCGTCTTTCACTATTTTGGTTCGAAGCGACCTTTCGACGTCCCGAAAAATGTTTTTGACCTCCGAATTAATTTTCCTTGATTACCCACACTCTAAAGATCATACCTTGTTAGTTTCATATTTTTTTTATTTAATCTGATATTTATTAAATTTTTATTCGTTATGTTGTAAAAATTTACAAACTAAAATTCATTGTGACCTTGTAAACTATTCCATAAATCCCCAAACTATTTTTCCTAATTTTCTAACATGTCAAGGATCATAACTTACTGATTTCATAAACTTTTGATATTATTAGCTATTTATTCTATTTTTAATTAAAGATACAAACGAAAAATAGTTGCGATCTTATAATTAATGATTTTAACATCTAAACTATTTTTCTAGACTTCTGACATCCTAAAGATGATGTGTTATTAAAATAATAATTTAATTATTTCATTAACTAATTATTATTAATTACGCATTGCTTCTAAATAGAAATACTTTAAAATATTATTTAAGATGTTAAAAATTCCGAATAATTTTATTTAGACTTCTTATAGACCTAAGATGATACTTTGTTAAAATAAATATATTTTTAATTATTTAATTATTTATTATCTATTTATTCTTCTTTTGAGTATTAACTTAATCTTTTTATTTAAAATAACTACGTGAGCATCCAAACCCAACTTTTAACACTCGAACTTATTATAGAGGACTGTTAGGACCTTAATTAAGGTTACGATAATTATTTTAATATTTTAAATAATTAATGTATTTAATTAGTGTTTAATTAACTTAATTACTTATAATTAATTAATAGAAGTCTAGAAAATTATTATTAAATCTTAATTAAATAATTCTTACATTCTTAAAGACTTTGTGATCATATGAGATTAAGGGCAACGGCCCAGTCATAAAAAGTTATGTGATTGCATTGCTTATGAATTGTTTCGATCCATCTGTTATTTGTTTTAATTATTTTTTGTTTATAATTGATATTGTATCGATGCTTCAGTTGACTGTTAGATTGGACCCTAGGGACATGGGGTGGTATGCGAATTAGAAATCACGTAGACGATGTTAAGTAATGGATAAACTGTGAGGTTTATTTTCTGTTTAGAGGTTGTCTGCAGGCGTGATGTTGTGATATGATGAGATTGTGATGAGAATTGATACTGGCGGGTGTCCAGTGATGAATTGATAGACTGGAGGGTGTCCAGTGATGATTGTGAAAAGAATTGTGATGTGGTTTATAAGATAGGCGAACCCTAGCGATATAACGGCATGATAAGCTTACCCTTTGTTGTAGTTATTGGGATGCATACTCGGTACATAACTTAGGTGTTCCTGCGACAACAAAGGGAAGTGATCTCATGGGACCGAGCATGGCTAGTGGTTGGGGAGGAAAGATCTCGTGGAGAGATCTTAGATTTCATGTTAAGTTAATGGATAACAATGAATCAAGTTATGTGAATTATCTCTGTTTTACTTTTTCGCACCATATATATTCTGTTTGCTTGCTAGCTATAAGTAAGAGGGTGGTTGGGTTGGATTATTTTACTGGGTGATTTATCACTCACGGATACGTCTGTATCCTGGCAAATCGATTGCTTCGGCGGTCAATTTGCTAGAGGGCGCAGGATTCAATGGAGGAGATTCAACGATGATGCAGTTCGACACGAAAAGAATATCAGTAATGAAGATCGAGGATGCTTAGGATTCGTATCAAGATTAGAGTCAGCTCTGAAGTTAGTGTATTTTGATTCAGTAGATCTATCTTGAAATTGTAATGGTTAAACCATTGTTTTGAAAAATTATATTTATTTAGCAAACCTTCTCATAGAAATTATTTATTTTTCTCTCGAAAAGTCGGGGCGTTACATTACTGTCAAGTAGCTTAATTAAATTTAAAAAAGAAATAAAAATTGATATTTATTGGTGTTTAGTGGATTTTTTAAAAAGTTTTCTTCAAATATTTATAATAAATTCTACACAAAAAGAAATTGAATGAGGTATCTAAAATATTAATTGCAATTAAAAGTTTAGATAAAGCCGCGATACCAAAAGACACAAAAATAATTTCAAAAGTTTTATTTTCTAGATAAATTTTATTCTTATTGAGCTTTTTTTTTTTTTTACTTTTTTACTTATAGTTCAATTTTTTAAATTTTTACGGGGCGGGCCGGGAACGGGGTACCCAAAAAAAACCCGATCAGGGTCGGGGCCGGGCCGGGAGCGGGTAATAATTTTCGGGGCGGAATCGAGTTATGTAAAAACCCGTCCTGTTGCCATTCCTATAAACGCTGAGTCCAATTTTTAATTTTAATTTTAACGAGTCAAACGCCTACTCATCAAATACTACTCCATAAAGTTAGTTGTGGTTCATCGGATGGTATATCCACAAATTTCAAGCGTGCGACACAACAACACACATCAAAATTTGTCCAAGTACAAAACCCCAATCAAACCCACCACTCTCTCTCTCTCTCTCTCTCTCTCTCTCTCTACACCAGATCTCGCAGTCCAGCCGCCGGTGTATTATCGGCGGAAATTTGAACCAGAGGTATATGTACATACATGCATATGTATACGTGTGTGTATCGGAGTTCGATCTTGCTTGCGATTGTTTTGATAGAGTAGGGTTCCGTCGCTGTAATTTCTAGGTTTTTATTGAAGTAAGCTATGGTCGTCGAGAAAATGAGGGAAGTAGAAGAAAGTAGCGATTTTGAGTGTTTTTGTCTTCTGTTAGTTCAATTTTTAGCAAATAATGAGCTCGGCTTAGTTCATCTCAGTTAGGTTTCTAGAGTTAAGCTCGATTAAGGAGTGAAATTTTCTTCTAGCGATTGTTTTGAAGCCCTATGATGGAATCTGTGTGTAAACCTAAAAAAAGAATGGGACTTTTTATTGAAGTAAGCTATGTTCGTCGAGAAATTGGGGAAAGTAGAACAAAGTAGAGATTTTGAGTGTTTATGTATTCTGCCAGTTCAATTTTCAACAAATGATGAGCTCAGCTTAGTTCATCTGTGTTAGGTTTTTAGAGTTAAGCTCGATGGAGGAGTGAGTTTTTCTAGCGATTGTTTGGAAGCCCTAATGGTGAAATCTCTATATAAACCTCAAAAAATGGGATTTTTTTTTCTTCCTCCCGTGATATTTTTCAGAAACCTAAGGGTTTATTTGGAATTTGTGGAAAAGAAGGGAAAATTAAAAAAAATTTATCTCCCATTGTTTGGTTTGGAGAGAAAAATAGAAAAATCTAGTATCTGCACAGTACAATTACCCTTTCATTTTCTTCCCATTTTGTTCGACTTCCAAACAGAATCAGGGCTTTGTTGATGTCTCTAGTGGGTTTTTGCTCGCTTTGGTATGTGGTGGAGCAAAATTCCAACGAAGCGTTTGGTTGCTGAAAAGAAGACGATTGCATATGAAAGTAGAGCTTTTGAGTGTTTGTGTCATCTTTTAGTTTCAATTTACCATATGAAGGTTTTTGACAAAAATGTGAGAAATTTAAATGAATTTTTTTCGTAATTTTGAATTTGATGTTATTTCTTTCTTTGCTGCTCTTCGACTGCAGATGGAGTGTGTGGAAAGAATGTGGGGCTGTTTGGAACGCAATTTTAAGCAAACGTAGCTGTGAGTTTGTAATTCACTTAACCAGGGTGAATTTGGCACTCCGAGAAATCCGCTGGTAAAGTTGAGGACTCCAAATTGCTTGATTGAGTACTTGAACGCGAAAGATAGTGGAAGGAAGCAATCAGAGATGGTATGCTTTTAACTCTTACTTGGAATTTGAAGTTTCACTGGGCATTGTGCACGCCTTTTGAGTCGTGGGATATACTGAGTAGCGAGAACAAAAGGATTTTTTTTAATGCATATTATATTATAAAATTGAATGGGATCGTAGTTTGATATGCTCTGTCTTGAAAAGGTTAATATGTATTGGTGGTTTCATAGAAAGTCGGTTCTATATGTTTCTGTTTGGGTCTGGTTATGATCAGTGGGGTTGGCTTTGACTCTCTGGTTCACTCCTGCTCGCTCCGTTCTTCCTCCTCCTTGCTACGTGCACCAAGTCACTAGGGCTGGGTTCAGTGACCCTCCGACGATCAAGTTATTCCAGGAAGGGGGAAAGGAAAGCACGATTCAGTGGGAACAGCATACTTTATTGGGGTTTCGGTCCTTCCTTTACATAGAACTCCCTTGACTTGGTGGCCAAGTAAGCACGTACATGGCACGCTCAGTAACCGCCTTAGGTGACGTCACATATGACGCGCCGTATAAGGTAGTTATGGCGCACATGGTCTAAGCTGGCTGTAATGATAACACTCGCCACGTGTTGTAACCTCCTCGGCCTACGTCACGATGACGCACGTAGCTAGGCGGTTAGGTGCATGTGAGCGAGATGCTTCCTGCAAATCATCCAGGTCGTGCCAATTGAATCCGAGCCGATTGCACCCGACATACAGCTAGGCAATGCGGCACCCGAGAGGACTCTTGCAAGACGCCCGAGCAAGCAGGTTACACCGAGCGATCTGTCCCCACAAGGAGGATCCTGTCCGCCTGATGGGTCCGAACGGGCGCCTGACCGAGCCACACGGCCCAGTCACGGTCCAAGCCAGTTATTCTGGGCCACTACAGTTTCTTTCTGTTGTACTGATAAAATAACTGTGTATTTGTGGTGTTCGTCTTATACCTATAGATGTATGTACTGGTATGCAGCCCTCAAAAACTACATACGCGCAACAAATAAGTCAACTTGTTCATATGCTTGTTTTAGTGTCTAAATGTGGCTCTTCTATATTCTGCACAAACTTATTGTATGTTACTGTAGTGAAATCTTTTATGTGCGACAAATCCTAAAGCAGTCCAAAGAAACTTTACTTAGTGTTTTTGTGTGGAATCATCTGATTTAGTCTCACTCTAAGCCTAATTCTATTTGCATGAAAATGTGCGAGTTTGGTAGAAATACTAGCCTTGAGCCCTTAGGTGACAAGCTGTCAAAGTTAGTGTAGTATTGGATTGGAAGTTTAAAGGGTGAGTGGCCGGATCATTTTCTGTTTAACAACATTGAGGCAATGTTGGATACTTAGATGAGTCAATAACAATTAGATTTATCTTGTAAGTAATTTTTTGAGCATGCTGTGAAAAGTATTGTGTGTATTGCATTCAACTATTTATCACGGTGATGAGCGCTATTCCATATACACTTGTTTCTAATCTGAAGGTAGCTATGTAGCCTATGTTGAAGACTTTAATTTGCTGTTACAAATTACAAAGACTTCTATATGTAAGACTGGAGTTAGATGCAATGTCTGGACAGGGTAGAAGATGGATGCATATAATTTTCAGGGTTTATTGTGACTGTTAAGTGTTTATATTGAACCTTTCAAGGTTCATTTTATTTTGGTAGTAATAGTAGTATGGGAAAAATCTGAGTTCTTGTTTCTGATAGTCTTTCCAGGGATATTGGATGGAAAAGGGTCCTGGTTGTTTAACCGATGGTGAGATGGCCTATGACAACTCCAGAATTGAGCCAAAGCGCTCGCATCAGTGGTTTATGGATGGTACCGAGGCTGAGCTATTCCCCATCAAGAAACAAGCAGTTGAGGTTCCAAGCCAGAATTTATTTTCAGGACTTCTAAATTCAAATGTTTCTTCTTGGGGAAATCCTTCCAGTTTTCAGTCTACCACAGGCCAATTTACTGAACGCTTGTTTGAGCCTGAAAATGCAAGGACAGTCAATGTTGATGATAGGAACTTTCCATCACTTGGCATGGGCAGCATTAATATGGGAAGAAGGGTCATTGAGGATCCTTTTGGGAACGACTCCTCATTTGGGTTGTCTATATCTCATCCGCTGGAGGATCCTAGATTAGGTCTTAACTATGGTGGGATCAGAAAAGTTAAAGTCAGTGAGGTTAAGGACTCTGAGAATTTCATGCCAGGATCCGTAGGACATGCCTATAACAGAGTAGATAACAGTAATGTAACAACGCCTCATGCTTATGGTAGGGCAGATGACAATACCATATCAATGGGCCTGTCGTATAACAGAGGCAATGAGAGCATTGTATCAATGGGCAACGCCTATAACAGTACCATGTTAACACCTCATTCTTTTGCCAAGGCAGATGACAATTCCATATCAATGGGCCTCTCATTTAATAGAGTCAATGACAACTTCATATCAATGGGAAACGCCTATAACAGTACCATGTTAACCCCTCATGCTTTTGGCAAGGCAGATGACAGGGTGGATAATAACTTCATATCGATGAGCCAACCATATAGCAAAAGGGATGAAAACAGCATATCATTGGGTCACCCCTATAAGGAGAATAATAACGCCATCTCAATGGGTCAGCCTTTCAGCAAGGCTGTGGACAATATTACAATTATGGGTCAAACCTTCCACAGCGATGATGGTAATGGCCTATCAATGGGCAACACTTTCAAGGACAATGGTACCATATCAATGGTTCAGCCTTTCATTAAGAGTGATGGCTCTATCCCATCCATAGGTCAAACCTTCAACCAAGGTGACAGTAATACGGTATCAATGGTTCACTCATACACCAAGGTGGATGACAATGCCATATCAATAGGTCACACCTACAACAAAGTCGAAAACAACACTTTATCTTTAGGTCACTCTTTCGGGAAGGGAGAAAGTAATATCATATCCTTTGGAGGCTTTCAGGACGAGGATGATTTAAACTCTTCAGAAAAGCTTATAGGCACTTATAACTTGATGATGGGTCAGTCTTCAGCACAAAGACAAGAATCATTGAGTGAGGAAGGTTTGGTTGAGTCAAATGTTGATGCCACTGCAAATACCTCGAAGCTAACTTCCACCACAGTTGAAAATGTTCCTAAGGAGGATAAGAAAGGATCTAAAAAGCCTACTTCAAACAATTTCCCTTCCAATGTTAGAAGTTTGCTTTCAACTGGTATGCTGGATGGGGTGCCCGTGAAGTATATCGCCTGGTCGCGGGAGGTAAATTTTATTTACATGTATTCATCTTTCTGATAAGCTTTTCATTTGGTGACTCATGGTTCTTCTGTGCATGATAGAAGGAGGTACATGGTATTATAAAAGGTTCTGGTTATCTGTGTGGCTGTCAGGCATGCAATTATTCTAAGGTCAGTTGAGTATTAAATTTGTTTCATGAAGAGTCTTTTGTTAAGCATCCTGTTTAGCTAATTGCGGACAATTGTTTTGTTCAGGTGATTAATGCTTATGAGTTCGAGCGTCATGCTGGTTGTAAAACCAAACACCCAAATAATCACATATACTTCGAGAACGGGAAGACTGTTTATGGCATAGTTCAAGAGCTCAGGAGCACCCCTCAGACTCGGTTGTTTGAAGTTATGCAGACAATTACTGGCTCGCCAATTAACCAGAAATCCTTCCGAGTTTGGAAAGGTAATTCAAGTTATTTGGTTTAGTAACCAATTGCTTTAATTTTCTGGAAACTTTTGTCAATTGCGATATGCAATACCTTCTCACATGCACCCTTTTCCTGTTCTTTTAGATTCATTCCTGGCTGCTTCTCGAGAACTTCAACGTATATACGCGAAGGATGAAGAGAAACAGTTGTCGTAAAGTTGCCTTGTTCCAATATAAAGGTAGAAAAAATCTTTGCTTGTGCAACTAATTACATTGTGTTTTTGGTGAATATCTTGCTATTTATCCTAATTAACGTTAACTGAAGTATTAAGAGGTCAAGTATAGTTATGGTTCGAAGACAAAAGTTTTTTGTGGTAGTAGGAAATTTTTACTGCACAACAATGAAGAACCTTTTTAATCCAGTCGCTCCCTCTTAAGGTTCCACACTTCCACTGCACACAATCTTAATTTATTGAACGACAACTGCAAGTTACATTCTCTGGTACTTACTTTTGTCAAGTCTATTGTTTCCAATAGAATATGTGGAATTTGCTTGAAGCCCTTTTTCTTACTTCATTTTGTGTTCCTAATTTTATTTGACATTGTGAGGTGTAATTTACCTGAGTTGTATACACCTTTCATATGTTATGTGGACTCGTGTACTGGTGTCAGGTTCAGGTATGCTATCTAGGAGTCGAACATGTCAGACCCCCAATTGAAGGGTTTTTGGACTTGATAAAATTGTTGACCTTATAACTTAAATTGTGGTGGACTAAGCTGAGTTACACCACTTCCCTGCTGCTTTTGTGAGGCATAGAATTGATTCTGAAGTTAAACTATCTTGTTAACCCTGAGGGTGAGTTCACGCTATTGTCTAAACGGTATTTTTGGTATTTTAGTCCAAATACCTTCCACTCAAGATGACTCATTTTCCTTAACTTTGTTGCCATTTTGGTATTTGTAGCGGAAACAAGTGGTAATTTCAATACTATCCGAAGACAAAATATAGCATGAACTCACCCAAGTATCTCATTATGGGATGAAATATTCTTGACTGAAGATTGGTTTGTGTGCATATTCTTCTTACTTGTCTTCCCATTCCCCTTGCCACTGAAAATGGCGTTTGTGTTTTTATCAAGGCAATGGTCTTCGATGGGTCTTATGCAAGAAAACATGAGGGAAGAGAGATACGGCTACTGATTTGTTGGTGACTGCATTCATAGTCCAGTGTACTTCCCAGTCTTGGCTATTCGTGGTTTACAAGTACATTAGGAGTCAAACATAATGATTCGCGAAGGATATTGAAGTGTGAACACTCTAAATCATTGGAGTGCGAACACTGCCATCGAGAACCTCTGACTTGTACTTGTCAACCGAAGCCTTGTTATCACTCGCCGTGGTGAAGATGTAGGAAAACTTCCCTTAAGAACCACACAAATTGTCCTGCTAAAACAACACACACCCCTTGCTCCTTTTGAAAGAGGACAAAGTAAAGATGTCGTTCCAAATCCTTATAGTCCCCTTGCAAACCACTCTGCCATAAGGTCCTCTAACTACACTTGGAGACCACCTTTCGCTAGCACACACCCATATTTGCCAACAACCACCTTCCACTCAACACTTTTCTTATCAATAGAAACATCGGCAAATACTTCCCCAGTTGGCTCTTATTGAAAGAGGGGAAGTCAACGACACCCAACCCCTTCCAAGATAAACTCTTAATCCTACTCTCTGGCCTTTGAACCACTGAAATAGGAGTAGTGAATACTAAGATGAAGGTAAACTCAGAGACGATGCCAACGTATAATCCATGGGGTCACATGACACCTTGGGAAAAAAATTAAAGCTACAGCTGGTAGTATAAAATTTAGTACGACCCCATATCCATTATTCATATGACCCCATGTCCAGTCCACTAGATAATTTTTCCCTTGAGGATCCACAGCCGTGCTTACTTTGGTCTCTCTCTCCAAAGAGAGTCCTTTGTTCTGTTTTTTTTGGAAGTGCTATTTTATATTTTTTGAACAGCAATTCTCTTTTATTCTATACCTCTCACCCAAGATACCATGCCCCTCAAGAATTTAGGCAAGAAACACCATCTACACTTGGCAAGGATTTACTTGTTAAGATTTTGGGAATATATAAATCTTAAAGAGTGTTGTAGGTAACGTATTTTCTCCTCTTTTATTAAAAGTACGGGTATATTTAGGGGTTTGCGCCCTCTTAAAGTCTCAGGTTCAAAACCTTCCAGGTGTTACCAACTTCTTTGGGGCCAATCCATACGCTTGTGCTAGCGGATGATAGGACTGGCCCTATGTTACCTGGAATGCAGATTGTTCCAGTACGAGGAACGGGAACACAGTATGCGACATGCTTAAATTGTGGTACGCTAGGAATAGGCTTCTATAGATAACAAACTAGAACTTACTCTTCCAAGTGATAAAACACATTTCTAGGAGCATAACGACAAAACTTTTTACAATTTCTCCCACCAAAATTCTGTTCTCTCTATTTTGACCATAATAAGTTGACATTTTGGGGAAAACTAAGGGGATCGCTTTGGATCGCTAAATTTACCATTTTGGTGTACAATGTTTTGGAACTTTTGTACCAAAACGTAATTCGCTAAGGCAGTAGCGTTCCCTAGTAACATAGGACTGCCCCCAGAATTAGTCGATGTGCCCGTAAGTGGACCCGTACACCCGAGTTACCAAAAAAAGCCTTGGGTGTGTAGTTATGGATTTTGATAACTGCTCTGAATTGACCTTATGTACAGATTGATATGGTTATATGGACATTCCAAAACTATGTTTTCTGTTGGAAATAAATGATTTTTTTTTTAATTAATGTGAAGTAATTTTCCTACAGAACAATTGGAATTGGGATAAGTGTGACCCCACCCATAATAATTCTTGGAGTCGCCACTGGGTAAACTCGACGAAGTGCTCTTTACAAGGGTACCCCTACCACCCTTAGAAAGTTGTGGTCCCTTCCAATAAGCTAACCTCTGAAATTTCTCAACCACCAGATCTCACGCTGCCTTGGCATTAGAGATCACCCCTGTGGGAAGTCCCAAATAGAGGAAGGTCGGTCTCCAATCCGACAACTATGGTACAAAGCTGAGGCTCTATTTACCTAACCCACTAGAATGAGCTTGTTCTTGGCAATGTTGACTCTCAGCCCTGAACCTGTCACACTAGCTCCATTAAAGACATCACGTCGTGGACAAGAAGCAAGTGGGAAACCAAGACGGTGGATCTTTCTCTAATACCTGAGAAGACCATCGGTAACAACTTTCCTGATCATCTAGCTAAAAGCCTCCATCACCCAAGGGAAGAAGAAGGTGGGCAATGGTTCACTTTACCTCAGGCCTTTTTGAGCTTGGTAATGAAAACCAACTCAGAAATTCTTCTCAAAACAAAGTTGAAGCATTCTCTGGAGTGAGCTCCAAAACCTTTCTGGTTGTTGCACTGTTTTGGCGCTACTTATACTGTTTAGTGGGCTTATGCAATGAAGGATTAACACACAACTACTAAAGAACGAGTACAACTCAAAGTAAGAACTTACTTCTTTGAATGAATGATACAACTTAAATTGTTCGTCCAACCAATCTTCACTAAGTGGACTTTGGAACCTTTTGAGTGTTACCGCTTTATCAATTTTGGGACAAAACACCTGTAGCAATAAATCACAATCTCATTCCCAAAGCAAAAATGCTCAAGGAACTCAGTGGTGAGTTATGACAAGCCGGAATACCAAATTAGCTGCCAACAGTTAGCAAGCATTAAAAACACTCAGTATCTCACAGCAACTGCACAACCTAAACCACTCCCCCGTGACACATAACAAAGGAAAATGGAAAAGTCGTAATGAAGGGAGATAAAACATGAGGCAATAAGAAAAGCATATTTTGAACCTACGAATGGCATAATGGTTGAAGTATGTGACAGGCTGATGCGTTCAGCATGATATCCAATCTTCAACAGAATATACATATTGACAACCCGAATTACATCCATCCTAGCAGAATAAAGTCTCAAAAGTGTAAGATACTAGTACAATCGTAAAGTATAAGGTAACAGCCCTAGAAGATCGGCTAGCCAGAATCACTACCAAAGTAACAATAAGAAGAGAATGTCATTGCAGCAAGCTACGAATTGACTCCTCAAAGTGTCATTCACACAATCAAACCCGCCGGCTAATAAGAAGCCAACTGCAATAGTCACATAAGAAACTTACCATGTGACATCTCAAGGCGAGGAAGCCTAGTTGGAATAAAACTGGATGCATCAGCAGAAGGCTAAATCCAGTTTCCATAAAAATCAAACAAAAACGACAAAGGATGCATTCTAGCTCTTCTCAAAATTTCCATTGGCCAAAAAGTCATGTAAAGATGCTAAGACATCCCTCGTGACTATCCCGACATTTTTAAAGAAAGGCTGGAGTAAAGCCATTTGGACCAAGGGCCTTGTCCCATTACAGCTCATGTGAAAGCGTCACATTGCACTGAAGCGAGGGGAGTGCTAGGGCCTCTAGAAGTTTTGTGACTGTAGTGGCGATTGCCTTGCGGCAAACAACATACGGTTACTCCATCTTGTGCTCAATTTTACTAGAGGACACTCATACACGCAGTCCAAATTGCAAAAATGACCGCAAACAAAGGCTTCATTTCTGTACAATTGGGCATTCCACCAGACACCAAACACACAGATGAAGTGTCTTCAGTCAGTCAAATCTGTTGTTTTATCCACCTTCAACCAAACAAAATGCGCAAGTTATTTTCTTCCTTTTCGTTACAGTTCTTGATGCTACAAAGCGTTGTAGAGTTTCTGTTTCACATTTAGAGCTCCCTTAGGTGGCTTTGTGATTAGTTCACCACATCCTTACTACTTTCAATGGCGGATTCCCTTTTAGACAGCTAGTTTTATTGGTACTTCCAATGTGGATCATTCTTGTGTATTGATGAGACTGAACTCTGTAGTTAAAGATTCCTGTGTTAAGTACTTATTGCCATCGCCTTTGATCTACAGGACTGGATTACCAAGGTCTCTTCTAGCAAATGCAGCCGCAGGGCTCTTGGAGTATTGAGCAAAAGGCTTATTTTGTGCTCATACTTTTTGGTGGGAAGATGTAAAAAAAGTTTGGGTGATGAATCGATGTAAATTAGGAAACGGCATAAGAAGCTTTCGCATCATTTTCTCACTGCCCTATTGCAGGTAACCGAACAGTGAGTAATATTAACAACCCAATTAAGTACATGTTCCCAATACTGAGTCCAGTTTTTGGTATTATTTTCCTCTTGTGCTTTTATCATTTTGCACTCCGCATTCTACATCCTATTTGGAACTCCATGAAATCTGCTTCAATAATGGTCTCTCGCTCAGTTAAAGCGAAAAGGGGATTCTTCCACAATAAGTTGGTGCATGTTTATGAGACATGCATGTTCTAGGAATCACGGCAGTGTTTTCTTAGTTAACTGCATCGTGTATATTATTATCATATGTATTGCACTGGATTTTCGATGAATTTGTGTCGGTGCTAGAGGTTCAGAAATTTGTGTCAGTGGCCTTAGCTAGTGTTATGTACCTATATACTGGTCTCGGTGGATCTTTTTCCTCGAGTGAAATAATATGGGGCTGTTAAGCTCATCTTTAATGCGTATTTCATGCGGTAAAATTCTTCATCAATGTGATGAGAGCATTTCCGTTGGTTTTGTGCTATTTTGGCTGTGTTTTTAACAGAAATTGGCTTTTTACAATATAATGGTGCCATGCCATACTTTTTGCTATGATGCTCCATCAGTTTGATGCTACTTCCGCGTGATTACTCATTTTCCACTGTCGTCGTATGTAAAGGCATTGAAATTAGGAATGTTGTCGCTGATATGGCAAGGTTTGTGGAAAATTAAACTTGGTGTCGGATTTGGTACTTTAGCAATTTTGGTAAGACCTTTCTTTAATCAGTGGATCAACATTTTAGTCTTGTCTTACGAAATTTTACAGTGACATGGTTTTACTTTTACCCAACCAAACTGATGCGTTCTTACAGGTTCGGCAGACCTCCGTATTATATTATAGCAATAATGCTACAGACACACCTCTCCACCACACCCTATCCACACCTCGCATATGTAGTGTGCCAACTCAGCAAGTGGAGCCCCTTCTCTCTCTCTCCCTCTTCCTCTTCCTCTCCCTTCATGAAGCCCTAATTCAAGAAACCACAACTGCCGCCCGTCACAACCACCACATCCCCCATTGCTGTCACCACTCATTGCCACCACATCCACCGTTGTCGTACATGGCTGCCAATCCTGACCCACTAATGATAACCCCACGCCCACGAAAACCCTACCAAAAACCCGAAAACCCGAACACCGTCGTCTCCAAATCAAATACAAGCTCACGGTAGAAAAAATTGAATTGAACTCAAAAACCTGTTCAGAAACGAAGAACCCCAAAAATTGCTGCCCTTCGATTCTCCGTTAAACATGAATAAGCAGCAGCAGCAGCAGGATCAGGATCAGGGGACAATGGAAAAAGGGCCTGTCAATATCTCCCAAATCAGATATACCCATTGGCAATAGCCACATTGAATGCTGCCCTGTTTTCCATGGCCATTTGTATTATAAACGTATAAAATCTTATAGGATGCCCCTTCGGATCTACGGGTGTTTTTTTTTTAACATGAATCATTAAGATCTATCTCGAAAAATAGAAGTGGCGTGAGCAGGGAAGACTAGGTATTCAGGATTCATCTCTAGGTTTTCTTGCTCCTGTTTCTGATCACCAAAAAATAAGTACGTACCGGTCGGTGTCTTTTTTATTTTTGGAGAACAGAAAACACAACGCCTCTAACAAACTACCTATTACGTACAAAGACGACTCCAAGCTAGATTGTGGTCTGGTGTGTGCTAGGAATTCTCAGAAGCTGGTTATAATTTCCTTTTTAAACCCGGGACCGACACACTCCCGAAGGTTTGGAAATCCCGCTGCAAGACCTGTGCTCTAAGTGAGAGAATAATTATTACCAGCAGAATCAAACACAACATCTGGATTTTACCATTGATAATAGTAATGAGCTCAAACTATTAAACTGCCTAGATGGGTTATTGAGGCTACCAAGAAACCTTTGGTACGACACATGTGGCATGTGAGGCGTGGAGTACGGACTCCAAGGGGTTACTCGAGTGGGAGAATGACAGTAAGTAAAACTTTACTCACAATTTTTGGCTCCCACCGCCAGTCTTCAATATTTGGGTATCTAGGGTAGTCAGGGTGATCGAGATACTAGATCATACAAAGAAAGTGGAGGTTTGTGTGCACATATTCGAATGCAAATTTGTTCATCAGAACTGCACGATGCATGTGAGGTCCACGAATTGTGCGCAACATGCTCTTAAGAGAAAAGAAAGAAAAAAAAAACTGCGCGGAGTATTGCAAACAAATTACTGTTGACTGGTGCTATGTTTTGTCATGACAGGCCATATGTCATATTCATGCAAAATTTAAGTTAATGGTTCGGGCAACTTAATGAACCTGCCAATATTCTTAAATAAAATTGGAAGTGTAACATTGCTTCTATTGGATCCACCAAATTCCCAATTTGTATTGACAAAATAGAGACACGTTATTTCATGTTGCTAGTAAGCAATTAACATCCCAAGAGATATGATGTTCCAACTTAATTTTGTGATCGTCAGCAACGGCGACGTAAAGAATAGCAATAATAATAGTTTGGGCAAAATTTTGTCGCCGTTTTTTCGTCTATTTTAATTTGTTGTTAATAACTTTTTTTGAATTAATCATTCGTTTGACAAGCAGAATGTGAAAGTTAAAAGCTATGATAAAAAAAATCCGGCTAAAGACAAAACATCACTAATTACCGTCAAGACAAATAAATAATTCTAAAAAAATTTTAGGAAAAACTCAAAAAAATTCCCCAAGGACCAATAATATCGATTTCATTAATAAATTAATTTATTTTGACCTTGACCTTCCTAAAATATTGTTTTGGTATTTTTTTCGTCTTTTTTGAATTTTTGTTATATTCGCTAAACTTTTTGGATTGGTCATTCTTCTCGGTGAGAAGAGTCTAAAGTCAGAAATGACAACCAAAAGCACAAAAAAAAAAAATGACTGAAGACGAAAAAAGTTTGAAACAACTGTCCTTTTTGTCTTTAGTATCGTCCTAAAACTTATGTCCACATTTTTATATTTTTTCTATTCTTCTAGTCGAGCCGAATGAGTACTTCCAAAACAATTACTGCAACAAGCTAGTAAATAAAGTTACGAAAAGTAAATAAGACCGAAAAACAAAAGTAATAATAATAGCAAGTTATTGAGAGTTGAGAGTGGCTTTCATTAGCCCTACCACAACGTCGTTGCCTTGCTTCAAGATAGTAAGTATCAACTTACGTAGACACAAAAATAGAGAATGTTTACCTCCCACGATTCTACTGTCCGATGAAGTTTTGTACTGTGGGTACGATTTACTTCTGGTCGTTGTTTTATATAACCGGATGTCCGGGTTTAGTTGTGCGCATCTCAACTAATTCTTGGCCCTGAAGTTAAAAACCAGGCAAACCCTCGGTAGTCTTAAGATTTGGAATCTTTGGCCTCCATGGTATTCGAACATATATGGATTGAAGATAAACACTTATTTGCTTTCTCATTCTCACCTGGCCTAAATCCCTTAGAAACAATTCACTTCTTGCTATTTTTGACCGAGAAACTTTGGAGATTGTAATTTTTTTTTTTTTTTCACAATAATTATTTGGACGAATGGTATTATACTTCATTATATGTGTATTAACGATGCCATGAGAGAACTGGTTCTGAATACCACATTGGGATCCATATATATTGTGTTACCATATATATTGGGATACATTGGGATATATGCCATGAGAGAACCGGGTTGAAAATTGTTTTCCTCTTGTTTTTCCAATTTTTTTGTTTTTTTGATCCGCTGTTGTTTTTTCCAATTGAAAAGGGGTTTTTGTAAGTTGAAGCTGTGATAAACAGTAGTACTTCATGGGCGCCATAGGGGTGGGAATTTCCGACATAAAATTAGCAGGTTAGGGTCAGTTATTTTTGACAAAGAACAGTACTGACACAACACGATAACAATAAAAGCTATACAAGTCGAGTTATAAGGGTTAAAAGAATTCTTACACGACACGATATGGGGTGGGAATTTATGAAAGGACACGATACGAACCGGACACGAAGTTAATTAGCTGGCTAAGGTCGGCTATTTCTGACGTGGACCACGAATATGACACGACATGATAACACGAAAAGCTAAATAGGTTGGATTAGGGTTGAGAGAATTCTGACACGAATACGAGATGACACGACACGAACATGATGCCCACCCCTGCATTTTTATGAACTTAAACTTAACTTAAATCTGATAATTTTGTCCTTATTTGAATTTTTTTCGCATTTGCTAGTTTTGCGGCAAACTTTATTCGGCTGGTGATTCGTCTCGATGAGACGAATCGGAACCCAAGTATTTCAAGAAATAACCACTTTCTAAAAATTGGTTATTTCTTAAAATACTTGGATAAAAGTGAATTTTTTTTACTTCGAGACGAATCAACAACCCATAAAAGTTTGGAGCAAAACTAACAAATGCGAATTTTTTTTTAATAAGGTCAAAATTCTCAGATTTAAGTTAAGTTCATAAGAACGCAACTTCATCCCTTGAGGCCACGCAACTATTTTTTGTTTTATCACTCAAATACCCGAAACATTTTACGTGCATTTCAACTAATTTTCTGCCAACTGAACTTACAATAAACTCATGAAATACGTAAGCGCATAGCTGGATCAGCTTACGCTATTATCAGATCCAATCCCTATCAGTGTGTATGGATCTGAAAATTGCACGTAACCAATAGAATACCCTTATTGCCCAAAAGAAATAAGGGGGGGGGGGGGGGAAGTGGGAACAATGGTAGTGGGTCCATATCAAAATCGTGTTACTCAACGCATTATTTATATACACCAAATTAAAAATCATTGTGGCATCATAACTTAGATACCATATAAAAGAGCATATTCTTTGGGTAGTGCTTTAAACATGGAATAAAACAAGTAGTACATATTCAAGATTTGTCGGTTGGATTGTTTAGTCTATTTAGTTACTACCTCCGTTCTCATTTAACGGTCTCTCATTCCATTTTAATCGGGATAAAACTTGAGTTATATTTTTAAACCAGAATGAAATTTTATATACAATATAAATCTTGTTTGATAGATAGTAGTACATGTCAAGACATATGGACTATTAAATCGGGACGGAGGGATTACATGTCAAGAAAGTATTATTGGTGTGGATAACAATTTGTACTTCTTTAAATCATGGAGTTGGTCTAGTGGTCAAGACCTAAGATTTGGAGATTTGCTTCCTTCTAAAGTTTTCACTTCGAAACCTCTTAAATGCTATCAAATCTTTTGGGGTCGATCCGTACAAAGTTTTACTCTGGCTTTAATTGGAACATGCGAGTAGGTGATGTGATTGGTCCTTCAGAATTAATTGAAGTACACGTAAGTTGGCCCAGACACTTATTATCAAACAAAAAAACAATTGTACTTCTTTATATGCCATATAGAATATTACTAGTACTTTGCATACAATATAGATCGTGTTTGATATGGATTACATGTCAAGAAATATGGACTATTAAATCGGAATGACAGAGCAGAGAGTACATGTCAAGAAAATATTATTGGTGTGGATAACGATTTGTACTTCTTTAACCCATGGAGTTGGCCAGAGGTTAAGACCAGAGATTTATGGATTTGCTTCATCCTAAAGTTTTCGGTTCTAAATCTCTTCGATGTTACCAAATTTTTTGGGATCAATTCATATAGAAGTTTACTCTAACTTTAATTAAGACCTACGAATGGGTAATGTAATTGTTCCCTAAAATTAATTAAAGTGCACGTAAATTTGCCCAAAACACCTTTTTTTTTTTATCAAACAAAGACAATTTGTACTTGTTTATATATGTAGCCGTTGGAGACTTGTCATTGAAGGGGTCACAACTCTTCTAGATCTCAGAAATCGGCCAGTCAACTCCGCCCAGGTCAATTTAGAATTATAGTTGTTCTATGCCGAATGAGATTGTCCTGTCCAAAGACCGAGTTAATTAGGACTTGGATCCTGTCCATTTTTTCCGGACCAGTTCAGTCTATTTGGGTGCATTCGAGCCGTCCAAAAGTATTTTGAACGATTCAGATTTAAAGTGAGTGTTTGATTGATTTTTTTAAAAAAAACACCACTTTAAATTTGAGCCGTCCAAAATACTTTTGGACAGCTTGAATGCACCACATGGACAGAATTGGTCTGGGAAAATGGATAGGATCTGGCCCCAGTTAATTAGGGGGTGCTGAGACTTCAAAACTGGTTACCTTCTTAGGCCTCATCCCGCTAAAAAAAAAAAAATTTAATTAATTAATTAAAAATTATATATTGTAAGAAAATGAACTGTTTCGTAAAACAGAAAATATATAATTACTTAAAAAAATAAGAATCTTAACAGAACGGAGCCGGATTTTCAAATTTTGATCCGCTTGATTTATTTGTAGAGCTCGATGGGTAAAACATACGTACGAAACCAAATAGGTAGCATCAAACATCTTTAACTCGACGCTCAAAACGATATTGTTATCCGGTAAATAAATGCCAATTGCCGTTTTGGAAACGCACTTAAAAATAAATCTATGCAATCTCGCGCTAGTTGATGTTCCCGGTCAACTTGAATTTTGCGGGGGTGTACTAACGCGTTTAACGTCTGAAAATGAACGATTTCGATCAAATATTTGAATTTCGCGGGGATATGTACTGATGCGTTAATGTGTTACTACTATTTTGACGGTAGGCCCCACAAAATCCTTCAAATTGAAAGACTGGTAGGTTCGGGTTCTCTTGTAACAATTCAATACAGTAACAAAATTGCCAGGCTTGAGTAATGAGTACTGGTGCATTCATTCGATATACTATTCATTATGGCCCTCCACCCGATCACATGCAAAAACCAGAAGAAATTCTTGGAGTTGCTTCAACACTTTCTAATTAAGTAAATTGCATTTCGCACCACCTCAATTTTGGTTTCTATTGTCATTTTGCATGCTAAAGTTTCAAAAATGTTACTACTACTATCATCCCACGACGACCAGTTTTGTAGGACAGACTAAAATTGACTGATGCAACAGTATTTCTCGGCGTCTGGCAAAAACTCGGGTAACTAATTGATAGATCAGCTTTAAGTAATTGAGTACCACTTTACCAGTAATCCGAATTGTTTTTTTTTTTTTTGCCCGTCTTTCAATTTGTTAATCACTTTCTACATGCAACAATTATGTTTTAAGTGCCGTAGCCTCTTATTTTATAGGCAAATTAGTCAATTGCTCAACCAAAGTTTCAAAAGTAAGAAAAATAAGGATGAAATATAATTTCGAGACATAAGAGTTGATTTTTTAAAAAAATGGATTATGCAGCAATCGCATATTTGTAAAATGTATTTTTCATTTTCGTAAGTGTAGAAGAAAGAATTTCGTGTAGAATATAGTAATTTAATTTTAAAGCACTGGAAGAAGAGAAGTTGAACACAAACCTTGGAACCCCTCAAATGCCCCATCATCCCTTCATAAAGTCAAGTACTCCATAATAACTTCCAAATGGGCAGTTATGACTTCTAAGTTTGAACTTTAAGAGGTGGACCTAGTAACTGAGAGAGATGTTATAAGTTTGAACTTTGAAAGCTTCAAGAGGTTGATTATTAAGAGTTTTTCGCCGATCTGTCCACGTTTTGGAAACGCATTGGACGAACGTTCATCTTCTAAAACGTTTTGTAAAAATAGTCCTTCGCGCATTACCAAAATACGCAATGTAAATCGCGCATGAACAAAATGTGTTTTACGGAACCTGCGTGCGAAAAACTCTATATCATTACTAGTAACATTCTTTTGAGGCCTCGTAACTTCAAGTTAGATAAATACTCGATATATGCAGCATGGGATGCAAAATTGCGAATACTCATAGATTAGTAGATATACAAGAAAAAGTTGTGTGAAGGCCGTTCGGCTAAATAAGCCAAGTAACTTATTTTTTTGTCTTTATTCAAATTTTTTTTCATATCACTTGGCTTATCATCAATTTTTTGGAGATTATTGCATCTTCATGACAAGAGGAATCTAAAAGGAAAAAAAATTTGATCGAAATCCAATTTTTTTTTGAATAAAGACGAAAAAATTGGCTTATTGGCTTATTTTCGTCTTTATTCAAAAGGATTTCGATCAATTTTTTTTTAATTTTTTAGATTCCTCTTGTCATGAGGGTGCAATAATCTCCAAAAAATTGATGATAAGCCAAGTGATATGAAAAAAAAATTGAATAAAGACAAAAAATAAACCACTTGACTTATTTGGCTTATTCACAACTCTATGATTTTCTTTTTAAAGACGACCGGGCCAAACCTCTGTGTGCATGCAATAAACTTCAAAACACGAACCAAGCGCCCACTCACATGTGGAGTGTGAAAGGAGCCCACAATTTATTTATATGGGTTTGTCGCAAGTATTTGTGCAATTTGTGTGTGTTTCTAACATTTTTTTTTTTTTTTGATAACAAAGAAATAACCCTGCAGCCGAGCTACTATTGGACCCGATTGTGTAATTCAAACTTCGGGGGAGACTAGCACAGCAACTCACCGTCATGACCCCCGACTTAAATTATGGTTTGCCTCCAGGGATAATCGAACCATGTTATATTGCAAGCGTAGATTCGCCCTTACCATATTGACAACCCATGTGTGGGTGTCCCTAGCATTGTTGGTAGTCATATCCCTAATTTTGTTCCTCCTCGGAAACATGTTGTAAACTTTTTTGTCTAGAATTTTTTAGATAGTTTTTACTTTTCGCAACTTTTTTTAAAAAAAATTTGTAGTAAATTTTTTGATCAATCATTTTTCTTTTTGATCAATCATTCGTCTCGAAATTAGAAAAGTATAAAATGTGGACCAAGAAAGTTGAATACTCAACGGAGACTTCTCACCGGCCGTTCACGACAACGCGGAACCGAGAAAACTGAGCCTCATGACGGTTAGGAACTCCGTCTCAGTCCCCACTAGGTGGCCCACCTACCGTCCAACGATTTTCCAACGCGCGTCATCGGACAACCCAACTGGCTTCACGTCATAATCGCTCTCCGTAGAATCTTAACTGAATTCCATATGCCATTTTCTTCGTGCACGCAGAGAGGAGGGATGAAAGAGAGAAAGAAACGTAAGGAATTCTCTTCTGGGCAAATTACACCGACCGACACCTCCCAAATACTTTTGAAAATTAACAAATTGATTGTAGTTCCCGAATCCAGCAGATAGATGACTAGATGGGCCAAATTTTATTCGATAATGCTAGGGCCACCGACGGTGACGGTTGCTTCACCAATCTTGCACTGACGGTCATGCGGGATTTCACTACGGGTCTCGAACAAAAAATCCGAGCCGTTCAATAATTTTTTTTTAAAAAACAACTGGCGATGTTTAAAATCACCTCAACCCGATATATATAAGTGTTCGATCCAATCTTTTTATTTTTCATTCAGATAATAGGATCAATTACACATATCGAATATTGAGCTGACTTTTCTGTTATCTGAATGAAAAATTGAAGGATTGGATCGAGTATCTACACATATTGGATTGGACTGATTTTTCATGGGGCTGCTCATTTTTTTTAATAATTATATTGAATGGCTCGAATTTTTTCAATGATAGACTTATAGTGGGCCCCGCGTGGCCGTCGGTGCAAGGTTGGTGAAGCCACCGTCAGCGACGGTAGAAGGGTTCAATTTTATAACAGTCAATAAGCGAAACTTTATACTCGTGTAAATTTAAGAGTATATTCATTTTCACGAATATTAATAACTATACTATACATACATTTAGATATAACTGTAACGAATATCATTACATAACTTACGTTAATCGCTCTTACAAGTAGGGGTTTATTTTTATTTTTAATAAGTTATTATTTCCCTCTCCTTCAACTTCGCTCTTTCGGTCCAATATATACAATCCATAAAAGCATTTAAAAAAATTTCTAGCCTCCAATAGACAACTGAATAGCTGTGTCCCCCACCACCTCCACCTTTTAACCCTATCCTCTTCTTCCTTGACATTGTCATCTCCACGCAATTTGATAGTGTTGGATATAGTGACTCGAGAGAGATAAAGAGAGAGGAGGAGGAGGGGAGAATGAGAGATTGTTTTCAGGTCTAATTGGCATTCCACGCACGCAATATATATTATGCAGGGGCGACTTCAGTATTATTTACTTGTTTAGTAAATTTATAAGCGTAATTTGATTAAGCTTGAACAATTTTTGCTAAAAAAGTAAACTACTTTTTTTTTTTTTTTTTCTAAATACGATTGGATCGAGCTTAAAACTTTCAGGCTCAAAATATACACTAACTTTTTTTACACATGAATTGATTAAGCTTTGAACAATTTGGGCTCAAAAAATACAATCATAAAAATATCTGTACATATAACTAGAAAAAGAAAATTTCAGTGGCATTTATTTTGAGCCAAAACAACTGAAAGTTTGATTCAATTAGTGAGCAGCTAAATAATATAGCCCAACAAAATCAATAAAATAAGCCCAATAAGTTTTGCGACATAAATTATATTGAGTCATTATAATATTGTGTAATTTTAATTGTTAGGAACTAAAATACCGGAGCCGCCCTCGTATTAAGGATACTGACGTTGAACTGGTATACGTTTGATTGATCACTGGACGTTGACTAGAAGAGTTGAATTGTTATGATGTACTTTTCAAAGGGATACCACGACCATTCTACAAAAATAAGGGTCGATAGTGCGATTTGTGAAGTTTAAAAGGGGTTCGTATGTAATTAAGGCCTTTTCAATTTTTGCTTTATGCCTTTAAATGGTCAAGTCCAGGTTGAACATAGAGCGGGAACGCGTACAGCTTGAGCTTTCTTCAGTGCAAGGTCTCTCTCTCTCTACATTTACGTATCCGTCTATCTATATAAATTCGCATCTCTAGAAGCATTATTCACTCCCCTTCTTTATTTTTACTCTCTCTCTCTCTCTCTCGTCTCGAGATCTGAGCCTTCCCTCGAGTCTTTTGTTCCATTCCTCACTGTTCACGACGTTGATCATTTCCACTAGGTACGTTCGGAGCTCGGTTTCGTGGGAGCAGGTCGTTATTTCTAGGGTTTCTGGTTTCTATATCTTCCGATTTGGTGCTGTGTACTTTTTGTTTGAGTTGCATACGTTTACGTTTCTCTGAATTTCTGTTAAATGCCGATCGCTGCAATATCAGCTTTGACGTGAGACTCGTAGACGTCCATGTATGTAGTAGTCTTATAGACGTTCTTATACTCTCTGTCTTTTTGCTAATTTTTCTTTGACGTTGAATAGGTAGTAATTTTTGCTTTCAGTTTCACAGATCTGTGTTTTATTAGTAACGCAAAAGTCTTGGTTTGGAGTGTTGAAAGAAAAAGAGGAAATGTCAGGGCATCACTGACATTTACTTCAAATTTAGAGATGAAAAGGTTTTTTGTAAGGCTTATGTGACAATTTGACACCTTTAATTGGACATCCACAACATTGTGCTCTCCAATCATGGTGTCAAATTTGCTTTCATGCTCTAAAAACCCCAAAACGCTAATTTTTTTTAACTCCAAAAAGCCACTTTTGCATTTGGCACTTGATGCCAATTTTGAAGCAAATTGGCGGTGCCAATTTCGACAAGTGGAGCTCCACATGGGTTTGACTTCCCCCCAATTGGAGATGCTCATGTTTAAATGCAAGCCTAGTTATTTGGTTCGTTGATAGGTGCTTGATAGTGATCATTGAATAGTTTAGGACATAATAGAAATTCTCATGGTCCTGTAAATATGCAAAACCATTCAAGATCAGATTTGTTGATATACTCTTGTTTGCAGTGGGACGCTTTCAGTTTATGCCGGGTGGAAGTCTGACATACCTTTGTTCTATCTGTACTGCAGCAAATTTTTTTGGCATGATTATATTTACTATTTTAATTCTTATTTTGTTTTGTGTAGGTTGTAATTTAGGCTGTCCACGAACTGTTTAGTCATGTGCAGATTTGATTTTAAATATTCATTGAATTGTCTGTATCATGATGTGTTCACGTTTGAAAGTCTTGAGGGAGTGATGATAATAGCCAGAGCAGAATAGCATGAGTGGTTAACTGTAGCATTTGCATATTTTCTTGATATCATAATTGTAGATGCGACTATGCAAGGGTTTCATTATTTTCCTACTGTGATATGAGGAAATGTATAGTTGACTTTCCAATTGTGTTTCTGTTCCAAATGGCTGGACCACAAATTAGATTTCAGTCTTAAAATGAACTACATGTCTTGTCTAGGATGGTACAAGTGTATGTTTAAGAAATTTAGTCTACTTCTTGTAGTTGTGTATTGGGATGAAGGATCCATTGGTCAACCAGAAGCCCACAACAAGAATAGCAAGGGAAAGAAGCATAATAAAGCCTTGTGTTTACGGCTCACCACTCATACATTAATCGTTTTCCCATATTTCATACTTCAAATGGGACCAATTCAAGGCCCTGTCCTCAATATTTTTGTGCAACTTTCAATAAGCTAAAATGGTTGCTCCTAAATGGACATGACCATGAATACAACACTGAATAGTGCCATAGTGGTCATATAATGTATTGGTTGTGTCTCTGTTTTTTAGCTGGTTAGTGGACACTGAGCCAGAAGTTCTTTTCGATGCATTTTATATGATTCCAATATTATGTTTTGTCCTATATTACTCAGCAATTGCTAGCAAGCTTCACTGGTTTCATCTGGGAAAGAAAAGGTGCCTTATTTTCAATTCGTTAATTGTTTTTTGTGCAGCTTGTGAACATGACTCCACCTATTGAGGCTCCAAACAAACCTGTCAGCACTCACAAAACTTCATATCCACCTTTAAATGAAAGAATACTTTCGTCAATGACCAGAAAATCAGTTGCTGCACATCCTTGGCATGATCTTGAGATAGGTACTGAACTTCACTATAAGCGACAGATGTTAATTCTAGAACATGGCTTCCATTGCAGATGTAATAACCATTTGGTATGTAATTCTCTTGACAATGCAGGACCTGGAGCTCCCACGATCTTCAACTGTGTAAGCATATACTTAACGATATACAACTCATAGTTCAGTGGTCAACTTTTGCCTGCATTGATATTTTTCTCTTCCTATGACATTACTTGACAAAAAGTAAGGTTGTTCAAAGTTTGAACACTGTGGTCAGTTGCAGTACTGATTAAATATAAACAGTAGGCACTTGCTCTAATTATTGGACCAAACAGATTTTTAAAATATAAACATGCATAACTACCTGTAGGGCTGTTCGCGGTTCGATTTTGGGCGGATCGGTTCAGTTCCTAGGCGGATTCAAATTGTTGTTTTCTCCATCCGCAACCGTCCGTGAGTGTTTCACGGTTCGGTTGGTTTGGTTTGCGGTTTAGCTTGGTTGGTTTGGGAGGATTTGAAACAGCCTAAGTACTTCGAAAAAATCTAAAAAGCTTCCAAAACTTTGCACCAGTAAAAATGTTACATTACTCAAGTAATATTTTTTAGGGAAAATTTTACAAATGGTCCCTTTACGTTGCCTGAATTCTCATTTTCATTCCTCTAGTACCAATTGCGTTAGTTTTAGCCCTATAGTTTATATTTTGCCTCAATTTCGTCCCTCTTGCTTACGGTGTCAATGAAGCAAACGGAATTGAAGGGCAAAATTGTCATTTCTCCTCACAGAGGGACTAAATTGAGACTTCATACAAACTAGAGGGACTATTTCTAAAAATATTCTTTTTACTTTTGTTTTTGCAAATATAATTAAAAGACACCATACATAATATATTTTTCATCTCAGCTTTTTTAATCAAAATATGTTGAAAATTTTAAAGCTTTTATTATAAAAACATTATATTTGCAAAAACAAAATTTTTTAATGATGTTCCATACGTAATATTCCATACTTAATGATATGGAATATAAAAACGCAAGAGGAAACAATTTGCAAAAATTTTCAACATATAATATGAGTACTTAATATTCCATATCACAAAAATTTTTGGAATATATAAACAATTTTAAAGCTTTTACTTTTATTATATTCCATATCACAAAAATATTTAATAATGTTCCATATCATTAAGTATGGAAATATAATGTTTTTATTATATTCCATATCACAAAAAGTTTTGTTTTTATCATTTAGTATGGAATTGAAAATCATTATATTCCATACTTAATATTCCCTATCATTAGTATCATATTTTTATGATGTTCTTTTTTTTTCACCCAATAAAAAATATTGTTCAAATTTATTTAGTTAATCTTGTAATCATTGATTAAGAAGTGGATCACTATTGAATAACAAATAAGCGAGTGAACTTTTGACTTGGGGTGATATTTTAAGCTAACTCGCTTTGATATTGCTAACTTATATTGATCTAAAGATGTTATTTGCTTATTTCATTATGTAGCTGTATGTCGTTAAATTATTTGAAGAGTCATTAAAATAAACTGATTATGTAGCTATTAATATTCAATCTATATTTATTTGTTATATAAGTGGTCCTATAGTAAGTCCCAAAAAAATACACTATACCCATGTTTTAATGCAATAGTATTCATTGGTTAATTAAACAAAAATACAAGACACCTAAATACTATTGAACAATTTTTCTTTTTAATCGCGTAACAAAGAACATAATGAGATTGAAAATCCAATTGAAAGAAATACAATACAGACATTTAACATATGGGTTACTTTTCGAAGGAATATAATAAAAGCTTTAAAATTTTCAACATATTTTGATTAAAAAAAATGAGAGGAAAAATATTATGTATGGTGTCTTTTAATTATATTTGCAAAAACAAAAGTAAAAAGAATATTTTTAGAAATAGTCCTTCTAGTTTGTATGAAGTCTCAATTTAGTCCCTCTGTGAGGAGAAATGACAATTTTGCCCTTCAATTCCGTTTGCTTTATTGACACCGTAAGCAAGAGGGACGAAATTGAGGCAAAATATAAACTATAGGGCTAAAACTAACGCAATTGGTACTAGAGGGACGAAAATGAGAATTCAGGCAAAGTAAAGGGACCATTTATAAAAATTTTCCTATTTTTTAATATAAAGCACATTCATATCTGCTCTAAAAAGCTCTTTGAAACCCCAAAATAAGAGAGCAACATACACACATTCATACTTACCTCATCCACCACTCGATCGTGAGCGTCGTTCGGTCAGATTGATTTGGATGTGGTTTGGGCGGATTTAAGCTTGTAATTTATTTTTTTATAAATACCAAAAATTTAAAAAGTATAATAGCACAATAAAACGTTATACCACTCCGTATTGCCCCAAGACTAGCCAATAATTTTTCGTATTGACATAACGTTGAAAGTTCTATGTCATTATCAAGTAGCATGATATATGGAGTACTGTCGAATTTATCAATACTATTTTTATTTTATTATTATTTTTATTATTTTATTTTTATTATTATTATTTTATTTTTATTTTTTTTTTTTTGGGGGGATGAGACCTTTATTGCGAAGGGCTTAACTCTTTCTCACATTTTTTTTTATTTTTTACTTTGGGTGGATCCAATCTGCTCGCGGCGGATTGTTGTTTTTTTCCATCTGCATCTATCCATCACATATCTTGGTTTGGTTCACGGATGGATCGGTTCGGGCGGATTGGTCGGTTTTGGCGGCTCAATTGATCCGTTGGGCAGCCCTAACTACCTGTATGACATAAGTAGAAGTAGGTAGGTCTTGTATTTGGAATATACTCTATATTTCAGTGCATAGTTTGAACATCGTACTATGTAAAGTATATTCCCCTACTTCAGTGGTTGATACTCAGCCTGCTAACCTTGAGGTTGTGGGTTGGAGCCTGAGGATAACCACTTTGTGCATTGTATGCCAAAGATTAAATTTGCACCCTATCTACCTGTCGTAGACACCCGTTAATGGGTACCAAACTGGGCGTACTTTGGTACTGTCACATGGTCCTATTGCATGAATCCTGGATACAACTTTTTTGTTATTATTGCACTAAATGATGCTCATACACAGCATTAAAATACTGCATTGACATTACTACCGTGTATGATGTTCTGCAGTTTCCAATTGGAATGCATAGAACAAGCTGGCAACTTTAACCTTCTGTTTTCATTTGAGAACCGATTCTGTGTACCTTGGTATTACAAATATATTCAGAGGCAGTTACCACATATGATAATGGTGTGAGTCGTGACATAACCCCTTACTTCCTCTCCTTTTCCCAGCCCCACCTTTTCCTGGTTTGATAGCTTTGAAGGATTAATATTTCCAATGGTTAGGAGACCCAGCATTACAAAGCATTTTTGGTTCTCTTGTCCTCAGAAAACTTTTACTTGATAATATGAATAAGCTTGCAGTTTGCATATCCGTATACATTTATGTTCTAGAGAAACTTGTGAAACTGGTAATTTGTTTTTCCCGTTCAAGCCCATAATCACACAGTTTCGTTTGAGTTTCCTTCTAGAAGTGGCTGCTCTGAATATCTAGCTAGTTTTTGGATGTTTCAGTTAGATTTCGCTTTCACTTCAGAAAAAGAAGTTAGATTTTCACTTGCAATAAACTATGCTCAATGTGAAAAGGAATGTCTATCAACTCTTCCTTAACAGAGGATCTAGTATAATCATCGTTTCATTTTTGCAGGTGGTTGAAATTAGCAAGGGGGGTAAGGTGAAATACGAACTCGACAAGAAAACAGGAATGATCAAGGTAATCATGCGTAAAATTCAATGGAGTGAGCCTTTATTGGTCACAATAGGTTGCTGAAACCTATTCACATGTGCAGGTTGACCGTATCCTTTACTCATCAGTTGTTTACCCACATAACTATGGCTTCATCCCTCGTACTCTCTGTGAGGATAATGACCCCCTGGATGTGTTGGTTATCATGCAGGTATGCCATTTGATATTCATTTTGTTACATTTGCAGTTTTGCACCTTTTAGGAATTAGGATTGCAGATTATCTATGCATAGCTGGGAGTACTAGCCATATCCGTTCATTAGTGCACTGAATGTAATTTGAGTCATGCTATAACCATGCCAAGGAATTTTTCATGCATATGTTATCAATTTATTTGCTTAGTTATTACTGATATGATGAGAATCACGAACATATTTGGTTATATAATCTAGAGTCGCGAGCATCATAAGGGAAAGGTACCAAATATGAGGTAATGAGGCCCTTTTGATCTTAGTTATATTCTAAGTTTTTCACTCTGCCAAAAAAAATCCAAATTAGGAAAGGAAAAGCCCTTGAGAAAATCCGATCATTTAGTACCTTCTTATTGGCCTTAATAATCTTGCATTCTTGACTCCATCCTTGCTAACAAATTCCTTAGAAAGGGTTGAGGACTAATTATATTAACTTTAGCTAATTTCTCTCCTTTTGCTTTTTGGTAAGTAATTTCTCTCCTATTAAATCAAACGTACCCAACTATAAATTATCATAGTCAACATGAGTGGGGAAATTTAGCTGATCCCACAGAATGTCTTGGCTAGTTGGCTGACATGCAGAGTTTAGGATGGTTGTGCCAAATCTTTAGAAGCTGGTGCTCAAAAAACCAGATGTACTTCCGGTCTTGTGTAGTATTGGGAACTGACCTCATTGCTGCAAAATTAGAGGTTCATCTCGTGTAAGTGGCCGTAATCTGCTGAGGCGGGCACCTTGTTTTCTAATATTTTCCTTATCAATGTGAATTATGCCAAATCTTATGTAGCTTGTGGTCGAATATCCAAAACAATGTTAAAGGTTATGCTCATAGAATCCAATGTCTAAACCTATGAAGCACGGATACTCTATTTTGGCCTCCGTATCACGTATCGTATCCGTATCGGATACCGATACTTTCGGATACTCTCCGAATACGTATCCGATACGCTTTTTAAAGTATCGTGCTTTTAGAATTATTTTTGGGTATCCCGATACGTTTTGGATACGTGTGGATACTCTTGGATACGTATCCGATACGTTTTGGATACGCGTGGATACGCTCGGATATGTTTCCGATACGCGCGATGGTAAGTATGTTATTACTTAAAATATATGGGTTAAAATTGCAAGTAGGACTATATTTTTCTTTTTCCCTCACCAATCGACACCAGAAACACACCGATAACATCCTCTCTCAACAACCTTGTAAGTCTCTCATCTCTTTCTAGTTGTGTGTATGTAAATATATATATATATATATATAGATACAATTATATATATAACTATACGTGAATATATCTCTCTTGGCATGTGAAATGGTGAACTTGTGTACTGGAAAACTTTAATCATTAATGAAACTTTAGGAATTAAAAATTATATATAATATATTTTTTATTTACTTTTATATTCAACGTATCCCCCAACGTATCATATCCTTCTTTTTGGAAAAATCACGTATCCGAGTATCCGTATCGTATCCGTATCTGTGCTTCTTAGGTCTAAACGACCATGTTTATGATTCTCTAGGCCGCCATATATGCATCTTTAGGCCAAGGTCATGCTCATATCTTTTTGATTTTTCTATTTGAATTTGTGTTACTATAATTTGCAAACAGAACTTTGGTTTCTAAGGCTTGCAACCCTTTACAACATGTCCAGGAACCAGTTCTTCCAGGATGCTTTCTTCGGGCTAAAGCAATAGGCCTCATGCCTATGATTGATCAGGTATGCCGTATATGCGATCTGTACTTGGGATTGATTTTCTTTCTACCCTTTGAAGGCATTTTAACCTTGGTCTGAACATAGGGTGAAAAAGACGACAAGATAATTGCAGTATGTGCTGATGATCCTGAGTACCGACACTACACTGATATCAAAGAGCTCCCACCACATCGGTTGGCTGAGATCCGCCGCTTCTTTGAGGACTGTATCCTTTTAATAGTTCCCAACTTCCCATTATTTACGGAGTAATCGAGAGTGCATATGCATTTGATAACAATGGCAATTTCTTCTGCTTGGTTTCTCTCTTTCTAATGGTGCAAAATTAGAGAAAAATTATGTTAGTTTCTCTTAACGAGTAATTAGACAAGAAAAATGAGAACAAGGAAGTTGCAGTTAATGATTTTCTGCCAGCCTCTGATGCTTTTGAAGTTGTCCAGCATTCCATGTAAGCTTTTTCTCTCCTTAATTATCTTCTTTTCCCATATTAATTTGCACAGTTTTGATCGGATTACCCAATACATCTTAAATCACTCCTTTTTTACTCGAGTTTTTGCTGCACACAATCACCCAAGGAATGAGTCTCGCTATCTCTATGGATAATGGATTCGGAAAAGATTACCATGGGAAAGCCAAATGACATGGCAATGAAAAATATTTGCTCTTCATTTCTTTTCTTTTTCTTCGCAGTTTCTTTTAATTCCATATTCCTCACAATTCATGATTGAAACACAACCTTGGCATCCCTCTTGAGAGCTTCACAACCCAGCCTCAGAGTTACTTCTTGTACTCTTAAAAACGATTATTTGGAAGAATAAAATACTACATTGATTTCGTCAATCTCATGTACATGTTACCAGTGTTGATCTCATTATTCTCTTTTACTTGTACTATGAAGGGATCTCTACGCTGACTACATCGTGGAGAGCTTGAGGCGGTAGTTCATTCTCGCACACATGTTGGGCAGTGACGCAGTTGCACAGGCCCCTGTTTGTTACCTTGAAGATTCAAAATCGACGTTCTTCCACACATGGTTTTGCGTGTGTGTTCACAATACATTCTTTTTTTCTTCTTTGATGAATGGTTTCAAATATAAATGGTGATAATGTCGAAAAGTACTCTTCCTTCGTTATGGCTGTAATGAGAAACTTGTAAGGATAAGTGTTTGTTATAATATTCTTCTTGTAGCATATTTGTTGCCATTACCTGTACCGAACGCAAGCCTTGTCTGTTTGTTATTTCTAATCAAAGTGCATTTTGCAACTGGACTTGGCTAATGTCTCCAAAACGTTGTTAGTTTTTCAGTTATGTCATGAATGAGGCCTATAGAGGTTGGTGGAGGGTTTAGCTCATTATGAATTATGAGCTTATTTCTTCTTTTCAAAAACGATTTGCACACTTATCGGTTTTTGTGAAATCGTCCACAAAACAGCGATTCCATGCCTACAAGGTCGATAATCAATTAATCTCGAATGACATTTTCTCCACTTCACCCTGAAAAATATCCCTGAAAAGGTCTTTTGCAAGTGGGGAAGATGCAAACGCTTGCTTAGTCGGTTGAATTACTTTGCGGTGAAATTTGAGATCCTCGCACTCTCTCTCTCTCTCTGTTAATTTTGCACTCTCCTTTGGAAGGTTCTATCTGCAACCCAACCTTCAGACATCAGTGCACTATTTAGAAGTTTTGATTCTGCCCAAACTCCAAACCATTATGCCTGAGACCAAGTTGCAACTTGCAAGTAGTAGTATATCTTTTTCTTGCTTGTGTGTCAAGCTTATCTCTTTTTCTTTTTGCTTGTTTTTCCTCAGGCGGATCTATATCCGCTGCTTTTTTTGTTTTTTGTTTTTTTTTTTTTTTTGACATTTTTGCGCACATCTATTTCAATCAACGTACAAAGTCGTATTATTTGCATAAAAATGCACTATGTCCCACTCCACTCATATTTTTTAATGCCGCAAAATTTTCTTTTTTCAGTATTTCACTATGTCCCCCTGGTTAATGCAGACCCGGGATGCTGCCGAGCGGCCGATCGAACCGTTTATCTTGACACAGACAGCTCGGATCATATATGAGCACATACAAATAGCATACAAATCTGAATCGTCCATTGCTCGGTTAAGATTTGAGCCGTCAATTGCAGAGATGAGCGGTCGAATTGGTCGCTCTGCACCACACTACTCATTAATGCAACCAATGGATTTGCTTGAACAGTCTGTCCTCTTCTAATCCCAAGTTTTCTATTTCTTTGTCAATCTAGTGTTGCTAGATTGTCAACTATTCTTTATTTGTGGATCCCCTTCAGTGCAATCGCAACTCTTTATTTCTATAAAATCTATCGCGATCAACAATTATGCTACCAATTAGGTTAACAAATGACGGGAATGGATTTATCTTGATGTAAATAGATTTGATCATGTGTGACAAAAAAAAATTTAAAATAAATGTGTTCAATAATCATTTCCCTCAATATGAAAGCTATATATTTATTTGTACATAAAATAATTGCTCTTACCCATCACCCAAATGGTTAGATCCTGGTAACTTCATGTGACAGCCTGTTGCTCCATTGTTTGTAGCAGTTTGTCACCATTTCTTGACTACATCATCAGTAATAAAACGTCCACATTTTCGTTCATAGCCTCCAAGATTCCGTCCAACTAACAAGGCTAATTCAGTTTGTCAAGAGTTTTTACACGTCAATAAGAGATAAATGGTTCGAGTCTTTCCTTCATTTGAAGGCTCTTTTCACTTGGAGTTGTGCTTGTAATAGTAAACGTATTACAATTTACTATACCTATGAAAAGTTAATGCTGAATTTTTACATGATTTTTGAATATCCAAATTGATGTAGTTGTCATAAACTTAACAATAATTTTTTAGAAAAAAATGATTCAACCATAGTTACTCTACACACCAAGATTGAGGGTTTGTTTGGAACATATAAAATAAAAATAAAAATTAAAGTAATTTCTCCTCCATTGTTTTTTTGGAGAGAAAGAAAGGAGAAATAGCAAATTCAAGTATATCATGCATAGCGGAATTTTCCTCACTTTTTATCTTCTATTTTCCTCTCATTTTCTAGTCTTTTCTTGTACATTTTTCTCTCATTTTCCCAACTTCCAAACACAGTGTTAACCTCCATCTGGTCCAGCATAAACCCATTCCCAAAGCAAAACCCCTCTTGTCCCTCCCCCTGAACACCTCTCTCTCTCTCTCTCCAGATACAGTATTCATCATCATCAATCCAACAAACCATGAGTTCATTCAGCAGCACACCGAACTTCGACAACCTCCTCCTCCAAGCCCTAATGGGTCGCCTCCAAATCGGCCCACCACCAAACCACCTCCACTCCTCCTCCTCCCCACTCCTCAACCAAACCCTAGAAGACCTTATCTTCGACGCCACCACCAACCAACTCTCCCTCTCCGACACCGACGATGACTACGACGAAACCGACAACCATCACTCCAACAGCAACAAAACCCAGCTTGCGAAAGAAGAATCCAAGCTCGAAAAGGACGTGATCAAGACCATCCTCAGCGGAGACATCGAAACCCTCAAACCCAACTCTGGCCAGGCGGTTGCGATCGGGGACCACCACATATGCGTCGGGTTCCACCGGGAGAGCGATTCGGATTACCGGGTGTGGGAGTGGCACGGGCACATAATGTTGTTTGATGAGGAGAACGGGTATACCCCTGAGTACATTTATGGGAATTACTTTGAGAGGATGCCTCGGGGTAAGGTGGTTGTTGGTGTGGAGAAAAGTGATGAGAGGGAAAAGAACGAGGAGAGTGAAAAGGGTGATGAGTGTGACAAGGAAATGGGTAATTTGGGATTGAGGGAGTTGATTGGATCGGGCGATTCGGGGAGTGGGAGGATACTTCATCGGAATCTGAATGCTGGGTCTCCAAGGTTTGGATATATACACCACCTTTCAGCTTTTGTTTAAGCTTTGTACTTATTGGTAATATTCTGTTTGCATTTCTTATAGTTTCTGGGTCTGTTGCATTGCTTTTTTGTTGTAGTCAGGATATATTTTCGTGTTGTTTACATGTTTATTAACTCTGTTGTAAATGTTCAAGTGTATTGATTGGTTAGGCGGTGTTTTGAATGTTAAGTAGTATTGACTTTTGGGGCACATTGTGCTTTGACATCAATAATGGCTTTTATGATTGTTCGACGGGGTTCTGATTTCCTTGGTGTCCAGTGGTTTTCGTTCTCGGCTGGGGTGGGCGCTTTCTGGTGGTGGTGGGCTGCTTGCGGGGGAGGTGGTCAGTCCGGTGTGTTTGTGCGGTGGCTGTGGTGTTCTGCATGAGATTAGGGTTTTGGGTGTTTGGTCTAGGCCCGAGGTGTGGGCTTCATCCCTATGGGTATCCTCGGTTGATTTCTTGTCAATCGAGGGTTTGGGTCTTGGACTAAGCACAGGATTATTCTTGGAATATGATGTTGTCTCCTTGTTCCTATTGTCTTTGTAACAATTTCAAAGATCAATGAAATTTTTTTGCCTTCCAAAATTCCAAAAAAAAAGCAAGTAAAAATAGTTTTGTTTTTCTTCTTGATTTTATTTTTGCGCATGAGTGTGTCTCTTCTTAATAGTAAGTTTTGAGGTTGATGTGAGCAAGTTAAAGTTATGTTGGCTGATACTACCATTGAGGCCAGCAAGGTAAGAAATAATTTTAATTGCATTTCTCTTGGTTAAGCCTCTGCTTACTTTCATCAAGTTAGCATTTCTTATAATTTCAGGGTCTGTTGCATTACTTTCTTTGTTGCCATGTGAGAAGAATGGACTTATTTTTGCATTGCTACATGTTTATTACTCTGTTGTAAACATTCACGAGTATTGATTGGTTATGCGGTGTTTTGAATGTTGACTGATATCGAGTTTTGGGGCACATTGTGCTTTGATTTTGATAATGGCTTTTATGATGTTTGTGTTTTCGTAAGCAAAAATGGTTAGTTTTTCTTCTTGATTCCGTTTCTGTGCGTGTGTGCCTCTCTTTGTCATAGAAAATTATGAGGTTAGTGTGAGCAAGTCCTAGTTATGTTGACTGAGACTACCATTGGCAGGCAAGGTAAGCAATAATTAGAATTGCATCTCTCTTGGTTAAGCCTATGCTTCAGCTTATACTTTTGTCGAATTGGGATCTCAGATAAGACTGGAAGCTCATGTTCTCCTATGTTAGTGGTTTCCCCTTATTAGTAGTTGGGGAGTACACGCCCAAATTGAATGTGAAAATTCGTGAAAGGATGGTAACTTCATTGCCATGATGAAATGACATTATACCAATAAAAGAAATCATTACACAAGAGTAATAGTATATTTGGTAGCAAGGATTGTAACTTCTTGCTATCCCTCATTGTCGGCTCAAACATAAAGCCACCCAAGCGGTGACCTCATGCCGCCGCCATAAATATCCTAGCATTACGAATAATACCCCCAATAAGGCACAATCTTAATTTGAGGTTTGGGCCTAAACAGAGGCTCATTCTAGTTTCTAAATAATATCCCTATTTATGACTTCAAATTCAAAGATAAATTATCTATTTGTTATCTGTGAAAGCCCATATGGATGTTAGAGCCTAATTCCTACAGTCACATTCTTAAATGGATCCCTTAATTAAAGATGTTTGCAAAGCTTGAATACGAGAGCTTAAATTGTATTTTCATATCGTGTGCAAGATAGAATATCAGGAAACAGACGTTTGCAGAAAAAAGAAAGAGAGAAAGGAAACAGACGTTTGTAGAATTTTCAGCTTTTCACTTTAGGCCTCGAATGAGCTAGGGGCCTAGGGTGAGCCCCATTATCCTCGAGTTAGTTTGTGGACAAATGAAAGAGTCGTATGGATTTTCTTGTGTTGGATATTAATGAACATACCACGTTGTGGTGGATTGAAGTCTTGTGGTAATCTTTGCAGATTTGTTTAGCTTATAGTAAGAACTTCTCAATTCCTCTTATGCATGGTAACTTGGTAACCATAGAGCTGTTTTAAAAGTGAGCTCTAATCCTGTGAGAGATTCTCTTGGAAACATTTTAAAGTGCGTAGAAACATGATCCTGAACTGAACATGTGGATCCATTAGAAACCTTGCTCGTCATACTCTTCGAGTCCAAGTTGTTTATCATGATTTTGTCTATATTTGAGAACTGAGAAGGCTCGTGCAAAATGGTTATTCCCAATTTGGAAGTCATTTGTGCTTCATTAGGCTAGTTTGTAAGATTGTGAACCATAAGATACAAATTTTCACTTCTTCAAATTGACCGCCTTTTTGCTTCCTACGAGAGCAAGTGGATATCATGGTGAACTTCGGGAGATTGACGGTTGAGAGTCATAGGTGATTGGCTCCTTTTTCATCACCAAACTAGCTATAAGACTTTCTGTATTTGAAAAGTAGTTCAGATGCATTCAAGATGTAATCAAGTATTGTTTTATGCATTTGTCTATCTTTCTGATAATCTTGGATATACTTGGTTTGGCAATTGGCACTACGTAAGCGGTTTCTTTTTTGTTAACCTCTTAATGGAAACATGGTCTCTGACGAAGATAGAAACTGGATTCAACATGTTACTGGAGTGTACAACCTAGATAGAGATGGGGCATTTATGAAAGATCTTGTTCCCTCTGTAGCATTCAGTCTTGTCCGTAAAGTAAGATGTGACTGACATTGGAAGTATCTTGGTTATTTCTTTGACCAAACTAGTGTTTTCGCCTACAAATCAATAAAAACCAATGACATGAGCTGAAACCACAAGATAATCTTTCCGAAGGTCAGGTCTATTTTAGGATATTGAGATGTGTCCAAAAGTTAGATATGAGTAGGGGGAAATGTCATGAACACGCACTTGTAGTGTAGAATAATTCTTGAATCATATATTGTAGTTATTAAGAAATGTCATCGAAATCAAACGGAGATAAGACGAGTATTTTTCTGTTTCTCATTCTTGTGAAAGGTTAAAAATGATTCTTTTCTAGCTAATCTGTCTTTATTCTGTTTCCAAATCCTAATATGATAAAAATTGTAGAATTCTGTTGTCTAAATTGAGTGCGATCGTCAATAACATATCCCATATTGTCCCACAACTTTCCCAAGCATCGGATCGGTTATCCGACACGTGTACTTCTCTACATTTAGAAGAGTCCAACACGATACTTAATGAGTATTGGAGTCTCCTTGTACTTGCTTATTATCAACCTATGCTACATTCTAAAAATGTAGATGCTTGAATATTTGTGAAAGATTTTATATTGTAGCTGTACTAATTTTCACTGAGCCACGGCCATTTTCTTAAGCATCTGCTTTTGCTTGTTTCGTGGTCTTTCCTTTTGAAATCCCCAGGGTTTAGTCGAGGTTTGGTGCAAGTCAAGCAAAGAAGCCCTGGTATCATAGAGGAAGGCAGCACAGAGATTTTGGTTTACAGTGCCTTCTTTTCTTGAGCATCTTTCGGCAGTTTGAAGGGTTCAGTTGGCATCCCTTAGTTGTTTTTGCTATTTCAGAATAAGCTGAATGATAAAGAAGTCAAGGAAAACAGAGACCTTGCCAGAATTGAAGTTTTTGGTTGCGTTTTTGGTTTCTTCTATTTTTTTCAAATGAAGCAACAGAATGTCCATTTACTTGTCCGGATGCTTTCAGTAGAAATGTGTTATGGATTTGACTGCATGACCTGATAAGATTTTACTATTTTTAGTGTTGAAATGGTATATCTGTGAGGCTCCAAAATTTCAGCTGATGAAGCCCCATCTGCATTTGTTGTCCGAGTCTCTCTCTCTCTCTCTCTCTCTCTCTCTCTCTCCATGACCTGAAAAGATTTTACTATTTTTTAGTGTTGAAATGGTAAATGTGTGAGGCTCCAAAATTTCAGCTGATGAAGCCCCATCTGTATTTGTCGTCAGACTCTCTCTCTCGCTCTCTCTAAAAGATCGTTTCATTTCATCAGATGTCCCTGGAGTGGACTCTCTTAAGAAGATGAAATGTTATGTTCTTTGATGTCGAACCCGAGCAGCCCCTGTAGAGCAATGGTGAAAGATGCGGAAGTCGGAACTTCCTCAGTTCCTCCTATCTCGCTTTTACAGTCAAGCTAAACAATGCGCAGACCACTTGGCCAGGCATAGCATCGTGATGGATCGGCTTGAGATGATTTGGTTGTTTGTAATCTGAACTCTAATCTATGTTTTTATTTCCGAAGCTCCTGAAAATGCACAAAAGCCGAAGTCGTCTTCTACACATAAGAAGAATAAAATTAGGCCCACAAGGGAAAAAATGAAAAATGAAAAAAACAGAGTGTTCTTTGTTATAGAGGTTGTGTTCTGAATTTCTTTTGCAAAACATTTTCCAGTGTATTCATTCGGTTGACATGCTGGGAAAAATATGTTTTTGATAAAAAATTGAAGTTTACTCGAGTAATGCAGGGTGGAAAGACGAGTAGTTAACAGTTTCACAAATCTTTTTCTGGGAAAGTATATGTTTTCTTTAAAACTATTGTGAACACAGACAATGTCCTACCGGAATGCCGAGCCGCTGGCATCTTCAGTGCCTGAAATGATCTTACAATTCCGGGGAGAATTCGCAAAATTACCCCTCTGGCAAAGGCAGCTTGAGCTTGACGAAGATCTAGCCTGTTATCGTTCAAATATAGCTCTTTGCTGTAGTTAGTAGCTATTAGCTTTAGTTGACCTCGCTCTGTCCATTTACATCCTCCAAGCCCTCAACCTTGTTTCTTCTTCTTCTTCAAACAATGGTAGAGCCTTAGAGGTGTGAAAGAAACTTGTGTTGCTGTCCCCACATTGGAGCTCTCTCACACGCGAAACACCACAAAAGCTCTTCTTGTATGAGAGTTTGATTGTGTTTATGTTGATTTACAGTAGACAAAACAAAGCTGATAAGCGTTTCGTAAGTTTCACTGATATTAAGGAAACAATGAATTTAGCAAACAACTCACTTTTAAAGCAATTCTTCCCAAGTCTCCACACAAGGTTATGGTCAAACCCAGTGTACGCATGCGTTTCCTTGACCACCCAACAAAGTCTAAACAATCTGGGGATATGATCCATCAAATCCAGCATTATAACATTCTCCGGCTTGTGCTTGCAATTGCAAACATCGAAACTCATATGGATTAGGTACTACTCTTTCTAATACACTCTTTATAAAACTGTTGATAATGGTACATACAATGACATTCTCAGAAGCTCCGAATGCATGAGCAGTTAGTTTATCGTAAATAAGTTTTCAAACTTGAACAGCCTTCAAACTTTCTCCTCAGTTAAAAATCCACATAAAACAAGTATTCAAACTACTCATAAGGTTCAAAAGAAGAAAACAAAACAACCAAATAAATCAGCACCAGAGAGCCAAATCCTCTTAAAGAGAACAGAACACATACACAAACACCAATCCATTCAATTGACTAACTGAGATTTGAAACAATCAATTTCAAGATATCATTTCCGACACAGGCGTACAATTTTTTTTCCTGACAACATGAACTCTCCTACCCAAGACAACGGAAAATGAAACTTACTTACAACAAGAAAAAGAGACCAATCTAAAAATTAGATAAGGTTTCCTATGCACTCTGAGAAGTTAAGCTTTCTTCGGCGACTTGGTGGCCTTGGATGGAGACTTAGGCTCCTTTGCTGTTGCTTTCTCATTCTTCTTGGGGAGAAGAACAGGGTTTATGTTGGGAAGCACCCCTCCATGAGCAATTGTCACGCCAGCAAGCAGCTTTCCGAGTTCCTCATCGTTCCTAATAGCCAGAAGCAAGTGTCTGGGTACAATCCTGTTCTTCTTGTTGTCCCTTGCAGCATTCCCAGCCAATTCCAAAACCTAACACAATTGAACACACACAACATCTTAGCAATCGCCAAATGATACGCAATCTGCTAGAAGGGATATGTTGCTTCATTGCCAAATCACACAGGGAAAAAAAGGAGACGAATCCCTGCTAAACATCCATGGTTGAATCATTAAAACGCTCCTGGAACTGCGGAAGCTTGAAACAAATTTATCTCAACACATTATTTGGTTCCATGATTTGTTGCAGGAAACGTAAACAAAGTGAGAGAGGACAAATTCTCTGGTATTACTTTTATGTTGTTTGAGCTTGAAATAGATTGAATAGTGATGGCTCAAAGACATGGATTTCTGCTCTGGTAACTCTTATGGAGTAATTGAAAACTAATCTCATTTTAACTGATCCATCTTAAGAATTTATAATTTAAGAAAATCCTAATCTTATGGAGTAATTTCACAGCATTTTTTTTTTTATAATTTGTTTCTAAACAAGAGAAGCAATCACAAAAAGCATTTGAAACTAGGCCTCAGGTTTTGAAAGACCCTTTTTTTTTTTTTTTTTTTTTATGGTTATCATAGAACTTGCAGAATGTCACATCTTTTTAATTTCTCTCCAAAAAGCACTTTACTTCAGATCATTTACTTCGGCGAATAATTCAACATATTTACAAATCAACGGAGCCAAACAGAACATTTTGCACCCTTGAAAAAAGGGGCAGCACTACTAGATCTAATCCTACAGTACCAAAAGCTCATATAAAAAACAGCAACAACCATACTCACAGTCAACTACAATTCAATTCAATCCAAACAAATACTAGGAAAAAACCCGAAACCAGACTCAAATCACATTCACATAAACACAAGACCAAAACCAGCACACAAACCCTAAAAAATTTGGAGAGAGAGAGAATAAACCTCAGCAGCGAGATACTCAAGCACGGCGGCGAGGTAAACCGGAGCACCGGTCCCGACACGCTGAGCGTAACGGCCTTTCTTCAAGTACCGGCCGATCCTCCCGACCGGAAACTGCAAACCGGCTTTGACGGACCGGGAAACCGGCTTCTTCTTGGGGCCGCCGCCCCTTCTTCCTGCCGCACCCTTCTTGGCCTTTCCACCAGTCTCCATTTTTCCTCAGGGTTTCGGCCAGAAAACGATTTTCTCGGGGAACAAACAGCCGAATCACGGGCCTTTCTATTTTTGTCCGAGTGAAGGAGGGGATTGAGCGCGTGAGGGTCAGATAAATACTGTGCCACATCTGGTTGTGCTATGGAGGGGGATCAATGTGCGGTTGTGGCCCTTGGATTGGAATATCATCGACGGTTGCGGGTGAATCAACTTCGATCCTTGAGCTATGAGATTGACCAATAAGGAATTAACACGCTACTTGAATTTAAAATAGTTAAATAAATTCAGCTTGAACCTTTTTGGTTTGGCTTATGTGCGCGCGGCTTCACCCTCCCACGTTCAATTATCTATCAGCATATATAACCACCATGTGATCGTTGGACCAAAGTGCACCGTTAACATCTGTTAAACAGAACTTGTAAATGACCTTAAATATTCTTGTCTTCTTCCTCACACACATAGAAATACGCCCATACACATACAGAGACATATCTATGCATACAGTATCTACAATCTATATAAATAACAAAAGATTGATTTCTCTCTCTCTAAATCTTAGGGCCCTGTTTGGAACCTATGGAAAGTGGAAGAAAATAAAGGAAAATAAAAAAATTTTCTTAGGGCATGTACACAAGAATAGTCAAATGGGCATTTGTAGCCAAAATACCTAATTATTACCCCAGGTTACAGCAGCCTAGGTAAACAAGAAGCCATTTTAGCTCAACGGAAAAACCTCTCCAGACATACTGAGCTACTATTCATGAGGTATTCATTAAAAGATTACTTTTCTCTTTTTCCTTCCTCATCTGGTCTTCGTTGTCGTCCTGTAAAGGACGTCTGGTACTGTATTTTATGAATATTTGATATATAGAGAGGGGATGATAGAGAATCTGGTGCAGGGTCGAAGGAAAAGTGAATAGGGAAAACAGAAAAAGTACCTTTTTGGGTCAGTAGTTTTGCTAGGCTTGGTGCACTTGCTCTTAGGAGTTGTTTGGTTCCTATATAAGGAAAAGAAAAAGGAAAAAGAAAGGACAACTGAGTCTGGAAAAAGGAAAAAGAAAAGGAAAGAAAAGCTTTTGAATTTATAATGACAAGGTAGTTAAAAAATTTCTTATTTTCTTTCCATTTTCCTCTTCCTCTTGAAGCCAAACAAGAGAAAATCATTTTTTTCATAGTTTCTTTTCGTTTTCTTTTTTCAATCAAACAAGGGAAAAGAATTTACTTTCTTCCCATTTTCCCTCTCTTTTATTTTCTTTTCCTTTATTTTCCTTTTCACAAGTTCCAAACAGAGCCTTACTTTTTCTAAAAAAACAACATAGGTTTTCGATCAGAGGGAGGCGGCGCCGCCTGCCCTATTCCTTTCTTCCATTTTCATTTTCCTCGACTTCGTTCCTTTTCTTTTCCTTTCCTTTTTTTTTTCTTTTTCAAAACGATCGGCATAAGCATCGAGTTGGTCGGCGACGACAACAATGGTGGACTGTGCTAGCATTAAGAATCTCAACGGCCGTTACCCCCAAGTAGTTTTTGAGGGTCAAAATAGCATGTTCCACGACGGCATCTATTAGGGTTTCAATCACCCGACGAGATCAGAGGTCCGGTATGGTTCTTCTCCCTTGTCTTCTCCATCTCCCCTCCTTTGTTTTCAATCCCCTTTCATGTGATGTTTGGGTTTCTTCTGTGAAGACTTGTGAATTTATTAAATTTCGGAAATCGTTTATTTCGTAAAGTAGTTGTATTGTTAGTAAAGTCGCTCATATGTTGTGGGGTGTACGGAGATACGTATTCTGGTGTGTATTGGACTCTCAGAGGATGGTAAAATGTTAGTTTGAGATTGTAATGATGTTTGGTAATGTTGGTAGCAAGTGGAGTTTGATTCGGTGACCGTTGCAAAAAAATTTATTTTCTGCCCAACTTGAACCGGTACAGCTTTTTCCCCGTACCGGATCATGCTGTCCAGAAGTTGTGTTTTGGCATTTTGAAGGTTCATGTACCGGTACAGCTTTTTCCCCGTACCGGTTCATGTTGTGTTTTCTGCACTTTTTTCAGCACGCTTTTTGGGACACTATAAATACCCCTTTATGTCATTTCTCACACCCAAAGGCCACGAAACCAGATCTCAAAACCTTCTCTCACCCACCCCACTCCAATCTCACCCAAAACTCTCGATTTCAAGCTCGAATCTCCAAGATCCAAAGGTTTTCTTCCTCAAATTCACAAGATTCTTGCATTTGGTGACCCAAGGGTGAGTTTTATGTTCTTGTCCTCACACTTGGAGGCCTGCCCACGTTTTTTCTCTCTCTCCTCTCTATTATTGGTTGATCTTTGCTCATTATTCATGTTTTTGGACTTTATTTACTCTAGATCTTGCATCCAAGCTCGGGTGAGGCTTGTTTTTTTGGAGGATTCAAGTTCAATCCACTTGTTAGACTTAGGGTTTTGCTCAAAACCCATCTTAGTAGGGATTTCTCTCTTCTTTTACATGTCTTGTGGTGATTATGCATGAATACGAGTGTTTATTTGTCGTAAATGGTCGAATGGAATGCTTTGTGACTTGTGGATCGTGTATTTCTCGAATATGGAATTTGTAGTCTTGAATGCTATGGTCCTTTGGCCATTTGAGATGTGGTAGATTGTGTCGATGTGTGTAGAATGAGATTATGGTGTTGATTGTGACGATAGTGTGATTGTCGGTATGAAGTGAAAAATGGAGTTTATTGTGACGCAAGGGGTGGTAACACAAAATTGCAAGGGGTGGAGTATATTGTGACGCAAGGGGTGGTAACACTAAATCGCAAGGGGTGGAAATTGGTTGGAGGAGGTGTGAGTGTGTGTATGAGTGTGTGTGGCTATATGTGTGTATTGCTATGATACTTGCCAAGGGTGTTGATGTGCATCGTTTGAATTTGTTACCTAAATTGATTCGCCGTATCCATGTTTATCGTCTCATTGCATGTAGATTTTGTAGAGAATTTCCTACTGGGCTCTAGTAGCTCAACAAAATCCTTCTTTTCAGGTTCGAACGCAGGGCAATAGGTTGTGTGACATGGTGTATTTGGAACGGGGATTTTTGGAAGCTAACAAGATCTAGTTACTCAACCATCTTTGTATTAGTCTATTTTCTTTTTGATAGAGATGGTATTGTAACTAATTTAATTCGTTTGATCTTTTGACTAAAGTTTGTAATATTCAAAACTCCTTTGTATTTGTAGTTAGCTTAATTTGGGCCGTGGTGCCAAGCATGTAATTGATGTAGACTTTAGAAATTCGTTTGTAATTAAGCAGGTGGGAAACTCATTTTGGGTATGATCTATTTTATGCGAGGATCTTATATCGAAATGATATGTATATTTATGTTTAAAATCGAGAGCGTGACATCTTCCTTATCAACCTATTTCACTGCTTTGTTCTCGATCACGCCTTGCTCTCCTTGGTGTGCATCTCCGGTTAGTTTTCTGTTGGGGAAAATGACGGCCAATGACGTGTTTTGATAATTAATACCTGTCAAGGATGTGTTAATGCTGAAAATGTCCTTGGCAGGTATTAATTATCAAAATACGTTCTGGACTGTCATTTTCCCTTTCTGTTGGGTAAACTAATTTGGTCTAACAACAAGGGGTTGCTGCAGGTTGTGGGTGACTTGGTATTTGCTTAACGGCAAGGTTGAATCCACGGCAGATCGGTATTGTTGGGGTTCGTGCTACTCCATCGTTGGTGTGCCAGTGGTGACGTGGTTGTGATGGTGGCGGCTACACAATGGTGGTGGTGGTTGTGATCTGTCTGATTTGGGGTTGTTGGTGATCTACGGCTGAGATTGAAGCTGCTCAAAAGTCCAAGGTTAGGTTTTAGGTATTCTTTTGGGCAGGCCTTTATTGTCTTGATTTGGACATTTTAGGCCTTTTGTTTGTGTATTATGTATTTTATTATCTGGATTTATAGGCCTATATGTGTTTCGGGCTTTTGTCTCTACCATATGATCCAAGACCTTATACAATTTGAACATATAACTCTCATATGTACACAATTAAAACCTAAAGCCTATTACAATAACAACCAAAAAACACAAGAAAGAGACATATATCAGAAAAATCTATTACAACAACTTCAACCACAAAAACAAGATCGAGATTAATCGACACTAAAATCGGAACCGTGAATCACTAATCAACAACAAAAACAATCACAAAAATGGAACAAGATCAAATTAACTGAAACGTACGCACCTTGGATGAACAACAAAATCAGTCGATCGCACAGATTGCAAAGAGAAACGTACACAAACTTAGGAGTCGATTCGCAGAGAGCACGAATAGAAATAGAAAAGAAGAGCAGTTGATCGCGATCACCGTTGAGTGGCGATGGAGGGCGGGAACTCGGCTATGGTGGTAGCGGCCATGGACAGCGACGAGTTTGTGGACACAGATCGACGGTGGCCAGGACGGCGATGAGTTTATGGACGACAGCGAGAGAGAGAGAGTCCTGATTTAGAATATTGTAATGGGAATTATTTTATTAGGTTAGTAGACTAGAGGGGTTAGAGTATCTCCAATCTTGACCCAAAATTTTACTCAAATTTGGGTCAAAATTTGGGTCAAAATCCATTTTGGGTTAGGCTCACTCAAATGGCAAAATGATCTTTTATACAAATATATTATTTTTTAAGTATTCAATGACAATGATGTAAATAATAGAAGGGAACAAATTTGATTTAGGGTAGAGAGTGACTGACTACCGTGAAGAAAAAGAAGAAGAACCCGACCCACCTCCATAACCACCGCCAACCACCCAAACAGTCTACCACTTACCACCACCCACAGAATTTTGATCCACATATTATCCTTTCTTTTCTATATGTAGGAACTCGTTCTGACGGCGATGGCCATGAGAGAGAGAGAGAGAGTTGCAGGTATCTAAGCTTGGGAAAACCAACGCCATGCTCTCAGAATGGCATGGAAGGAGCCGTTGAGAAAAGAAAAGAGCGGTTGAAATATTGAGAAAAAAATGGGAAGAGACTTGGGTTGTCTCAAATTTGGGAGGAAAAATGGATAAAATCTAAAATGGGGAAAAGTTTGAGTCAAAAATTGGAGAGAGTTTTTTGTGAGTTTTGCCCAAATTTTAAATTGGATCAAGATTGGGGATGCTCTTAAGAACTTAATAAGTGGATTAGTAGGGTTAGAAACATACTGTAATGGACCTTCCAGAAATCCTCCTTTAAAAAAAATAGTTTTCCAAAAAAAGAACAATGCTTTTTATAAAAACTTTTTTTGAAAAAAAATTTAAAAACAATTTTTGAGGGAAAAAAGTTAAAAAAAACAGTTTTTCAGTAAAATGTTTTTTAAAAACATTGTTGAAGAAAAAAATTCATTTAAAATAAGTTTTCAAGAGTCTTCATAAAAAATCACTTATTCTAATATCGATAAGGGTTTGATCAGTTCAAGCCCTTATCGATATCCACATAAGTTGATTTGTGAGAAGAATTCTTAAAAATATGTTTTAAACAAATTGAATGGTATCTTTGCATGAGACTCCAAAATGGATCCTACAAAAAATTTGTGTCAACTTTTGTGTGAGGGCGACCTCAGACAAGTTAAGTGCGGATGTCCAGCCACAGCCGTTGGATCTAATCCAACGGCTCTGATTTTAAAAGCCAATTCGCGGGTAGAAAAGACACAAGTCGGGTCAAGTGGTTGCTGGTCAAGAACACGCGGGTTATAACCTCCCACTTTCCCTTCCTCGTTCAAACGAGAGAGAGAGAGAGAGAGAGAGAAGAGGGCGACAGTAACGATTCTAACGAAGAAGAAGAACACGCCAACGGAAATCAAAACTCCAGGTATCTCTCTCTCGCTCGCGCGCGCGTTCTTTTTCTCGATCTCTCTCGTTCCAGAAACCCTAACCCCTCGATTTTTCCCTTTTGTAATTAGGGCTCGATTATAGAAGATTACTTCTCGATTGGGGCTCGATTCGGGGAAACTCCTTGATTGCAGCCAACGTGTACGTGTAGGTTTTTGTGTCTATTGTTTCTTCTATTGATATTATTACCTATTTCGGTTGCATGACGGGAGTTGTGAGAATTGGTGCTGAATTGGTTCTTCCACATTGGTAATCTTTTGATCGACCAGTTTCATTTCCCCACTTGCTTGTCCGAATCTCCCTTTCAGCAGGAGAGAATACCCGTCCGACGGAGGAACTCTTTGTACGTTTTGGGCAGAAAGAGAAAGAGGAGAGAGAAGAAAGTTGATAGAAAATGGGACTTCTCTCTAACAGGTATGGTTTCGATGGATTTTCAATTCCGGCAACCCAGTTACAACTCTTTTCTTCGGATCCATCTACTCATTAATAATTGAATGGGAAATGAACCAGAGTTGATAGGGATAGCCTCAAACCAGGCGATCACATCTATTCCTGGAGGTCTGCCTATATCTACGCCCATCACGGTTTCTCTCTTTCTCTCTCCGTCTATATGTTATTTACTTGTATCTGTTATGTATGCATGTTGTGGTATTGATATATAAGGCTCCGTTTGTTTTGATGTAAAATATTTTTTAAGAAAATTAACTTCAAACTTTTAATTTCTTGTGTTTGGTTGGCACATGAAAAATATTTCCAGAAAGAGAGGATACGATGGTGGAATTCCATTCCGGAGAGAGAGAGATCTAAGAATAAGAGAATTAAACGTGGAACGTGTGGAACATGGGTCTGGACTAACGATCAAGAAAACTAAGCAATGAGAATTGCAGTAGAAGGGGTTCATTTCGGAAAATAACTTATGAAAGATTTTAGGATAAGTCATTTTCTCCAATTAATGTAAAATGTTTTACATGTAAAATGTTTTCCTCATTTTTTATACAACCAAACACTTGAAAATAGGTAAAAACATCTTACCGAAAAACATTTTACGCCCAAACAAACAGAGCTATAATATACATACGGTCATTCTCATACATACCCCTGAACTCACACACACACCCCTTGTTAGCTTGATACTGTTGTTAATCCCCTAAATTGTTGATATGGCTTTAGGGATTTTACTTTTAACATGCTTGTCCCATTTTGTTTGTGTTGTATGTTCCAAGTCACCTGCCCCCTTATTTCTGGTTGATTCTTGTGTTGTTGGAGCTTTTGACATCCTAGGTGCAGTATCGGATTTGAGATTGAGCGTTTGCCTTTTGGATTTTTTGGAATTATCCAAGGCAAATAGGGGTTTGTGGCTTCCAGTGAGGTTGTGCTGCTGAGGCAATAGAATCTGATGCAGCTAAATTGTGCTGTTGGGTTTGCAAATGGCTACATAATGAGAAATCATAAACTTCTACAATCATTTTTCCAAATGCAAGCTACGGACTACATTCTCGCTTGCTAGGGTGCTTGGTTAATGAATTAGCGTGCAAGAGAGAACTAGGGTGCATATTTCATGTGAACGAGGGAGACTGAGAGAGTAAAGAAGTCCGAGAAAGATAAGCAAATACTCCTTTATATGACGTAATGATGATAGTTTTTCTGGGACAAGTAGGTGACATCTGAATGTCCGGATTTAAAAATTGGGAACCATTTAGTTCCACGGTGTGAGGGTTTTACTATTCTTTTACTTTTTAACCATTTAGTTAATGTAATTTGTGTTCTCCTATTCCTAAGACAACAGAAATAAAGTTTTTTATTTTTTATTTTTATATGACTTTATTTGAGACACTTATAGAATATGCACTTCGTAGTTTTATTTTCAAAGTGTCCCCAATGTTCTTCTCCTTGTTATTGAAAAATGATGTCCAAGTGTCATGTTGTTACTGTGTACCTTGTCTGTATCTGTGCATCTTAGCCGCTGCCTAATCAAGATGCAAGAGATCAATGTGGACTTGATTGGGTGCCCATTAGAGGATGCCATTCCTGGACCCCATGCGTGGGAAAGGAAAACCAGATTTGGGACCAGACGAAGCAAATATTATGCATATTTGTTAAACCATCTTCTTTCAGATGTTTAAATTTAAGCCTTTTTAGGTATTCTAAATTCCCTAGTTCTTTTTTTGGGTAGCGTCTCCAGCAAGATTGTTAATACTTAATTGGGGAAACTTGACACTGAATTCTTTACTGTTATCGGAACCATGTAATCATTAACAAACTTAAGCTGCTGGCCTTGCTGTGTTTGTGCAGTGTATTAAATTTTGGGACTGGATGCTAAAGTTTCCATTTCATTTTGAAGGAACCTTGTGATTTATATCTGGGAAGTGTTGTTTACACTTTTTTGTAGCGAATACAACACAAAAATATGAGTTGTGATTTATAAAGTATAAATGTAGTTGTAGTGTACCACAACTCGCTTATGTGTTGGCTTCTATTTCCTTGTCGGTTCTTTTTTTAGTTTTAATAGCTTTGGGCAAGTACTCTGCACGTGCTTGATACTAGTCACGATATATTACTAGAATTATGGTTTAAATGCAGATGTTGCAGATTCAATTGTGTTAAAAAGTTATCACCATGTTTGGTTATTAACACGGTCAATTTGCTCAATCAGTGTGACATTCATCATATTTTTCACGTTTCTTTTACCCATACACCTTATAAATATTGGTGCTTCTATTTTCTCCATTTCTAACCTCGGTCACCTCAAATAGTTGTGTGTAGTTTTTCATGTTGCATCTCAATTTTAACATGGAGTCTCACTAGTCAGGACTCATATTTTAGTACATTCAATCTGTATCATTATCAATGTAACATCGGGTTTTTTTTATGGTGACTATCCAACTAAATTTTTGGGCACAATATTGTTGTACTAAATTCTAGATCGAATCTTAAGTTTAATAATGTTGAACTCACAAAGATTGACTATTGTATGCTAACAAAATGGAGTGGATGCCATTAAGGATAACTTTAACTTAATAATATTAAATTATAATTTAATGAGGAAAAGAGCATAATAGTCTTTTCATCTCTATGTAGGAGAAACCATCAGCTTGCTCTTTTATATTTGGTTGTAGAATTTTTTATGCAAATGCATGTATTCTGCGTGTCCTTGTCATTTCTCTGTACCGTGTTTGTTTTTGTGCTTAGTTTTTCTTATTTTTAATTTCTGGAACCTTGTCTTATAGATCAATTGATAAAGGACTATATTCAGTGCACCTTGTTGCTCTGTTCTGCCCATAGAGCACGATGTGAAAAGTCTTTCTAATTAGTTTCCAAAATTAGGTCAGATGAATGAACAAGCTCTCCCCCAAGCCTTCTAAAACTCCATTTACTACTCTTAAGGGAAATTTGGAGTAAAAGGGATCAAAATTAAGTATATGCAATAATACTGGTGTCTAGTTTCTACATAATGCTGGACATGCATTATGTTTTGGTAACTTCCCTTGAATCACTAGCAGGTCAGTGAACTGTTTCAATAAGATATTATATACATCATTTTGACCAATTATGTGCTACTTTTGCATAGCTATACTTCCTATTCCCATTGTGTGACTATCAGTCTTGTTTATACCATTGTGCACGTCTGTGAAGATTGATTCTTAGATGATGCAAAGACGAAAGATGATAAGAATGAGATATCTTGATATAGTTTTCACAGCAGGATAAAATTATATTCTGAGAATTGATGTAGTGCTTCCCTTCAAATCTTGTGGTGCTTAACCTTCTTTCATGATCTGCTTCGATACTTCATTTGTACTCCTTAGATTTACGTATCTACATCAATTGGTTGACTGCTGGACAATTTAAACATGCGGAGTAGAATATGTAGCACCATTATAGGGCTTATTATTATTATTTTTTGATAACTCAGGTGTCCTAGCCAGCTTTCGCGCACCTCGACTATTCCTGGGGACCAATCTCACCACTGACTTGCGGGGCCTCAATTAAAGACTTTAAAGTTAGAGCAAAGCTCTGTATAGACTTGCTCCAAAGAAGTTGATAACACCTAAGAGGTTTTGAACCTGAGACTTTAGAAGGGAGGAAATCTTGAAGTCTCAAGCCTTGACCACTAGGCCAACCCCTTGGGGTTTTATAGGGTTTCTTGTTGAGAATACTTGCTCGTTGTTACCAATCAAAGATAAAGGAAAGTCACATGAAACTCAAGTGGTATGTATGGAATGCAGGCTTCAGACAGGTGTTCCAATTGTAACAGGGTCATTTGGGTCCTCATTATTGCTATTCCGGATTATTCCTGGTATATACTTCCTTGTATTAGACATATCTGGAGAGATTAATTCAGGAAAATGATATTGACACTCCAAAAATTGATGGAGGCACTCCAAAAAACAAAGGAAAGTGGCTTTGGAATTACACTTGTTTTGGAGTGCCAATATCATTCACCTTAATTTACTCTGTTGTTTGTTGATTTTGTCATGATAACTTTGTCATTGATTTTGGTTTCATTCTCTCTCTCTCTCTATAGATTAAATTAGATTGTGATGATAATGCTACCCATATGACAACTATTCATTGCTTCATCCTTTAATATGTACAAATGCAGGCATATATGTTGGCGATAATAAAGTCATTCATTTCACAAGACGTGGGCAAGAATTTGGAACGGGGACAGTTCTAGATATCCTTTTGGTAAGCTCAGTGCCCGCCCGATCTCAAGTCCCCTGTTCCACGTGCACCTCACCAGAAGAAGCACCTCACGGTGTTGTCTCCTCATGCTTGAACTGTTTCCTTTTGGGTGGCGTGCTTTACCGCTTCGAGTATTCTGTGGGTCCCACTCTCTTTCTTGCAAAAGCGCGCGGTGGAACTTGCACTCTAGCAGTTTCTGACCCCCCTGATATTGTGGTCCATAGGGCAAACCACCTCCTTGACAATGGGTTTGGATGCTATAATGTATTTAAGAACAACTGTGAAGACTTTGCAATTTACTGCAAGACAGGACTATTGGTTCTCGATCAACGTACAATGGGGCAGAGTGGGCAGGCAGTTTCCATAATTGGTGGGCCCCTTGCGGCAGTTTTGTCTACGCCTTTACGTCTTGTAACCACAAATGTCTATGGTATGGCAGCGACTGCTGTTGGAATGTATTGTGCGAGCCGCTATGCTGCTGACATAGGCATGCGAAGGGATGTGGTGAAAGTGTCTGTGGAGGATCTGACAACGAGATTAGCTGCGGGTACTCTTCAGGTTGTTGATTCGAGTCTTCCTGCTGTGCATCTCCCTACCCGTTAACACGTGTTGGTTCTGTTACATCTATATGCATTACCATGCCTATACTTTACGCTCTTGATGTTTGTTCAACAATATGTGATAACTTTTTGATCTGAAACATGGAAATGTTTGGTACCATTTAAGTTTATTGGTGATGGACTTGTTTCATGGGTGCCATCAGTATGTGATAACTTGTTGATCTGAAACATGGAAATGTTCAGTACCATTTAAGTTTGTTGGTGATGGACTTGTTTCATGGGTGCCTTTATGTTCTTTCTTAGTTATTTTCTGTGTCTCATCAGTGTACGTTGACGATGCTTGTGTTAAATTTCCATTTTTTAGTTGAACTGGGGGAAACATATCTGTTGCAAATTGTGAACTTTGGGGAAAAGAGAGTCAACCCAAATTTAGGTTTCTCTCTCTTACTTTGTATTTATAGGAAGAATGGTACAAGTACAAATATATCCCTAGGTAACAAACAAATAACCAAATATAAGCATAACACTCTCTCTCAAGTTGGTGCAAAAATATCTATCAAGTTCAACTTGAACACAATAAGGTGAAAACTCTTACAACTAAGTCCTTTCGTGAATACGTCAGCTTATTAGTCCTCAACTCAATGGCATACACATCAAATCCTTGCTCAGCTTCTCCTTAATGAAATGCCTGTCAATCTCTATATGCTTTGTTCTATTATACTGCACAGGATTATGAGCAATGTTTATGATAATTTTATTGTCATAGTAAAACTTCATAAGACCACCATCAGAAATCCCCAAATCACTCAACAAGGTTTAGAGCCACAAAAGCTTATAAACACCTTGAGCCATAGTTCTATGTTCAACTTCTATACTAGATCTAGTTACCACTTACTGCTTTTTACTTCGTCAAGTAACTAGATTTCCTCCAAAGAAAGTACAGTAGCCGGAAGTGGAGTACCTATCATCCATTGAACTAGTCCAGTCTACATCAGTAAACGCTTCCAACCTCAAATGGTCATGATTGGAGAACAAAATTCCTTTATCTGGAGCTAATTTGAGATATCTGGAGCTAATTTGAGATATCTCAAAATATGATAAACTGCATCAAGATGTACCATACGTGGATCATGCATAAATTGATTGACAACTCCCACGACATATGTAATATCTAGTCTAGTGTGAGATAAGTATATCAGTCAGCCCACAAGTCTTTGATAACTCTCCTTATCTGTATGCTTCCAAACATATCCACTAAGATGATGATTAGTCTCAATAGGTGAGTTGTTGACTAAAAAAAAAGAGAAAAAGCCTCAATAGGTGAGTCAGCAGGCCTACAACCCAAAATACATGTTGCTTCCAATAGATCAAGAATATAGTTCATTTGGGAGATAAAAATATCTTTATCAGATTTGGCCACCTCCATCCCAAGAAAGTACCTCAATTATCCCAAATCTTCAATCTCGGCCTCTTGAGCAAGACGAGCCTTAAGGCGAAGTATTTCATTCACATCATTGCCCGTCATTATCATGCCATCCACATAGACAATAAGAACAATAATCTTACCATTATAGAACTCCAATATATTTGAATGCTGAACATAACTGAATTAATCAACTAAATTCTGCCACCATATGAAAGTTGTTTATTACTCAACTGAATTCTGCCAAAAAAATTTCTACTAACTGATGACAATCTTGAGAGGTGAGTCTAATGGTGATCACCTGAGGAATTGGAAGGATAGACTGCAAGATGCTTTTAGTAGTAGGATTAACACCAGGAAAATCAACAGCACTCTTACCCAAATTAGGTTGAAGTCCAGAACCAAGATGGAAATCCTAAAGACTTACATGTAACCTTCTTCAACTGAAGGTCTGAATTTGATTTTGTATGAGCGTTTTTTAAAGTAGTCGTCCTTAACTTTATTTGCTTCTACTTTGTCTTTACTTAATTTGGCACCTCTTTTATCGATTTTGGGATTATACCTCATGAATTGATAAAACTTTGTTGCAATAATTTAAGTGATTCGAGAAGTGTTACATTTGTTCTTATAAACTTCGCACCCGCATTGCGTATGCCACGACTTCTAATATTTACTGGTTTTTTATATTCGCCTATATGTTTTGGAGGGTATTCATGGAACTAATTAATTGTGGATGATGTTTGACATTTTGATTTTAATTGATGATAGTTGTTGGTGCGTGACTGTGACAAACTATTAGAGATTTGGAATTAGATATCTTCAATGACAATTAGGCTGATAATTTTGTTTGAGTGTATTAAGAATGTGTGACTACTAAGGAAAAAAAGGTGATGCGAACAGAATTTTCCCAAGTAGTGGTTGAAACCATCTCGTCATTTGTAGTATGGATGGATTAGGGAATGTTCTACTAAGTCTGACTAACGTGCAGGTCCTCCAAACTAGAGGGATTGGTAAATTTGGTATAAAATGGTTTGGCACAAAAAAGGTTGTTCCTACGTGAAACATTATTCAATGGGCGGCTATGCTTGGTAGGTTTTCTACCTGAGATAAATTGTGTGCTTAGGGTGTCACTTCTGATAGTTCTTGCACTTTCTGTCTAGGGGGTGTTGAAGCGCATTCTCTCATTTTTTTGGTTGCCAATTTGCAGTTTTAGTATGGCAACATATTAAGCATAAGGCCTCGCTTTCCATTTTTTGGACTTAGATTCTGAGTTTCGATGAGGGACTCCTTTTTGATAAAAGGGAGTCTTTGAGATCTTCCGTCTATAAGTTGGGCTTGGCTGCTTCTATTTACTTCACAAGGAAAAAGAGGAATTGTAGGATCTTCAAGCAGAATGGTATGGTTTTGAATTCCTTGGTTAATAAGATTGTGGAGGAGTTTGGAGAAACGTCCCTGGATCTGCAGATAATGTGTCTTTGGGTTCATTTTAGTTTGGTTTGGTTGTATTTAAAAAAAAAAAAAAAAACCCCTAAGGGTGTAGATTGCAGTTTTTGATTTCCCAAGGACCATAGTGTTCGTTCTACAAAGTTTTAGGGCCGAACTGCCTTTGGACTTGGATCGAAAGATTCGAAACTATTCCCTGTTGAGCAACAAACTCGAAGGTGGCTGTACTTCTAATTTTTGGTTGGAATTCTCTCCTCTTATTCCCTTTAATAAAATGTTTTTGCTGATATAAAAAAAGCAAAAGAAAGATTTCTTGGGATAACAAAATAGATCAAGGATAAAAAAAAGTGATGAACTTGCATTGACCACTGGTCCACTGCGAATGAGGAGCTCAAATGTGTATCACATTAACGAACTACTGCATTGGGGATCCACGAGCCACAGATGCACAAGATACTTATGATCTAAAAGCGTCATTGCTACTGATGTAGGGAAGCGAATGAAAACAAGAACAAAAACGAGAACAAAACTCACAAATTCATAATGTAGAGAAAGTTCCCCGTTGTTTTTATTATTCAAACTCCATCGATTTGCCCAAAAGATTCTAGTCTGAAAGACCCCTATGCCTATTGCGCAGTTGCTTACGACGGAAGATGGTACTTTTGGATGTCTAGCCCGAAGCGTAGGGCTTCTAATCATTTGCAAAATAACTTGATAAGACCAAGATGTACTACAGGGAGCTCGAATATAGTTAATTCGGATTATAGGCTTTATATGAGGTTTGTGGCATTTAAACGGCCAACTGTCAGTTTTGCTTTTAAAGTGGAAATACTTTAATGAAAAGACTAGAAATGAGGTTTTAAACTTGATAAAATGGCGGCAAGGTCTAGGGGATTAAACCACCCGTGACTTAGCCGTTTTAACCGTTTCTTTCTAGCAACTCAAGGACAAGACATAAACAATCATGACCCCGAAGCACTCAACATTAAAAGCCAAGCATAATCATGGTCGTAGTTCAGAAATGACTTAAACTCATTTGGTAGACGTTTACTTCAAACACCGGGAGCGTTTAAAGCTCCAGGCACCGTGTGCGATGTGAAGGTTAAAACTCCAACCAACACACGATCAAAAAGGGTAACAACTTTTTGGTTTGGCTGATAATAAGAGATTAAGTCTTTCCTTGCTAAAACCATGATCAAGTTATAGAAAAAATGGTTAAAACCACAAAGTCATGGGAAAGAAATCACTCTATGACCAAGCCTAAGTGACTACTCAACCATACTAGAAAGATGAAGCATGCTAGGAAATTGAGACATGAGATTTAACCGTAGAAAACAGAAATAAACTTGATATTATAAAGGATCTCAACCGTACGAACAAGTTTAGTACTTGAGAGATTAACAAACTAACAATACTTACTTGAGTTCTTAAGGAATTACACTTGAAAACCTTGAAAGAAAAGCTATGGAGTTCTTGCCAAATACTAAAACTTAAAAACATGAAAAACTAGATATGGCCATAAATGGCTTAGGCCATCCACAGTGGTATAATCAAAAGTCAATTGTTGTTAAAGTTAACAATGTTGATGCAAAAGATGGCTCACAATGGTATAATTAAATTTAGCAGCATCCTTAGAAATAATTAAATTTTGGGCTTTGGATAACCAAAATTAGTAACCTTTTTCAATAATCAAAATTTGTGAACCCCACACCACATAAGTTAACTGGTTCCAAAATTTGTATACACGCTTGTTTCAACTAGTATTTCTTCTTCTCTTCTTCACCTGCTCAATATCTTCTTCACTTCACCCACAAACTATTTCTCTTTCTTTCCCTAGAAAAGTGAAACTCATATTTCTTGATCATCTACAATCCAACCCATCATTGCCGAATTAGGGTATTTCACTCTTCTTTTCCGTTTCTGTTTTATTCTTTTTTCGTTCCTCCCCCTGTGGTTGAGTACATGAAGAACCTTGCATTCTTTTCCAAATTCAAGAACACATTTGATTTTTTTCGGAAGATTAAGAGAGTGGTGGATTTGTGATATTAGTTTGATTAGATAGGCTACAGGAACAGGAAGGAAAAAAAAGTTTAGATGTTGTTTTGATAGAGAACACTAGGAAGAACACCATATGTTCAATATATTTTTGCCCCAAAAAATCGTAATGGAGGGAAACACACACACAGAGAGAGAGAGAGAGAGAGAGAGAGAGAGAGAGAGAGAGAGAGAGAGAGAGAGAGAGAGAGAGAGAGAGAGAGAGAGAGAGAGAGAGAGAGAGAGAGAGAGAGAGAGAGAGTGTGTGTGTGTGTATGTGTGTGTGTGTGAAATTATAGTGGATCCCTTATTTTGGTTATGGACTAGAAGTGACCATTGTAGACCTCAATATTGATAAGTTTAGCAACCTCTTAAATGAATAATAAAAAACTGATAAGTCAACTTTTGGCTATCCATTTTTTATTATACCACTCTGGATGGCCTTACAATTCTATTTATATGGCTTGAAAATCAGCCTTAAAAAAGACCAAAAGGTCCCTAAAATATCCCAAAAATAAGCCAAAAGTGGAAACTTTCCATAAATGAAAGGTTGAACAAGTAAGCACAAAAATCTGGATGAAGGGTAGAGTTACTAATACCTATGTTTTGAGGTATCGGTACCTACAGGTCCGTTCACTTCTGGAGTCAAAAGGTACCGATACCTATGTTTTGAGGTATCGGTGTTTGCGTGGGAATTTATTGGTCCAGTCGTACACTAACACGTGACCATTCATATTAGACAAAACAGAGTAAGCATATACTGAAGTACACATAATCATATAACTAAAGGAACGATGGCGTTCTGATCAAATCAATGTCGTTTTATAGGTAATACTAATTGTTGCCAGGTGTCATTCTGACAATTGCGTAGAAAGTAAGCAGTTCGAAGCTCAAAGGCGCGAACGGTTTTATTCAAACAATAGGCAGTTACAATTGACATGGTCAAAGGAGTTGAGATTCAAGCACATAACTGCCCACACCCAACACGATGCAGATCGAGGGCAAGTGGAGTAGTGGATCAAAACCGAATTGCCACAATCAGGAATCATGGAGAAAAAGTTTGAATTCAAACCAAGACGCCTTCGAAGACAGCCATGCGGGAAATAAAGACATGGAGAAGACTCAAGAGTTTGCCTATAAATAGAAGAAATGAAGAAAGGAAAAAGCCCAGACAAATCATCAAACAAACATCTATGCTATGCTTGATTTGTCTATTAGGGAGTAGTTAGAAGAGCTTACACATAAGTTCGAAATAGTTAGGAGTAGTTCGTAGTAGTAGTTGTAATCACTTTGTAACTTGTTCTGTTTGTTATTAGAAGTTTGGAGATTTAATTGGAAATCAAGTTCATTTTTGAATTGATCAAGGTATCTTGCTTGTTCTTTGGGTTTTTCAAAGTTTCTAGTGGATCATTGTGCCGTTCTAATACTTCTAGATAGAGAAATCCTCTTCATTGAGGTAATTGAACCGACACAACAATCCTGATTAAGTTTGGCTTTTTATAAGCTTGAAATTTGAAAAAGATAATTACAAGCCTTTTCTGGCACGCTAGCACACAATCATATTTCGGAGGTAAACCAAAAATCCTAGCCAAACAATCGGTACCTCTAGTGTAAAACTGCAGATCAGCACAGCGAGCTGCAAAACCTAGATGGCCCCGACGACCTTTCGATGCTTCTTTCACTTGATCATCGAGACTTAACGAAAGATTCTCATGTGGCCTTGGTCTCTCGGATGCCCTCGAGGCCTATCCTCGATGCTTTGACTTCACTTCCTTAGCCTCAGAATGCCCATTTGACACTTGACTGTCTGGGCATCCTTTGAGGCTTTTTATAGTGTCGTAAGGTTTCGGTGACGATGAGGCACATGTCTTCGGGCGCTTGGATACTTGGTTGCACCCGGGGCATTCATTGGCCTTCAAACATGCCTTATTAGCTTGTTTTACCTGAAACATCCTCAAACAAACCTTACGTGCAATTCTATTCAATACAAGCTAGTTAAGCGTAAAAGCAAGACATAAAAGAGGATTAAAGCACAAAGATTACACAATATTGGTTGCTTATCAGCAGTAAAAACACTCTTTTAAAATTTAAATTATGTGGGAGGTATTTTTTTAAATTTTAAATTTTACTTTAATATCAATTGATTAGATTTGTCAACTAATGTAAACGACTATAGTTGTTGTAACGTCCCGATTTTTGAAAACGTTAATTAAATCTTTTAAAATGATTTAACATTTTAAAACAAAAATTTTAAATAAATAATAGAGTTAAACAGCGGAAGTCTTTAATCATTAAAATTAAAGTCGACATAATTAGGTCTTACATGTTCCGAAACACAATAGAGTTTGACAATTGTGCAAACACTTTTGGTATTGAAAATACAATACTAAAAATAAACAGGGAATTGAATTACAATAATACTAAAAATAAATAGAGCTTCATTTAGTAGTTCACCCAAGGTTCTACGAACTCCTTTTCCTAGTTCGAGAGGTCTTCGTCAGGGTACTATTCCTTAGGTTGAACGTACTGCTCTTTCTTGGTACTTGGCGTAAAAACGCCATGAGTCGACACTTAGTAGATAAATCCCTATCCTACCAACCCCATACTTTATAACTTAACATTTATAACAGTTGACATAAAAAGTTGAAAAAACGTAACACATCATCTTTTTCTTACTACTCATTAACTTAAGTGAAATCTAAGATCTTTTCCACAAGATCCTTTCCTCCCATAACCATTAGCTATGACCGTGTCATGGGACAACCCGCCCTTACTTGTCTTGCACCCAAGGTCCTAAATGAGTACACCTAAATTATGTACTTAGCATGAATTCATTTAAGACCATAGCAAGGGGCACGATTACCCTTTGGAACTTCTCATGGCATACCATAGGTTAGGGTCGCCACAATACTTAAAACACTAACTATGACCGTGTCATGAGACAATCCGCCCTTGCTTGTTCTGCAATGGCATGATTAACCTTTGGAACTTCCCATGGCGTACCATACGTTAGAGTCGCCATAATAAACACCACCAGGTCCCATAGGTAATCCATTTCGATATAGGGCGCAATTGGTAACCCTTGCCATAACCATGGCCCAAATCATAATCTACAATCTCACAACTCCAACACTTTACCATTTTTTTCATTAACTTAGCATCATCTATGTGAAAAACTACTCGCAACCATCTCATGAATCTAATTACAAACTAACATGTACAATCATAACACAATTCTCATAATTCAACCTTTGATGATCATAATATACTTGACAGAATAACAATTTAGCATTGATACAAGCGATAAGTAACATGTAATGTAATCCTTTTTTACTAGAAAATTTACTAAATAAAGTTATCTCATAATAGATCTCATTCACTGTTAAATTTTTTTTTATAACAACCTTAATAGTGCCTTTAATATGGTCATTACGATTTTTATTATTCATTTATAAATAACTATATTCCTCATATTTTTATATTAAAACTCTTTCAAATACTATAACTAATTAAATTCCATTTACGCACGTTATCTTGAAAAATAATAATTCTATCATTACTACTTACAAATATTAATAAGGACAATTTACTCAAACAATTTTGTTAATTCTAATTACTTATTTAATACCTAAGTTGTAAAATAATATAAAAACATGCTATTGGGCCAAAACATAAACTTTTAATAATCCAAGGGCTTAACTACAATAGAACCACAACCTGGTCATTATTAATTGGAAAATTTATAGAAATGGTCCTTCTAGTTTCACCCGAGTCTCATTTTCGTCCTCCTAGTATCAATTATAACTCTTTTGACCTTTAAGTTTGGTTTTCGTACTAAATTGGTCCAATTGATAACTTCTGTTAGCCAAACTGGACGTAAAAATCAAATTGATAGCAGTTTGGATATTGCAGTTCGTACCAAGTTGGTCCAATTGATAACATCTGTCCTCAATCAGATTTTTTCCATCCAGCTGACTGGCGTTATCAATTGGACCAACTTGGTACAAAAACCAAACTTGAAGGGCAAAAGAGTTGTAATTGATACTTGAGGACGAAAGTAAGACTCGGGTGAAACTAGGAGAACCATTTTCATAAATTTCCCTTATTAATTTGGGCCAAAATAGTACTCTAGGTAATTAGAAGGGCTAATGTGTAATTTTAGCATAAAATGTTTAAACTTTTTTCGTGGGAGCCACTATACATGTGATAAGCACCCAATAATGTAGTTCTTGGTGCTTTAAGTCCATTAGTTTATCGCTTTTATCTAGAATAAAATGCCATTTTAGGTGATATTGCACGTAAGGTAGTTTATTTCGTTTTGTTGGTAAATCGTTGAATAAAGCATGGTTTTGAAGCTTGGAGCAATCGTGGAGGCGTTCAAGACCCAAGATGACAAAGATTGAAGCCACTGAAGCCCGGAAATGAAGATTCAAAGAGCCGTCGGGTGGCCGGGGCCGATGGATGCCAAGACGGAGGCCAAAAGCTGAAGAACCAGAGATAACGAAGGCGGTATCGATACAACAGATGTGTTGTATTGATACGAGTTTGCAACCAGAATCCAGTGGGCTCGTAACCATTGGGTATCGATACAACCATTCTGGGTGTATCGATACCGAGTAGTTACAGCGGCTCAATGGAATAGTTCAAAGCTGCTCGGTATCGATACACCCTTTGGCTATATCGATACTGAGGGCCTTGTAGCAGATTTTTAGGGTGTTTTGAGATATTTTGTGGGAGAATATTTGGCTTGTATAAATATCTCATTATGTCACAAATATCTAGAGGACACCTTTTCCTAAATCTAGAATAGATTTTCATAACTTGTTGCTTACTATTGCTATTGTTCTTCATTGTTCTTGCTTGTTCTTAGTTAGATCCTGCAATTTCTACTTTATTTAGTCTTAGTTTGTTGTTTTTCCCCTCATTAAAGTTGTAACTGCACTCTTGATCTTTACTAATCTCAAGTTTATTCCGAATTTCATTGGTTAAATATGTTTTGCATAATTAGCTTTGTTCCTTTCATTTCTAGCATGAGTGAGTAGTTAATTAGGCCGATCATGGGGTGATTAGCATTCCATGGCTTGGATTGATCACGCTTTTCTCTCAATAGATCTTCATGGTTAGTTGAAAAATCAAGATAGTTTGTGTTTGTCTATCAAAAATTGGCGGTGTTAACCTCTTTGATCATGTGTACGCAAGAGCGTACTATTTGCCGCAAATGATACTTGGAGCTATGTCATCCCTTGCATTTGCTAAATGAATACTAGAACTCATTTGGTTTTCCAAACTCCGTTTCTAGTTAAAATGGTTTTAACGATATATCTTTTGAGTTGAGAGATCGTTGACGCGTACCTCAAACTGAGTAGTTCGAGAGAAAAGCTGATTGACTCGAGTTATGGGTGTTGAGATCCCTAGACCTAGCAGCTTAGTTTAAAACTCAATTTTATCGCGTTTATTTTCTCCATTTCAAATCACCGAAAAGTTGGCCGTCTTAACGTCGCGACTCTCACATCTACAAATCCACACAAGCTATTTGGATATTCCTTTGGGTATGATACCCGGTCTTTCGGATTATTATGCTTCAATCGATGTATTAGCCCTATTAGCTTGGGGTGTTCTTTTATATATCAACGAACGACGAAGCAACATGGCCGAAAGAAACAGAGGAAATACTTGGTCGGCCGGTTCATGCCTTGGATCGATTTCCTCATTTTGGAACGTTAGAAATTAATACACCAATACTTAATATACTTAAGGAGGTAGGATAGAGATTAATCTACCTTGAATTGGGTCAGAAATTATGGTGAACAGTTTCGGTGGATTTTCGGCAATCAGAGAAGACAATTGGAATGGGAGACTTCGGGGACGTCTTGGGATGATTGGGAATGGGTTCTGAGATGCTTAGGAGTATGTTAGAAGATGGGTAGCTCAAATTTATACTCGGACAAGTGTAGGAATGAAACCCACTTTTACTCACTGTCTCTAAACCTCCATTAATGGCGTGAAGCTTCCTCTCTTTCTTTCTTGATTCTAGGTGTAGTAAAGGTGGGTGTGTGTGTGTTGTCCAATTTTGGAGGAACATGGGAGGTATTTATAGGAGGAGGGAGGATGGGAGGAGTGGTGTGCAAGAAATGGGTTTGGGGTGTAAGGAGATAAGAGGGAAAAGGATAAGGATGAACAATGGTGGGCCATGTGTGTGGGGAAGAATAAGACGTGGGAATTGGGAAAGAAGAACAGAGAGAGTCGGTTGGGAGGGATGAGAGAGAGCCCAAATTTTTGACAAAGAGGTGGTGGAAAAATACTATGGTACATAAGGCACACTAAGGTATAAATACATATATACATATACACACACATTTTTATAAATCTAATTCTTGACATATCAATAATCAATCTATAATTATTATAATTAAACTAGTGAATTTTAACTAAATGATAGTTTGATATAACGATACAAATTTTTATTTAAAAAAAAAAATTTAGGGCAAAAATTAGGATCTGTGGAGACTTGTGAATTTATTAAATTTCGGAAATCGTTTATTTCGTAAAGTAGTTGTATTGTTAGTAAAATCGCTCGTATGTTGTGGGGTGTACGGGGATACGTATTCTGGTGTGTATTGGACTCTTGAAGGATGGTAAAATGTTAGTTTGGTGATATATTGATGTTGGGAAGTGTTGGTATCAAGTTGGGTTCGTTCCGGAATCCGTTGTAATTTTTTCACTTTTCTGCCTTGTTGGTACCGGTACTGGCCGTTTCTCAGTACAGGTACCTACTGTCCAGTGCATGTTTGAATTGGCACTTTGAAGGCTTTGGTACTGGTACCCCCTTTTTCCCAGTACCGGTACCTGCTGCGTTTTTCTGCACTTTTTCAGCACGCTTTTGGGACATTATAAATACCCCCCCTTTTGTCATTTCTCACCCAAAAACTCACGAACCAGACCTGGAAAACCCTCCTCTCACCTACCTAACCTCAATCTCACCCAAAACTCTCGATTTCAACCGCAAATTTTCAAGATCCTCGGGTTTCCAACTTCAAATCACTCGAATCTTGCATTTTGAAGAACAAGGGGTAAGTTTGTGTTCATGTTTTCACTTCTTGGACTCTCACCCACGTTTTTTCCCTCTCTCCTCTCGATTAATTGTTGATCTTTACTTGTTGTTGATGTTTTTGGGCTTTATCTACTCTAGATCTTGTACCTAAGCTCGGGTGAGGCTTGTCTTTGGAGGATTCTCGCTTATTGCTTTCGGTAGACTTAGGGTTTTGCTCAAAACCCATCTTGGTAGGGATTTCTCTCTTCTTTTACATGTCTTGTGGTGATTATGCATGAACACGAGTGTTTATTTGTCGTAAATGGTCGAATGGAATGCTTTATGGCTTGTGGATCGTGTATTTCTTGAATATGGAATTTGTAGTCTTGAATGCTATGGTCCTTGGCCATTTGGGATGTAGTAGATTGTGTCGATGTGTGTAGAATGAGATTATGGTGTTGACTGTGACGATAGTGTGATTGTCGATATGAAGTGAAAATGGAGTTTATTGTGACGCAAGGGGTGGTAACACAAAATCGCAAGGCGTGGAGTATATTGTGACGCAAGGGGTGGTAACACAAAATCGCAAGGGGTGGAAATTGGTTGGAGGAAGTGTGAGTGTGTGTACGTGTGTGTGTGTGGCTATATGTGTGTATTGCTATGATACTTGCCAAGGGTGTTGATGTGCATCGTTTGAATTTGTTACCTAAATTGATTCACCGTATCCATGTTTATTGTCTCATTGCTTGTAGATTTTGTAGAGAATTTCCTACTGGGCTAGTGTAGCTCAATAAAATCCTTCTTTTCAGGTTCAAATGCCGGTCCATAGCGTGTATGCACCGGGTGTTAAGATGTGAAGACTTTTTGGAAGCTAATCGCATTTTAGTTACTTAATCATCTTGTAGCGGTCTCCTTTTGATTAGATGAATATGTAACTAAATCTTCTATTAAATTTCTTTTGACTAGACCGTATGTAACTCAAGAACTTGTCTTTAATTTTCAGTTTGGGGCCGGTGTGCCAACATTGTATATCTCTGAATTTGGGAAACTTGTTTTGTAAATTTAAACAGGTGGGAATGCTCTTTTTGGGTTTATAGGCCGTATGTGAGGTTTATTTATTGAAATGGTGTATATAATTATGTTGAAAATCGAGGGCATGACAGGATCGTTACAGTTGTAGCTTGTAATTGATGTTAGATATTTGTGGGAGCGTTTAGTTGGAAACCGCTTTGACTAAGAGTGTCTTTCACTAGCTAAAATAAATACTTATTTTTCAAACAAGTACGTATTTTTTGAATTAAAGGTGATATATTGCGAGAGAATTACCTATCTTGGGAATAATTATTGAATCCGTGCATTTTCAAACTTCAAACAATATATTTATATATATTTTGTATTTTGTTATACCAAATTGAAGTACTCAATGTACTCCCTCTATCAAATTTTAAAATTGGTGTAAAAAATAAATTAATGTATAGAAAAATATTTTTGAAGTTTGAAAATCCACAAATTTTCGTAGGGGATATTTGAAATGGAACGGAAGAAGTAACAACAAAAAGAAACAAAAAGTACCAAAAAAAAAAAGTGACATTGCTAATTTATACATGAAATTTTTGTAGCTAAACTAAACCAAGTGAAAATTAGACTTGGTTTAATGGTGAGAGATATTTAAAATGGGACGGAAGAAGTAATAACAAAAAAAAAAAGGTGATATATTGCTAATTTATACATGAAATTTTTGTAGCTAAACTTAACCAAGAGAAAATTAGACTTGGTTTAATGGTTAAAGTTTGAGACTTTGTTTGCTCCCGCCTAATGTTGGAAATCTTGCTTCCAATGCTTATGGAGAGAGGCAACGGTGGGATAAATATTTTTTTTTTGGAGTCAACATTGTATACATCAACGGGGGTTAATGGGGAGTGTTAACGTTAGCACAAGTGGGCAACAGTGGGATTGACTCAACAAAAATTAATTCAATTGCGCCGAAAATATCAAATGTTGAAATTTTACTGAGCTTTAAAAATACCAATTGATTGAAAGAAAGAAAAGCCAATGGGCTCTAGCTTAGTTGCCATTTCCTAGTCCTCCCCATGTGAGAATCCAGGGTTCGAGTTCCGTTGTGGGCGTTTCAGATTCAAGACTATGGATAGCCTCTGAAAGATTGAAACCCATGCACTGTAGACTAACCTACTAACTCCCCGTTAACCCTCGCTGATGTATACAATGTTGGAAGAAAAAATTGAAAGAAGGAAAGCATACCTGTAGAAACCCGTAAATTCGTAAAATTGATTTAAATGTTTTATAAAGAGATAAAAGGGGGAAATTAATTTGGAATATTGAGATTGGGGTTAAAATGTTAAAGTGCTATACTTGATGGGTGAATGTGTGATGTGTGTGTGGGGTGAGAGGTAGGGAATTTATTTCCCATTCTCTCCATCTCTCGGTCTCTCTCTCTTCTCACTCCCCGTTCTCTTCTCCTCTCTCGGCTCCCACATCTCCCTCTTGCTCTCACCTAAAATCACCCAAAAGCCTTCACAAAACAACCTCGAATCCTTCATTCCCTAGCGTATTTTAGTCCGTATATCGCTGGTTTGAGCTCAGTGGAAGCGTATTCCTTCCGATTCCAAGGTTTGGAGCTAGGGCTTGGAGGATCCTTTGAAATTGTTCTTCAATCTTGAAGTAGGGAGTTCTAACTTACAATATATGTTTATGACTTGTTTCTTGTAGCTTGAAGTGTGTCTTTGATCGTTGTTGTTTTTGTTGAGATTGTTGTTGCTGTGAAACCCATTGAAATTTGCAGAAATTTTGCTCGAACAACCTTAGTATCGATACCATTCCCTTAGGTATCGATACCCTTGCATTACCAAACCCAAAAAACACATTGGTATCGATACCATTCTTCAAGGGTATTGATACCCTTGAGGCTGGAATGATCATGACCAAATGGTATCGATACCATTCTCTCAAGGTATCAATACCTTCATGCTTTTGGACAGTTTTGCTGATCTTGATCCCTACTCCACCATTTTGGGTTCCGATCACTTCTAATTTACTCCAAACACTTTCCAAATGATCCCTAACTTGATTACTTGTATTTGATGACCTCATTGAATGTCTCCATAACTCTAAGGCTCGTTTGGACATGATTTCACGAAAATCGCTTTATGTATCAAAGTTGGGTTGAATGGTATAAACGTGATGGAAAAATGATTTTGAAACTTTACGAACGCGACGAGAACATTCAGGACTCATCAACGGGTGAGTGCCTGGCAGAGGACATCGGGGTCCTTTAATTGGCTCGGCAGGAGCTATATGCTCGTACTTGATATTTTAGGACCTCCCTACGGGTAAGGTGCTTGACAGAGGACATCGGGGTCCTTTAACTGTCCCGACAGGAGCTTCGGCTCAAGACACTTATGTGAGACACACGTGGTTGCATGGTATTTTCAAAGGTTACTCGTCAAGGACTTTGGCTGGTTTTGAAATTGAAAACGTGATGGAAAAATGATTTTGAAACTTTACGAACGCGACGAGAACATTCAGGACTCATCAACGGGTGAGTGCCTGGCAGAGGACATCGGGATCCTTTAATTGGCTCGACAGGAGCTATATGCTCGTACTTGATATTTCAGGACCTCCCTACGGGTAAGGTGCTTGACAGAGGACATCGGGGTCCTTTAACTGTCCCGACAGGAGCTTCAGCGCAAGACACTTATGTGAGACACACGTGGTTGCATGGTATTTTCAAGGGTTACTCGTCAAGGACTTTAGCTGGTTTTGAAATTGAAATCTTGAATTATTGCTTGTCGCTACCATTGGTTCTTCGAAACTCACACTAATGTTCATCATGCGATCAACCCTACATTTCATATGGATACATTGTTAGATTAGAGATTTCTACTGGGCTAGTGTAGCTCAGACCTTCCACCATTTTCAGGTATAACTCAGGGCAATAGCTGCATGTTTGAAGTGCTAGGACGTGGACACTGTTTTGAAAGCTAACATTGAAGAGTTACCAAGTCATCTTTGTTATTTGTTTTTGGAAGATGTGTTTGTAACTTTATTTGTAAATCTTTGATTAAGTAATATTGTAAGTTCATAACTCTCTTTTGACATTCGGTAATTATGTTTATTTGGGCCTCGGAGCCAAAGATGTAATCTTTTGGAAATTATTGAGTGTTGAAGTGAAATTTTGGAATGAAATGCTAAACTCTTTCGGGGGTATTGTATGAATTCTTGTGAGGTTTTACTTACGAAAATCCTTTATATTTATGTTGAAAATCGAGGGTGTGACAACTGGATATCAGAGCATAGGTTTAGAACACCCAGAGACCGTGGGGAGGCATTATGCCTCATGGGTTCAAAATGTCACGCCTTCTAACATAAATTTGTGCATGCTTGAATGACTAACACTCACGTGACTACTTGGCATTGCATTTTCATTATCGTAGAGTGGTGTAGAGTTATTAACCCGTGTTGGGAAGTTGGGGGCTTGGATCTCATAGTTATGATGTTGTGGTTAATAGTCTTCCTTTCATATATCATGTAGTAGAATGCCTCCGAGGACGCGTGATAGACGAGGTGGGACTGGAACATGGGGTGGTCGTGGCCGCGGGGTACCTCTCGAGGATGAGGTTAGTCAGCATGGGGAGAACCCTGGTGGGAATCTGGGGGCTGGGACCGGTCGAGGTGCAGGAGTACCTCCTAATCAGACTCAGTTTGCTAGGGATCTTGTCGCGGCACTTACAGCTGCAAACCTTTTAAACCAAGCTCCATGAGAGAATGTTGAAGATCACGCCATGGTAGCAATGGGGGAGTTTAGCCGTAGGAATCCTCCGGTGTTTGATGGGACTAGTAGTGACCCTTTGGTAGCTAACCACTGGCTGGCTCAAATTCGCAAACTCTTTAGGGCTCTCAACATCACTGAAGACAACATCAGAGTGGGTATCGTGGCCGTTCAGCTAGTTGGAGAGGTCGGCGAATGGTGAGAATCCGTCCTAGAAAGTAGGAAGGATGCTAGGAGGGCAGCAAGGACCGCAACTCAAGTGAATGAACCGGATGTTGAAAATTTAACGTGGGCGGAGTTTGAGGTGCTCTTTGAGAAGCAGAAGTACTTTTCGGAGACCTCACATGAGAATTTGAGGGATCAATTCAAGACACTGGAGCAGGGCAACATGACCGTTTCAGAGTATGTGCAGAAGTTTCATCTTTATCTCGTTTTGCTCCTGGGTTGGTGGCGACGGAAGAGAGAAAGTGTCGATGGTTTGCGAAGGGGCTGCATAACACTGTCATGAGAATGGTGATAGCCCAACGTAAAATGAAGTTTTCAGAAGTGGAGGAGTGTGCAAGGAGCATTGAGATACCGAGGGAAGCTTAACGAAATGCGAGGGCGTGGGAACTAAGGCAATCGGTGGGATGTTTGAGTTCGTCTTCGGGCAGTTTTGGGAATCAAGGGCGGAAGAGACAGAAAGAACCGTCTCAGCAACCATTTAACCAACCCAGCTTTAAGGTGCTTACTTCTTCGGGGACTCAGGGTGCTTCGTCTAGACCTCCAACCGTGTGCTACAAGCGTAATCAACTCGGGCACATCAGTACTCAGTGTCCACAGCTCCTTAAGGTGTGCTATAAATGTGGTAAGATGGACCATCTTGCTTGGAGTTGCTGTCAGGGGCGGGAGCACGCAGTGAGTCGGGCTCGGTGTAACAGCCAGGGGTAGGGCGTGGTGTTGGCCAGCAATCTTTCAGAGGTGCTCAGAGCCAGCAGTAGCCTCATTTTCGCTAGACATCGTCAGTTCAGAGTTTTGAGGTTGACTGGGGAGCGAGTTCGTCTGCACCTTCCTAAGGTTCTGGTCAGAGGGGAGGCTTTGTACAGGGTCAGGGTACCCAGGGACGTGTTTTCAACATCAACTCGAATGCTTCAGCTTTTGTTTCTCAGGCTCCAGAGACATCGGTTGTAAAGGGTACTTTTCTTCTATTTAACTCTTTTGCTAGAGTACTCTTTGATTCTGGAGCATTGCATTCCTTCATTGCTGCGTCATTTGTGTATACATTGGAATTGGACACCGAGACTCTTGATTCGCCGTTATTCGTCAAGACACCATTAGGGGGAAAGTCATCTCTAAGTCGTGTTTGTAAAGCTTGTGAGCTCATTATACGTGACCATCATTTCTCCTTTGACTTCATCGTGCTAGAAATGTCGAGGTTTGACCTCATTCTGGGGATGGATTGGCATCGTATTTATGTGGGTCTCGGGAAAGAGAATTGGTTTATCTTATGTTGGCGAGTTTAACATTAGATGAGGATATGTCTATGCATGGGGAGTTACCTCAATTGGTTCGCGAGTTTTTCGATGTATTTCCGGAAGAGTTACCTGGTTTACATCCAGAGAGAGAAATTGAGTTCACGATAGACTTGCTTCCAAGCACCGCTCCTATATCGATCCCTCCTTATCGTTTTGCACCCGCCGAACTTAGAAAGTTGAAAGTTCAGCTGCAAGAGTTAGAAAATTTGGGATTTATTCGTCCTAGCACATCACCGTGGGGAGCACTGGCGTTATTTGCCCAAAAGAAGGAGGGTTCACTTCGTTTGTGTATCGATTACCGTAAGCTCAACCGTGAGACCGTTAAGAATAAGTATCCCATGCCAAGAATCAATGACTTGTTTGATCAACTCCGAGGTGTGACTTGCTTTTCCAAGATCGATTTGAGGTCCGGTTATCACCAATTAAGGGTTCGTAGAGAGAATATTCCCAAAACTGCTTTTCGTACTCGCTATGGTCATTACGAATCCGTTGTGATGCCATTCGCTTTGACGAACGCTCCAACTACTTTTATGGATCTTATGAACCGTATATTTCATGCTTACCTTGATCATTTTGTGGTTGTATTCGTCGACGACATTCTTATCTATTCATCCACGAAGGAGGAACACCGAACTCATCTTACCATCGTTCTTGAACTCCTGAGGGAACAACGTTTATACGCCAAGCTTAGTAAGTGCAAGTTTTGGTTACCCGAGGTCAAATTTCTAGGTCACGTGGTTTCAAAAGATGGGGTGTTCGTTGATTCGTGGAAGATTGAGTCCATTATGAACGGGCAACGACCGAAGAACGTGTTTGAAATTTGAAGCTTTTTGGGGTTGGCCAGGTATTACCGCCGTTTTGTTCTTGACTTTTCTCGTCTAGTGGCACCGATGACCAGGTTAACGCGTAAGGGAACTTGTTTCGTTTGGAGTGACTCGTGTGAGGCGGCCTTTGAGGAATTGAAGAGGCGGTTGACTACTGCACCAGTTCTGATCATGCTCGAACGTGGAGTTGGCTACTCCGTAAATTGTGATGCATCTAAGGAAGGATTGGGGTGCGTATTGATGAAAGCGGGATGAGTAGTGGCATATGGATCGAGACAATTAAAGACTCACGGGCGAAACTATCCGAATCATGACTTAGAACTCGCGGCCATCATTTTTGCTTTGAAGAGTTGGTGTCACTTGTAAGTGCAGAAAACGAAAAAGGCCTCCAAACAGCACCTTGATCGTAACGGCTACTTCTCGTTCTTACACCGGAACCCTACCACACCGCCGGAGTTGAGCCTGTAAAACAAACAATGGGTGAGCGCACCTTTGCCTTCTCGTGGCAAAGGCCCTCCGATGCCAAAGTTAGTATCTCGTACTAGTGAAAATCCTAATTCTCAGTAGGAAGTAATCAAATAACCAGGAATTGCGTACCTTTACCTCTAGGTTTACCTCATGTATATATAGACACACGTCTACTTGTTGTCCAAGCCATCTTGCTGCCCTAAGCTTCCTTTCTCATAAAGGGAACCCAGAACATCAGGGATTCTCATTCCCATAACTGCATATTTCCTTTTAGACCATTTAGGAACTCTTTCCTTAATTGGCCGTTCACCCCATTCCCGTTGGGTATCTTTCCCAGATCCTACTTCCTTATTGGGCACATGCCATTTCTGGACCCTTCGGAGCATCTCCTCCAAAATGCTGCTCTTGTTCGGCCTCCGTCGAACAGACTATCTGGACCAGTGATCTCTCATATCATCGGTCCCTCTTCCATGCGATTGGTCCACAACTTCCCTCGCTCTTTGGACCATACCCCTGCTCAGGTATTTGGACCTGGGACCTCACATGTCTCCGGTCCCTCCGCCGGTCACCGTATTGCACGGCGGATACTCCGGCTATATTGATTCGGGCCCCACGTACCACGTGTTCGCCCACACCTTTTTTCGGGATTACCTCCTACAATGGCTCCCACCTTTACTCGTTATTTTCTCTTCAATATGACGAGCAAAGCTCCAAAACTCCTAGCAAGGTTCTCGTCCTTTGCTCCTGCACCCATATTTCTCGTATTTGGTGCAAACTTATCATTAGCCCAAACCTAACGTCTCGTCGTTTGGCCTGGACAGGCTTTTCCATAACACCTTTACACGCGGCACGCTCTGTACTGCCCAGATTAAATGCGAGCAGACGCTTGGGAACGGAGCGCCTAAACGGCGTCTGGTGACGTTTCTCATACGCCACCCCCTTTGCTCGGGGTATACTTGGATTTTCGTCCCCAATTTCAAACCCACTTCTTCTCTAAGTTCCTCTGCAGACAACACGCCCAAGCTGCTCCCGCCATTGAAGCACCGCCCATCCTCGGGGTCTCATTTTTCTCCGTTTCTAGGGTTCTACTTGTTCGTAAGTTTTTATTCCCCCTTCTCTATTCTGTCTTCGTCGTCGAGTTCTTGGTTGCTTTCTTTTAGGGTTTCTTCTGGTTCTTGTGCAACTGAAAACCTACACCCACAGCCTCGTTATGGGTCGATTCCGTAGGCACTACGACACCCCCCAAGCGGATGACCGAGTTTAGATCTCGTTATGAGATTCCAGATAACGTGGCCACTTCGCTGGCCGCGGAAGATGCCATTCGTGAGTGTTTTGACAACGACACTCTGCACATCCTTGTTATTGCCGTCGTCGAGGGCGGCGTTAGGTTTCCTCTGGCACGTTACTTCGCCAGGTTTTGGCCTATTACAGACTATCCCCCATGCAGTTTCTGCCAATTTTTTCAGGGTGGTCATGGGCATCAATGCCCTGAATCAAATGCTAGGCACGTCCCTAGGTCTACACGATATTCATCATTTGTACAGCATCTCTCGAACCAAAGATGCTCTGACCTACTATCTCAAGAGTAGGGACTCCAGAAGGAGACTTGTGCTTGAACTGCCAGACTCTACCCGTGGGGACGATGATGACTTCCTCATCGTCACAGGGAACTTCGAGCCCAGGGACGAGGACGGCAGAGTCATCGGTTTTCACGCACCCTACAGATTTGGCACACCACGTTAGTTCCTTTTCTCGTAGAATTCTTTGCCGAGCAATATCTCGTATTGCACTTTCTGTTCTTACTTTACTGACTGCAAATTTTTCTGGTTTGCAGCCTCAAACGCCAATCAGGCACGCCATCATCACTCCCCAGGTTCACGTCACTGACACGACCGTGCCCTCGCATTCAACGGGCAAGGCACGTGCTTAGCTGGCCGAGCAAGAGCTACGCAGATCTTCCGAGCTACCGCGGCATCGTCGGGCGGATTCATCGACCGACGAGTCCGAGCAGCTGACAATCCCATCATCCCCGATCCTCCAGCTCAACAACAGCCCGGGCAACGAGAAGAGAGGCGTTCTTGGACCCTCCTCTGCCTAACGAGCCAATCCAACTCGCCCAAGAAACCTCCACATCCTCGTGGTTACTCTCCGCCTCCCTCCTCACGAGATGCAAGAACCGATCAACCTCAAGCAGCCTCCTCAATATCCTGGGGGCTTGGGCGAGGCCGCGGCACATCTCGTGGCCGCGGACGCCTCCAAAACCCGGCGCCCTCTCATGGCCGCCGTGGCCCAAGTCAACCCGACGCCCCTCCAGGCTTCTCCCCCGAGGAGATTGAGGCCAGCCACAGGGACAAGCGCCAACGGTTGGAAGCCTCTGCTACCGAACAGCCCCCTTCCCAGCTTGCAGCACCCTCCTGGCTCCACAATTCACGCACGGCGGGCAGTCACCGTCCGTGATAGTGTTGACTCGAGGAACAGCCTCGCACTATCCCAGCTTTCCGCCTAGGATATGCGTAAAGAAGTTGCTTGCTCCTGACAATCTCCTCGGCTCGTTCATGAGCCATAGCGCCAAGGTAAGACCATCATATCTGCTTTCATGTGCCCATGGCTTTAAATCGCTATTCCTGTTGTCTGTCACCTCGTGCTTATCCAGGCGATGCAAAAATGGTGGCCATGGCCTGCAAACTTGGCCACCTGAGCCTCAACGTGCCGTGATCGGGCAAGTGAAAACGCCAAGCTGCAGAACACCATCGTCAGGCTGGAGAGAGAGAGAAATCAGGCCCGCGGGCTTGTAGATGAACTAAGGAACAAGCTGGAAGGTGCTGAGGACAGCCTGAATCAGACTTTGACAGAGCTAGAGGCGAGTAAAAACGAAGCCAAGGCCTCCTACCAGCAGGGCTATAACGAAGGGATTCGTGTGGCTACTGAGAGCTACACGGATCAGATGCCTGGGATTCAGGACCAAGTGTTTGAGGCTGGCTGGTTGGCCTGCCTCAAAAAGTCTGGTGCAGCTGATTCTTCTCCCCTCTGGACGGAGATTGATCTTCCGAGCACCCAAGCTGTTGAAGAGCAGGAGAAGGTTGTAGAAGAAGACAACCTGGAGCCTAATGCCAATGTACCCGAGCAGCAAAATGCTGATGCTGACCAACCTGAAGAGGCGACCAACCCTGGCCAGAAGGAAGCTGGTGGAGGTCCGTCCGAACCTAGCACTGCTGTGGTCGATGCAACTGCCCTTGCGTCCACAACTGCTTCAGCCTCTGCAACTGCCCCAGCCTCTGCAACTGCCCCATCCTCTCCCCCAATCATTGAGGACTTGACAATCGAAGAGTAAGTTGGACTCTTCGTAGTGACAACAACTGGAACTTCTTTTGAACAGTTTTTTTTTGACCGGCCCTGCGTGGCCTTTGGTATTGCCCTGTGTGGCATTTGATACATTTCCATATACTTTTAACTTTGCTGGTTTTGGCCCTTCATGGCCCTTATGTTTGGTTGGCCCCTCGTGGCCTAACTTTAGTTTTGCCTGGCCCTTCGTGGCCTTTTTCTATGCAGGTGGCCATCTTTTGGCCAGCATTTGGCATGCTAAGTGTACTCGTACTTAGCTCTTACGCATATTTTCGTATGCTCCCCCATATGCCTCGTGCTTGGGGACTTTCCCCAGCATTATTTAGTGAATTTGAGTTCATTCGTACCCAGATACATGGGTATGGGCCCGTACAAGTAAACAAACCTATTTGTACTTGAAATTACTCCAAACATATTCGTGTTTGAGTACCGTGTGCATAATTTCAAATGCCTCCTGGGCGTATTCGTGCCCGAGCAACTGTCAAGTATATTCGTACTTGGCAAAATTCTGGGTGTATTCGCACCCGAGCAACTGTCAAGTGTATTCGTACCCGAGCAAATAAACAAGTATATTCGTACTTGGCAAAAATTCTGGGTGTGTTCGTACCCGAGCAAATAAACAAGTATATTCGTACTTGGCAAAATTCTGGGTGTGTTCGTACCCGAGCAAATAAACAAGTATATTCGTACTTGGCTCAATTCTGGGTGTGTTCGTACCCGAGCAAATAAACAAGTATATTCGTACTTGGCAAAATTCTGGGTGTGTTCGTACCCGAGCAAATAAACAAGTATATTCGTACTTGGCTCAATTCAGGGTGTGTTCGTACCCGAGCAAATAAACAAGTATATTCGTACTTGGCTCAATGTTGATTTTGAAATATTCGGAATTCCATTTAGTTACCCTATCCCTCTTCTCCCCAATACGAAGTGAGGACTAAGGACATAGCTTGACTTCGTATTTAAAGCATAACGAAAGAAAAACTCGTAAAAAAAAACGTTTGTTGCCAAAATTTGAATTTTATTCATAATTCAAAGAACTCAAGGGGGCGTTACGCGTACCCTTTGCAACTAGTAAAACAAAACACAAGGGAATTTTATTCGTAATTCCCACACAATCACGATGTGCATTTTAAAACAGAATAGAAACGAAATCAAAGTTCTTTACACGTAGAACTTCCTCAGGTTGTGAACATTCCAGGGCCTTGGTACCGGGTTCCCGTCCAGGTCTGCTAATCGATATGCCCCAATGCCAACAACCTCTCTAAATAACGGCCCTCCCAATTGGCCCCCAACTTTCCTCGTTGGCCACCTTGGTGTTGCGAGCACCTTTCTTAACACAAGGTCTCCAACACCAAATTCTCGTGGGTGAACATGCTTGTTGTAGCTTTTCATCAACTGCTCCTACGAAACCAGGTGTACCAGAGCTCGTTCTCTCCTTTCCTCGGCCAGGTCCAGTTCGATTTCCAGGGCTCTGTCATTGCCCCCATTTTCCACCAATGCGGTCCTGTTGGTCGGCAAACCAACCTCCAATGGAATAACAGCCTCTGTTCCATACGCTAGCGAATAGGGGGTCTCTCCCGTAGACCTCCTAGGAGTTGTTCTGTGTGCCCACAGGACCAGTGGCAATTCGTCAGGCCACTTGCCTTTTGCTTTGTCCAACCGTTTCTTGATCCCGTCAAGTATGGTTCTATTGGACGCCTCTGCCTATGCTCTGAGGGTAAGCTGGAGTGGAATAGTAGTTCCTTATTCCATATTGGGCACAAAAAGCCTTGAACTTTTTCTCGAACTGCGACCCATTATCCGTAATCAGTGAATAAGGAACTCCAAATCGAAAGTGATGATATTCTTCCACACGAACTTCTCTACCATGGGTTCTTGTGATTTTTGCCAATGGTTCTCGCTTCAATCCACTTGGTAAAATAGTCCGTTGCTACCAACAGAAACTTCCTGGTAGCATTGTGGAGTGGACCCACGATGTCCATTCCCCATTGCACGAACGGCCAAGGACTTGTCAAGGGCACCGGATCTCGGCTAGTGTTCGGATCATTGGTGAGAACTTCTGACACTTCTCAGATTTTCACATACACCTTTGCATCTTCTTGCATGTGTGGCCACCAGTATCCCTGGGTAATTGCACGGTGAGCAATGGATCTGCCCCCAGCATGACTCCCACATGTTCCCTCATGTATCTCATAGAAATTTCTGCACCATCTCGGGATGCACACAAAGGGGCACGGTCCAGTGAAGGACTTCTTGTATACTTCTCCTCTGGTGATAGCCAAAATCTTGCAGATTTCGTCTTTATCTTGTGGGCCTCTTTTTTGTCTGTGGGGAGTATCCCATCTCGTAGGAACTCCACTATTGGATCCATCCAACTTGGTCCTTGGTTCATGCCCAGACCAATTCCACACTCCTCCCAATACTCGGCTTCAGCAAGATAGTCCACCGCCACCTTCCTCTTGAACTCATGGCACACCGCCGCCAACCAAGCCGTTGAGTCGGCCGTGGGCGCTCCGCCGAGCTTATCTGCTGATGTGTACCTTCTCGAAGGTATCAGGCAAATCATTGGCTGCCTCCACGTAGGTCGCCATCTTCTCATTCCGGCCTCAGATTCTCGGACAAATGATTCACCACGAGTTGTGAATCACGGAATAACTCGAATTTTTTCTACTTTCAAGGCTTTTTGCGCTCAGTATGGAATAAGGAGTGCCTCATATTCCGCCACGTTGTTTGACGCTCTGAAACCTAGGCGTAACGACAACTCGATCATAATTCCTTCAGAGGGAAGAGTACCACTCCAATTCCAGATCCGGTATTGCATGTGGACCCATCAACAAAAAGCTTCCATTCCAAAGGGTCCCGCTCGGCGGGTGCCCTTTGCTTCTCGGCTGATGGCTCAACCAACTGTTCCTTTCTCGTAGGAGGCAGTGGAGCAACCGTGGGAGAAAACTCGCCACGAATCGCCAAAACTTGCTCTTAATCGTGCGTGCGCGCGCTGATAGTCAATATCATACCGGCTCAACTCCACCGACCAGGTCGATATTCGCCCCGAGAAATCGGCCTTTCGAGCAACGACTTCAACGGGAACTCTGTGGGTAAACCACCACTTTGTGACTTTGGAAGTAATGGGGCAACTTCCTAGCCGCCGTTCGGCGCCAGACCAACTTCTCAAGTGCAGATACCTCGTTTCTGCGTCCAGGAGCGTCTTGCTCACGTAATAAACAGGATTTGCTCGGATCCCTTGTTCCTTAGTAAGACCGCACTTACGCATGTTCTGACACCGCTAAATACAAGGTCAAGATCTCACCAGGCTCGGGAGTGGAGTGGGGCGGCCGCCAAGTACTTCTTCAGTGTCTTGGAATGCTTGCTCACATTCTCGCTCCCCATTCAGAACCTTCTCTTTCTTAACAAATCAAAGAAAGGCCTGATTTGTCACTCGAACGATCGATGAACTCGCAAGAGCTGCCGCCATCCCCGTTAACCGCTGGACCTCCTTCGTGGTTCTCGGACTCTGCAGCTTCTGCAGAGCTGTGATTTGGTCAGGATTCGCCTCTATCCCTCTAATGGTCACTAAGTGGCCCAGGAACTTCCCAGAACTTACTCCAAAGGCACATTTCGAGGCGTTGAGCTTCAGCTTATACTCTCTCAGTATCTCCAAGGCTTCTTTCAGATCAGCTATGTGGTCCCCTTTCTTCTTGCTTTTAACCACCATGTCGCCTATGTATACCTCCATGGTCTTGCCGAGCGCACTTCTTTAGCATAATCGCTGCTAGCCTCTAGTATGTTGCTCCGGCATTCCTCACCAAGGGCATGACATCAGAATAAAGATGTTCGCGTGGTGTGATAAAGGACGCCTTCTCCCTGATCGGGCCATACATAGCTATCTGGTGATATCCTCGATAAGCGCCGAGAAAACTCATACGCCCATACCCACCGTTGCATCCACCGCCTGATCTATCCTGGCGAGGAAAACTGCTTTTGACAGGCCTTGTTTAGATCTGTGAAGTCGACGCAAACTCGCCACTTCCCATTCTTCTTTTTCACCACCACCGTGTTAGACAACCACTCCGGGTAATACACTTCTCGGATTGCCTTTGCCTCGAGCAAGCGGCCCACCTCTTCGATGACAGCGTCCACATGCTATACGGCTGATCTCCTTTTCTTCTGCATCACCGGTTTGTGTTGTGGATCCACATTCAAGTGGTGGCAAATCACGTTCGCATCTACCCCAGGCATCTCTTCTGGCACCCAAGCAAACACATCAACGTATTCTTTAAGGAACTTCACCAATTCTTCCTCCTCTTTTGTGCACAGGTTCTCCCCAATCAGAAAATACCTCTCCGGATCATTCTCGTTGATCCGATTTTCTTCAATCCTTCCACCACCTTCTCGGCCGATTCCCTCCGACATCCTCGATGGTCGGTGGTTGTTAACTTCGACGGTTTGCACTAGCTGTGCCTTGGGCGCTTTCTTGATTATGGAAACCAAGCACCGTTGGGCCGTCTTGGTTCCCCTTTATTCTCTCGATCCCATTGGATCCTGGAAACTTCACCATCCGATGGTAGGTGGAGGAAACCGCCTCATCTTATGCAGCCATGTCCTTCCTATAATCGCGTTATAGGAAGACGGCACATCCACCACCAAAAATCGGTTCTGGGCACCACTGTTCCTGCCCGAACAGGAAGGGTTACCTTACCCAATGGCCAACTGCTCCTGCGCTAAACCCGACCAACGGGGTTACTGACTGTACCAAGTCCGCCTGTGTCAATCCCAGCCTTTTGAATGCGTCGTAGTAAAGCACCTCGGTGCAACTTCCTCGAATCCACCAGGATCCTCTCCATGTCATATTCCCCAATTCGTAGGGTTATGACAAGAGCGTCGTTATGCGGCACTGGACTCCTCCCATGTCCTCATCCGTGAAGACTATGCCTTCGCTGCATCCTTCTGCCTCACGTCCTCCTTTCTTTCCCAACCGCATCACATGCCGGTCGTGTTTACTTGCCTCTGGAGTAATCTCACCTCATTTCTCAGGTGTGGCCAATCCATGTATCATATGGATCACGCCCCTTGGATTCTGCTCGTAATCCAGCTCCATCGCTTTCTCGGCACCTTTGTGCTCCTCTTGGATGAACTCCTTCAGATACCCACGTGAGACCAAGTCATCAAGGTGCTGCTTGAACATCTCGCAATCCTTCGTCATGTGACCCCAGTCCTTGTGGTAACTGCAGTGCTGACTCGTAGCTCTTCTTGCATCTTTGTCACCCTCCAGCCGTGGGGGCCATTTAAAGTATGGGCGGTTCTTTATTCGATAAAGAATCTGATAAATCGGTTCTTTCCAAACCGTTGTCACCGAGAAGAACGACTTCGGATCGGGGACGTGCTTTTCTCGACGACTCTCTCTTAGTCTGGCCGTGCTCCTTTCTTTCTTTGTAGGTCTTGGGTTCGGGTTTATCCGCCTTCTTTGCGGGTCCCTTGACTTGCTCGGCACTTAGCTTGCCGTCTTCCCGTAGTATGTCATCCTCGTTCCTGGCGTGCTGCTCAATCCGTTCCATCAGCTTTGCCAACGTGCTCACTGGACTCATGTTTAGGGACTTTCGCAGCTCTCCCCGAACAGGTAGCCCAGTTTTGAACGTTGCTATTGCGTACTCTTCACTGCAACTTTCAATCTCGTTGAAAGTCTCCCAATACTTCTTGGCGTAATCCCTGATCGGCTCACTCTCCCCTTGCTTCATAGCTGAGAGACTTTCAAAAGTTTTGGGTGGTTTCCGGCTCGTAAGGAACCGAGCAGTGAACTCCTCGGCCAACTGTCTCCACCCTCGTATGGTGTTCGGGCCCAACTTATGGAACCATGATAGGGCCACTTTTCCCAAACTAGATGGGAACATCTTACACATGATTGCGTCATCACCGTCGTGCATAAACATTGCCTGCTGGTAATGCTGTATGTGCGCCACCGGGTCTGCATTGGTTTCGTACAGGATAAACGTACCGTGCTTAACCCTGCCCGGCAACCTTGCCTCCTGCAATCTCTTTGCAAAAGGAGAAGTTGCTATGTTGCTAAGGGCTCTACGTGCCGCTTCTCGCAGACATAGTCCCTTCCTCCGATACCTTAGCAGCTCTGGCATTAATCCTTTCCCAATTAGAATTAGGTCTCTCGTACTGTCCCTGTGGTGCTTCCCCCCTCCTTGCTCGGGAGGAGCTCGCCTCGCTTCTCCTTTTCGTGAAGTAGCCCTCGGTCGTTTCGATGAGGCTCCTGCTTCTTCTTTTCGTGAAGAAGCTCTCCTGCACTCCACCATAGCCAACCTTTCTTTCTCGACTTCCTTCGTGAAAGCCCGGAATCCTCTGGATGTTCTCGTATCCTCTCCAACTGTTGAATCTCATACTCGCTTTTAATCAGGCGAGCGCACTTTTCTATCTCCTGTCTCTTTTTGTCCAGGATATCTTCCCGGCTATGCACGCTTTTCAACGTGCCACCGACTCCCTCTCACGGCGGGACTTACTCTTTCTCGTGGATCCCGTTGCCGCCTGGTCCGCCTTTGTTTCGAGTCGCCATGGGCTGCCAGGGGCGGTCCTACTCGTGGTCCTCCCTGCTCGCCCGCCATCGGGCTTTCTTGGAGGATCCGGCGGGGACTTGTCACCTCCCCCACCCAGCAGATTATTCGGGTCAACTGGGGTCTTTGGATCTTCCTCCACCATGGTCGCTTTTTCGAAGGGACCTCTTTCGTTTCCCACAGACGGCGCCAATTGTAAGTGCAGAAAACGAAAAAGGCCTCCAAACAGCACCTTGATCGTAACGGCTACTTCTCGTTCTTACACCGGAACCCTACCACACCGCCGGAGTTGAGCCTGTAAAACAAACAATGGGTGAGCGCACCTTTGCCTTCTCGTGGCAAAGGCCCTCCGATGCCAAAGTTAGTATCTCGTACTAGTGAAAATCCTAATTCTCAGTAGGAAGTAATCAAATAACCAGGAATTGCGTACCTTTACCTCTAGGTTTACCTCATGTATATATAGACACACGTCTACTTGTTGTCCAAGCCATCTTGCTGCCCTAAGCTTCCTTTCTCATAAAGGGAACCCAGAACATCAGGGATTCTCATTCCCATAACTGCATATTTCCTTTTAGACCATTTAGGAACTCTTTCCTTAATTGGCCGTTCACCCCATTCCCGTTGGGTATCTTTTCCGAATCTTGTTTCCTTACGCCATTTCTGGACCCTTCGGAGCATCTCCTCCAAAATGTCGCTCCTGTTCGGCCTCCTCGTGCCGAACAGACCATCCAGACCAGTGATCTCTCATATCATCGGTCCTTCTTCCATGCGAGGTCCAACAACTTTCCTTGCTCTTTGGACCATACCGCTGCTTGGACCTGGGACCTCACATGTCTCCGGTCCCTACTGCCGGTCACCGTATTGCACGGCGGATACTCCGGCTATATTGATTCTGGGCCCCACGTACCACGTGTTCGGCCACACCTTGTACCTGTTCGGGATTACCTCCCTACATCACTACCTTTACGGTGAGAAATTTGAAGTCTTCTCCGATCATAAAAGCCTAAAGTACCTCTTTTCCAAAAGGAGCTTAACTTGCGTCAACGTCGTTGGATGGAACACTTAGAAGATTATGACTTTGAATTGCATTATCATCCGGGTAAGACGAACGTCGTGGCGGACGCGTTGAGTAGAAAACTGATACATTTAGCAAGCTTAGCCATACATGAGTAGAAGATGGTGAACGATTTAGGTCATTATACTTCACACTTCGAGGAAGTTCAGGAAATGGTTACATTATGCAATCTCACCGTCCAATCGACCTTATCGGCACGAGTAGTATAAGCTCAACAAAATGATAGGGAAGCGGAGGAACTTCGTACCAAATTCCTCAACAGGAATGCTCTGGATGGGTGGATGATTCACGCCGATCGAAGTTTGCGTTATCAAGGAAGGTTATTTGTACCCGTTTCGTGTCGGGAAGAAATCCTACGAGAGTTTCACCATTCACCTTTAACCGTCCATCCGGGAGGAACGATGATGTATCACGACTTGCGCCTGGGATGAAAAGGGATGTTGTGAACTTTGTGTCCAAGTGTCTTACGTGTCAGCAAGTAAAATCCGAACATCAACGACCCGAGGGAGAACTACAACCGTTACCAGTGTTCGAGTGGAAGTGGGAAAATGTGACGATGGATTTTGTTACGGGTTTGCCGAGATTGCCGAAGGGATATGATGTCATTTGGGTTATCGTGGACCGTTTTACCAAAACCGCTCATTTTCTACCTATTCATGCTACCGATTCCGTGGAAACACTGTCGTTTGTATATTCGAAAAATTATTCGACTTCACAGACCCCGTATCCATTGTGTTTGTGATGCAACCAAAGGTACCCAAAGATTAACTTAGAGAGAGAAACTCCCAAATGGGATACAAAGAGACTAGCTCTTGTTAATATTTGTTCAAAATGATAAAAGCTAGTCAAAATAAAGGACTCCACACCTTAAAATTATGCAGAAGCGTTCAATCTACTCCTAGAGGGGGGGTGAATAGGAGTTTTGATTAAAAAAAAAATCACCAATTTTCTGATTTAAAAAAAATAAATATAGATGAACGGGTTGATTATTGTCGGACCGCTTTTCCACCATCTCTCCTAAAACCAATTGGTGGTAGGAAGGGTTTCAATTAAGTCTTTTATGGCATTCGACATCGCACCCGCAAGTCTGTTTTTAGAGCGGTCGCAGGGAGTGGCATTGTGTAACCAAATCCATGGGGGCACTCCGGGCCCAACAATCCCTCCCTCACGATGGCGCTCCAGTGACTCGAACCCATGACTTCCTGGCTTTGATACCACTTGTCGGACCGCTTTTTCACCATCTGTCCTAAAACCAATTGGTGATAGGAAGGGTTTCAATTAAGTCTTTTATGGCATTCGACATCGCACCCGCAAGTCTGTTTTTAGAGCGGTCGCAGGGAGTGGCATTGTGTAACCAAATCCATGGGGGCACTCCGGGCCCAACAATTATCTTGATTAATCCAAACCAAAAATCAAGTAGTGCAGTAGAATAAAAATTGAGACAGGATATGCACGATTTATGTGGAAAAACTTAGGGTCCTAAATAACCCTAAGCCAAAACCACGGCCTAACACTACTGATATATTCTATTAATAAAAAAGAAGTACAGATTGTAAAATAGTAAAAACCGGCTCCGAATCAATCTCCAAAAGATTCGGCCACAGCAGCAAAAGGCATAAAGAACCACGCACAATAAATGGATGAATGATATGATGTGAACGTGATCTAGACAACCCAAGAAAAATATTCGAAGATGCAAGAACATACAAAAATATGGGCTGCTAGGAAACCTATTAATTTTGCCTCCACCAAAAACAAAACAGTCGAGCTAGAGCAAAGAGAGGGAACGTGGGCTGCAACCAATTAATCTTCGTTTCCACAGAAAGAAGTCAGTGCAACCAAAAACTCTCGCCTCCACTGCCGAAAACCAAAAATAGTGGTGCACTCCTTCCAAAGTCTCTCACGCCTCCCTGTGTATATTTTTTAATCTCTATGCTCGTCACAGTTATGACCTAATAATAGGTCTATATATATAGGCAGATGAAAATAAAATCCTTGGTTTACCTAAAACATGGACAATATTTCCTTTTGACAAGTATATATTTGTTTTAAAAGAAAACATATTTCCGGAGAGTAAATGATATATATACGGAAAACGTGTATTTGGAGAGATTTAGGAAAGATAAACGTGCAGAAATAAAATTTCTAATCTTGGAAATAATATGCATGATGTGCTGTATGTAGTGCTTTTACCTTTCACGCAATTGACTCTATTCCGTAGCGGTCAATTTGGCGCAGATAATGGGAGGAGCATCGTGCGAGAAACTATCCCCTAAGAACCTACCCATCATAATTAAACGGAGTTGATATAACAATCTCCGTAGCGGTCAATTGGCTTGAAGGTTTTGAACAACCCCGAAAAGTGCCAAAATATCTAACAATCTCCCCCTTTGGCATTTCCGGGACAAAACCAACTGCACTAAACCATAACTGAAAAATACGTCTGAAAGAAACAAACACTAGCCTAAACTAGGTTTATCCATTGAAGCTTGAGTTGCACTACCAATACCTGCAAAGATAGCTCAACAAAAAAACTACCCTCCAAAATATATGTTACGAAAAATTGAATGGATCAGCATAATTTAATAATAAACACCAAGCAGCATTATATCCAAAAGCAAAAAACTAGACCAGCGATTCATCAATAAAATCAATCTACCCTTTTAAATATCTCCCCAAAAGAATCAACAGCACTAAAAAAATTCTCCATCACCCTCCATTACTCCCCAACCCATGACCATACCAGAACCATAAAAATTCTCCCCCTTTTTGTCACGGAAAAACGAAGGAAATGACTGTATCCGAGTGAAATACATGCAACCTAAAAGCATATGAGAGAATCATACGATATGTAATAACAAGAATCACATAGGCAAGATGGCTACAAGAGAAATGCATCGAATGGAAATTTAAGACCATATCAACTCGTGGAAGCAGAATGATGCAGATCAAAGAATGGATAGAATGTCATGCTCAAGCCTATGAATGTGAAGCGTAAACGCCGTGCATGAGGAGCAAGAAAACTTATCAAGGACTAAGTGGGTGCTATAGTCTTATCTCCAGAAAGGTTTAAACAAGACTATCACGAGGAAGTCAAACCAAAAAACGCTCGGACCTAGGAACTTAAGCACAAACCTCATCGGTTGTTTTAGACTCGAGATTAACGACTTACACCTAGCCTTGTGGGGCAAAGATTAGGCAGCTATATCCTCTAAGGCGAAGAGACAAATGTAAATAAATCCCCTTTTTTTTTCGATTTTCTTTTTGTTATAGGGGTATTGTTCATCTTTTTCTTTCTTTCTTTCTTTTTTTCAAACAATAGACAAGAAATAAAAGAAAGTCTCAAATTGATTTTTCCAAACCCTAGAGGTGCTTTACACACCAATCCATAGGCAGCCCATCTCATAAGGAGTCGAATGAGGGAAAGCATCCCTAGGTAAACAACGAATAGGTGGTCAATCAAAGTGATTAGTTAAGATAAACACAACTGAGACTCAATATAGACCACTTAAACAATGTAAGTTTACGAGCTCCAAGTGAGATTGTGTGCATAGAAACATGAGCATGGGATTCTATTACCGAAGCAGAGAACAACATCACTAGGTAACAGAGAGATATGATAGAAAATTCGATTCAATACATAACTCTCAAAGGCATAAACATATGTAAAACTGATATCAAGACACATGATTCCCATGCACACAAAAAACATTGCAAGCATGCACATGATTAAAAATTAAAAAAAAAAACTTTGACTTAAAACAATACTCAAAAAAAAAAAAATACTACTAAGAACGTAATAACACATGACAACTCAAAATTAAAAACATTCAAAGCAAGCATATGAGATGACATGTGACCCCACACACAACCTAATCTAGAGAAATTAAACCAAGAGATTTCCTAAGGTACTCAAACCTAAGAGAATCTGAAGGCTTAGTGAAAATATCCACTTTTTGATCTTGTGTGGGAATAGACTCAAGTGCCACGACACCATCTTCAACTAAATCACGAATAAAATGATGACCGATGTCAATATGTTTAGTCCTAGAATGTTGGACTGGATTTTTAGAAATATTAATGGCACTTGTGTTATCGCAAAAAACAGTCATTACACCTTGAGATAGACCGTAGTCTTAAAGCATTTGTGCTTCGTCTGTAAAAGTTGGGTGCAACAACTACCAATGGCAATATATTCTGCCTCTGCGATGGACAACCAAACACAATTCTGCTTCTTGCTATGCCAAGCAACCAACCAGTTTCTCAAATAGAAACAACCACCAGAGGTACTCTTTCTATCATCCGCGCTTCCAGCCCAATCGGCATCAGAAAATGCGGCTAGGTCCACATTAGTACCCTTAGGATACCAAAGACCAAGCGTGGAGGTGCCCTTAACATAACGAATAATTCGCTTGACAGCGATCAAGTGAGACTCTTTAGGGTCAGATTGATAGCGAGCACACACTCCAACACTAAACGAAATATCGTCAAATTGATAGCGAGCACACACTCCAACACTAAACGAAATATCGGGATGACTAGCGGTAAGATATAATAAGCTCCCAATCATACTACGATAAAGCGTGGAGTCAACACTAGCGCCCTCAATATCTTTAGCAATTTTAACAGTGGAACCCATGGGAGTACGAGTACTCTTGGAATCTTCCAAACCAAATTTTTTGACCAATTCTTTCGCATATGTGGATTGGGACAAAAATATCCCATCATTCAACTAACGAATTTGAAAGCCTAGAAAGTAAGTCAATTCTCCCATTAGGCTCATTTGAAACTCAAGGGACATCTGTGCCCCAAATTGTTTCACATGCTGCTCATTTGTGGATCTGAACACAATATCATCAACACATATTTGAGCAATTAAAAGGTCGCTCTCAATTTTCTTCAGAAATAAAGTTCGGTCTACTCCCCCTTTCACAAAATCGGTATTTAAAGGATGATCAGTTAAACGTTCATACCAAGCTCGAGGGGCTTGTTTAAGGCCATAAAGGGCCTTACGAAGGCGGTACACATGATCAGGGAATGAGGGATCAATAAACCCTTTGGGTTGTTCCACATACACCTCCTCCTTAAGGTCACCATTCAAAAAAGCACTTTTAACATCCATTTGAAATAATTTAAAATTAATGTAGGGAGGTAATCCCGAACAGGTACAAAGAGTGGCCCGAACACGTGGTACGTGGGGCCCAAAATAAATGTAGAAGGAGTACCCGCCGTGCAGTACGGTGAACGGCAGTAAGGACCAGGGACACGAGGGGTCCCAGGTCCAAGATACCCGATCAGGGGTATGGTCCAAAGAGCAAGGGTAGTTGTTGGACCAGTCGCATGCTAAGGGGACCAATGGTTTGAGACATCATTGGTCCAGATAGGTCGCTCGCAACGAGAGGGCCAAACAGAGCAGAATTTGGAGGAGGTGCCGTAAGGCGCCTCCAGAGGGGTCCAGAATGGTAATTCCCAAGAAGGAAACGAGATCTCGATGAGATACCCAACGGGAATGGGGTGAACGGCCAGCTTTGGAAAGAGTTCCTAAAAGGTCTAAAAGGAAATATGCAGCTAAGGGAATGAGAATCCCTGATATTCTGGGTTCCCTTTACGAGAAAGGAAAACTTAGGGCAGCAAGATGGCTTGGACAGCAAGTAGACATGGGTCTATAAATATGAGGTAAACCTAGAAGTAAAGGTACGCAATTCCTGGCTATTGGCTTATTACTTACTGAGAATTAAGGTTTCACTAGTACGAGATACTAACTTTGGCATCGGAGGGCCTTTGCCACGAGACGGCAAAGGTGCGCTCACCTTTTGTTTGTTTTATAGGTTCAATTCCGGCGGTGTGCTAGGGTTCCGGTGTAGAGAGAAAAGTAGCCGTTACAGTTTGGTGCTGTTCGAAGGCCTGTTTCGTTTTCCTGCACTTACAATTGGCGCCGTCTGTGGGAAACGAAAGAGATCCCTTTGAAAAAGCGACCATGGTGGAAGAAGATCCAAAGACTCCACTTGATGCAAACAATCAGCTGGGTGGGGGAGGTGACAAATCCCCACCAGATCCTCTGAGGAAGCCCGACGGTGGGCGTGCGGGGAGGACCACGAGCAAGGACCGCCCCCTGGCAATCCGTGGCGACTCCAGAAACAAGGACGGACGGACGGCCACAGGATCCACGAGAAGGAGTAAGTCCTGCCGTGGGAGGGAGTCAGTGGCACGTTCGAAAAGCGTGCACAGCAGGGAAGACATCCTGGACAAAAAGAGACAGGAAATAGAGGAATACGCTCGTCTGATTAAAAGACGAGAATCTGAGATCCAACAGCTGCAGCGGATACGAGAACATCCGGAGGATTCTGGGCTTCCACGAAGGAGGTCCAGAAAAGAAAGGTTGGATATGGCGGAATACAGGAGAGCTTCTTCACGAAAAAGAAGAAGCAGGAGCCTCACTCCGAAACGACAAAAGGCTTCTTCACGAAAAAAGAGAAGCGAGAGTAGGAGCTCTTCCCCCGAGGAAGGAGGGAGCAGGAAGCACCACAGGGACAGGTACGAGAGACCTGATTCCGATTGGGAAAAGAATAATGCAAAGGGATCAGAAGAGGGGACCATGTCTGCACGAGAAGCAGCGTGGAGAGCCCTTAGCAACATAGCAACTTCTCCTTTTGCAAAGAGATTGCAGGAGGCAAAGTTGCCGAGCAGGGTTAAACATGGGACGTTTATCCTGTACGAAACGAATGCAGACCCGGTGGCACACATACAGCATTACCAGCAGGCGATGTTTATGCACGATAGTGATGACGCGATCATGTACAAGATGTTCCCATCTAGTTTGGGAAAGGTGGCCCTGTCATGGTTCCATAAGTTGGGGCCGAACACCATACGAGGATGGAAATAGTTGGCCGAGGAATTCACTGCTCGGTTCCTGACGAGCAGGAAACCACCCAAAACTTTTGAGAGTCTCTCAGTTATGAAGCAAGGAGAGAATGAGCCGATCAGGGACTACGCCAAGAAGTATTGGGAGACTTTCAACGAGATTGAAAGTTGCAGTGAGGAGTATGCACTAGCGACGTTCAACTGGGCTACCTGTTCGGGGGGAGCTACGAAAGTCCCTAAACATGAGTCCAGTGAGCACGCTGGCAAAGCTGATGGAACGTATTGAGCAGCATGCCAGGAATGAGGATGACATACTACGGGAAGACGACAAGTTGAGTGCCGAGCAAGCCAAGGGTCCCGCGAAGAAGGCGGATAAACCCGAGCCCAGGACTTACAAAGAGAGGAAGGAGCACGGACAGACTAAGAAAGAGTCGTACCGGGAGAAGCATGCCCCTGACCCAAAGTCGTTCTTCTCAGTAACGACGGTATGGAAAGAACCGATTTATCGGGTTCTTTATCGAATAAAGAACCGCCCATACTTTAAGTGGCCTCCACGGCTGGAGGGTGATAAAGATGCAAGAAGGGCTACGAGTCAGCATTGCAGTTACCACAAGGACTGGGGTCACATGACGGAGGACTGCGAGATGTTCAAGCAGCACCTTGATGACCTGGTCTCACGAGGGTATTTGAAGGAATTCATTCAAGAGGAGCACAAGGGTGCCGAGAGGGCAATAAAGCTGCATTACGAGCAGAATCCAAGGGGCGTGATCCATATGATACATGGATTAGCCACACCTTATACGAGAAATGAGGTGAGGTTGCTCCAAAGGCAGGTAAAACACGACCAGCACGTGATGCGGTTGGGAAAGAAACGAGGACGTGAAGCGGAAGGATGCAACGAGGGCATAACCTTCAAGGACGAGGACCTGGGGGGAGTCCAGGTGCCGCACAATGACGCTCTTGTGATAACCCTACGAATTGGGGAATATGACATGGAGAGGATCCTGGTGGATTCAAGAAGCTGCACCGAGGTGCTTTATTACGACGCGTTCAAGAAGCTGGGATTGGCACAAGCAGACTTGGAACAGTCAGTAACTCCGTTGGTTGGGTTCAGTGCAGGGGCAGTCTGGCCATTGGGCAAGGTGGCCCTACCTGTTCGGGCAGGAACAGTGGTGCTGAGAACCGACTTTTTAGTGGTGGACGTACCATCTTCCTATAACGCGATTATAGGGAGGATTTGGTTGCATAAGATAAGGGCGGTTTCCTCCACCTACCATCAGATGGTAAAATTTCCAGGATCCACTGGAATCGAGAAAATAAGGGGGAGCCAAAAGATCCTCAACAAAGGCTTGGTTTCCATAATCAAGAAAGCACCCAAGGCACAGTTGGTGCAAACCGTCGAGGTTACTAATCGGCCGACCATCGAGGATGTCGGAGGGAATCCAGCCGAGAAGGTGGTGGAAGGATTGAAGAAAATCCAGATCAACGAGAATGATCCTGAAAGGTATTTCCTGATTGGGGAAAACCTGTGCAAAGAAGAGGAGGAAGAGTTGGTGAAATTTCTCAAAGAGCACGTTGATGTGTTTGCTTGGGTGCCCGAGGAGATGCCTGGGGTGGATGCAAACGTGATTTGCCACCACCTGAATGTGGACCCACAGCACAAACCGGTGATGCAGAAGAAAAGAAGGTCTGCCGTACAGCATGTGGACGCTGTTATCGAGGAGGTCGACCGTTTGCTCGAAGCAAAGGCGATCCGAGAGGTATACTACCCCGAATGGTTGTCTAACACAGTGGTGGTAAAAAAGAAGAGTGGGAAATGGCGGGTATGCGTCGATTTCACGGATCTAAACAAGGCTTGTCCGAAAGACAGTTTTCCCCTGCCCAGGATAGATCAGTTGGTGGATGCAACAGCTGGGTATGGGCGTATGAGTTTTCTCGACGCTTATCGAGGATATCACCAGATAGCTATGTATGGCCCCGATCAGGAGAAGACGTCCTTTATCACATCACGGGGGTTGTACTGTTACAATGTTATGCCCTTTGGTCTAAGGAATGCTGGAGCAACTTACCAGAGACTAGCAACGATTATGCTAAAGAAGCTGCTCGGCAAGACCATGGAGGTGTACATAGACGATATGGTGGTGAAAAGCAAGGAGAAACGGGACCACATTGCTGATCTGAAAGAAGCTTTTGAGATACTGAGAGAGTATAAGCTGAAGCTCAATGCCTCGAAATATGCGTTTGGGGAAGTTCTGGGAAGTTCCTGGGTCACTTAGTGACCATTAGGGGGATAGAGGCGAATCCCGATCAAATAACAGCTTTGCAAAAGCTGCAGAGTCCGAGGACCACGAAGGAGGTCCAGTGGTTAACAGGGATGGCGGCAGCCCTTAACAGGTTCATAAGTCGTTCGAGTGACAAGTGTAGACCTTTCTTTCAGTTGTTAAAAAAAGAGAGAAGGTTACGAATGGGGAGCAGAGTGTGAGCAAGCGTTCCAAGACCTAAAGAAGTACTTGGCAGCAGCCCCACTTCTGTCTACTCCTGAGCCTGGCGAGATCCTGACCCTGTACTTAGCAGTATCCGAACATGCTATAAGTGCGGTCTTATTGAGGAACAAGGGATCCAAGCAAATCCCTGTCTATTACGTGAGCAAGACGCTATTGGATGCATAAACGAGATATCTGCCTCTTAAGAAGTTGGTCCTGGCACTGAGGATGACCGCTAGGAAGTTGCCCCACTACTTCCAAAGTCACAAAGTGGTTGTTTACACGGAGTTCCCGTTGAAGTCATTGCTTCGAAAGGCCGATTTTCTCGGGACGAATATCAACTTGGTCGGTGGAATTGAGCCAGTATGATATTGATTATCAGCCGCGCACGACAGTCAAAGGGCAAGTTTTGGCAGATTTCGTCGCAGAGTTCTCTCCCACAGTAGCTCCACGGCCTCCTACGAGAAAGGAGCAGTTGGACAAGCCATCAGCCGAGAAGCGAAGGGCATCCGCCGAGCAGGACCCATTGGAATGGAAGCTTTTTATAGATGGATCCGCATGCCACACCGGATCTGGAATTGGAGTGGTGCTTTTCCCTCCTGAAGGAGTTATGATCGAATTGTCCCTGCGCCTGGGTTTCAGTGCGTCGAATAACGTGGCGGAGTACGAGGTACTCCTGGCCGGGTTACGGAGCGCAAGAACCTTGAAAGTAAAAAGAATTCGAGTATTCTGTGATTCGCAACTCGTGGTGAATCAGCTGTCCGGGGAATACGAGGCCCGGAGTGAAAAGATGGCAGCCTACATGGAGGCAGCCAAGGATTTGCTTGATACCTTTGAGAAGATACACATCGAGCAGATAAGCTCTGGACAAAACGCCCACGCCGACTCACTGGCTTGGTTGGCAGCGGCTGTGCCAACAGAGTTCAAGAGGAAGGTAGCAGTGGACTATCTTGCTTAGCCGAGCATTGAGAGAAGTGTGGAATTGGTCCTGGACGTGAACCAAGGACCAAGTTGGATGGATCCAATAGTGGAGTTCCTACGAGATGACACACTCCCCACAGATAAAAAAGAAGCTCACAAGATAAAGACGAAATCTGCAAGATTTTGGCTGTCACCAGAAGGGAAGTTGTACAGAAAGTCTTTCACTGGACCGTACCTGCTTTGCGTGCACCCCGAGATGGTGCAGAAATTCCTCCAAGAAATACATGAGGGAACATGTGGGAGTCACGCAGGTGGGAGATCCATTGCTCACCGTGCAATCACCCAGGGTTACTGGTGGCCGCACATGCAGGAAGATGCAAAGGTGTACGTGAAAATCTGTGAGAAGTGTCAAAAGTTCTCACCTATGATCCGAACACCAGCCGAAGATCTGGTGCCCTTGACGAGTCCTTGGCCATTCGCGCAGTGGGGGATGGACATCGTGGGTCCCCTACACAAGGCTACTGGGAACAGGAAATTTCTATTGGTAGCAACGGACTACTTTACCAAGTGGATTGAAGCAGAACCACTGGCAAAAATCACAGAACCTATAATAGAAAGGTTCGTGTGGAAGAGCATCATCACTCGATTTGGGGTTCCTTATTCCTTGATCACTTATAGTGGGTCCCAGTTCTAGAAAAAGTTCAAGACTTTTTGCGCCCAGTATGGAATAAGGAACTACTATTCTACACCGGCCTACCCTCAAAGCAATGGGCAGGCAGAGGCGTCCAACAAGGCTATACTTGATGGGATCAAGAAAAGGTTGGACAAAGCAAAAGGCAAGTGGCCTGACGAATTGCCATTGGTCCTGTGGGCACACCGAACAACTCCTAGGAGGTCTACGGGAGAGACCCCCTATTCGCTAGCATATGGAACAGAGGCTGTGATTCCATTGGAGGTTAGTTTGCCGACCAACAGAACCACACTGGTGGAGAGTGGGGGCAATGACAGAGCTCTGGAAATTGAGCTGGACCTCGCCGAGGAGTGGAGAGAACGAGCTCTGGTGCACCTGGCTTCGTACCAGGAGCAATTGATGAAAAGTTACAACAAGCATGTCCACCCACGAGAATTTGGTGTTGGAGACCTTGTGCTACGAAAGGTGCTCGGCAACACCAAGGTGGCCAACGAGGGCAAGTTGGGGGCCAATTGGGAGGGCCCGTATCGAGTAACAGAGGTTGTGGGCATTGGGGCATATCGATTGGCAGACCTGGACGGGAACCCGGTACCAAGACCCTGGAATGTTCACAACTTGAGGAAGTTCTACGTGTGAAGAACTTCGATTTCGTTTCTATTCTGTTTTAGATGCACATCGTGATTGTGTGGGAATTACGAATAAAATTCTCTTGTGTTTTGTTTTACTAATTGCAAGGGGCACGCGTAACGCCCCCTTGAGTTTTTTTTTTTTATGAATAAAATTCCCGAATTTTGGTAAACAAACACTGTTTTTTACGAATTTTTCTTTCGTTATGCTTTAAGTACAAAGTCAAACTATGTCCTTAGTCCTCACTTCGTATTGGGGAGCAGAGGTATAGGGTAACTAAATGGAATTTCGAATATTTCAAATTTTTGCCAGGTACGAATACACTTGACAGTTGCTCGGGTACGAATACACCCAGAATTGAACCAAGTACGAATATGCTTGTTTGCTCGGGTACGAATACACCCACAGTTAAGCCAAGTACGAATATACTTGTCTGTTTGCTCGGGTACGAATACACCCAGAGTTAAGCCAAGTACGAATATACTTGTTTGTTTGCTCGGGTTCGAATATACCCAGAGTGCATGATTATGCACACTGTTGTATGGGTGTATGCCCACGCGGATCTACAACACAATCTGGGTATGAACAAACCCAGGATCACTAAGTCCAAACACAAGCACATTTGGGTAACCTAAGTATGAATATACTGGGGAAAGCTTCCAAGCACGAAGCATTTGAGCTGCATACGTGAACATGCAGTAATATCTAGAGTTCAAAAAAACTTGAAGGTTGCTCGGGTTCGAACAGACCCTGAATACAAACAACTATACGTGTTGCAAGCTGCTAATGCAACAAGCATTACTCTAAGGTATGAGAAACCTGCAACAGAGTAAGTGAATACAGTTTAATCGTCAGCAGGCACAAAGAGACCTGGGGAGCATACGTGAATGTGCATAAGGCTAAGTACGAAGACACTAAGCTCATAAAATACTGGCCATGAGACGGCCACCTGTGTTAAAAAAAGGCAACGAAGGGCCAGCCAAGCATATAAAGGCCACAAGGGGCCAGGCCAAACAAGGCCACCAAAGACATAAAAAGCCACGAAGGGCCAGAACCGCAGAGTTAAAGTAAGCAGAAATGTATCATTGCCACGCAGGGCAATACCAATGGCCACGCAGGGCAAGACCAATGGCCACGCAGGGCCAATCAAAAAACTGATTCAAAAAAGTTTCAAATGTTATCACTACGAGGAGTCCAACTTACTCTTTGATCGTCAGATCCTCAATGACAGGGGGAGAGGCTGGAATAGTTGCAGAAGTTGGAGCAGTTGTAGAGGCAGAGATTGTTGCATCATCCACAGCGGTGCCAGGTTCAAACGGACTGCCACCGGCTTCCTTCTGGCCAGTGTTGGTCGCTTCTCCAGTTTGATCAGCTTCGGCACTTTGCTGTTCGGGGATGTTGTTAACCTCCCTGTCCAGGCTGTCCTCCTCCTCCACCACCTCTTCCAGCTCCTCGGTGGCCGCCTGGGTGCTCGGAAGGTCAATCTCAATCCACAGGGTAGAAGACTCTGGGGCACCAGATTTTCTGAGGCAAGCCAGCCAGCCAGCTTCAAAGACCTGGTCCTGGATCCCAGGCATCTGGTCCGTGTAGCTCTCAGTGGCCACACGGATCCCTTCATTGTAGCCCTGTTGATAGGCTGCCCTGGCCTCGTTCTTGCTCGCCTCCAGCTCTGTGAGAGTCTGGTTCAAGCTGTCTTCGGCACCCTCCAGCTTACCCCTCAGCTCATCTGCCGTCCCGCGAGCTTGATTTCTCTCCCTTTCCAGCCTGACGATTGTGTTCTGCAGCTTGGCGTTCTCGCTGGCCAGTCTGGCACGCTGAGGCTCAGACTGACCGAACCTCTGAGCCATGGCCACCATCTTTTGCATCGCCTGGACAAACACATGGTCAGACGAATGGCAGGAATAAGCAATTTAAAGCCATTAGCATGTAAAAATGAATACGATAGCTTTACCTTAGCTTGATGGCTCATGAAAGAGCCGAGAAGGTTGTCTGGGGAGCTAGCAATCTCCTTTTGCATGTCCCCAGGAAGCATGAATGCTTGGGACAATGCAAGTGCGGTGCCTTCAGACTCCACACTGTCGCGGACGGTGACTGGCCGTCCACCGTGAGTGAATTGTGGAGTCCAGAGAGGGGTTGAAAGTGCTGCAAGCTGGGAAGGAGGCTGTTCAACAGAAGAGGCTTCTAACCGTTGGCGTTTTTCCCTGTGGCTGGCCTCAATCTCCTCGGGGGAGAAGCCAGGAGGGACGTCAGGTTGAGCTGGGCCACGGCGGCCATGAGAAGGCGCCGGGCTCTGAGAGTGTCCGCGGCCACGAGATGTGCCGCGGCCCCGTCCACGACCAGCCCCCGGGATATTGAGGAGGCTGCTGAGGTTGATCGGTTGCTGCATTTCTTGAGAAGAGTGAGATGGAGAATATCCGCTGGAGGATGTCGAGGCCTCTTCGGCGAGTGGAATGGGCTCGTTGGGCAGAGGAGGGGTCTGAGAACGCCTCTCTTCTCGTTGCTCGGGCTGTTGAGCTGGAGGATCAGGGATGATGGGATTGTCTGCTGCTCGGATTCGTCGGTCGATGAATCTGCCGTATGATGCACGGTAACCGAGAAGGATCTGCGCAGCTCTTGCTCGGCCAGCCAAGCACGTGCCTAACCCGTTGAATGCAAGAGCACGGTTGATATCAGTAACGTGAACCTGGGGGGTGATGATGGCGTGCCCCTGGTTGACGTTTGTGGCTGCAAATCCGAGAAAAATTTGCAGTCAGTAAAGCAGAAACAGGAAATGCAATACGAAATATTGCACGGCAAAGAAGTTCTACGAGAAAAAGAACTAACGTGGAGTGCCAAATCTGTGGGGTGCGTGAAAGCCGACGACTCTACCGTCCTCGTCTCTGGGCTCGAAGTTTCCCGTGACGATGAGGAAGTCGTCGTCGTCCCCGCAAGCAGAGTCAGGCAATTCAAGCACCAGCCTTTTCCTGGAATCCCTACTCTTTAGATAGTAGGTCAAAGCATCTTTGGTTCGAGAGATGCTGTACAGATGGTGAATATCATGTAAACCTAGGGACGTGCCTAGCATTTGGTTCAGGGCATTGATGCCCATGACGACCCTAAAAAAATTGGCGGACACTTGCATAGGGGATAGTCTGTAATGGGCTAAAACCTGGCGGAGAAGCGGTGCCAGGGGAAACCTAACGCCGCCCTCAATGACGGCGACGACAGGGATGTGCAAGGTATCATTGTCAAAACACTCACGAATGGCGTTTTCTGTGGCCAACGAAGTGGCCACGTTGTCTGGGATCTCATAGCGAGACCTGAACTCGGCCATCCTTTGGGGTGAGTCACAATGCCTACGAAACCTACCCATACTGTGAACTGTGGGTGCGGGTTTTCGAAAAAAGAGATGGGTACGAAGAAACCCTAAGGAGACTGTAGTGGTCCTAGATTGATGACCAAGACAGAGTAGAAAGGGTGAATGATGACTTACAAGGATTGGAGATTCTAGATGCAGAAAAGATGAATCACGAGATGGTGAACAGTGCTTCAAATGGCGGACTGCTCAAGCGTTCTTTCTGTAAGAGGGAAGTTGGAGAGAGAAAGTGGGTTTGAAATCAGGAATGAAAACCCAAGTATACCCCAGTGAAGGGGGTGACGTATGAGAAACGTCACCCCAGACGCCGTTTAGGCGTTCCGCTCCCCGAAACGTCTGCTCGTATTGAATGTGGGCAGTACAGGGCGCGCCGCGTGTAAAGGTGATAGTTGGAAAAGCCTGTCCAAACCAAACGACGAGACGTTTGGGTTGGACTAATGATGAGTTTGCACCAAGTACGAGAAACATGGGTGCAAGAGCAAAGGAAGAGAACCTTGCTCGGTGTTCAGAAGCTTTGCTCGTCATATTAAGAGAAAATAACGAGTAAAGCTGGGGAGCTATTGTAGAGAGGTAATCCCAAACAGGTACAAAGAGTGGCCCGAACACGTGGTACGTGGGGCCCAGAATAAATGTAGACGGAGTACCCGCCGTGCAGTACGGTGAACGGCAGTAAGGACCAGGGACACGAGGGGTTCCAGGTCCAAGATACCCGATCAGGGGTATGGTCCAAAGAGCAAGGGTAGTTGTTGGACCAGTCGCATGCTAAGGGGACCAATGGTTTGAGACATCATTGGTCCAGATAGGCTGTTCGGCAACGAGAGGGCCGAACAGAGCAAAGCAATTTGGAGGAGGTGCGGAAGGCGCTCAAAGGGTCCAAATGGTAATTCCCGATGAAACGAGATCTGGAGGAGATACCCAACGGGAATGGGGTGAACGGCCAGCTTTGGAAAGAGTTCCTAAAAGGTCTAAAAGAAAATATGCAGCTAAGGGAATGAGAATCCCTGATATTCTGGGTTCCCTTTACGAGAAAGGAAAACTTAGGGCAGCAAGATGGCTTGGACAGCAAGTAGACATGGGTCTATAAATATGAGGTAAACCTAGAGGTAAAGGTACGCAATTCCTGGCTATTGGCTTATTACTTACTGAGAATTAAGGTTTCACTAGTACGAGATACTAACTTTGGCATCGGAGGGCCTTTGCCACGAGACGGCAAAGGTGCGCTCACCTTTTGTTTGTTTTATAGGTTCAATTCCGGCGGTGTGCTAGGGTTCCGGTGTAGAGAGAAAAGTAGCCGTTACAGTTTGGTGCTGTTCGAAGGCCTGTTTCGTTTTCCTGCACTTACAATTAAAATGAGATACAATGCCAAAAAGTAACCTTATTGACTCCAGTCTTGCTACGGGGGCAAAAGTATCATCGAAATCAATTCCCTCAATTTGGGTGTACCCCTGGGCAACTAACCTTGCCTTATTACGCACCACTATGCCATCTACATCCTTCTTATTCTTAAATATCCATTTTGTGCCTATGACGTTAGTGTGAGAGGGTCTCGGTACCAAGTACCAAACGTCATTCCTAACAAATTGTTGTAGTCCTTCTTGCATGGCTCCTATCCAATGGTCATCTCCTCAGGCCTCTTCTACCCTTTTTGTTTCTAATGTGGATGTGAAACACACATAATTGATCTCATCCCTAATTTGCCTCCTAGTTTTCATCTCATCATTAGGATCTCCTATGACTTGGCTGATGGGATGATTAAGCTTTACTCTAGCCGAGGGTTCATTGGCGGACTCAGGAGCTAAGTTGTGTTGACCTAACTCCTCATCTTCTAGAGGCTCAATTTCACTATCATTTTCATCTTTCTCATCCACACTTGTAGTAATGTCAACAACCTCTTTAGAAGAAACTCCCTCATCTAAAATATTGGATTGAAACTCCCCCTCAAAAATTTCCCAACTCCCCTCATCATCATCATTAACCTGAGGGATTGACTCATCAAGCGTGGTATCGTCAACAACTACATTGGCTGACTCAACTAGGGTAGAGGTGCGAAGATTATGAACTCTAAATGCTCTACTTGTGTTGGAATAGCCTAAAAAGATACCATCGTCACTCTTGGAGTCAAATTTACCTAAGGACTCACTATCTCTCAAAATATGACATTTACTATCGAACACCCTAAAATACTTCACTGAAGGTCTTTTACCATTCCAAATTTTATAGGGTGTGAGAGTTGTCCCTGGTCTAACGTACACTCTATTTATAGTATAGCAAGCGGTATTAATAGCTTCAGCCCAAAGGTTTCTAGGGATGCGCTTGGCATGAAGCATAACTCTCGCCATCTCTTGAAGGGTTCAATTCTTTCTTTCAACAACCCCATTTTGTTGGGGTGTGCGAGGTGCGGAGAACTCGTGCTTAATTCCTTTTTTATCACAATATTTTTCAATGTCGGAGTTCTCAAACTCATAACCATGGTCACTACGGACTTGAGTGATAGGGTACCTTTTCTCATTTTGGATGTGTTGACAAATAGTTTTAAAACAAGCGTAAGCATCAGATTTTTCTCTAAGAAAACCAATCCATGAGAAGCGAGAAAAATCGTCAACGATGACTAGAATATATCTCTTACCCCCTAAACTTTCCATACGCGAGGGTCCCATCAAGTCCATGTGAAGTAACTCTAAACATTTTGTGGTTGCAACTAAATTTGTCTTTTTATGAGGGCCTTTTATTTGTTTACCCTTCATGCAACCATCACACACAAGCCCTTGCCCATTGGCAAGTTTGGGCACTCCCCTCACAATCTCGTTTTTGGTTATTCAATGCAATTCCGAAAAATTTACGTGTCCTAAATGTTGGTGCCAAATTTCTACATCGTCAAGCAATATTCGATGACACATTAGAATCGGCAATTTCAACACAATTGCAATTATCTGAGGAACGAACACCTTTAACCACACACAAATCCGAAGCATCAACAATAGAGCAATTATTTTTAGAGAAATTTACTTCATGCATATTATCACAAAATTGCCCTATGTTTAACAGGTTAGCTTTCAAACCTTCAACATATAATACGTTATCTAACAGAGGGATTCCGGGTGCATTTATGGTGCCTTGTCCTACGATTTTACCCGTATTACCATCACCAAAAGTGACAACACCACTGTGGGCAGCATGCCCTGGAATTTCCGGATTCCAAAATGCACGGGCCCAAAAATCGAGGGAGCGCGAGCGGAGAAGAGGCAAGCGCTCGGAATACAGAGTCGCCACCAGGGTTTGAAGGTCCGACACCCAAGGAACCGTATTTCGAAGCACCTGCCGCGCTATTTGATTTGAAAAAGTGAAGGAACCAGTCCTTCTTAACCATATCTGGGTTCGGGAGCCAGGTTACGAGAGGGGAAGGGTTTTAAGGCACCCCTCTCGCCCAATCCGGAGATTGGTCTCTACTTAGACATTTTGTAAAAATATTTGTGATTCGTTTTCTTCTTTAATCAATTTTAAGCCAATTAGGGCGGGAAAACAGTTTAATGGGGGATTAAAAACTGTAACATTTTGCAGGATGTGATATAAACATGATATGGATGGATAAAATAATAAGAATAGGGTAAAATCCAACCCCCTGATGAGGAATGAACCAGGCTGCACAGGGAATGAATGTGCCATACACCATGGCCACCTTTGCATGCATGGATCAACGTGCATGCAAAGGAGACCATCGCGCGACACACTCACTCACTCGTGCGAGGGTCCTGTTTCACCACAGGTTGAATTTGATCATCTTCTGGGCTCTGGAAGGACCAGTGCACACCCAGGAAGCAAACCAAGCAGTTTATATAGACTGAAAGTAAATGGTTAATTACAAATTATTACAAACAGGACCCAAATTAATGAAAGGCAACCCCTAAACAGTGGGGGTGTTAAGACAGAGGCTAAGGGCCAAGCTGCTCATGCAAGGGCAGTTACTGGACTCAGGAGGACTATCGCGCGAGACAGTGAGTCCCTCGCGCGAGAGTCCTGACTGGACTTCCAGGAATTGCTTTGCATGTTCTGGGCTCTGGTACATGTCCAGAAGCATTCCAAAAGAATAAATAAGCAATAACAGCTAATCTATGTATTTTTCATGCACAACAGTGAGCTAAAATACCTAACATGCTTTTAAACAAATAACAACATGATAAAACAAGGAAACCTAGCATCCCCAAACCCCACGAGGACTGTCGCGCGAGACAGTGGACTGTCGCGCGGGAGTCGGAGTCACTCGCGCGAGGGTATGCTTGAATCAGTCTCTTGTAACTCTGCTGACTTTAGGACCAGAACTGGTATTGATTACCAATCCTAGCCCTGACAGCCCCCCTCAAGGATCAAAACAGTAAGCAATAAAGGTGCTTATACCTTTGCTTGAAAAGTTTTGGAAAAGAATGAGCAACGTTGATGATGCTTGTGATGGAAAATGGAGTGAAGAAATGTATGGAAAGTGAGCTAGGGTTGAGAGTCTTTGTGCTTGCAAGAGTTCTCAATCTCATAAACTTTTAAAGTTGGTGATTTTTGTGGGGCGTGCATTGGAAGAACAAGGGGAGTATTTATAGGAGGAGCCAAGGGCCAAAGGTGGTGGCAAACACCCCCTTAGGACCAAACTTGGTGGTGAAGCATGGTGGAAAGGTGATGGGAAGGGTTGTGTGAGGATGTGTTCCCAAAGCCTGCACTGCACAGTACTCTGTGGAGAAAAAAGGGGTTCAGCAGCCCTGCAGGCCCTCCTGGCAAGCAACCAACTGGCTGAAAAAGGTGAAAGGGACTGGAGAGGACCATCGCGCGAAACACTGAGAGTGTCGCGCGAGGGTTCCACCTGTCGCGCGTGGGTCAATAGTCAAATGCTTGACTTTGACCACACCTGGCAAAGAGGACACTCGCGAGGGAGTGACTTCCACGCGCGAGGGTCAAACCCAGACCCAGGTTTGACCGTTTTTCTATTTTCTTTGTCTAAGGGTTCAAAGGGTTCAAAGGGGGGTTCCGCATACATCGAGCTCAAACCTTTCCAACCTTAAAACTGCTTTTTGATCTGGTTCATCATCGGGGAATTAAAAACCGTAAGTAAACTAATCTGGGAGTCCAGATTGGGGTGTCTACAACCACCATTATACTTCTCTAGCTTAGCAAAGAAAGACTTATTTCCAGTCATGTGCCTTGAACATCCACTGTCTAAGTACCAGGCGCAAGCATCATGTGCCCAAAAAGTGTGTGCTACATGACAAACAACATCGACTCTCTTCCATGTTTTCTTCGGTTTGGTGTTCACATGTGAGGTGTGACCGTGTGTAGTACGTCTTTCAATAATCCTATCAGTCTCTCCATTATTATTAGCCCAATTTGACAACTTTTTTATTTCCTCGACGAGGTGAGAAGTTTGATTCGCCAAATGACTCAATGTCTTTTGAAAATCCTCATTCTTAATGTTTGTGGGAGACTGCCGCACAACTTGAGGTCTTCCCATATTGGGTTGACCATACCGAACACCTTTATTAACTGGGGATACAAATAGTTTCCCCTTTGTTCTCTGATTGTCCCTTCTAAGTGTATGACAAAAAGGTCGAATGTGACCTTGACCACCACAGTAGTGACAAATAAAAGGATTTTTCTTTTCAGGAGCATGATTACTGTTGTAAGCATTCTTAATGATGGTGGGAGATTTAATAGAAGATTCGGGTTTATTGCTCACTACCTCATTCTTTGCAATTTCAGATTTTACAAACTTGATTTCCTTCTTTGTGACCTTATTGACCTTAGGTGTCAATGAAGGTGGATCAACAAACCCTAAGCCGCTTCTATTTCTAAACGTACGTGTCATTTTAGCAATACGAGTTGCGCCACACTCATTACGCTTTATGGCCTCAGTGGCCTCCCTTAGGTCACGCTCTAATTCAAAAATCCTATCCTTAACCCTTCGAGAGCCTTCAAGGCATCCACACGCTTTCTCTCAATTTTGGCAAACTTGTCTTCCAAATTAGAGTTATAGGCTTTTGATTTTTCAATCTCGACGTTCTTAGATTCAATGTCATCATTAAGTTTGTTCTTCTCACCACTAATTCTCTCGATGACACTCATGAGATCCTTCTTTTTCTTTTTCAGTTTAACACCCTCTTTAAACAATTGATTATAGGCCTCTTGAATAGAATCTATATCATCATCACTCTTCTCACAATCTTCGTCAGTCGAGACATACTTACTATCCTCACTAAGAGTTGTAGAAAGTTCAACTGATTTAGGGGACGTGGGGGACTTAATGTTGGCAACAAGCACCGAATAGCTAGGAGCTTCAAAACCCCCATCACTACTCTCATCACTATCGTCATCCCACGTAGCCTTATATCCCTTGGCTACTTTCTTTTTTGTTTACACACTCTGCCTGAACATGCCCGAAACTGTGACACTCGTGACATTGTATACCTTGGGGTTTCTTTTCATTATCCCAGAATTAAAATTCTTCCCTCCACTAGTTGCAGAAGAAAATTTTCCAAATTTATTATTTTTACGGAATTTAACAAATTTACTGAATTTCTTAGCAAAGAAAGCAAGTTCTTCTTCGTCAAGGTCATCATCACTCTCTTGTGTCACAGAGGATTCTTCTCTAGATGATTTAAAAGCAATGCTTTTATTAGGCTTTAATGTAGGTTTCCTCGAAAGATGATTCAATTCAAATGTTTGAAGTTTACCTAAAAGTTCATCAAAAAGAATATCGTTAACTTTATCATTTTCTTCGATCGCGACTACCTTAGCCCTAAACCTCTCAGGAAGAGACCTCAGCACTTTTCGACAAACTTTAAGATTTAGGATAGGTTCTTCTAATGCGTGGAAGGAATTAACGACGTCACTCAACTTAGTGATAAAACTATCAAACGTCTCATTTTCCTGCATTCTCAAATCTTCGAAGCGTGTTGTAAGCATTTGGAGTTTTGAAGTTTTAACAGTCTTAGTACCCTCGTGGGTGACTTGGAGAATATCCCAAGCCTCTTTTGCAGTGGTGCACGCAGAAATACGACTAAATTCAGTTTTACTCAAAGCACCATAGATGGCTCCTAAAGCTTTAAAGTTTGCCTCAAAACTATCATTGTCAGTAGAATTCCACTCAGTGTCCTCCTTAGCCCTCATTTGTTTAGTCGTAGTGTCTTCTATGGTAGGGGCCTCATAGCCATACCTAATAGATCTCCAAACCCTAACTCCTAAGAAACTCAAATGCGTGGTCATAAGGGCTTTTCAGTGCATATAATCATTACCGTCAAAAAAAGGTGGCCTCGAGTTTGAGGTCATGTCCATTATAATATAACCAGAATTAAACTCAGGTGGTTAAACCTAAATAGAGCAACATGCTCTGATACCAATTGAAATTATGCGGAAGCGTTCAATCTACTCCTAGAAGGGGGGTGAATAGGAGTTTTGATTAAAAAAATCACCAATTTTCTGATTTAAAAAAAATAAATATAGATGAACGGGTTGATTATCTTGATTAATCCAAACCGAAAATCAAGTAGTGCAGTAGAATAAAAATTGAGACAGGAAACACACGATTTACGTGGAAAAACTTAGGGTCCTAAATAATCCTAAGCCAAAACCACGGCCTAACACTACTTATATATTTTATTAATAAAAAAGAAAGTACATATTGCAAAATAGTAAAAACCTTACCCAAGCCTTTACATATTCTCGTCAATCTCTGATGCTCCCCGAGCTTCTTCAAGATCCAATAGATGCACCACAGACTTCACGCCCGATCTCCGGATTCAACAGGCTCTGAATCAATCTCCAAAAGATTCGGCCACAGCAGCAAACGGCACAAAGAACCACGCACAATAAATGGATGAATGATATGATGTGAACGTGATCTAGACAACCCAAGAAAAATATTTGAAGATACAAGAACAAACAAAAATATGGGCTGCTAGGAAACCTATTACTTTTGCCTCCACCAAAAACAAAACAGTCGAGCTAGAGCAAAGAGAGGGAACGTGGGCGGCAATCAATTAATCTTCGTTTCCACAGAAAGAAGTCAACGCAACTGTAAGTGCAGGAAAACAAAAAGGCCTTCGAACAGCACCAAGATCCAACGGCTACTTCCTTCTCCACGCCGGAACCCTAGCACTCTGCCGGAGTTGAACCTGTAAAATAGACAAAGGTGAGCGCACCTTTGCCTTCTCGTGGCAAAGGCCCTCCGATGCCAAAGTTAGTATCTCGTACCAGTGAAAACCCTAATTCTAAGTAGGTAATAAGCAAATAACCAGGAATTGCGTACCTTTACCTCTAGGTTTACCTCATATTTATAGATCCACATATGCTTGCTGTCCAAGTCATCTCGTTGCCCTAAGTTTCCTTTCTCGTAAAGGGAACCCAAAATATCAGGGATTCTCATTCCCATAACGGCATATTTCCTTACAGATCATTTAGGAACTCTTTCCTTAATTGGCCGTTCACCCCATTCCCGTTGGGTATCTTCTCCAGATCTCGCTTCATCGGGTATTTCCATTTCTGACCCCTCTGCAGGCCTCTCTTGGCACCTCCTCCGCATTGCCGCTCGCTCGCCCTCTCATAGCCGAAGAAATTTATCCGACCAATGATGTCTCATATCATTGGTCTCTCTAGCATGCGATTGGTTCCCTTGCTCTTTGGTCCATTCCCCTGCTCGGGCATCTTGGACCTGAGACCTCTCGTGTCCCCGGTCCTTACTGCCGTTCACCGTACTGCACGGCGGATATTCTGACTATATTTATCCTGGGCCCCACATACCACGTGTTCGGGCCACTCTTTGTACCTGTTCGGGATTACCTCCCTACAGCAACCAAAAACTCTCACATCCACTGCCGAAAACCAAAAACAGTGGTGCACTCCTTTATTTCTTTCACATATATTCCATAGTCTCTCACGCCTCCCTGTGTATATTTTTTAATCTCTATGCTTGTCACAGTTATGACCTAATAATAGGTCTATATATATAGGCAGATGAAAATAAAATCATTGGTTTACCTAAAACGTGGACAATATTTCCTTTTGACAAGTATATATTTGTTTTAAAAGAAAACATATTTTCCGAAGAGTAAATGATATATATATATATATATGGAAAACGAGTATTCGGAGAGATTTAGGAAAGATAAACGTGCAGAAATAAAATTTCTAATCTTGGAAATAATATGCATGATGTGCTGTATGTAGTGCTTTTACCTTTCACGGAATTGGCTTGATTCCGTAGCGGTCAATTTGGCACAGATAATGGGAGGAGCATCATGCAAGAAACTATCCCCTAAGAACCTATCCATCATAATTAAACGGAGTTGATATAACAAAGACACCAATGAAGGTTTTGAACAACCTCGGAAAGTGCCAAAATATCTAACACAAATATGTATAGACTCAATACAAAAGACATAAATGCCCTTACTACATACTACATCATACTTCCCTACTAAAAAGAAACTTGTCCTCAAGTTTCAGTAGTGTCCTCTGGCAAATAGGGCGCCAAGTGTTGCACATTGAATGTGTTGGAGATGCTCAAGTGAGAAGGTAAGCGAACTTGATAAGCATTGTCATTGATCTTGCACAAGACTTCATAAGGACCCATTTTCCAATCGTTCAACTTCATGTAAGCACCGTGAGGATGCCTATCCTTGCTTAAGATAACCCAAACAAGATCCCCTTCTTTGAACAAAACCTCCCTTTTGTGTGCATCAACGGCCGCCTTATACTTCTCAATGTTGAGCTTAATTTGAGAGTGGATATACTTCATAAACGTAGCCATATCTTCCGCCTTGGAGTGTCCCATCTAAGGAGTTGGCAAAGGAACGAGGTCAACCACACTAGAAGGTTTCAACCCGTAAACCGCTTCAAATGGGGTAGTGTGGATGGTGCGATTTAGAGAAGAATTGTAAGCAAACTCCGCCAAGGGAAGAATTCCATCCCAACTTTTTAGATGTTCACCAACTAAGCATCGCAACAAATTCCCAAGACTCTAGTTTACCACTTCCGTTTGACCATCGATTTGAGGGTGAAAAGAAGTACTAAAGCATAAGTCAGTGCCAATCTTCCTCCACAAGGTCCTCCAAAAGTGGGCAAGGAACTTAGCATCTCTATCGGAGACAATAGATGTAGGAACGCCATGCAACTTGTAGACCTCCTTGAAATAGAGACTGGCAATGTTGGTCGCATCCATAGTCTTCTTACAAGGTATGAAATGCACCATTTTTGAAAACCGATCCACTACCACCATGATAGAATCACTCCGCCTTTGCATTGGAGGAAGCCCCAAGACAAAATCCATACTCATGCATTTCCAAGGACTTTTCGACACTCGTAAAGGCAAATACAATCCCGCATTAGTGGCTGTTCCCTTACCCAGTTGGCAAGTTTGGCACCTTTGCACATAGCCCCCTACATCTTTACTCATTCCCGACCAATAGTATGCATCTTGAAGTAACACTAGAGTCTTATCCTTGCCAAAATGACCCACCTTGTGACTTTCGGCCAACAAGCAGCTGAAGCATGTTAGGACACATAACTTTAATTCTTTGAAGAGAAATCCATCCTTCAACATGAAACATGGATTGATAACCTTATTACCCCTTTGCAAAGCATCGATTATCTTACTAAAGTAAGGATCTTCGGCATAGAAAGTGCGAAATTCTTCAAACCCAACAACCTTGTTCTTCATTTCCACCAAGAGAGCCACTCTTCTACTCAAACCATCGGCCACTTTGTTGAGAATCCCCGATTTGTGCTTCAAAGAGAACGTGAATTGTTGTAGCTAAGCCACCCACTTGGCATGCCGTTTATTGAGGTGTTGTTGGCTATTGATGTACTTAAAAGCTTTATGATCGGTGTTGAGGAAAAATTCCTTGTAGGCAAGATAGTAACTCCAATGCTTGATGGCTTGGACAATGGCATAGAATTCCAAGTCATAAGTAGAGTACTTGAGTTTATCTCCGTTCAACTTCTCGCTAAAGAAAGCAATAGGTTGACCACCTTGGCTTAGGACTCCACCAATTCCAACTCTCGAAGTATCACAATCAAATTCAAATGTTTTGTCAAAGTCGGGTAAGGCCAAGATAGGAGCTTCCGTAAGCTTGGACTTCAACAATTTGAAACTCTTGGCGGCTTCTTGGGACCATATGAACACCCTTTGCTTGAGGCAATTGGTAAGAGGAGCCGCGAAACTACTAAAGTTGGCAATGAACCTCTGGTAGAAGGTAGCTAACCCATGAAAACTCCTCACTTCATGAACACTTGTAGGCGTTGGCCATTCCACAATGGCTTTAATCTTGTCTTCATCCATGTGAACCCCCTTTGAAGACACAACATACCCCAAAAATACCACCTTATCAACGGCAAAACTACACTTCTTCAAGTTCCCATAAAATTTCTCTCTTCTCAAAATTTCAAAGACTTGTTGGAGGTGGGATAAATGATCTTCAAAACAGCGACTACACACCAAGACATCATCAAAGTACACAACCACACATATACCCAAGAGAGGTTGAAGCATTTGAGTCATTACCCGCATAAAAGTGCTTGGAGCATTGGTAAGACCAAAAGGCATCACAAGCCATTCAAAAACCCCATGAGGGGTCTTGAAAGCCGTTTTCCATTCATCTCCCGGGCGAACTCGAATTTGATGATAACCACTTCTTAGATCAATCTTTGAGAAGACCTTTGAACCGGCAAGGCAATCCAACATATCATCTAGCCTTGGAATGGGAAATCGGTACTTGATAGTGATCTTGTTGATAGCTCTACTATCCATACACATCCTCCAAGAACCATCCTTCTTCGGAGTCAAAAGAGCCGGCACCGCACAAGGGCTAAGACTTGCCTTTATGTAGTCTTTCTCTAGAAGATCCATAACTTGCCTTTGAATCTCTTCCCTCTCCCTTGGAGACATTCTATATGCGGGCTTGTTCGGAAGGGGCGCCCCGGGTACCAAGTCAATACAATGTTGAATATCTTGCAAATGAGGCAATTCGGGAGGCAACTCTTGAGGAAATACATCAACATACTCCTTCAAAAGTTTAGAAATCACCTTGGGAACATTCGACACATCCGTATTCGCCATAAGAACCAACACTAGAACATACCCGGTTTCATTACTTTCATTGAGAAATCCTTTAGAAGCAAGCAACGTAATGTGGGAGGAGGCTTTGTATTCACCTTCTCCTTCATAGGTAACGGGAATTGTCTCTTCTCCTTAAGGACGGTGTAGGTATTCTTCTTTCCATCATAGATGGAATGCCTATCATATTGCCACGGGTGACCAAGTAATATATGACAAGCATCCATAGGAACCACATCGCACCAAGTTTCATCAAAGTACTTCTGCCGAATGGAGAAAGATACCAAGCACCTTTTAGTCACCTTGATTTCATTACCCTTCTTGAACCAAAAAAGGGTATAAGGATGGGAATGCTCCTCCACTTTGAGTTGTAATTTGTCCACCACCTCTTGAGAAACTACATTCTCACAACTTCTGCTATAAATAATCATGTTGCAAACTCTACCGTCAACATTGCAAGTGGTGTAAAAGATATTGGTACGCAACCAATCTTCATTACTAGCATCCTTAGGAGTAAGGAGAGTCTTTTTGATCATCAACGCATAGCCTTGTTCCTCCTCATCATCACCCCCAATTTCTTCGCATATTTCTTCGTCATAAACTGGAATATCATCCTCACAACCTTGTTCCGTAACCTCCTCAATGAAAAGTGCTTTGTTACGACCTCTGGAAGTCTTACGATAATCCGAAGACTTGTGACTCGGTTCCCCACACTTGAAGCACTTAAAGCCCCCACTTTGGAATTGATTTGAAGTCCTTAAAGCACCGAATTGCGGCTGATTTTAAGCGGGTGTTGAAGCCTTATCCGCTCGGTTTTGAGTATCAACCCCGGAAGAAGCACCTTGGCCACCATTAGAGGAAAAACCACCCCTAGCATAAGAGTAAAAGGGCTGCCTGAACTTGGAACCACCTTGATATTGTTGCCCGAATCTCGAAAACTTCCTTTTTTCTTGTTTTTCGGCCACCAAGGCTCGATTGTAAGCTTCTGAAACCGTCCACAAAGTTTGCATAGCAAGGGCATCTTAGATTGTGATTGTCAACCCACTTATGTACCTTGCAATCATTTGATCTTCACTTTCATTCAAACCAACTCTAGCAACAAGTTGATGAAAAGCCTCCGTGTACTCATCAACACTTCCAACTTGTTTGATATTATGCAAATTCTTGCATATAGTTGAAAGGTAAGAATTGCTCATTGAGTTTCTTCTTCATATTCTCCCATTCTCTAATCTTTCTCTTTCCTCTTCGTAGCCTAGTTCCTTGCAATTGCTCCACCAAGCGGCAACTCTTCCTTTGAGACGGATAGCCACTAACTTCACCTTCTTCTCCTCGGAGACATCTCCATAATCAAACACTCTTTCAACCGTATTTATCCAATCAACAAACTCATCTGGGTTAAGACTTCCATTGAACTTGAGAACTTCAATCTTGATGTTCCTCACCCAGCTGTAAAGAGAGTGAATGGAAAGTGGCCTACGCCAATTCGGATCACCAAATGGATTGTCAAATTGACTATGAGAGTCCTCGGACCCTCCACTACCCGCACGCGACACTTGCAAGCCTTGAACCATCGCCGTTAGGGTAGCAACTTATTGTCTCAACTCTTGAATCTCATGGTTTTGGTCGCCAAACTCATTCTCTTCACCATTGTTCACCACAAAGCCTCTACCTCTACCTCCTCTTCTACCTCTTGCCCGATAAGCCATTACAATACCCAAATTTAACTCCAAACAAGTAAATCAACCCCAAGTAATGGAAACCCAGCCAAATCAATACACGAATAGCCTCAAATCACAATTAATCGACACAAATAGTGACAACCCAACAACAAACCGCATGAAATCGAAGCATATAGTAACAAACGAGCCAAACCCCGCTGAAATCAAGCCCTAAAACACATATTCGAGTGCAATAAAGTAGGTTGAAGACTCTTACCACTGTTTCGAAGGCTGAAAGAGAGCTATCTAGTGGATTCGAGCCCAAATGAAGGTTGTTCCAGCCTTAATCAACTGTTTTGAGGGTTGAAACAGTGAAAATGAGCCTGAAATTATTGTTTCAAGGGCCGAAAATGGCAAATCTGGATCCGAACACTGTTTCGAGCAGAAAATTGGACGGGTCAAGCTCGAAATGCTCTGAATCAAGTCAAAAATGCTTGGGTCTTGTTTGAAATACCAAAAACGAGGGTCATAGGGTGCTCGAACAAGGCCGAAATGGTGAGAGATGGCTTAATCTGGCTCCAAAATGGCTGAAACAGTTTCAAAATGACAGCTACAGGTTCGAAAATGGCTCGATTCGTTGGGTATAGGGTCGATTTAGGGTAAGAACAGGTCGAACAAGGGCGATTAGAATTTTCGAAGCTTGGGTGTGTGATTTAGATGAAAACAGTTTTGATTCTGAGGTTTAGGGTTCGATTGAAGGCTGAAATGGTTCGAAAATGGCCAGATCCATGGATTTTAAAGGGAGTTAAGGTGTTTGAGGGTTCCAGCGAGACTTTCGGGGCCGTTTTAGGGTTCCGGCGAGGGTAGGTTTTCTGGCAAGGATTCCGGTGAGATGAAGGGTCAGGATCTGAGCTCAGATGCTCTGATACCAAATGATGCAACCAAAGGTACCCAAAGATTAACTTAGAAAGAGAAACTCCCAAATGGGATACAAAGAGACTAACTCTTGTTAATAGTTATTCAGAATGATAAAAGCTAGTCAAAATAAAGGACTCCAACACCTATATATAGACTCAATACAAAAGACATAAATGCCCTTACTACATACTACATCAGTCTGACCGAGATCCGAGGTTCACCGCACATTTTTGGCAGAGTTTGCAGGCCGCTTTAGGCATGAATCTCTTGTTTAACACAGCTTATCATCCACAAGCCGACGGTCAATCCGAGCGAACAATTCAGATTCTGGAGGATATGTGTGGGGGGGCTGTTTTCAACCTGGACCTCTTGAACCCTCTGCTCCTCCGCTATTGTGCCGTGGAAGATTGTCGTGGCTCGCCGGGTACCTGTAGACCGGAGGGGGGTGTTCCTCCGGGTAGAAGCTCTGGCGATCTAGTTAGCAAGGGAAGGAAGAGTAAGAGGAGAAGTATTTGTTTAGAAAAGAGGAACTGCTTATCTGGGAGAGAGGAGTATATCAGCCCTTTTGTGGTAAGATGTACCTCCATATTTATAGGCAAGGGAGTCTTGCACGCTACGCCAACCGAGCGTAGGATACACGCGCGTTCCTAGGCTCGGATGACGTCACCTGTCAGAGGCATTTAATGAAGGCCGTCTGCCCAGGTTTGCAGAGGCACATGGGTTCATGTCAGACATGTCACATCATGAAGAGGCGTCACGGCAGTGAGAAGAGAAGGCAACTCGTGTATCATTGGAAGGTTCTAGAATGTTATGTACCAGCGGTCTCCGAACAAAGCGGTCCCGAAGGAAAGATTACTGGCCGAACAAACGAAGCCCAGGATTAGGGAACGGGAACGTGCTGTGCCGAACAAAGGAGTTCTCCGCCGAACAAACGATTGAATGCCGACGTTCAGACAAGTTACGTTCGGCCAGCAGTCCTATGATCTCTTTACATTCGGTGAAAGACGGATGACGTGTCAATATGCCAACTCAGCAATAAGCAAACTGATACAACTGAACGATGGACCCCCGGTGTAATCTTTTGGACCGTATGAACCCCTTCGGATATTTCGGCCCACTACAATAGCCCCTCAACTTCTGCTTCTTTTACTCGGAAAAGATGGAGGAGTTGATCTCGTGTGGCCGAACAAACGAAGCATACTTGGAAAAGAAAGGTATCCGAACGTAAACTTATCCGAACAGAGCACATTGCCGAGTGAAGGTACGTTCCTGGCTTCGAGATACAAAAGCTGGGATTGCATTAAATACTTCTGCAACCGCCAACTTCGAACATGCCACGCGTCGTTAAGTCACTGAAAGAAGACACGGCGCCTGCAGAAACTGCCACGCGTCACGCATCCAACGATACATCAATCTCCCGCCCAGATCCAATGGCTGGGGGCTCGACACCGGTTCAAATGCCTCTCAATAAAAGGTGGAGCAGGGATAGAGAAATCACTTTTTCTCTCTCTCCAGTCGATCGTATCCTCTGCCCAGACGCCGTTCACCACAAAAACTCCTCCAAAGCTCAGATCTTGCTACATTTCGACTGCAAATCATCCATTTTTTCCAGGTATTTCTTGTTTCTCCAATCTTTTGTGCATTTTTTGGACATTTTTGAACATTTTTTGGCCCAAAAGTGGGTTTTTTCTCCAACCCCGCCTGAAACACTTTCTGGGCAACTAAGAATAGGTTGAAGATGTTCATCTGCTCTTTCGAACGCATGTTTATCTTCAACCAGTGTTCTTCCGAGCACAATAACCAGCTAACAGCAATTTCATCTTCGGATGAACCTTTTCGCCCGGAATTCTCCATCGAGGCTTAGTCGTTCGGGAACACTAAACACCCTCGGCGAGATTAGCATAGCACACCGAACGTAGGCACCTTAGGAGACTTGACCTTGCATTTCGCTAACGGTCTTTCCCTGCACTTGTATTTTTAGGTATGGCGTCCTCTTCAAATTCTTCGGCGGAATCGTACAATTCTGTGGACCCCAATGCTTCGGGCTTCGGCGAGATTGATCCACGGATAGCTGAAGTGCTCCGAACCGCGGCTCGGGAATACAGAGTGGGCGGTAGACCTCTTCCCGAGGCATTCGAGGGAGTTTTCGTCCCGGCCAAGGTGACTCCACTTCGGTCAATAGGTCCTGACGTTATAAACCTCGAGGACGAACCTTCGGAAAAGGTGGCCGAAGAACCCGATAAGGGAGCCGAAGCTAAGGAAGAAGACGAAGAAGCCACTGAAGAAGAGGCGAGAAACGAGGATATTCTCGTTGCTTCCTCAAGCCAAGCCGAGATGAATAAGGGGGACGTCGGTGAGTCATCTTCCCAGCCACCAAGGAAGAAGAGAAAAATCGTGGCTCTCGATCCCGACGAAATACCTCCCCGAACAGGAAGGGACCCATGTGCATACTGGGATTGCTTCACCGACCAGGAAGGGATAGACCTCTTCCGAACGACATACCACATCCCCGACGACGTAGTAATCTCAACAATCCCCGGGCCTCGCATTCGATTCTCCGACGAGCACATCACAGTCCCCCTGATGGCCATCACCGAAGGTGGCCTCAAGTTTCCCATGCCCAGGATCCTAAGGGAGATCCTTCAATTTTTTAAACTCACCCCGTGCCAGCTAAGTGTGAATTCATACCGAATTATCCATTCGATCATAAAGCTGGCCGAGGTAAAAATGTTCAACCTCCAAGCTCATCACATTTTTGAGAACTACATGATGTCTCGGAATGTGAGATACTCTCGCTACTACCTCTGCTCCCGAAGGAATATGATGAAAATCATTCCCGAGGGCATGTACGACTCAGAGAAGTGGGCTTCGGATTACGTCGAAGTTCGGGGAAACTACGAGTTTCCCCCTGGTCGGGATGATCAAATTTGCGTTGCCAAGGAAAGGGGCAGCCCAAGTAAGCTAAGATTGACTTCGCTTTGTTTATCGTTAACATGCATTGTTCGGTTCAATTTGATTAGAATGCTCGCTCGTTTTGTTATGTACTGAATATTTTTCTGTGTTTTGTTCGGCAGATACGACAAAAATCAACAAGAATCTGTTAAGGCATGCCAAAGACTGTGGCCTTGCAGATTCACTGTTGTCTATCCTGAGGGAGGAGAGAGACGCACCCACCATCCTAAAGTACGACGCAACGTACGGAGGGCGGATCAGAGGAAAGGGCGCCGAAGGAAGTGAAAAGGCGAAAAGCCCCACAGTTGACCTCACCGACCTTCCGGAGGATCAGTTCCAAATCCAGACAAGCCTCTCCGAGGAACAGTGCGCCAACCCACCGAAGGTGCTCCATTTCCCGAAGGAGAAGACATGCCTCTAAGAAGCATGAGAGCCACCCTCCAGGAAAAGCTGGAGAAAAGGGCCAAGGAGGAGGCCGAACAGAAGAAGGCCGGGGCGCCCGGGGCTTCAGGCTCGGCACCGAAGCCGAGCGCTCCAGCCAAGAAGACTGCTCCCGACGCTGTCCCATAGAAGCGTCCACCTTCCCCTCCCGCCTCTTCGGACAAGCCAGCAAAGAGGTATAAAATGACGGCCCAGAAAGCTTCGGCCGCTGCCGGTAAGACCCCAACAGGCGAAGGGCAGGAAGGAGATGAGAAACAGAAGAGGAAGGGCAATGAACGCAAGGCTCTCAACGCCGAAGCTATCTGGGCGCCGAGCTTCATCACCCCACGCAACAAACAAATCCTTCGGACGAACAGTCTGATAGAGGATCCGTCGCTGGCCTTCACCCTTCACGCCAGGCTTAGGCTGCCGAGGGATATCGCTGCTCAAGGGTCCTTGAAGACAGCACTGAATGACTACTATTACTTCGCTGGCAGGGTAAATTTCTTTTAGTAAGAATAATTTTTCCAACTGTTTTCCTTCGGATACTTATAATGTGTTCCACTCGCAGGCTACTCAGTCCATCATGGGCGTGCAACGCCATCTCATCGAGCATGACAAGAAGGAAAAGCTCCTCCAGCAAAAGGTGGAGTTACACCAATCCACTGCTGAGGATTACAAGAAGTGCCTCCAGTAATCGGAGGACGCCCGCTGAAGCCAAGAGATCACCATCGCCAATCTAAACGATGTGATCAAGGGGCTGCAGGATGGAGCGGAGCAGGCCCGTGCCGAGGGGAAGGATGAGGGAGTGGCCGAGGGAAGAGCCCTGGGAAGGAAGGAGATGGAGGAAGAGATGAAGAAGGAGCTGCAGGCCCAATATGATAAGGGTTATTATCAGGCTGAAGAAGACGCAGCCGAAGAACTGGTGGCCTTGCAAACCGAGCTCCGGGAGGCGCAGCACAAGAAAAGTTTCATGTTGGGTTTTAACATGGGCTTCGACGAGGCTGGCGTCGAACCTGACGACGAAAGAAGGTCCCTTGTTAAGGTGCCGCCTTGTGACGCAGCCGAAGCTCAAGAAGAGCTTTACGCCCCTGAAGAGGCTGCAGTTCAACCGGAGAACACCCCAGCCCCATCAGTTGATCCTCCCATCACTTCCTCGGCCACAATTACCCCCGAGGCTCAATCTTAGGACTTGTTTTAGTTCTTTTGTTTTGTTTTTGAATTTCAAATTTTGATATGGGATGTTCGGCTCCAAACATTTAGGAGTTTCCCGAACATTAATTTTGTAGGACACATGGAGGATGGCCACGAACAATCTACCACGGCCATCCCTTGCTTTAAATGTTCACGCTTGTTTTTATTTTGCAATACAAGTGGATTGACTCGGATAATACGTTGTGATGTTTCCTCATTTTGATACCTGTGATATTTCTGTTCGGACAATGAGTAATGAATTTGAAGTACTTTCGTTCGGATAACGTAATTCAAGACAAGGACGTTCGTTCGGATAAAGTATATGGGTCATGTCTACGTACCGTTTTTCGAAAAACAAACAAATCAATGAAGCAACAAATCAATGAAGCTCGGTTGAATTGGGTCGGGTATTCTGCATGCCCGAGGACCCACCGTCAAAAGTACCACGTGAAACTTGCTTACCATGTGAAACTTGCTTATCTGTACCCACATAGTAGCCCCCCTGCCTTCGGGCTGTTTTAGTAAGAAAAACAACACGAAGGCAGAAAGATGGGTACAGAGAGCCAAGGTGGAATGCTCAGTAAAAGTACAAGAGAACCGAGGTAAAAGTGCCAAAGCCTGAAGGCGATATCCCGGGCGAGGTGGGATACCTGCAAATGAAGTAAAAGTACCGAACAAATGAATGAGCCGAGCAAGTGATTTAACCGAACAAAGATTTCACAAAACACCCGTAGGCTTACATGCGGAACAAAAATAAAAACGAACAAGACGCGAGAGAGGTACGCGAGGCTAGCCATGGAACTTCCGGAGTTTTTGGCGTTCTAAGGGTTAGCAATCAACGTGTCATCCATCTCAGCGAGCTTATATACACCGTGACCGATCTTCTGAACCACCCTGTAAGGGCCTTAGTAGGGATTTTTAAGCTTGGTCAACTTCTTGGCCTCGACAACCATCCGCAGAACGAGGTCACCAACTTGAAACGGCCGAGCACGGACGTTCTTATTGTAACCCCAAGCAACTTCCTGTTGATAAGCAGCATGGTGTAAGTTGGCGTTGTCGCGGAGTTCTTCGGCGAAGTCCAGCTCAGTACCAACCAAAGCATTGTTGTCCACAGGATTGAAATTTTCTGACCGAACAGTAGGAACGAGTGCAGAAAGGGGCAAGACAGCTTCCATGCTGTAAGCCATGGAGAATGGGGTTCGGCCAGTGGAACGTCGCGGGGTCGTACGGTAACTCCACAGTACGTGAGGAAGCTCGTCAACCCATTTGCCGAGCTTACGATCCAAACGGCGCTTAAGCCCCCGAGTAATGGCTTTATTTGAAGCCTCGGCCTGTCCATTGCCTTGGGGGTAGGCCACCGATGAAGTGTGGATCATAATATGATGGCGCTTGTAGAAGGATTGGATTGCGGCTGCTACAAACTGGGTGCCATTGTCCGAGAGAACGGCATAGGGAACGCCGAACCGGGAAATGATATGCTTCCAAATAAAGTGCTCCACATCCGAAGCTGTCGTCTTTACCAAGGGCGCTGCTTCCACCCACTTGGTGAACAAGTCCGTAGCAGTAAGCAAATACTCGAACCCGCCTGGGGCCTTCGGCAACTTTCCCACAATGTCGAAGCCCCATACAGCAAACAGCCATGGATTGGTGATCATTTTCAGGGGGAAGGCTGGTTGGTGAGGTATGTAGGCGTGCTTCTGGCACCGAACACAGCGTTTCACATATTCCTCTGATTGCTTGACCATCTTCGGCCACCAGTACCCCTGTGTTAACGCTCGGTGTGCCATCGTTCGGCCACCTGAATGCCTGCCGCAGCTTCCCATGTGTAACTCATCCAAAACGCTCTGAACTTGATCCTCGTGCACCACCCGAAAATCCGGACCAGTGAACGTGCGTCGGTACAAATGTCCGTGGGGGTCCAACAAGTAGTTAGCGGCGCGGCATCGGACCTTGTGGGCCTCCCTTTTATCCGGTGGGAGAGTCTGGTCCCTCAGGAATGCAGTACCGGGGTCCAGTTGACTTGGGCCGAGGGGAACAGTGCTTACCGAGCAAACCGCGAGCTCGAAGCTCGGACTGACAACTTCATCAAAAACTATGGTTCGAGCCCCAGCAGCCTTGTATACCGAAGCAAGACCCGCTAAGGCGTCGGCATGAGCGTTATGCTCCCGTGCAATCCATTCCACTTCCACTCGGCCAAAGTGCTTCAGCAGGGCCAACACATGGCTTACGTAAGCATTCATCCGAGCGTCCTTCGCTTGATAATCATCATTAAGATGACCTACGACCAACCGAGAGTCACAAAAGACATGAACCGAACCTGCCCCTAGCCGAAGAGCAAGCTGTAGCCCCGCAATGAGAGCTTCGTATTCGGCCTCGTTGTTGGTGGCAGGGTAGCCAATTGACACTACATGCTCATGTACAGTACCAGCCGGAGAAACGAGCACAATTCCAGCTCCAGCCCCGTTGACGTTTGAAGCACCATCCACCGTCATTTTCCACGCATTACCGGAGAAAAGCTTCCACTCCTTCTTCGGCTTTCGTGTGCCCAAAGTGAACTTTGTCCGAAGAGGCTCGCGAGGAGGTTCACTCCACTCAAAATGCTCTTCTGCCTCGGCTATCCGTGCTGCCTTGGCAGCCGTTGCCAATGCATTTTCTTCGTCTTTGAGCCCAGGAGTAAGTTCGGCAAAGAAATCTGCCAAAGCCTGTCCTTTGATAGCTGTCCTAGGTTCGAACTGGATGTCATAGTTGGCTAAATCTTGAGAAAACTTCAGAATCCGGCTGGACGAACCTGTTCTCCGAAGAACCGCCTTGAGAGGAAACTCAGTGAGGACCACGATCCTATGGCATTGAAAGTATGTCAATAGGCTCGTTTTAGCTGAGACGAGTGCTAAAGCCAACTTTTCCATAGGCAGATACCTCGTCTGAGAGTCCGTCATCGTTTTGCTGGAAATAAAGATGGGTAAGTGCTCCATCCCTTCTTTCCGAACAAGAACAGAACTCGTGGCATGATCCGAGACCGCCAGGTACAAATAAAGGTCCTCTTCGGGCAAGGGTGTGACGAGGAGTGGAGCTTGTGCAAGATATTCTTTTAAAGATTGCAAAACCACATCACATTCCTCAGTCCACACAAACCTGCGCCGACTGGTCTTTATTGCCTGGAAAAAGGGCCTGCAAAGATCTCCCGAACGTCGGATAAAGCGGCTCAATGCTGCAACCATGCCTGGGAGTCGTTGAACTTCTTTTATTGTAGTTAGAGCTCAGAGCTTTTGCACGGCCGTGAGTTGATTTGGGTTAGCTTCGATGCCTCGGCGGCTTACCATATATCCGAGGAACTTTCCCGAGCCAACCCCGAACGCACACTTTTCTGCGTTGAGGCGGAGCTTGTGTTCCTTCAGAATGGCAAAGATTTCACCCAAATGTCGAAGGTGATCCCGAGCAAACTTGCTCTTGCACACCATGTCGTCAATGTATGCCTCCATGATTTTGCCAAGCTTTGTAAGGAACATCTTGGTGATTGCTCGTTGAAATGTAGCCCCAGCATTTTTCAACCTGAACGAAACGACATTGTAACAGTACATCCCTCGGGGAGAAATGAAGGCTGTCTTCTCTTGATCATCTTCGGCCAGGGCAATTTGATGATAGCCCTGGTATGCATCCATGAAGCTCAACCGCTCGTACCCCGCCGTTGCATCCACCATCTGCTCTATCCGAGGAAGAGGGAAGCGATCCATCGGACAAGCGTCATTGAGGTTGGTGAAATCAACGCAAACCCTAAGTTTCCCATTTTTCTTTGGCACCACAACGGGATTGGCGAGCCAAGTTGGGTACAGGATTTCGCGGATAGCCCCAGCCTTTAACAATTGGTCAACCTCGGCCATCACGGCATCCACGTGCGAAGGGGCCGAACGCCTGACCTTCTGTACAACAGGGCGTCTGTTCGGATCAACGTACAGATGATGGGCCGCAAAAGCTGGATCCACTCCAGGCATTTCCTCGGGAGTCCAAGCAAATACTTCGATGTTCTCATTGAGGAAATTGAACATCTCCGTACGCTCGGTCTCGACCATAGGACTGCCGAGAAGAAAGTACCGGCTTCCATCCTCCGTTATTGGCATCTTTATTAGTTCTTCGGCCGATCTTTGCTCGGCAGGAATGCCTACGTCTTCCAATACGGGGGTGTCGGTTGTGTCGACACATTGTACTTCCAGGTAACTCGGTTTATTGGTCACCGTGCTGATGTAACATTTCTTCGACTGGACCTGGTCTCCCCGAAGGCTTTCCTGTCGCCCATTCCATCCGATGAACTTCATCACCTGGTGCAAAGTGGATGGGACTGCCTTCATCTCATGTAGCCAGGCTCGATCGAGGATAACGTTGTAGGGGCTCGGAGAGCTAACCACTATGAATTCGACGTTAATTACTCGGGAATCGGCACGCACGGCAAGGGTTATTAGCCCAAGAGGCCAAACTGGGGCCCCTGTGAAACTGACGAGCGGAGTGGTTGCCAGCCGAAGCCTGTCTGGTGAAAGCCCCAGACTCTTGTACGTTGACTGGAACATAACTTCGGCCGAACTTCCTTGATCGATCAACACTCGTTGGACTTTGGATGAATCAACTGTGACTGTAACAACCAGAGCATCGGCATATGGCGTCTGTACTCCTCGCATGTCTTCGGCTGAAAAGCTTATCTGGCCTCCGAGGTTCGGATCTTCCCATTTCCTCTTCTATGGAATTCCCAGGTTACATACGGATAAGGTGGCAACGGCTCTGTCGATCTCTGTGCGAAGTTCGGCAGCTTTTCCCTCGGATACCAGCCCTTGGATTACACCAACAATGTTCTCAATGGCTGGTGGAGCGGAGGAAGAGGATTCCTTTTCAGGTCAATCCATTGATTGAGATGCCCGGCTGCAGCTAGCTCCTCCAAGTACCGTTTGTATGGTTGACATTGGGTGGTGTAATGGCCACGCTCCTTGTGAAAGGTGCACATCCCTGGCCCATTTCCTGCCGTGCCCATTAATCCTGTGGGCCAAATGAAGAAAGGAAGTTGGCCAATGATAGTCAGGAGTTTGTAGATTGGCTCGGTGAAGCCTATTCGCTCGTCCACATATTCGTCGGGCCTCGGCTCGCGCCGAGTTTACTGCCAAGGCTACTGTTGTAGAGCTTGGGGTGGCTTTTGCTTATTGTTCGGCTTGTGTGCCCCCGAACCCAAGTTGGACTGATTATTCTGCCCCTGCCGAACATTCACCACTTGTTTTTTCGCTGCTGTAGGCTTCAGCAAATCTGTATTCTTCGGGGCATTTCTCTCGGCAACGACCTCTTCATGAACGCAATCTTTCTCTATAATGACCATAAGATCGCCCATCGTCTTCGGTGGATTTCGTGACAGATCTCGGAACATCGCCGAAGTTGGATCCAACCCATTCATGAAGGACTCGGCGGCAACGCTTTGATCACAGTCGGGGATTAGATTGTACACTTCCCAATATCGTTCGGTATAAGCCCGAAGAGTTTCCCCCGATGTTCTACGCATGTTTACTAGCATTGAGAGTGTCTTCGGCTGGATGTTACTTGTCACGAACCGTTTCGTGAATTCCAATTCCAGCTCGTTGAAACTTTTGATGGACTTCGGCTTGAGCTGATTGTACCACAACATAATTGGTTCACTTAATGTAAGAGGAAAGATCTTACACATGAGTGCGTCGGAGAAGTTATGGAGGCTCATTGTCTGACGAAATCGACAAACGAATGCAACAGCATCCTCTTTGGCTTCGTAGCGTTTGAGCTTCGGCATGACAAAACGTTCCGAGGGCTGCTCTTGTTGAATGGCGTCAATGAAGGGAGATGCCTTGGCCTTTCCGAGCTTGGAATCATCCATAGGTGCAGGTGCAGGTGGAATGACTGGCGCTGGGTCCCCCTGCCGAGCCTCATGGTTGGCCCCTGGCTCTCTCTGACGATGCTCATGTTCTCGTCGAACGTGATGGTTACGCCGAACTTCATCTGAAGGTTCCGGATGTTCTACCCTCGGGCCTCCGTGCCGAGCAAGTGGCATGTCTACGCTGTCCACCGCTTGGTATACCACCGACTTTCCCGTGTATTGATCATACAGAACAATAGTGTTTGCACGTTCGGAGCGTGTCCCCCTACTCGTTCCTGGCGCTCGTCTCCCGTCGGGGTTGCGTTCGGTACATGACCTGGATTGCTCGGACCGCTCGGGAAGTTCTCCTGTTCGTTGACGTGCAGGTCGCTCATTGAGATTTAAAGGCTTTTTTCCATCTGCCCGCTCTTGTTGTCGTCGGCTAAGGCGATGTGTCCGTCACGAGACTCCCATCCTAAGAGTTCCAGTCGTCGAATGTGTTGCCAAAGAACGTGAACTCTCTTCCCTAATGACGCTTGCCACACGTGGACGAGAGGACGTTGGAGGATCCCTAGCAGTGCGCTCGAGCCTGTCAAATACGTTGCGACGCTCGGAAGGCGCCCCTTCGGATGTTTGAGCCTGGTGTGTCCTTCGTCTTCGTTTCTGAGGCTTCTTTGGCTGGCTTGCTTCGGCTTGATGGCCACGGACACGAGTTACGCCCGTGCCTCCGTCCCGTGCTTCGAGACGTTGTTGTAGGAGGGCTATGACAGCTGCCTGACGTTTCTGCTTCGCCAGGGCAATGTCAAGTTCGGTTGGTGGATAGCTCAGTGGACGAGCAACTGGTTGCGTGGTCCCAGCGGTGTGGCTAGGCTCAACGTTCAAAGTGCCGTACCCAGCTAGACTGAGGGTAAAGTTTTCTGGGCCAGGTGGAGGGAGGCGTTGTGTCATTTCCGACGGTGGTAAAGGAAGGAGTGGGGGAGATCTAAGGTTGAATACAGATCCACGTCCTGCTAGGATATGTCGTCCCCAGCAGAGTCGCCAATTGTGGGGGGGCTGTTTTCAACTTGGACCTCTTGAACCTTCTGCTCCTCCGCTATTGTGCCGTGGAAGGTTGTCGTGGCTCGCCGGGTACCTGCAGACCGGAGGGGGGTGTTCCTCCGGGTAGAAGCTCCGACGATCTAGTTAGCAGGGGAAGGAAGAGTAAGAGGAGAAGTATTTGTTTGGAAAAGAGGAACTGCTTATCTGGGAGGGAGGAGTATATCAGCCCTTTTGTGGTAAGATGTACCTCCATATTTATAGGCAAGGGAGTCTTGCACACTAAGCCAACTGAGCGTAGGATACACGCGCGTTCCTACGCTCGGATGACATCACCTGTCAGAGGCATTTAATGAAGGCCATCTGCCCAGGTTTGCAGAGGCACATAGGTTCATGTCAGACATGTCACATCATGAAGAGGCGTCACGGCAGTGAGAAGAGAAGGCAACTTGCGTATCATTGGAAGGTTCTAGAATGTTATGTACCAGCGGTCTCCGAACAAAGCGGTCCTGAAGGAAAGATTACTGGCCGAACAAACGAAGACCAGGATTAGGGAACGGGAACGTGCTGTGCCGAACAAAGGAGTTCTCCGCCGAACAAACGATTGAATGCCGACGTTCAGACAAGTTACGTTCGGCCAGCAGTCCTATGATCTCTTTACGTTCGGTGAAAGACGGATGACGTGTCAATATGCCAACTCAGCAATAAGCAAACTGAGACAACTGAACGATGGACCCCCGGTGCAATCTTTTGGACCGTATGAACCCCTTCGGATATTTCGGCCCACTACAATATGCTTCAAGCTTATGTTGTGGATTTCTGGGGTAGTTGGGAGGAACATCTACCGTTAGTCAAATTCGCGTACAATAATAATTATCAATCGAGTATCAAGATGGCGCCGTATGAAGCCTTATATGGGATACCGTGTCGATCACCCCGTGTGTTGGATCGAATTGGGAGAGGCTACGTTAGTGGGGCCGGATATGATCAAGGAAACTACGGAGAGTATGAAATCGATTCGTCAATGATTTTTAGAGGCTCAAGAGAGAACAACTGAACAAGTCAAGATAATTTGCCTAAGGTTGCTAACCACTCAAGTCGACAAAAGAGCTATGCCGATCGTCGTCGCCGTCCATTATCGTTTGAGGTGGGAGATCATGAGTTTCTTAAAGTATCGCCATGTCGAGGCTTGTCACGTTTCAGAAAGAAGGGAAAGCTTTCACCGCGTTATATTGGTCCGTTTGAAATTATTGAGAAAATCGGGGAGGTTGCGTACCGTCTAGCTTTGCCGTTGAGATTATCAAATATGCATGACGTGTTCCACGTATCCATGTTGAGGAAGTACAAACCAGATCCGTCGCATGTGTTAGAATGGTCCAACTCGAATTGGAAGCTGACGCATCTTATGGGGAAGAGCCGATACGTATCCTAGATTCCTGCGATCAAGTGTTGAGGGGTAAGACAATACCATTGGTTCGAGTCTTGTGGGGCAATCAGGGTGGCGAATAGTCAATGTGGGAATGAGAAGACGAGGTTAGGGAGAAGTATCCGGACCTATTTCCGAAATAGACCGATGTGAGTGTTTAAATATCGAAATTTCATAGTATTTGCCTTGTTGCATAATAATGAGAATCATGATAGTTATATGCATTCATGATGCACGTGGTAGTTAGCATGACATGGTTATTTAAATTTCGAGGACGAAATTTCTTTAAGGAGGGTAGGGTGTAGAGACTCGAAAATTCATAAAATTGATTTAAATGTTTTATAAAGAGATAAAAGGGGGAAATTAATTTGGAATATTGAGATTGTGGTTAAAATGTTAAAGTGCTACACTTGATGGGTAAATGTGTGATGTGTGTATATGTGTGTGTGGGGTGAGAGGCAGGGAATTTATTTCTCATTCTCTCCATCTCTCGGTCTCTCTCTCTTCTTACTCCTCGTTCTCCTCTCCTCTCTCGGCTCTCATCTTTCCCTCTTGCTCTCACCTAAAATCACCCAAAAGCCTTCTCAAAACAACCTCGAATCCTTCATTCCCTCGCGTATTTTAGTTCGTATATCGCTGATTTTAGCTCGGTGGAGGCGTATTCCTTTTGATTCCAAGGTTTGGAGCTAGGGCTTGGAGGATCCTTTGAAATTGTTCTTCAATCTTGAGGTAGGGAGTTCTAACTTACAATATATGTTTATGACTTGTTTCTTGTAGCTTAAAGTGTGTCTTTGATCGTTGTTGTTATTGTTGAGATTGTTGTTTCTGTGAAACCCATTGAAATCTCCAGAAATTCTGCTCGAACAGCCTTGGTATCGATACCATTCCCTTAGGTATCGATACCATTCTTCATGGGTATCGATACCCTTGAGGCTGGAATGATCATGACCAAATGGTATCGATACCATTCTCTCAAGGTATCAATACCTTCATGCTTTTGGACAATTTTGCTGATCTTGATGCCTACTCCACTATTTTGGGTTCCGATCACTTCTAATCTACTCCAAACACTTCCCAAATGATCTCTAACTTGATTACTCGTATTTGATGACGTCATTGAATGTCTCCATAACTCTAAGGCTTGTTTGGATACGATTTCACGAAAATCGCTTTATGTATCAAAGTTGGGTTGAATGGTATAAACGTGATGGAAAAATGATTTTGAAACTTTACAAACGCGACGAGAACATTCAAGACTCATCGATCCTGGCAGAGGACATCGGGGTCTTTTAATTGGCCCGGCAGAAGCTATATGCTTGTACTTTATATTTCAGGACCTCCATATGAGTAAGGTGCCTGGGAGAGGACATCGGGGTCCTTTAACTGGCCCGGCAGGAGTTTCGGCTCAAGACACTTACGAGACACACGTGGTTGCATGGTATTTTCAAAGGTTACTCGTCAAGGACTTTGGTTGGTTTTGAAATCGAAATCTTGGATTATTGATTGTCGCTACCGTTGGTTCTTCGAAACTCACACTAATGTTCATCATGTGATCAACCCTACATTTCATACGCATACATTTTTAGATTAGAGCTTTCTACTGGGCTAGTGTAGCTCAGACCTTCCACCATTTTCAGGTATAACTCAGGGCAATAGCTGCATGTTTGGAGTGCTTGGACGAGAACACTGTTTTAAAAGCTAACATTGAAAAGTTACCAAGTCATCTGTGTTATTTGTTTTTGGAAGATGTGTTTGTAACTCTATTTGTGAATCTTTGATTAAGTAATATTGTAAGTCCTTAACTCTCTTTTGACATTCGGTAATTATGTTTATTTAGGCATTGGAGCCAAAAATGTAATCTTTTGGAAATTATTGAGTGTTGAAGTGGAATTGTGGAATGAAATGCTAAACTCTTTTGGGGGTATTGTACGAATTATTATGAGATTTTACTTACAAAAATCCTTTATATTTATGTTGAAAATCAAGGGTGTGACATTACCTCTTTTTTCAAACAGAAAGGGAACATACCCCTACGCATCACCTGGATCCGGGGGGCCCTCTACAGGGTGTACTGAGTAAAATTGATTTTAAAAATGTCAACTTTTTCAATATTTATTAATGTCCAATCAAGATAATTTTTTCAACAAATTACCTTTAAGGATAGAAACAAATGTAATCCCTATTAAGGATGAACTCATTTTTTAATCATCTCAAAGTACAACCTCATGATAAAATTATCTTTTTACCTTTTAAATACTACTAAAATTCACTACACTCTATGAAAGTGCCTAAACCCTAGGGTACCCTATCCTATAGGTAGGGTACTCTAAGTTTTAAGGTGCACTTTTCTATTATAGGTTATGTGACAGTCCCACATCGCTTGCATATGGAAAGTGAATTCCATATATAAGAGATTCCAAGTAGCTACTGTATAACTTGAGGTTAACCTTTTGAACTACGTGGTTAGGCGAATGGTTAGCTGGAGAGGGTCGTGACAGGTGGTATCAGAGCTTGCACCAATCGAAAGTATGAGGCGGGTCCCGCGAGGAGACGTGCTTGGGTGGGCCCGACAAGTGAGGAGCTTGAGGTGCTTGTCATGCTTGTGCAAGTCTCACATAGGATGAGTCTGAGGTGCTTGTCGAGCATGGGATGAGCCTGAGGTGTTTGTCGTGCTTAAGCGAGTACTCATCTCACAATGCTTGGTGGGTGGGAGTGATGGACCTTGGGGCGCAACGAGGACGTTGCGGTCCAAGTGGGGGAGATTGTGATAGTCCCACATCGCTAGCATATGGAAAGTGAATTCCATATATAAGAGATTTCAAGCAGCTATTGTATAACTTGAGATTAACCTTTTGAGCCACGTGGTTAGGTGAATAGTTAACATGTTAGCTGGCACGGGTCGTGACAAGTTAGGGTACCCTTTTTTTTTTTTGATCCGCAGGGTACCCTTTGGTTTAGGCACTTTCATAGGGCCTATGGTGCACTTTCCTATTATAGGGTAGGGTAGCCTAGAGTTGAAGCACTTTCATAGAGTTTATGGCACATTTTCCTATTATAAGGTAGAGTATCCTAGGGTTTAGGCACTTTCATAGGGTTTTAGGGTTCACTTTCCTATTATAGAGTTTTCGTGATTTAGGCACTTTCATAGAGTTTAGGGTTTTAGTCACTTTCATAGGGTACTCTAGGCTTTAGGTTATGCACTTTCATAGAATTTTATGGTGCAATTTCCTATTATAGGATTTTACTGTTTAGACACTTTTGTAGGGGCAATTTTGAGAAAATATTTCAAAAATTCTTAACGGTCCATTTTTATCTTTTTTGGAGTGCGTGGGAAGAGGGAGTTCAAAACAGGAGCTACACGTAAAACCCCCGAAGATCCTTCTCAACAATTTCTACTATATCAGTGATTCAGATCACGAGGATGCCTAACATTTCTTTCGTATTAATTCAATAGTTAAGATCCTAAATTTTGAATGAAATTTTTTAAGGATTTGATCAATTAAGGATGCTGAGCACACAATTGTTTTTTTTCTAGATTTTTGATCAGTTAGATTTTTTAACTTCTTTTATATATATATATATACACACACACACAACGAATTCAGTGAGGCATCTCATATATATATATACTAGTGTTTACCCGTGCCTACGGCACTACTCATCCCGATTTGAATTGAAATTACCATTTGAATCTTAATAGTGGCTCAAAACATTATTTTAATTTTTAGGTAGCTATAAAATTTTTAGAAAAGATAAAGAAAAATAGAGAAAATGATAACCAAAACCAAAAAAGTACTACATATTAAAGAAAGAGCGAGAGAGTATGTTACCGAGGATTCCGAGTGACTCACCGGCAAGGGCGATGACTGTTTGTGGCCAGACAATCAGAGAAGAGGCTTTGATGAGAGGGAGAGAGGGTGTTTTTTTTTTTTTGATCCGCAGAGAGAGAGAGAGGTGACCACTGGGTTTTTTTTTTAACAACAAAACAGAAGCTGATTGGAAGGGGAAAAAAATAAATTGATGGCGTTTTTGTAATATATTTGTAAGAGTGTGAGTGCTTTCGTAAGAGAGTTGGAAAGCACACATGAGCCCTTGGATCAAATGAATCCTAGTCATTCTAACAACTTGTCCCCACACCCTTCTGTTTTATAATAGAGATGTTTTATAATAGAGATATAGAGAGAGAGAGAGAAATGTGAGGAAGTGGGGGAGAGAGAGGGGGGAACGTGGGAGAGGGAGGGAGAGAGACTCTTGGGAGTTGAATATAGAGAAAAAATTTATTCAATGCATCTAGAATACCATCAAGTGATACCCCAAAATTATTTTTAACACACATCACGCATGTGTCTTTCAGTGCAGAGAATGAGGCTAGTGTTAGCGTGCATCGAACACGAAACCAGAAAAAATATAAAATTATCTTTTTTATCAATTAACGCTGTACCCATTCGATACTCAAGAATCAAAAACTACTAATGTAATTTTTTTTTAGGGAAATGATATTGCCACACCCTAAATTGTTAACGCCACACCCCTGCAGTGTATTTTTTGGTGCAAAAATACACTGCAGGGGTGTGACGTTAACAATTTACGGTGTGGCAAAATCAACTCTTTTTTTATCGCGTACAGACGTGCATCCAACGGGCACAGACCGCGCGCACAAAAGGCCTCATTGCAGGGACACGGCTTCCTGGCCTTTCTGCCCGTTTTATAACTCCGGAGTGCCTGTCTGTCAGCGGAGGACGTCGGTGTCTCTCTCTCTCACTCTCACTCTCTCTCTGACCGTTGCTTTGTTTTGTATCGTGACGCTAGTGTCAATTCCCATCATCGTGTCTAGGCGTTCCGATGGGCTAGTCTCTCTCTCTCTCTCTCTCTCTCTCTCTCTCAAAAGCACCGAACAATGCCTTCGGTGCTCCCCGTTGTATCCCTTACCATTCCTTTGGCTCCGTACCTGACCTCCTTCTGTGGCGTTGGTTCAAGCTCTCACCGTCTGAAACGTCTTGAAAAGGGTGATCGCCGTGGTAATCTTAGTTAACGCTCCTTCCTTTCTCCGTTTCTCGTGTAGTATTTGGGCTTTTGTTTTCCTGGATCTTGTCTAGTGTACTACCTAATCAGTCTTTAACGAATCGGCGATCGAGCCATTGGAAAGAGTGATCTGTTTGTGAAACCCTCAGTACTGCACTAGGACTACGCTTGCCTTTGGATTCGTCGTTGAAGAAAGGTAGTTTTTTTTAGTGCCGTGTTCATTGTTTCTTACTTTGGTATGACATGATATATAATCTCAGTTATCTGATTAGGGCTGCAAACGAACCAAGCTGAATGTGAGCAACTCTTGGCTCGGCTCGGTTCGGCTGGTTAGGAAATGAGTCGAGCAACTCAAGTTTTGAGCTCGATTTGTAAACGAGCCGTTAGTTGTAAGTTGTTACTCATCTCTGAATGTACCGAAATAATTAATCAAGGGTTCACGTCTACACGTGTGTAGTGTGGTGGCGCATGGTTGGGCCTACCCACCCTATTTGTTCGCTCGATTATAGAAGTTGAGCTCATTTGTGGAGGCCCGTGTAGTGAATAAACCAAGCTCGAAAACCTCAACAATGAATGAGCTCGATCACGTCAAAAAGCTCGTCTCATATCGTTTGCAGCCCTAGTTATCTTGTATGTATCACATCAAAAATCATGTATCCGTCCTTTATCTTGTGATAGAAATAATTACCACTTCTAGTAATTTGTATTTTTGTGTTAATTATAGTCAATCTGCATTTATTTGGTGTAAAGAGTCAGTTCAGGGAATTAATGAGGGAGAAGCAGTAGAAGGGCGTTAGTTGTTTTGTTATTGTTTGCTTTTTCTATGCTATTTCCCTCTCATTGGTTTCCTTTTCCTTTTTATTTTTGTTGCTTTGAGATTCCCCATGGTGTCGTCCTGTGGATAATTCATTGATTGTAAAGGTGGTTATATGTTTTCTGGTGAGATATTCATTTTCTTTTGTTTGGATAATTAGGAGTCTCATTGGCATTCCCAGCTATGTAAAAAACCTAAATGAATTTTTGGTCCTGCCTAACTTATTTTCCTCTATTGTCAACTTATAGCTGATAATGTTAGGGCTGCTATGGCCATTTCAGATTCGGGATAGCTTTACAGCCCTTATTACATGTCCTCTTACATTAGTTTGTCCCTCAAGCATTGTAGTTAGTCAAAATTCATCACTTAAGTAATTCTTGAACCTAGAATCCTATGGGAAAAAGAACGCAGAAAAGCTTGGTTACTATTCACAGCACCCAGAAAATCTTGGTTGTCATTCTGAAATCCTTTGGTCAACTGACTAGCCTTCGAAGCCCTAACAACCTCTATTGTCCTACGTCAAGCTAAAATGGATGGTGCCACTGATCATTGTTAATATAAGGTATTGATAATATGGATGGGTTGGTTTTGCTTATGCACAGTTGAACTCTAGTCTATGAGGGGTTTTCTTATGATTAGTGTGGTGCTATGCTTTCTCCGGTTGAACCTTGGGTGCTGAGATGGTTAGAATGGCTTATCTCGGTTGGTACCTGCACAGGAAAAGCACCGTTAGTGCCCAAGCCCGGATCGTGGTGGTCCGGGGTAGGCACTCCGACGGTCTAGTCAGTGACAGGAGAGAAGAGTATGTGAGTCGAGTTTAGGGTTTAGGAGCTTGAGTATTGCGTACCTTATTCTTCAGTATCACTATCCCTTTTATAGGCGGAGAGAAGGTGGAGTCCACACCACGTGAATGCACTACGCGCACGGTGATTGGTTCGCCCACTATGGCATCCAAATCCAATCCCACAGAGTTAGGCTCGCCATGATCCCTAACGGTCCGTTCCTTCCATCAAGGGACTGATGACACTTTTCTTTCCTGACTGACTCCACCCCTGACTTTCTCTATAAGTCAGGGAGCTAATATGGATCGGTGGTGGGCAATCCCGCCGAACGCATCAGTCCGGCTACACGTGAGCTCGTGGTAACAGCTACTTGGGTCGGTGGTGCGTCGCCGAACCGGATTCCATGACTTGTATTCGGAGCAACGGCTTTCCTGGGGATGAACAACTTTGGTTCGGTTCATCGGGTTCGGCTAACCAAGGAGGCTCGGCTACTCCAGCTCTGACAAGGTTCGCCGACCGGTTCGGCAGGGTACCGCCGATCTAAGCAACCACGTTCCGCGGTCCTTTAGGAATGAAGTAACCCCGTTCGGTGGCTTCGGATCGGTAGGATCGTGCCAGCCTTCGGATATCCGAACCACGTCACCAAGGAGCCCATGTGGTCCGGTACGGTTTCGACACGGGCACCGACATGACCCCTTCGCCGAGCCACGCCCTCCACAATTAGTTACTCGTGTAGGTTGGAAAAGCAGGTTGAATTCTTGGAAGTGGCCTTTTATGAGCCCTGCCTTACTTTTAACACATCGACATTGTGATGGATGTGGTGGTGAACAAACCATCAGCTGCCATGAGGTGGGCATTTTGTTTGTTGTTTGTCAAAGTCAGCGAAAGCCAATTAGATGACGTTTGGAACCTCTTGAGGAGGAACCACTTGCTGTTCCTCCACCCTTACAAAGATTGTGCAAAACCATAATTCTACAAATGGCCAATAAAGTTTGACAGACTGATTAATCGGTTCCTTATCTTCACTTGAGTATTTTTTCAAAGTTTTATCTACTTGTAACAATAGAGAAAATGTGAGCATTTTGATATGCAATGTGACCCATATATTACTGCAAATGTCTGGATTTTTGCTGCCATGCTGTTAATTGACTTTGTGTGGTTCATAAACCTTGGTGTCATTATGTGGTATAGTGTTTTTTGGCTTTTGTTCATTTGTTTTCTTTGCAAGTTTACTAATTTCTGATTAAATGCATTTTGGCAGTTTTCTCTCCTAGCTACTGATTTCAATGACAGACATTGGTCCTCCTGTGGCCACATCAGTTTCAGATGTAAATAGCTCTCCTGAGTTGAAGCACCTGTATCCAGACCCATCTCAATGTATCATAAAAGGTGCATCACCGGAAGACCTTGGGAATGACCTGGCTGAGTTTCTACGTATTGAGGATGGCCATAAATTGGAACTGAAATCCACTTTTCCTCTATCTTCTGGCAAAAAAGAAAATACAACTCTAGAGAACGAGGATGAATGTGAAGAACGGCATCAGACCGAATCAACCTGCCTAACCTCTGAAGAGTTCTTATCCGAGGGTGCTACACTTGCATGCGGTGGTGGGAAGGGTGGGAAAGCTCCATTGGATGTGGCTGTTGATGGTGAAGACGAGGAAGTGGAAGATGAGAAGGAGAAAGATGACTTAGTTTCTGCAGTCTGGAACCAAAATGGTTGTGAATATGTTAAACCAGCTCACCCTCAACCCCTGTCATTGCCGGTAAGTTTGCCCTAGTTTTGTCCATGAATTTTGGAATTAGCCTTCATTCACTGCATGTTTCACTTCTTCCAATATGGTAACATCATGGTGCTTGTCTCGCGATCATGTGTGTTTTGTGCTGGTTTGACCCAAGACCATTTGTCCACTTCCCTCAACGGTAAGAGTATTTGTATGGTGCTTACCTCAGTAGCGTGTACTTTTAACACAATCAGGATGCCAGTAAATTCGTTATGTTCCCTTTTTGTTTTCGAGGGGTGGGCAATTTCAGGGGGGCGTGCCTTCCAGCTTCCTAGAGGTATTGGAGGTGGTTGAGGATGGTTGCTGGTGCACCCTTGTGGGAGTTCATATTGGTGGTTTTTAAGTGTTGCTCAATCCCATTTCGTTCTTCACTATGAGCCAAATTCCAGTAGAATTAGAGATAGTTTGGGTCCAAGTGACCAGTAAGTGACATCCTATATTGCCTGAATGTCCTCATAGGAAATTTTGTTCCCATAACAATCATTTTGTTTTGAAGAAAATTGGAAAAGTAGTCTCATCAGATTTGGGCTTATGAGAATTCACCCCATGGCTTCCACATCTTTCAGATTATTGTGATTTCTGAGGATGGTGGTGAGAGGTAGTGTAGTAAATATGGCCAGAAGTTTCCTTGTGCTTCAGATATACTGTAGAGAATAGCTGTCAATCATCGATCAGAGAATCTGGTTAAGGGACCATACTGAGTATTAGCGTATCCCTCAGAGTCTTTTTTTTTTTTTTTCCTGTTGTTCAGTATTTATTTTTTCTCATTTGCAGACTCCTTTGAAGCCTGTTTCTGCCATGAAAGGTAGCCGAGAGAAACAAGGGATGCCACCAAAAAGGCTGAATGTGAAATGGGCCCCTGATGTGTATGATCCCCCTCCATCACCATCCCCAACCGTGGGATTTATAAAACCACGGCCCAAGACTGAAAGTAAGAAGAATGGAAAGAACAAGCGCAAGGGCAAATCTTCTAAAGGGATCAGCAGCAAGGACAAGAAGCAGGTCCGAAAACATGGTGGGAGTTCTAACAAATTCTATCAATCGCTGGATTATTATAACAAAGTGGTTGAGTTCAATGATCCTTTTGCAAAGCTGGGGGATTTTGATGATGGGAGCCCCGACTCGTATTGCGGGAGTAGTTTCCTGAAGAAATCTGTGACAAGGGTGCACTTATCTATTGCAGAGGCTACATAGGTTTCCAGCCCCTTTCTTCGAGTGTTCATAAATAAGTTCGAGGCCTTGTTGATCACTGGCAGAACAAAAGAGTACTACTACGTCAGAGACTTGTGTTATATTTTCTGTTTGGCAATGGACCGTTAACGAGCCTCAGGTTTTGTTTGTATGATAGTTTGAGGTTTGCCTTTTTGTTTCATGAGGAGTTTAGCTGTTTCAGTTGGGTGTTGGCAATGTACCCTTCTTGAACCTCATGCATGACAGTTTAGATTTGCCTTTTCGTAAGTTTAGGGTTCAAATGGTTGCAGCTACTAAACCGGCTAATATAAAACCACAATGAGGTGTTTCATTTAGGATCATGGTGCATGTCACTTGGAATGACAATGGGGACGTTTAGCACCGAGAGGGTCGGAATAATACCTTTTCTTTTTGTTGGCTAATGGCACTTTTTATGGCCCTTATCCATATTTACGCCATTTCTCCTCCCAAGCTTAACATCATGCAAAGTTTGAGAATCTTGGCGTCTACAATTGGCTTGCATGGAGGAGAATCAACAAAAAAATAGAAGAGAATTTTTCAGTTAAATACTAGTACTATATTGAACTGAACGAGCCAAGAATCAGCTATTCTGGATCCAACATTGACAGTTTGTGGATCCGGAAAGAACTACTACTAATGAACCTAGTAACAAGGCAACCTTCGCCAATACCTTATACAATCAGAGCAGCAGGACAAAGGAAAGTTTGAGGTAACAAGGCGTAGTGTGCTGGAGTACGCGAACCTATGATGTGTATTCAGCATTTATTTTGACATAGTCATAACTTAAATCACAGCCCCAGGCTAACCCACTTCCTGGCCCATCACCTGTAACAACAAATCAACAACGCAGAATAACAAAAATATTCAGAATAAAAAGCCTGGAGAGCAAGAAGATGACTATTTCTGCGTAGATTGGAATGTAATTCAGGATCATCTAATGGTCGTGCCTACAGTTTTTCTTTGGAAAAAAAAGCATATTGTAATTCGACTTTTTTTTTAAAGATATGCAACACAGTCTACGGATAAAATGTGCATGATGGAATATGCATAGTTTGCATGTTCTTGGAAGCTTACCAATAGAGATTTGAATTTCAACTGTGCCATGCGTCTCGCCAGCCTTTCTGAGATAATTACTAGCTGAAGCCCTGGAAAATTTTGAAATTCACAGATTACAGGAGTATGCTAAGAAATAGATGGAAGAAAATCAAAGAAAGAATGAATGAAGAGAAGATGACAAGATAAAAATCAACGGAGAAAAAGGTAAAACAGCTCATAACACTTCCTTTCTCACAGTGCAACCAAAGATAAAGCCAATATGTTATCCCTCTCTCTCTCACTTGCACACATGCACACACGACCATACACTGTGCATGCAAATTACTCAAAAAGATACAAACAGTTTAGTCGGGTTCTGAAGAGCTTGGATGGCTAGTAGTTCGACAGAAAATGAAAAGGAGGCAGAAGTCTGTCGTGAGAGATGGAAATATCTTGTCTTAATGAGAAAGTAGAGGGCCTAATGACCAAAGGCTGTTGCGTCTAGATGTTGAGTGGTAGAGAGGGTACGGGCTAATATGCCAATTGTTTCTGGTTTATTGTGAGCAAGACGGGCCTGAGATCTAACGACCGAAGTGATGGGAAATATCTTGTCTCAATGTGAAAGTAGAGGGCCTAAAGACCAAAGGATGCTGCGTCTAGATGTTGAGTGGCAGAGAGGGTACGGGCTAATTTGCCAATTGTTTCTGGTTTATTGTGAGCAAGTCGGGCCTGTGATCTAATGACTGAAGCGATGGGAAAATCGACAAGGATTGTTTCAAAATGTTGTGGCTGTCCAAGGGTGTTCGGAGAGAGAAAGGGGAGTGGTGAGAGGAAGGTTGGAGGGTATGCAAAGTTTGGCATTGGCTAAAAAGTCTAGTTGAAAGAAGAAATTTGGGTCAGGACAATTATTTGTCTACGGAGGATATCACAACTATGAGGAGATTTTATTAAAGTGATGGCTCCTCTATTGGATCGGTAGGCCTCAGCTGTAGTAATCCTTCTCCAAGAACTAGTGGCATCTTTATCTATATAACATTCGCAGGTGCACGTGCATGCTGCAGAGTTAGCTGTTAATGGTGGTGAAATTGTAAAAATCACAGAGCCCGACATTAAGCCTGTCAATATTTTTCTTCCAATCCCTCTCTACTCCCCCCAATTATTAAAAAAATGCAAAAGAAAAAACTAAATATAAGATAGGTTGCTAAGTACCTGTCAAATGGAAGCGGTTGCCCACCATCCATTAGCAAAATATCTCCAAGTGATATACGGAGCTTATTTGCATCGAAAGGAATCCCTGCATATCCAGCTGCACAGGCAATGCGTCCCCAATTTGGATCCCTACCATATACCGCAGCCTAATAACATCATAGTTCACATAAGTTAGCTTTATGCTGATGCAAAAAATAGTTCAATCATCAAAGATATCGTTTACACATTCATGCCTTGGTAAGCGAAGAAGAAGCCACTGAACGTGCAATTTTTGCTGCTTCAGTTTCACTGCCTGCACCAGTTACCGTGACCTGTACATCTAACTCAAAATGAGGTGAAAAAATATAATGACCTGTATGGCCTAACAACAAAACGGAAGGGACAAATAACAAAATGCTTAATTAGATAACTCAAAAGATAAAAAAAAAAAAAATTATAATTTATTGGAGATTTACAACCCAATCCAAAACAGAGAGACTAGCAAACAGAAAAAGTTACGCTCAACTACTGTAAGATTGAGCTGGATTTAAAGCGCCCAAAAAAAAAAAAAAAAAAAAAAAGACCAGAAAGAAAGACTGACAAAGAAAAGATATGATCATCCGGAATATTATGGAAAGGTCATCAAACCTATTTGGAAAAGAGGAACACTAAAGCCAAAAAATAAAGGCAATCAGAACACATTAAAAAAAGTGAAGACAAAAGCTTGAGCCTTAGTAGCAGGATCCTTCTAAAATGGGTACGCTCCCAAGATGGGAGCTCGAATCGGCGCTCCCAAGACGGGAGCTTGACAGGAGCTCGCTCCCAACTAACATGGAAGCTTATTGGACGGTTAAGGCAACTATTCTCTTACTCTTAAGGAAGTTATGCCATTGTCAAGGTTCTAAATAGCGCTTGGCACTAATAGGGCGGAGACCCATCTCCAAGTGCCAAGCCGCCTAGGCGGCGCCAAGCAATTCGGCGTTTTTTTTTTTTTTAAACAAACCATTATCCAATCAAACTATATTCCATGTATCCATAATGCAAGTTCAAACTTCAAAGTACAAACCCAAATGAAATTAAGTAGTAATATATATAGATATGATTTTGAACTAACATTTTGGCGATTTACGAAATTCTGGAATAATTTGTGGGGACTGCGAAATACCCAACACCAGAACGATCATGGTGTGTGTGTGAGCAGATCGCTGTGAGAGAGAGAGAGACTGAAGAGAGACTTAGAGAGCCGAGAGAGAGAGAGAGACTGAAGAGAGACTCAGAGAGCCGAGAGAGAGAGAGAGACGCTGGCGTCGACTGGAGCTCTGATCGACTGGAGTTCTTCACTTTCGTTTCGTCTCCCGCCTCTGAAGCTCTGATCAACTGGAGTGTGGAGTGTTGAATGGGGGATGTAAATGTAATTCAATAATTGTAATATATATAGATACGATTTTGTAAAATTACATAATAAGCCCTTTTAGTTTTTGTACTTTTGACCCTAGCCCTTTTAGGTTAATAGTATACATTTTAGGCCTCCAAAGACGCCGCCGAGCCCTCCAAGGTCCGCTAAGGGCTGCCAAACCCGCCTAGGCGGCCGCCAAACACCGCCAAACCTCCCTGGGCTCCAAATCAAATGCCAAGGGGTATTGGCGTGGCGGCAGGGTACCTCCAAGCGCCTAGGCGGCCTCGGCGGCCGCCATTTAGAACACTGGCCATTGTGGGAATAAAAATATGAAAATCTTATCACTCAAGAAGTTTTGCAAATTGAAAATATCTAACTTCCTATAAGTACCCTTTAAGGTCGTGAAAATTCTCATAAGTAATCACTTTTCCTTCAATGGTAAGTATTTTAAAGATACTTTATATTCGTAGTTATATGAAATCTATAAACGCTTCTTAGGTGCTCCCAACCTTAGGAGCTTCTAGGGGCCTCCTCTCCCCCGCACCCGCTACCGCTCCCGCTTCGTGCTACTAAGGTTTGAGCTTCTGAACTATATTGGACCTGGAGGAAAAATACTTTTCAGGAATGTAACCTTTTCTTATGTACTGCTTGACTCAGCTTTGTATTTGCTTATCTATGCCAGTTACCGTTATACTGTTTGTCTTTGCAGGAATGCAAAGACACAAACATATGCATCCATTGTTGGAAAAATAGATTTGGCCAAAGAGATAAAAATTATGGGGGGACCCACACCCCCACACCACATGAGGTGGGCTCAAGTGGGTTAAGATATTCCTAAGTAGGGTGTTTAAACCAGTGAAAGAAATGAACAAATTCCATTACGAGATGAATGAGATTCTCTCGAAGTGAGTGGTTCTTTCACTAATTCCATTAAGAGATGAATGATAAATTCTCTCAAACTGAGTGTGGTTTCAAGGTGGAAAATCTTGATTTACACCTTATCCCACATTGCTCAAAATCGTGAACTTTGATGGGTATATGTAACCCAAGTTGGACCTAAAGGGATGGACCCTTAGGGGTTACCCAAGTTTTCCGAAAGAGGGAGCGCGCATGCTATGTGGGCTTTGGGCTTCAGCCCATCAACCGCACGCGCGTGCTGCTGCCCGCCCGAACTGTGGTCTTTGGGCCTGGGCTTGGCTGGTGGGTAGACTTGGGCCTTCCCTTATCTTTTTATAGCACAGACGTTATTGGATTTTGGATTCGATATAACCCATTTGCATTTGGATGGTCCAGCTACAAAATCAATTGTGTACGGCTAATTAGCTGGGTTCAATAGCTGGATTAAATAGATGCATCAGTTTTTCTTCCAGAAATTGATTTCCCCTATTGAATTCGATTCCCCTATTGAATTCTGGAATAGAATGGAAAGGCTCATCCTTCAGCTACTATTTTAGATACATCAAAATCCACTGCTCATTCTTCCTTCCTGCAATTCTTCTTCCATTCAGAGAGAGAGAGTACTAACACAGTTTGTTCGATAGGCAATCTACACAGTGCTTCTGTGACTGAGTTTCAGCTAAGCTATTCAAGGAGACGAATGCCGACGATACCTACAGCACCTCCGGTAAGGCGGCTAATTTGTCTTAAGGGCAACGTGCAAAACAAGCCCTCGGAATGCTTTTCCTTGTTCCTTATAGTTTCTGTTTTTGTTTAAATTCAGTTTCTGTAATCTCTATTCAATTTTTTAATTTCCATAAACTAGTAAATTGTTTATTGTTTTAGCATTGGTTTTCCTACAATCTTAAGAAATTTTATTTTCTTGAAAACTGTTTTGGCTAACAGTTTTCTTTTCTTTGGAAAACTGTTTCTGAATTTGGTTATGAACATATTGGTTTGGCTTCTGGGAAATAAAACCTTTTTTCTGGCTTTGAATTGTTTTCGAAACAATTTTGGGTAACTAAACAATTTCTAGTTTCTCAAATAGTAGTGTGTGTGTACATACATACATATAGGGACCGGTTCCGGGGACATAAGTTTTGACACTCCATCTCAAACCCTTAAAACCAACGGCTGAGATTAAAATATAGGAGCAATGGAACCTTCAATGGCAAGTCGAACCCCCGTGACGATGGCTCAGAATTCTCCAATCTTGACCGTGGTTCCTTCGGATCCTGTGAAGCATTGGGAGAAATCCAAGAAGTTCAATTGTGTGCACTTCAAAAGGTGGCAGAAGATGTTTTACCTCACGACTCTTAACCTTGCAAGGTTTTTGAACAAGGAAGCTCTTTGTTGTTGCCGAAGGTAAGCGAGACAGTCATGTGTTCATTGCATTGGAAACTTGGAAGAACTCGGACTTCTTGTGCCGGAACTATGTTCTAAACACGTTCACAATGCATTTCAAACATGCATAGTGTCAAGAAGACGGCTAAGGAACTGTGGGAGTCCCAAGAGAAGAAGTACAAAATTGAGGATGTTGGATCAAAGAAATTTGTCGACTGCCGGTTTTTGGACTATAAGATGGTGGACTCAAAGACAGTGATCACTGATCGGTCAAGTCCAGAAAATCTGATGGAGAACAAGTAGTTGAAGCATTCATGGAGCAATTGGAGAGTCACAAGTCAAAAAGGAAGTCAAAGAATTAGTAATAAGTTCCAAGGTGTCTTTTAAAGTTTCAAGGCTGGTATTAAGTAAGTTTGTTGAAGGGTCATTTAGTTAAGTTCTTTGTATTAAGTCTTAGGAGTCTAAAGGTCTTTGTTGGAAGTCTAAGAGTCATGTGTTGGAAAGATCAAAGGTTGGGTCTATCTTTATCCTTAAGCTAGTATAAACAAGATTGTAAGCCTAAGGGCAAATAAACTTTTCAATCAATATTAATTCAAGAGTTTCTATCTCTTTTCCTTGTGCATTTCAAGGGCTACTCGTGGATTCGAGTAATTATCTCGTCTGCTAGAACGATATCTAGCCTTCGTGTACTTCCCGCTGCGTCAAGTGGTATCAGAGCAAGGACTTGCCTGGCTCAATGACACAAAACAAAGCAGGATACACAAACCTTAATGACGAAGATCATGGGGTCAGGGCCTTGTGGGAAGCGGTGGAAAGACAACAGCAGTTGACAGAAATCCGTGATATGCTTGTTGGGTTGAATCTCAACGGCAACAACAGGCCGATGGGTGATAGGAATCGCGCCGAGGGATTTGCCCAAGGCCGACCTTTCAACCAGGATCGGGAGAGCGCTGAAGGATTTGCCCGAAGCCAACCTGTTATCCAAAACAATGCATGACGTCTTCATAACTTTCCATCTGATAGTGAGGAAGAACTTGATTTGGAAGAAGAACATGGAGTTCATAAACCAAGGAGGCCACAACAACATTGGTTCGATGACTATCGCTTAAAAGTAGATATTCCTCAGTTTAGTGGGAATTTACACATTGAAGACTTTCTTGACTAGATATCAGAGGTTGAACGATTCTTCGAGATGATGGAAGTTCCCGAGTCAAAGATGGTAAAATTAGTTGCTTATAAGTTGAAAAGTGGTGCTGCCGTTTGGTGGGATCAGTTGCAAAGGAATAGGCAGCGACAAGGAAAGGCTCTCATAACAACCTGGCGTAGAATGAAGCAATTTCTTATGGAGAGATTTCTTCCGCCAGATTACGAGCAATATTTGTTTCAGCTATATCAAAATTGCTCTCAAGGATCCAAATCCGTTTTTGACTACCCAACCGAATTCTCTAGACTTTCAGCTCGTAATAATCTGAATGAAACGGAAGGTCAACGAGTCGCAAGGTACCTTCATGGGTTGAATCCACAAATTCGAGGTCAGATTGGTTTGCAAGTCTTGTGGACCGTGGATGAAGCACACAACATGGTACTCAAGGCTGAACTTTTAGAGAAGAGACCAACACATTCAGGATATCGAAGAGGTCCTACTGATTCTTCGTTACCTACATCTGACAAGGGAAAATCGGTTCAATCTTCAGTTCCAAAGAATCAATCGAAGGGTGCTGCTGATGGTAGGGGGAACCAAGCAACCAGCTCAGTCAGCAAAGACAAGCCCAAGAATCCAAACCCATATGCCAAGCCAATGGGAGATAAGTGCTACAGGTGTGGCAAACCTGGGCATCGGTCCAATGGTTGCCCAGACCGTCCATCAGTAAATTTGGTGGGAGAAGGAAACGAGGAAGGAGCTGAAGATGATTCTGAGTATGAAGACGATCCAAGTGATGATGCTGAGTTGGCAGTTGAGGATGGGGAAAGAGTCAATTGTGTGGTACAAAGGATTTTGTTCGCACCTAAATCAGATGACCAAAGCCAACGTCACAACATCTTTCGATCTTCTTGTTCAATTAATCAGAAGGTTTGTGATCTGATCGTTGATAGTGGGAGTTGCGAGAATTTTGTTGCAAGGAGACTAGTAGAGCACTTGAAATTACCAACCGAACCCCATCCATCTCAATACAATATTTGCTGGATCCAGAAAGGGCCTAAAGTGAAGGTAACTGAAATTTGTCGAGTTCCGATTTCTATAGGAAAACACTACAAATCTGAAGTGGTTTGTGATGTGATTGATATGGATGCAAGCCATGTGTTATTAGGTAGGCCATGGCAATTTGATGTGGATGTTACTTTCAGAGGCCGAGACAACACATATTTGTTCACTTGGGAAGGTCATAAAATTTTGATGGCTCCTTTGGGACAACAAATGTCTACCAAGTCATCTAAAGTAAAGGGGAAGTCATTTCTGACCATGGCAAGTTCCGAGGCTGAATTCATAGCAGATGTCAAAGCCACACAAGAAGTATATGCTATGGTTGTCAAGGCATTGGTGGTTGAAGATAATGGGAAACCAACAGTGCCCATTCCTGAGAAAGTAAAACCCCTACTCGAGGAGTTTGATGTGCTCACTTCCGATGAGTTGCCTAATGAATTACCGCCGATGAGGGACATTCAACATCGGATAGATTTTGTTCCTGGAGCAAGTTTGCCAAATTTGCCACACTATCGGATGAGTCCGAAAGAAAATGAAATTCTAAGAGAGAAGGTTGTAGAGTTGTTGAAGAAAGGTCACATTCGTGAGAGCATGAGTCCATGTGCTGTTCCTACCTTGTTGACGCCAAAGAAAGAGGGGAGTTGGCGAATGTGCGTGGACAGCAGGGCTATCAACAAAATCACTATCAAGTACAGGTTTCCAATTCCTCGCCTAGATGATATGCTGGACATGCTCGAGGGTTCGAAGTGGTTCTCAAAAATTGACTTGAGAAGTGGATATCATCAGATTCGAATCCAACCCGGAGATGAATGGAAAACAGCGTTCAAAACCAAGGACGGTTTGTACGAGTGGCTGGTTATGCCGCTTGGCCTATCCAACGCTCCCAGCACTTTTATGCGAGTCATGAATCAGGTATTAAGGCCTTTCACTGGAAAGTTTGTGGTCGTGTACTTCGACGACATTTTGATCTATAGTAAGTCTGAAGTGGATCATGTAGAGCACTTACGAATGGTGTTGACAGTTCTACAAGAGAATAAACTCTATGTCAATCTCAAGAAGTGCAGTTTTATGACTAGTAGTTTATTGTTCTTGGGATATGTGGTGAGTTCGGAAGGAATCCATGTAGATGAAGATAACGTTCGGGCTATTCGAGAGTGGCCAACACCAAGGACTGTTAGTGATGTTCGAAGCTTTCATGGTCTGGCAACCTTCTACAGACGCTTCATTCGCAATTTCAGTACCATTATGGCACCAATCACTGAATGCATGAAGAAAGGCAAGTTTGATTGGGGTGGAGATGTTGAGAAGAGCTTCGCCTTGATTAAAGAAAAATTGTGCACCGCGCCAGTGTTGGTTCTGCCAAGTTTTGAGAAAATCTTTGAGGTGGAGTGTGATGCTAGTGGTATTGGTATTGGAGCTGTCCTTTCCCAAGAAAAGAAACCAGTAGCCTTCTTCAGTGAAACGTTGAGCGAAGCACGGCAAAAGTGGAGCACTTATGATCAGGAGTTCTACGCGGTGGTTCGAGCTCTCAAGCACGGGAGCATTACCTAGTCCAGCGGGAATTTGTATTATATACTGATCATCAAGCATTGAAGTTTATCAATAATCAAAAGCACTTGGATAGTATGCATGTCAGATGGGCAACTTTTCTTCAGAAGTTTCCTTTTACTATCCGACACAAGTCTGGCACTCTCAATCAAGTTGCAGATGCATTAAGCCGCCGAGCTAGTTTACTAGTTACATTGGCACATGAGATTGTGGGGTTTGAGTTTTTGAAGGAGTTGTACGAAGATGATGATGATTTTAAGGAAATATGGGCCAAGTGTGTTCGGAATGAACCTGTAAGTGATTTCCATGTAAGTGATTTCCATGTGACTGGTGGATACTTATTTCGAGGGAATCAACTTTGTATTCCTCAAACATCTTTGCAGGAGAAATTAATCCGAGACCTACATGGTGGAGGATTAAGTGGACATTTGGGAAGAGACAAGACTGTTTTAAGTTTGGAGGAGTGCTACTTTTGGCCTCGATTGAAGCAAGATGTCGGTAATTTTGTGAAGAAGTGCTACACATGTCAGGTTTCTAAGGGTCAGTCAAAAAAATACTGGTCTTTATATGCCTTTACCTATTCCAAATAATGTATGGGAAGACTTGTCTATGGACTTTGTGTTGGGTCTCCCTCGCACCCAATGGGGAGTCGATTCTGTATTTGTCGTTGTTGATAGATTTTCAAAGATGGCTCACTTTATTCCTTGCCGAAAGACGTCGGATGCGTCTCATGTGGCTAGATTGTTCTTTCGAGAGGTTGTTCGTTTGCATGGCGTACCTCAGGCCATTACCTCAGACCGGGATGTGAAGTTTCTCAGCCATTTTTGGGTGACATTGTGGAGGATGTTTGACACTTCTTTGAATCGGAGTTCTACTGCACACCCACAAACAGATGGACAAACAGAGGTGACTAATAGGACTTTGGGAAACCTAATTCGCAGCATATGTGGGAACAAGCCAAAGCAGTGGGACTATGCTTTACCGCAAGCTGAGTTCGCCTATAATAGTGCAGTTCATAGTGCCACAAGGAAATCACCTTTCTCTTTGGTATATGTCGCCGAAACATGCAGTGGATTTGATTCGTTTACCAAAAGGTCCGAATGTCAGTGTTGCTGCAGAGGCTATGGCTAAGCAAGCTCATACAATGCAGGAAGAGGTGAAACAAAAGCTGGAAGAAACAATGCAAAATATAAGGCAGCTGTAGATAAGCACAAACGCGTTGAATTATTCAAAGTCGGGGATTTTGTGATGGTTTTCTTGCGTAAGGAACGATGTCCGATTGGTACTTACAATAAGCTCAAACCAAAGAAGTACAGTCCATACAAAGTTTTGAAGAAAATCAATGACAATGCTTATGTGATTGATTTGCCTGAAGGCATGAAGATTTCTAAGACCTTTAATGTTTCTGACTTGTTCGAGTATCATGCCGAGGAACCGCTCTATCCAAATATGAACTCGAGGTCGAGTTCTCTCCAAGAGGAGGTGACTGATGTAGAACAAGTAGCTGAAGCATTCATGGAGCAATTGGAGAGTCAAAAGTCAAAAAGGAAGTCAAAGAATTAGTAATAAGTTCCAAGGTGTCTTTTAAAGTTTCAAGGCTGGTATTAAGTAAGTTTGTTGAAGGGTCATTTAGTTAAGTTCTTTGTATTAAGTCTTAGGAATCTAAAGGTCTTTGTTGGAAGTCTAAGAGTCATGTGTTGGAAAGATCAAAGGTTGGGTCTATCTTTATCCTTAAGCTAGTATAAATAAGATTGTAAGCCTAAGGGCAAATAAACTTTTTAATCAATATTAATTCAAGAGTTTCTATCTCTTTTCCTTGTGCATTTCAAGGGCTACTCGTGGATTCGAGTAATTATCTCGTCCGCTAGAACGATATCTAGCCTTCGTGTACTTCCCGCTGCGTCAAAATCCAAGTGATCCAGCACAAGATCTTTGCCAAATAGATGATTCTGTGTGAGCCTTTCCATGTGACATGTATGATTGAGAAGATGTCCCCTGGTCGGAAAGACATCAACAAATACTTGAAGCATAAATGCAAGCCATGACTATAGAGGATCTCATTGTCAGGCTCTGCAATGAGGAGGCAGTAGGGAGCACATATGCAGCCAAGGCCAATGTGGTGGAGCATGGCCAGTCTTCAGGAACGAAGAAGCATCAGTCTAGAAAGCAGAAAGGGAAAGAGGTCAAGCTGGGACCTAAAGGTGGCATTGCCAAGAAACCAAAGTTTCAGATCAAGGCAAGTTGATCATAAGAATGAACAAAGGTTACAATAATTTCTCTTCGGTTGCGCTGATCCCATCCTCTTTATGCCCCGTCTTGGCTACTATCCTACGCGTAGGTGAGAAATATATAGCAAGTGAAAGGGGGAGAATTCCATCCCCCCTTGCAAGTTACAATTTACAAGTTTCTGGAAATTAACAAATTGAACACAGATAATAGAAACTGAATTTAAACAAAACAAAAATGGTAAGGAACAAGGAAAGCAAGCGGGGGCCCGAATTTCACACGTTGCCTTTAAGACAAATTCACTGCCTCATCGGAGGTGCTCGAGGTATCATCGGCATTCATCTCCCAGGGTCGGCTGAAACTCAGTCGCAGAAGCACCGTTTGGACTGCCCGTTGAACCAACTATGTTAGTACTCTCTCTTAGAACAAAAGAAGAATTGGAGAAATGAAGAATGAACTGTGGATTTCAATGTATCTAAATCAGAGGCAAAAGCTCCCTTTTTATAGGTGAAGGAGGAGCCTTTCCATTAGTATTCAATAGGGGAAATCAATGTCTGGAAGAAAAACTGAAGCAGCTATTTAATGAATCCAGAAATTGATTAAAAAACTGTTCTAAAACTCACTACTCACTCGGTCAGGCACCTTGGAGCGAGTACTCAGGGAGTAACGCCCACCGAGTAGGGGACTAGTCCCCTCGGCCAGGCACCTTAGAGCGAGTACTCGCCGAGGAATACCGAGTTTTAGAACACTGTTAAAAGATGTGGGTATTGTTCTGGTTATTGAACCCAACATTAAACAACCGCGCACAATTGATTTTGTAGCTGGGCCATCCAAAAACAAACGGGTTATACCCTAAACCAAACCCAAAAACGTCTGGGTTGTAAAAAGATATGAGAAAGCCTTGTGCATGTGGTTTGATGGGTCGAAGCCCAAAGCCCACAAAACGTGCGCACTCCCTCATTTTGAAAATTTGGGTACCCCCAAAGGTCCAACTTGGGTTAAATTACCCATCAAAGTTCATGACTTTGAACAATGTGGGATAAGGGGTAAATCAAGATTTTCCATCTTCAAACCACACCCACTTTGAAGAGACAAATTTTCATTCTTCTCTCAATATAATTTGTTCATTCTTTCACCGGTTTAAACCCCATACTCAGGAGTATCCAAATCCACTTGGCCCACCTCACGCGACTTGGGTCCCACTATTTTTTGGGTCAAAAATAACGAAATACTCTTTGGTCAAATTCCATTTTTCCAAGATCCATAAGATAGAATTGGGCTCAAATTATTTATCTTTAGAAAAGGATATAGACCTCAATCAGGCATGTTGCTCCTTCTCCATCCCAAGCTATTGATTTTGCAAGACCTTGCATTACCTGGAAAAGGAAAATGCCAAATTCCTTGTAAATTCTGCACAAGAGTAAGTCAAAACTAAAGGGTGTCCAAACTATGATGGCCCATATCATGAACAACCCTGCCAACAGGAAGCATTGCAACTACATATGCCTCCATTGAAAAAATTGAAACCCCCTTATCATGGTCAGAGTAAAACAACAAACAAAGACAAATGCAGGTGCAAGTGGAAAAAACACACTTCATTATCTTATATGATGCCCGGAAATCATACTGCTCTCAAAGTTGTATAACGTTTTCCCTTAAGATGAATGATAATAATAGATAAAGTAAACGATGAAACTTTTCCATCCAGTAGAAACAACATTGAATCAAAACCTCGCAGGAAACATTGGGACATGTATTGAGTGCTTTTGTTAAAGGACACAGGTGGAGCTAACCCAGACAAGCGGGGGACGCAGCATCCCACAAATCTACACATCTTTAAAGGTGCTACATACATGTATATTTTACAGATCTTGATGTAATCAGTAAATTGATCTCTAAAAAATCTCGTTTGATGTATTTCTCACAATGTTTTTTTAATCCAATAGCCAAATATAAGTAAAGGCATGTTTTGGTTCCTAAAATAGAACAAATTACTTTTCTACAACTTACAACATAGGAACAAAAAGAAAACATAAATGTGATGGATAAAAATTTATTGATCACCCAAAATGAAGGTCCAAACTGCCGCCCTGCTAGAACAGGATATTTTGGTTGTTTGGTATGAGAACAAAAGTTAAAGAACATACTGCATCCAGACACTGTTGCAACTGTTTTGCCTCAGAACTGTTCAAAGATGAAATCATGTTTGATCCAGATAACCCGCTTGCCAATGCAATGACAGCATCGTTTGTACTAGTGTCTCCGTCTACCTGCAGTCACTCCACACCAGAACCAGCTTTAATAACCAAGTACAAGTCACAAGCTTTAGAACATCCATTAATTACATGCCTGTTTTCTACTGACAGAATGTTTGCCCCCACAAATATACATGTAAGTTGCAAATAACAAAATGAATAGCATCTTTATCAGTCTGAACACTACTCCCTCAATGCCTTCTTGAGTCCATTTTGGGAGTGCTAACTTTTTAAGGGGAAATGCATTTAGTGCATATCTCCTTAGAAAGTTACATTTCATTTCAAACATTTCCCCATTCTCCCGACTTTCAACACTACTCATAATCATCTACAAGGGTTGGTTCCGGAGATCTAGACTAACAAAAAGTGACGAAGGGAGTAACACATCACTGAAAATCATTCATCAGCATTCTCAAATCAATGACACTTTTCAAGTAGTATTTTGAAATAATCACGATCAGACATACATCTATTGATTGAGACAAAAACCAATCTTGTCAACTTGTGCTGGTTGACTGGAGACTAAATGGAGAATAACAAATCTCCAACGCATCTGCAATGGCATTTCTAGGACAACCTCTGAATTCCAAAATTAAGATGACGCATCATTTGTGCAAGCTCAACATCTTCCCACTGAATTTTGCACTGATGTAAAAAACATCGTCTGACGGATGGACTTGTAAATATGTAAACATAGAAAGACAACCATTCACCACATGACCAAAAACAAGTATCTGCGCCACATAAAACTAGTGCCACAAGCTCCTTAGGGAGTTCTAGGAATGGAAACAGATAAGCCTCTGAAAGCAATTGTACTTACAGTAATTTGGTTAAAACTTCGGCTAACAGCAACCTGCACCATCTTTCTCCAAACGGTACTGGTAACCAAGGCGTCAGTTGTTATAACCTGTATGATGTCCAAGAATTGAAACTTTAAAGCGAATATGCACTCCTAAGAGACCAAGAAGAGCAGATTGTGAAGGAAACATACACCAAGCAGTGTGGCCATGTTAGGGTGGATCATACCAGAACCTTTTGCCATTCCCCCAATCCTTATCCGAGTACCTCCGACCTATGCAATGCACCATGAACAAGAGTTGGTCACATATAACTATTCATTGAACTATGTATTTATTGGAACTCAAATTTTGTGATGAACTATGCATAAAACTCTTATATTATGCATGAAATGCCCTGAGGCACATTCTAAATATCATTTCTCCAAGAAAATACAAGAAATGTACAAAGGAATTTCAATATTTTGGCATCTCTAACAAGTATCAAGTACGTTGCACATTGGCCCTCTATGAGATTACACCAATGATCAACTGGTCATAAATATCAAAGCACATGATTTCAACAGTCATTGCATACCTCAGACTCAACTGCCACACTCTTGCTGACAAGGTCAGTTGTTGTAATTGCTACTGCTGCAGAATCTGCTCTGCAAACCCACCAATGGGATTCAGAAGTATTTGTATGGAATGAAACGTAAAAGCTTAGAATAAGTTAAATCGAAATGGAAACATTAAAAAAGGCTACATGAATTAGGAAAAATGAAAAGAACAACTGGACACAACCTGCCGTGCAAGATCTGAAGGTGATATACACAGTGTTCTAAAAGTCGGCCGCCTAGGTTGATTAGTCCCCGCCTAGGCACTAGGCGGTGGTCTAACGCCTAGATTAGGCAACAGACTAGTCGGGCACCTAGTCCCCGCCTAGGCGCTAGGCGTCCCTTTTCCGCCCGACTAGCGCCTAGCGATTTTTAGAACATTGGATATACATAAAACCTGGTCTTTCATACACATGGAGCCATTTCAATTTTTCAAACCAAGAGTTTTTTAACAAACGAAAAGACAAGGACTAACCCCTCAATAGTTGACGACGTCAGATTAACTAGTTTCGGAAGTGAACTGAGAAGAGCCTCCTGCATAAGCCATTATGTTCCCGTCATATAAAGACGCTATGAAATTCTCTAGCTTACTTGTTCATCTATCAAGAAAGTAAGATGCTAAATGAGATTGCATATCAATGTAATGACTCTGTGTTTACCTTCTTTATTCTTTGACCAATTACCCCGGTAGATTCAATCAATACTTCCTCTGGCTTCAGTTCCAGTAGCTATTATAACAAGGAAAGCGAACTTCATCAATAACGAGAGAATGAAATACCATGGCTAGATAAATATCTATGAGAATGATGTACCCAATATTCCATAATTAGTTTACCTTAGCAAGGGCACTTGAACATTCTATCACATCCTGGTAACCAGCATCACCCTGAAATTCATTTTAAGATTGATGAGGTACATAACACAGTTTCGTATGACAGTAATAACAAGTTATCAGGATGACAAAGAGTATTTTAAATTTTCTTTCTGCTGCAATTCCAAGGTTAGAACAGCAGGCATTCTACATTTCAAGCTGTATTCAAACTAAAACTAACCAAAAAAAAGGAACGCGTAGACTCTAAAACAAGAAATCATAAGGGATAAGCAAAACATGTAGCACTCAATTATTCAGAGCCTTTTGATGGAGCTTACTGTTGCTGCATTTGCTTGACCAGCATTTATTAACACCGCACGGGCCTGAAAAGTTGCAGATTTAAGCCTTTAGGAGACAATGAAATGGAGCAAGGTAAAAGCATTGCAAAATTTTGGTGCAAGTATAGAACCGAATGAAATGGAGCAAAGTAAAAGCATTGAAAATTTTTGGTGCAAGTATAGAACCAAATAATTAGCCATGAGAACCAAAACTTGCACATAGCTCCTAGAAGAAACTCATGGTTCAGACTTCAGAATCGTTAGACATCAGTTTGTCTATGACAGAATCGAGTTCTGAAGTACTTGTGGCAACATATCACGTATTATGAAAAAAAGAGTCAATCCAACGCAACAAAGCTGAATCCCATCTGGTCAGGCTTAAAATTGGAGAAAAAACCTGAAAACAATCAGTTTCATGAACTGGTAACACATACGAAAACGGAGAATAGCATGCATCATCTTATTTGATCTAATTTAGTGGAATTGAAGATCTAGAAATTTTGACGTCAGAACTCATCTGACACATAAACAAGTTTGGTACTATGCATAGTATTTCCTTGATTGAGAATCAAGACGACAAATATCAGCAGCGGCAACCACTATCTGCCAGATAAGAACTATTATATGACCCCCACGTAAACAATTAAGCTGGTCACTCATCATATTTATGTAAACAATCCAAAATTGCACATCAAGCTTAAATAAAGAAACATAGGTTGTTGAGAAGAAAGTAGCATGCTTATGCTCTCTACAAACCATATCTTGTTTGTTGTGTCTGGGCCCGAACTATTGGGCCCACGACTTTGTTGACTTGAGTAGAGCCAAATGTGAAGAAGTTGTATAACATGTGGATATCATACTTCTGTAACTTCAGCATCTCTCACTTTCAGTTGAATAGAATAGTTTGTTGCTCTAACCTACCGTAGTTGAATTGTCTAATGCTTTTTTGCAGTAGACTACCGGAGCAGCGGCGACCACATTAGTTGTAAAGGCCCCTAGAAACATTGACAAGAAAGGTTCAACAGATGGAAAACCATACATTATCTCTAGAAAAATTCATTCCTCTCTTACATATTTTTTTCAAAAAACAAATAACTAACGGAAACTGAAATAGGGGAATCATATTGATTGCTGGAAAGCCCAAAATGAATGCCACTCAAAACCTAAATCAAGAGAACTTCACCGAAAAGGAAGCTAACCTGCAGATATGGCATCTACATCACAAGAAACAAGGGCTAGATCAGGCTTCTCTCCTTTAGCACGCAATCCACCATACATTCCTGCAGCTTTGAATCCATTCGCAGCGGTAACTCCACCTGGAATCTACAGAGTCATAGCCTTTAGTTTCTTAATCAGAACAACAAAAGAACTCCCCACAAGATTTAGAATTTCCAGATTGGATGAGGATGTAAGTCTCGGAATAAGCCTCTAAAACAGAAGGGGTAAAAGCTGCTACTTTACTATCACTATTTCGTGTACATATGTACCGGCGTACAGAAGGTCAATGATAGTGACCTCTCTATGCACAAACCCCTCGTGCGATGTCGATTGTCATAAAAAGACTCAAGTGAAGCTCTTACCAACACGGCAACACCAACCCAAGTGAAGCCCATCCTAACACTGGTTTCAGACAGACATTGAACTCGATGCAACAAGATTTTAAATCTACATGTGTATGCATTCTCAAATCACAAAACCAATCATTTGCGCACAGGGGAAACTGAAAATGCCACGACAGTTCCTCACCTGCTTCCATGGCCCTTCAGGCAGATATATTGGAGCTGCTGGTATGTAATTCCAGGCCTCATTTGCAGTCGACGCAACCACGAATACCCTTAAATCTCTCCGCGAATAGCCAACTGAGTTTAAGCTCTGCGACATAGTATACTCCTACAAAATTTCCAAATTTTTGTAAAGCATATAACTGGGGAAAAAATGATCATCCTGACCGGTTCTATTGATAATTTGGTGTATTTCACAATTACACCCCAAGCTCACAACAATTCACCATTTTTCATCTTAAAAATCGAGACTTTTATAATTAAGATAAGAAAATAAATTTGAAGAGAAATGCCCTAAAAACCTTGTCTTTTAGCATTCACGATTCACAATCTTGTATTGACCAGCTTCTCCATCGTACCAAAGCACCAAACAAAGCATGCAAATTTCCAGTTAAACAAACCCAGGCTACAGCAAATTTTCTGTCATTTCCCCGTGTTTTCTCGGCAACCAAACAAGAGGTAGAAAAGCGGTTTAGAAGAACAAGAAAACAAACTTTCGTAACTCAAGATCTGACCTTACGGCTGTTGAAACCAGAGAATCTGATCGAGACGTACTGTGCGACGGAGGCAGGCATTGTTCTGCTGTATGTTTTGACCGTTGAGAGTAGAGTAAGTACTACTATACTAGGGTTTTGCAAACTCGGAATTGGTTTTTGTGATTTATTTTTGTTCTGAACATTGAGGAGGAATACTATACTATTGTTTAAATACAGTTGGAACAAATCGAAACCAATCAAGGTCGCACGTGGTATGGTTTTTCTGAACGGATTTGCTTTTGGACAGATTTTCCCCACCTCCTCTTTCGCTTTTGGCAACTGGGGAAAGTTTCTTGTAAAGAAGTACTGTATTATTTTGAGCGGCGAACACCCAAAACTTCAGAAAGCACAGAACCCATGTGAGCAGTAGTTCACAAATCAGACGTATTTAGAGAAGGACTTCCTTTGCGCAAGAACGAAACTGCTTGCGCTGCACATGGGGGAAGTTTCTTGTTGGAATCCTGGGATTTTATGCACGTTTTCAAAAGCAACTCCTAAACTTTCAGCTCAATATCTAGAGATATCTATAAGTACCTGAATTTCCCGTACACCCTTACCGTGGATCTCTGTTAATGTTTAACGATCCCAGGGACAGTGTTGTCTGCCCCATCCGGATCATTCATGCTCGACAATGAATGGCTCAAATTTCACATTAGTTAGACAGTTGAGATTTGTTCGACCGATATAAAATTTGAATCGTCCATTACCAAACATGGACGGCCCGAATGGCGCCAAACACCCATATAGTTCCCTAATGATCCCCATTTCATTTTTAACACGTTGATAGAATTTGCTAGGTTGGACGTTACCAGTTCTAAATATGGCCAAACCCTATCTAAAACCCAAACATTAGAGTATCTACAATGGCATAATCAAAAGTATGCGGTTTTTAAAGTTAACAATGTTGATGCAAAATATGCCTCACAATGCTATAATCAAACTTAGCAACCTCTTTAGAAATAATCACATTTTGGACTTTGGATAACTAAAACTAGCAATCTTTTGGCAATTACCAAATTTAATGAACCCCACATTCTCAATGAGATACACCCATCGTTATAAAAAAATAAAAAAAACGTTTTCTCTCCATTTCCCCTCTCTATGTCTCTTTCTTTTTAAAAAAAAAACAAAATTTTACGGAAAAAAACTAGTTTTAAAAAAACTGTTTTCTCCCAAAAATTGTTTTTAACTGTTTTTACGAAACATTTTATACAGAAAAAACTGTTCTTTTTTCGAAAAATTGTTTTGTTTTTTAAACTATTTGTTTCAAAATCTTGTCTTATTTAAAAATCATTTTTTCAAAAACCGTAGTTACGCTTAAAAAATTGAAAAAATATTTAAAAACTATTTTCTATTTCTGATAAATAGTTTTTACTATTAGTCTCAAAATTATTTTTACAAAAAACTATTTCCTATGTTTACAGTTTTTAGTTTTTTTAAATTTGAGAATGTGATGGGGCAAATTTTGGTTATCCAATTTTGATTATGCCACTGTGGACCTTTACATTGCTAAAATCTCTTAAATGGATAATCAAAAGCTGATGTGACAATTTTTGGTTATCTATTTTTTATTATAGCATTGTGGATACCCTTAAACCTAAGAGCATCAACAATGTAATAATCAAAATCAAAAGGTTGCTAAAATTAGCAATATTTGTTCAAAAAAATGTTCACATTGTAGTAATCAAACTTAAGCCTCTTAACCAATAATCAAATTTGGGCATATAGATAATCAAAACTAACAATCTTTTGCCAATAACCAAATTTATTGCACCTCACGTCTTTTCAATCAAATACAACCATCATGGGAAAGTGAAACTCACACTCCATAAAACAAATGCTTTATTAGTAGGTGAACTCACTCTCCACTTTGGCAAAGTGGTCGTGTCTTTAATAATATTGATCACTTTATGGATTTTAACAAATACTATCCCCTTTCACTTATTTTACTAGAATGTTATTCAATGTTGACCATTAGATTTGAATTGTTGCCAACTCATTTTGATTATGGGCCAAAAATAAACAATGTAGAATTTAACATTGCTAACTTTAACTAACTCTCGTGTGGTCCAGAAAAGATTCAATCCACTCGAGGATTTCTAAGTCCAAATCAGGCAATTTACCAATAACCTATAAAAGCCTGGTGATGATCCAACGGTAGAACGTACTTGGATTGTGATGAGACTGGGCAAGTCATTTAGAGATGGTGAAATGAGCACATCTATTGGTGTTGATCCCAGTTTGGACGTTTTGAAGTAGATGCTGGCTATTTGGTCAAGATTAGGGTTATCAGGAACTTTTTTCTGATTGTTTAACTGAAAAGGGGATAAGTACTTGTCCAAAGATGGCATGCCTTATGAACAAGATATGCACATGCAAATGTTTTAGGGTGTTCATAAAATTGAATGATCATACAGGTTGCCGTGAGAAAATCTGACGCTTTCGGCAGTGCTTTTTGTTTACCGGAAGCTACAAACTCCTCTTTGGTATGACTTACGTCAACATGTCATGGGCTGACATTCTTGACTTGTGGGAGCAGTGAAATAATGGGTGGGGGAAAATCTGGTGTTTACAACAATCCCACAGCTATAATAAACAAATTTATCTACCCGTACAAAAATATCAAATCTATATAATTTACATGAGAATCTGAAGGTATAATGTCGCAAAAACATCTAGAAGTGAACCTTGTACCTCCAACTGCTACAATCTAAAATCTATATCCACACGTATCACAAACACATCTATAGAAGTGAACCTTGTAATGAGCCCACATAACATGTTTTTATCTCCAACTTGAGAGAAGCTACACTCATTATCCCGCTAACCATCATGCTATACGTATTTGATATGGTGCAATACATAATACTCCGCCAATCTCTTCAATGGAAAGGCAAAACAAAAATATCGCATGGCATACCAGGTCTCCATGTCACAAAATGCAAAGTCGTACATATATGACCTTAAACAGGCCGCATTCACCTCAATTTAATTTCAAAACCAAGCATTTCAAATTCCTTCCAACAACCAGCCAAGAAATAAGCACGACAGTAGCAGAATCGAAGATCCCATTTAGGTACCAAAATATGGTTTAACACTTGAACCAATTTGCCAGGTCACATACAAACTGAGAAACATCCCTTCGAATCCCAAATCTATAGATACGTTTCCCATAACAATAGTGATCAATATCTAACAAACTCTTGGCACAATGACAAGGCAAAACCTTTTCGGCAGATCAACCACACCAACCGATGGTTTTGTTCACTCTGAAACCAGTTTCAGAAGGCTGTGACTCTGGTTGAGGTGGGGGTCTGTGTTCTCTTGGCTTGGCAGGATCAACAAAAATAACCCAACCATCCAAAAACTTGGCATTCATTTCCTTCCTCGCCTGCTCAGCCTCTTCTAAGGTTGCATATGTAACAAAAGCAAACCCCTTTGATCTTCCCGAGACTCTATCCATTACGACTTTTGCTGCAAATTAGCAAAGCAGTAGATAAGAGATTCAGAATATAACATTACTAGTACTCCCTTTACTACTATTTGTAACATCCCACATCCGAAAGTAATGGGAAATGCAATTCGTACATAATGAATCGCGAGCAGCTAGTATATAACTCGAGGTTAACCTTCTGAGCCACGTGGTTAGGCTAAGGTTTACGAGGTTAGCTGGTGTGGTCGTTACTCTATTAACGTTATTGGCGTATTCACGCTCCAACCTCCCTTTACTGCTAATTAGCAACCTTGCGTCGTTTTATGCATCCTTGTTTTTCTCTCTTGTAAACACGCAATTTACAGTAAAGACCCCCCTCTAGAATTCTTAATTTCTTATGCAAATTAAAAACAAATGCCAATCTAGAGAAATACTGCCTTGATTTAGACTGTCTGAAACAGTTTAAATCCTTGTTCGCTACGACTACAATTCGATCACTGACAGGAGACAAGTAGGGTTACAACAAGGGCCGCCATGAGAGTCCTAACATTTTTGCCTTGATTATAGATGCGTTGAATAAACATAATCAGTACAATAACGGCTCGATGCTGGCTTGGATCAAATCCTTGGTAGAGTGTTCAATCTACTAGCCGCATCTAATCGTTCGGTGCTTTAATTATATGAAACTACTTGAATCGAACTGCCTTGTTTTGGATGAATTTGAAAGAACAGCATTTCATTTAATTGTATGAAAAACCAGCTGAATGAAACATGAAATAGTGGAAACGTATTGATACATAGAATAGAAACCGGAATGAGCGCACCATTCAAAATAGGAAGCTCAAAACGAGTATGTAACTGAAACCAAACTACTTCCCTACTAACTCGACCGTAGGGAGAGGGGAGAAGAGACTATAGCTTAACGACTTGACTTTAGTTCCGATCGAGCGTCTACCCGATAGATTGAAAGGATGAACGAAGGGCATGGAAATAAAGGTATTATTTCCAAAATTTTACCTAGACAAGATATGCCCTATTTGCAAGATGGAAGGCCAGTCGATATGGTCTTCAACCCATTAGGCGTACCTTCACGAATGAATGTAGGCCAGATATTTGAATGTTCGCTCGGATTAGCGGGGAGTCTGCTAGACCGACATTATCGAATAGCGCCTTTTGATGAGAGATATGAACAAGAAGCTTCGCGATGATAGTTTTTATCGATGAAACTAAAAGAGGAGTTAATGCTAAATCAGTAAATTCTAATGATATGAAATGTTAACAGAGCAATGATCGAAGTAGAGATAGTAAAGAAGTGTAAGATTGAATCATGAACATACAAAAACTGAGTAGTGTAAAGAAGTGAAATTGAAAACATCAAATACCAGAAAGTGAATAGTTACACTATCTAGGTTCAATTATCACATAGATGGAAAGATTATTGGATGATATTTCCCATAAAATCAAACAAAGAAGGAATCTAAAATTGTTGGCATAGGCACTCTCAAAGGATGAGGAGAAGAAAAAAGGACAATGAAATTGCAGATGAAGGTAAGAGGCCGCAATAGCATTACATAAGCAAGACTCAATCTCTCTTACAGATGCGCACAGAAGTCTCAGTTCCCAAAAAACTTTGATTCCATGGTGAGTGGTACAGAGGAGAATTAGGAATATTACTTTAAAACGCATAAAAACGCTGATGAGAAGTATGGAGGGGACGACCCTAATGTTGTGCTGGCAAAGCCAACCTCATGGTTTGCAAGGGAGAAAAGTGGACCATGTCAGACAAGAATATGATCAGGACATTTCTCTCATTTCAAATTGCTGAAAATGAAGGTTTGAGGACGATAAGTGCTTCCCTCAGTTAACCATTATCATCATCATCATCATCGTTTTTTTTGTTCTTACGATAATATGTCCAAGTAGATCAGGACTAATGATGAAGCCCCATTGAAGAAAGTGAGAGTGGGACGTAAAAGTAACAGAAGCTATGAACTGTCTTGGTTAGGTACCTTCAACAAGCTGACCAAATGGTGAAAACGCTTCTTTAAGCTTTTCATCTGTTGTCAACCTTGAGAGACCTGCAAAGCACCGAACCAATAAAGTTTGAAAAAGAAGAAGGATAAACAATTCAAATGCTCTATAAACAGCCAGGATGGCCTTTTCGAGCTTATAAACAGCCAGGATGGCCTTTTCGAGCCAGTCGTGTTTTACGGGCTTCCAATCTATTGGTTAGGTAGGTACCTTGGAAAAAAACAATCCCAAGTCATCAGAAAAGGCAAATGCAACGAAACAATCTATGGAGATTCCATGCAAGTGTAGAACAATTATACTGATAAAACTTCATCAAGTTACTAAAACTAGACTCGTTATATAAGTGCCTGAAACGGGCAGCATTGGTAGTTAGAATTGCATTTTGATACCAACAAGGTGGAAGGATAGATATATGCTAATCATGTGTCAGATGGCAACCAGAGTTCCCCCTAAACGCTTCAGTAATTACATGCAACCAAATAACTAAAGAGGTTCTCAGAGACCTCACTGAAGTGCAAGGGGGAACTCCAGGGGACACCTGGCATATTTTTTGCTTTGCATGCCTTGGTTGCTTGTTAGAGTAATCATAACCCGGACCCCCTATTTATACTGAGTTCCCCTTCTTTCATGTGGTTATATGGAGCCTCGACTATTGGGCAAGGGACATTTCGATGAGAGACCTCTAAGATATTCTGCTGCGTACATTGAACCTGGCCAGAATAATGGTGAGATAAGGGGTGGTATAAATGGACAAAAGCACTCATGAATGTTCAATTACAGCCTCTCCTTTAAGATTCCATGTGACAATGAACCTCGGACCAGTCTACCTCAAAGAGCTCTTGGAGTCCTTCCTTGGCACACTATCATTTTCTGTTCTCTATCTACCCACAACCCACATTTGCAACAGATACATCATCGACAGCTCAAAATCCCAAATACAACAAATTAAATTTAGAAAGAAGGGACGTAATGTTGATATTTTAATGCCCTGGACTTGCATATATGATTTTACATGAAGAAAAATTAATTCGATGCTTTGTCTTATTGGATGTCTAATGCTTTCTAGAAAATTTGCTCGGGTGCTTACTGCTTAGAAGTACCTCAAGAAGTCTATACGGTGATTACTACACAAGCTATCTCTAACATACCACATTCTAGAGCTCATTGTATTATGTTCCAGTTCCATTAGTGTTGCCATAATGCCATTCTCATCCCATGTCTCAATGAAAATGAAATTCTTCCAGGTAATTAAGGAAAAAAATAAACACACAGTTCTTTTCTTCTTCTTCTTCTTCTTCGTTTTTTTTTTTTTTTTGGATCTGGAACAAACTTTTCTTGATAAATATGAGAACATTACAAATTTAAAGAACTCCAAAGAAAAAGAACAAAAGGGAGGAGATCCACATGTGCCCTACAATCTCAGCATATGATGCTTACATGGATTTTATTTCAATCCTTTATAAAAATTAATAAATATTTTGTGCTTAGCAAAAAAAAAAAAAAGACGGTAGTCATTTAGCCAATTAGAATATTTCTTATAAATTTAAGATAACAATTATTTATCATTAACAAAACACTATCTCCCTCTTTTTATGATATATTCTAAGTTAATTTAATTTTATATCAAACTCCAAAGGCTTATGCCTCAATGCCTTGAGGCTTATGCCTCAATGCCTTGAGGCTTATGCCTCAATGCCTTGAGGCTTATGCCTCGCCTCATGAGAGGTCAACAGCCTCGCCTCGCGCTTTTGCCTCTGAAAACTTTGACACCCACTATGTAGAGCATATGGAGCCGAGTAAAAGTGAGGTAAATCAGCTTGCCAACAAGGTGCCGAATATGAGAACATTACAAATTTAAAGAACTCCAAAGAAAAAGAACAAAAGGGAGGAGATCCACATGTGCCCTACAATCTCAGTATATGATGCTTACATGGATTTTATTTCAAACGCAAAAATATCCACTAGTGTCAACAAAAGTAGGCCAATCCAGCAGTTGCATGCTTGCAGCCTCATATAGCTCACAAAATCATTTTTCTAAGCCACTTTTAGTAGTTTAGATTGAACCCCAGCATACACGTGTTCATCTCTTACAAGGTCTGGCCAATATTTTGCATGACGGGAGTTTAACCACACTACGCTCTACACTCCATGGAGCTCTGAAGTTGGAACTGTAAGACCAATTTTCTCATCTTGTCAGCCATGATTTAATATGACAAGGAGCAGCCTTGCTGGTGGTCCCCTAAAATATAGCGGTTGGAGGCTAAGAGATGTCCTTGAACATCTCTGTGCCTCTACCAGATGGTGTCATTCTTTGTAGGCTTGTAGCAAGCAAACATAAAGGTAGACTTGCAACACCACCATTTTAGGCCTAGAGATAGCATTATTTAAACTTCAACATTTGTTTTCATCACCATTAACAAGCCTTCTGGTTTATCGCATTTTTTGTTAAGATTTCATGGAGGAAGTGAATAATAGCGAGCTGTTGCAGCCTGAAGCTAGTCAAAGTTGAAAATTCACCTGACAGTTGCACTAGAGGGACACCTTAGTCTCAGAAACTATAAAACCACAAACCAAACTCATTGGGAAGAAAATGTGGAGAGCCCAAGCAGGGATAAATTACGACCAATGCAGCCCTCTTCTACTTATATATACACCTATCCTTATAGAAAGCATTTAAAAGAAGGATAAAGTGGCAGGCGTATAATCCCTTTATGCTTTTTCAATATGCACTTACCTATCAAGAAGGAAGAAAAAATACAATCCTTAAAGAACTTATTTTAAATGACTAATCATTTAAGATTATGGCTAAGAGAAGTACAATGGCGTGGAAACCCATAGGCTTCTTGATTACCTGCTATTCTATGGATCCACATCCAGTATCGAATTAGTCTAGGTAACTGACGAACATACAATAGAAGATAGATATTGCGTAGCTAGGAGATAAAATCATATAAAAGAGAGAAACATGCCCTGACATTTAATATGGGTATGATATTAGCAGTCAATGATGATTTTTTGTTTTTGTTTTTTTAAGGTTCCAAGAGGCCAATCACGAACAGATGGCTTCTTAAGGTAACAAATATTCGGTTTTTAACTTCAAGGAATTAAAAAGGCAAGCATTTTTCATTTGTAAAATCACAAAACACCCAAAAAATCAGTGAGCACTTTTTAGAAGGAAAAAAAGGAAAAGAAATAACCACTCTAATGTGAAAAATAAAGAAGTTAAGCATTTTGATTTTGTCCCATTGTGTTTAGAAAAACAGAACAAAAACACAGAAAACAGAAGATTATTATCTAAAGTGCCTAACGCCAATTGACATGTTAAAGATCTGATTTTATTTTATTTTTCCACACTAAAGATAGCTTATTGAGTTATTGTGCTTTGTGAAGGGGGCAAAGTACTTTTAGAACTGGATTTCAATTAATCTTCATTAAGTAGTGTGACAAATACATTAGGTGTACTATGGTTAATTTTGTTAGCTCCAAGTCCAACGTAAGCTCAGCAGGCCGTGCTTGAACGCTACTTGTAACGGGATAGCTGCTTGCAAGTAGCTATCAACTACTTGTGTTAACTTGCCACTAGGTTGTGATTAAGGCGGCTTCACACAGTCATTCGTCAACCACTTCTAGCTTCCACTATCCCTTAGGTCTTCAGTCTTCATCATGAAGCACATTCTTAGTTAGCTATATTGAAGAGTGTATTATACCTCAGAAAGGGGACTTTCTGGATATCAAACCATTTAGAATGGGGAATTTCTTGTACTCTATTTTATTCCTGCTTTAAGGCTTCATCTTGACCCCATATCACATGCAATTCGAGCCATAATTACTGGAAATCCAGAATTATTTTTTATTTAGATCTTAAAGGCTCAAGGCAAATTCTTAATTCTTACCTACAATGTTCTGTACTATAAAGCAGTAGAAACCTCAAACTACAAGGCACTCCTACGTCGCCCTAAAGATAAAACAAAGACGGACCCAAAATGAACCTAGCTCAATTAGAAGCACTCTCTTCGACTCTTTCTTTTTCTTTTCTTAGTTGAATAAAAAAAGATCCACCATAGCTGAATATGACCAATCATCGTTTTTTGGAAACCACCAATATTAAGGAACTCAATCCTCAGCTTATGATGCACATATGGGTTTCCAATTGAGAAACTATAAAAATTATGATCTTGAATTGCAAAAGGATTCACGGAAGGAGAAAAAAAGAAGGAATAAATAACTTTCATTTATGGAGAATGTACTATACACTCTATTTGCCTTCAGAAACCCCTCCAAACATGGCCTTCTGAGGTTTATTTTATGAATGCAACCCTAGCATAGACCTAGCAGCCACTCCAGGATTTTCGTCCAGTACGATCGTCTGATTTTTTTTATCCACGAGATAGAAAACTCAATCCAGCATCTACTAAGTGAATTTTTTTTAATTCATATTTTTTCTGCAGTCTCTAAAATGGTTCCTAACTTGAATTTACCTGGTTTATTTACTATATGGTCTCTGAACTAAGAAACCACAAGTCTAGATTGATTCAAACTCAAATAACACACCGAACATCTAGACTGAACCCGTATTTTGCTTTTACATTTTTTTTTGGGCAATGCAGGGTGTCCCCTGCGCACGCCTCAAACTAATCCCTACAACCCCCTCCCACAGCCATTTCTCATGGTTACGCGTGGGGTGCGGTCGCCCCAAGAGTTGCTGGTAAGGAGAATTGAAACTGAAAACTTAGGATGAAGCACAAACCTATGTTCCAAGCCAAGACCACTTATCCATTCTTTTACTTAGTGAAATAGGAGGAAAAAAATTCATCCAAAAATCGTAAATGTGTAGATATTTGTGGTTATTTTCGTCAACAACTCTTACTACACGGATAGTAATGCCAGTTCGATTACGAAACAGAAAGACATGCAAATCAAACCCTCCTCAAACAAGTTTCACAAACACAAGTAGGTATCAGTGCATCAATTATTCAGAGAGAGAGAGAGAGAGAGAGAGAGTTACCGCTGACGAAGAGCTTTGGAGTGGCGAGGGTTGAATTTTGACGAATCGAAGTGAATTGCGATTGAAGAATGGATGAAGGCGTGAAGATGCGGCGGAAAGCAGAAGCAAATGCCATGGAATCACGTCACCTGCCACAACCACCCCGAAATACAGTATGTGTTATTGCAGGGGTTTTAGAGAGGGTTTACGTTTTACCTAATCGGCGCATTCTCCTTATTCCAAGGTAATTTCTTTGGAATAAGGTTTGGGAGTATTTCTCTTGGGTTTTTCTTATTATTAGTAGTTTCTAGTTTTTTTTTTTTTGTTAAACTTTTTAAGTTTTGTCTTTATTTAAATTCTCTTTCCATATTTTTTCGATTTCTTCCGTCGGAACAAATCAATAATCTACCAAATTTTGGCGCAAGACTACTTTCGTAAAACCCGCCTTTTTGGTAAACCGCAAATAAAATCATTACCTTGTATCAAAGAAATCGATTTTAAGCAGCTAATAAACCGATTCTACTAATTTAAAGCCCCGATTCATAGTCTTTCTTTTTCTAGCCCTACATTATGGAAGATCGATTTTAAAAATCTCGATCCGGGTTCTTTCTCATGTTCGCTTTTTGCTTAAACTAGATTCATTCATTCGAAAACGTGTGTTTTCTTAGATTTTGTTTGCTTAATTTCACAAGTAATTTTAAGAATACGGTGGACTTCTGGTTGTGACATGCGTACGCGCGCAGATGCCTTCAGCCTGGTAGGAGTTATAGCATTTTCAATCCAATACTCTATTTGAGAGTATCAAAATACACTATTTTATTCATAAAGTGATTTTAGAGGAAATTACTATTCCTATTTACTCTAACCACAAACCCTCTATTTTTTTCCTCTAAAATAGAGAAAGTTTGAGAGGATAGGTTGGAGGAGTTTCATTTTAAAAGGTGAATAGTGTTATAGAGGGGATCCTTCATATTTTCTCTCATCCTCTAAATATGGAGGATCAAAATCCCATACTCTCAAATAGAGGAGGCTTGAGAGAATGGATTGGAGGAGTTCCATACTCTCAAATAGAGGAATAGAGCATGGGTTGAAGATGCTCTTAGAGCGGTTATTGAAAGACCATTAACATAAGGTTCATGAAATTAATGTTGATGCACAAACTAAACTTCCACAATGAATTCATTCTAGTCATGAATAGCAAGTTTCGGTTTCTTTTTTCTTTGCACTACTTATCACCACCCTTGGTGCTGTATTGCTTCCAAACAGCAGCCATCATCTTGAGGAGAAAGATAAAACCATGACAGTGAAAGTCTCAGTCACCTCCACAGAAACTATCAAACCAACTTCGCCAACTCCCCACCTCTTAAAAGCCCACAAGCTCTCTTTTCTTGATCAGCTCCATCCTACTATCTTCAGTCATGTTGGCCTTTACTATCTCCTGGATAACTCCCATAATTCCCAGCCTAACGTCGCCGATATATTGAACCAATTAAAGGAATCACTCTCAAAGGCCTTGACCCTCTTTTACCCCCTTGCCGGAAGAATCAACAGTGACCAGCATTCTATCGATTGTAACGACGAGGGGTTGTACTACTCGGAAGCCCTGGTGAATTGTCATCTGCTAGACTTTCTCAGCAAACCGGATCTAGACTTGCTAAATGATTTCTACCCTTGCCATCCGACTAAGCCCGAACCGTTTGCAAGAATTTACCCGGTTATGATTCAAGTCAATGTTTTCGAATGCTCTGGGATTGCTATTGGTTTGTGTCTTTCACATAAAATCCTTGATGGAATCTCAACTAGTTCATTTTTAAAAGGTTGGGCTTCTTGTGCTCCCAGGTGCTTCAAAAGTACTGTCTCTCCTTCTTTTAATGCAGCATCTTTGTTCCCGCCAAATAATCAACTTCCGATGGACTCCATAGCTTCATTGGCAAGATCCATGATCAAAATGGGAAATTCCGTTACAAGGCGATTCCTTTTCGATTCATCAGCATTGTCTGCTCTGAAGAGTAAAGGCGATATGGGTACGGGTACCCGGTCCCCATCTCGGGTCGAAGCTGTGACCGCCTTCATTTGGAAATGTGCCATGTCCGTTTCTAAAGCAAAATCAGGTATCCGAAAACCCTCTATTCTGTCCCATGCAGTGGATTTGCGAAGAAGAATGGTGCCTCCTCTGGAAGAATACTCAATGGGGAATCTCCTTTGGATTCCAAGTACACACTGCAGGATTGGAGATGAGATGGAGCTGAATTCCCTGATTAGTAAGCTCAGAGAAACAATCACAGAAATCGATGCCGATTTCGTTAGAAAACTGCAAAGTGGGGGTGGGTTGTCCATGATTTCCAAGAATGTGGAAGAGATGGCTGAGTTGTGCTCCAAGGGTCCGGTGGATTATTACGGGTTCACGAGTTGGTCCAGATTTGGAATATATGAGACTGATTTCGGGTGGGGAAAACCCGTTTGGGTTAGTAGTCACAAGATAACAGGAACAATGTTCATGAATTTGGTCCATATGTTGGAAACAAGAGAAGGGGATGGGATGGAAGCATGGATAACATTGGATGAACCTGAGATGGCCCTGCTACTTGGTCATCAGGAGTTCCTTGCGTTTGTATCTGTGGATCCAATTCCATTAAACTGAGCTACGTCTTACCATCCGCCTCTTTCCACGGAGTCCCATTCTACATGTCCATACCGGTATCAATCATGTGATCCTTGGCAATGATATCCTAGGCATATTTCTCAGTTCCTGCAGAGATCATGTTACACTCCCAATGCTGAGGACTTATTTGCATCAATGACTTTGGGTTTGATATTGCTTTGACAGTGTTTCAGTAATGGGGTCGTTGATATGGACCATCCCTATGCTAACAAGTGATGACATATTGGTACCGTTCAACTCTCCAAGGCACCGATGATGTTGCCACTATTGAAGCCATTTTTTCCAGGATCAAGCAACAACATGATTATATTACAGTAGATAATAAAGGAAGAACTTGACTAGGCTTGGTGATTGAACAACTGGGCAACACTTTCCCAACAATAATATAACAAACAAAGAATCACTAGTCCTTTGGAGTGCCACCACAAATCTCTTTGTAGCCTTGTGCATGCCTCACAAAGTTCCAAGAGCAACCATACAACCACCACCAACCTCAAAATCAAACTACAAGATAAGGAAACCCCCGCCCTTGAATCAAGCGAGAGGTATCAAATGGACTAGGCTGACAAGGGCACGACACAACACGATTAAGTAAGCCGGTCCTGCCTGAAACACAGCTATATGGCCCCGCCCGGCCCGACCCATTTGACACCTCTAAATCAAGCCATGTCAAATTGTCAATTAACTAGCAAAAAACAATAAGCATGTGTATGTACAACAAAATCTAAATAGCTTCCTGCGAGGCATATGTGTGCTCTTTAAAAGATCCTTGTTTTGTCCATCTGAAAACATCTATATACACGACCGGTACTAGGCCAAAATGTAGAAATGAAAACAGCCTCCGCATGCATAATAAAAGGTCAGCATGCATTGCCGATTGTGACATATTTACCGTCTCTCTCCCCACTTTTCAGTTTGTACATGAACAGAAACAATCAAACAAATCTTCAATCAGTTTGCCGGCTACTGTGACCACAAAAAATAGCCGCAATCTTAGATGAAAGGAAAAAAAAAAAAAAATCCTAATCCCTGCATCTGTGACTAAATCATTTGGCATGATTTAAAAAAAAAAAAAAAAAGAAGACTAAATCATTTGGAAACGGAGCTTGTAACTAATCTACTATTTGCTGCTGCACTGCCTTCTCCAACATCGATGTCCCTTTAAAACTCGTCAGCTGGAGGTGCTTCGTATACTTCAACAACTGCCAAGTAAAAAAAATTATGATGCACAAGCGGCCAACATTAATTAATAGATCCGCATAAAAGTATCAAAGTTGATACTTGATCAAGCCCAAAAGTAGCCCTTTCGTCAACACCATCTTCCAGTAAAGAAGTGGAACTTTTCAGAAAGAAATCTAAATGAAAACAAACTTATCATTTGACTGTAATCAGGTGTGAGATGAAGCATTTGTTCTCTAACCACTAGTTAGAGCTCAACAAAATTGTTTAACTTATTTAAAAGTTCTGCCATCCGATTTAGTTACACTTGCCAATATACCTGAACTCCGTCACATCTGGATTCCCGAAACAGTATAAAATCTAAAACCAGATTTCTACCACTACTGATGAAGTCAACGACTCAACAGCCACCCACATTTGGCTTCTTTAAAGAGTTTTGGAATTCTCTTTGGGAGTAACTCCTCTTAGGCAATAGCTTGAGGTTCTCATAGCACGAGAAAGAATATCGGCCAGCCTATGTCTACAATCCCTAGACAAACACATACCGCAAACAAAGTGGGATTTAACCATTTGTTCATACTGCATACTACCAAGGGACTATACATTGGGTTTAATTTATTATTGCCACTTCATCCCACTTTCAAGTATTCAATTCTATCTGTCATTTATTGTTTCGGCATAAATCAATTTATGACCTACTTTTCAGCCGAACTAGGCATGTGGAACTGTAGAGTCGGTCATTACTCCAGAAAGCACAATTATGCCAAAAGGTTGTCAAAATGTGGAAAACGACAATTTCAAACAGCTGCAAGAGGGAAAGATAATATTCGTATGTAACAAGATGTGATTCATCAATAACTTTGATAACTTTTCTACATCATCTGTAACCAAAAACTTTGTCCAGCTTCTAGCCCAATATAAAATAGCAACAAAAGGTTCAAACTCTAAATTTCTAATCAATTCATTGCTGAAAATAATGAAAGTGCAATGCCCAGTGCAGCTCAGGAATTATTTAACTGATGCTTGCATGAGTTCGAGATAAGAGCATGTGGGACATTAACTTCAAATATACTATTGTATAAGCTTCACTTACCCGTTCATCACTCATCTTTCTGAAGCCTAACTTTTTCGTCCAGATAGATTCAGCTTCTTCAGCTGCAGGGAGCACTAGGTTTTCAACATTCAGTGAATGCAGTAGCCCCACGATACAAGAAAACAGTGCTTGGAAATATCCCTACAGACGAAGACAAAACCAATTCTGTTAGGCTTGCGGAATATGCTATAACTGTATAACAACAGTGAGGGGGAAAAGCAAGGAATAACTCGAGCTGCATTGACACAAAAAGAAAAGAGGGAAAAAAAAGAAAAGAATAGAGAGGACGCAATATAACAGAAACCAACACCTAGACAAGAGGACTTGTCTGGTCAGGCATTAAACAGACTTACTTTTCCTTGATTTTCTCTACTCGTAGCCACTAGAGGAAGCTCAGCAACCTCTCGTCCGAAAATCCTCAGAAGACCAGCTGATACAACAACTGACCTGCGAATTCAATTTACGCGGTTAAGAATCCAACAGAAATAGTATGCGAACTAACTACAACAGTCAGATAAAATAATAGATGTCAACTAATAGTGACGAAAGACTGCCTTTTAAAGGGGAGCAGCTTACTTCACAATTAATACGACACAATACATTCCACCGAATTCTTGCCCAGAAATATTTCTCCTGCATGAAGTACAAGATATAGCATTTCAATATACGGCATTCCAATCTGCTTAGTTGATAGACCAATGAAACACATATCAAGAGACGTGGAACAACATAGGAGCAATGTGCAGCAAAAACTCGCATTAACATCAACAGAAAAGGCTTTCCCTTTCTCTCCAGTTAGCTCAGCTCAACGGAAAAGAATTGAAGTATTGAATCAAGCTCTCATCCTTAACCAAGAGCAAAAGTGATGAGGGATACCCCCTCTTCCCAACTAACTTTTTACAAACACACGTAAGCGAAGTCTTTCGAGGTGAACATGCAATGAAGTCTACCTCAAATGAATCCACCAAATAATGATGTCATCACACATTTGAATCCATGACTAGTTCACCGAACGTAAACATAATACTCCGTAGATTACGTAATTAGCAAATTGAAATGAGTTCCCTGATCTGGGTTAGTTACCTTATTCTTCATAACATATAAATACTTCTGGCAAAACCACATCCTTATAGATGTCACAAGATTAAAAACTACAACAGCAAATGATGCACTAGCACTGACCAATTCCCAATGTAACCATTGTTAATTTGGCCTACCTTGCTCCCAACGTAATCTTATGGTTAGCTTTGAAAGCACATCAAACACGCCATGTGAGTTCAACAATAACAGATGCTTAAAAATACAAAAAGGTTATATTGATTTCATCAGCCCAACCCCTTTCCTGCCTTAAAAGTGTAGTCCATATGACTGTTGTATACTTGTGAATTGATGGAATTAATCAGATGTTGTTGGCATCAGGCGCCTTGTTAGCTAGATGAAGACACTTGGCTTCCCACATGGCTACGTGATATGAATGCTGATAGTTACTGAATAAAGCATATAGTTCACTTTCATAAAAGAAGTTTAATTGACAGAGGACTTCAGTTTCATTTCTCATGGCCCCAGTCTTTGCAGATATACCAATGAGAAGAAAGCAGTACACCTATGCCTTACCCATAGACCATGACGGGTATAAGATCACGACCAGATCTTGCCACAATAGGGTCAAAACATTCCTGCCAAATATGGGGCATACACTTTGGATTAGCCAATAATAAAGCAAAATATTAACATCTTCATATACTGCCCTCAGAGTTACAACATGCAGCAAAAGACAGACAGACAAAAAGTAAAACAAAAAGGTCTGACACCTAATAGCCGGACTATCCAAGGACAAAGCTGGTCATGTCCTCTGGCATGTCATAATACATCTAGTTCACACCTCCTATCAAGTGTTATATCAAATTTTGCGATCATCTTCTAGTGTGAACATGAACATTGCAAATAAAATCAGCAAAATATAAACAGCAGTAAGAAAGAACCAACTACGTTATATCCATGGTAAAGACCACCCAACGGACCCCTGCCCCAACTATTTGGAGTCAGGTAAATGAATCTGCTTCAGCTTTCTACTCTGTTAAACGCTCATGAAGCAGTTAAAATCAAGTGGTGCCATGGCTTTCCTCATCAGTTAACCCACATTAGATTTGCTACCATGGGGAAGAGGAGTGATCACCCCAAGGATTGCCCATTTGACCACAAAGGATATCTATCTGTGTAACTGTTAACTGTACAACGCTATCATCTTTTAGAACTTATCAACCAGATGATATCGTTAGGATCTTATCTTTTTTTTGCAGTTATCATTTGGAAGAATCTATCTAAAGGACTCTACAGATTATCTTTTAATTTAGTTTTATGACATTGAATTGATTTCTTTTCATAATGGTGTGGAAGCCTATACAATCCCTATATGCGGATTTCTAGGGTTCCTGAAATGTAGATTCCTATGGTTCCATCATTTTATTCGTTCATCCTGGATCAGTGTTCCTCTCCTTCAGTATTTTCCTCAAAACATACCATGCCACATCCTAAAAGGTATAGACTACAGTAATCGGTTTAGTTGCAGCTGATCAAACCATCCTACTTTGTTCTACTTGGCTCTTTTATACATCATCACAAATTGGTGTTACTGTAAGATTTCATTATCTCATGGATATGTTCTTGCGTCTGATTTTTCCCTTGTCTTACTACACAACTATCCCAATATCCCAACACCATGCCAGAAATCGTAATAATAGGTTTGCAACCAAAAAAAAACATAACAAAACTCGAAGCCTTTAATTTAGCGGATTGAGCAGCAACACGGCTCAGAGAAGAACAAAGTTCAGCTTTGGTTACCACGCCAATGCAAATTTCTCCTCTCATGAAAAAGGTATACAGATCCTAATCTGAGATGATGTCAGTTAAGAATAAGAAAGAGCATTTTAGATCCACAATCTTGCCTACTAAAAGCAAAGCTTGAATATGCAATACCACCAATAAACTAAACAGTGTATTACAGATGGGGCGGGGGGGGGGGGGGCGATAGCAACAGAGATGAGAGTTTCCACAACCAAAAAGCAGGGAAAGTGAAGAATGGACATACTTCTAACTTATTAATCCTCAGAGCGAAAATGAAAATGAAGTCATTATCCAAGTGTTTGAAAATCACTAAATTCAGCTGTACTCATAAGATCGTAAATTAGCTACACATTTACAAATTTCACATGACCTCTTACGTCTCATAATTTGGCAGGACAGCGTATAAGGCTGTAATAAAGCCAAGACTTACTCGAAATATTGCAGCAGCCCTAGACAACAGGGGCAGATGTTCTGGATATCGACTTTTCCCACTCAAAATCCTCCATTGAACATCATTTGCAGATACATCAGCAAATCCTTTCTCTACATGCTTCTGGTTCATTGCATTAGAAACTGAAGCCGGAATCATCTCCGCTCCAACTAAAACCAAATTCTGTAGAGCTACATGGATATTATTGCAGTCATTACAACAAAACCACTTGTCCTTGGGGAGTTCCTGCAAACAGAGACCTATACTGAGTACTCCATAGGTACATAAGCCAAAAGCATTACAACAATTAAAAAACTCACTTTTAAATCACATAACCCGCTGTCCCTTAAACAACCAACATGGTACTCCTTTTCACACTAAAACAAGATTAAACATTCACATTAATCAATAAAGAAAACATCCATGGGTATGAAAACACAAGAAGAAATGGAAGTGCCCCTACTTGGTCACAGAGCATGACCGTTCTTTCATCAAATTTCGCAACACTAAAATCGTGAGCCCTGTAAACAGAAAGAACGAGATCAGCCTTAAAATCGTGAATACATAATGACGAGAAACCAATATGTTAAACTTAAAAGCCTTAACATAATTAGAAGTTAATCCATAGCTTCTGCATTTCCTCCCAAAGTTTTCCCATCTATCTCCATCTGTGCCCTTCCAAAACAGTGATGCTAAACTACTAGCACTCTTAAGTAGTCATAGACATCCCAAAAGAACGAATTTTTGCCTCACTGTTTCACTTCATGTTCATTGTCGCCACAATAACAACATAATTCAAGAATTAAAGTCTAATGGCAGTTTGTGACCTCAACTGAACAAACCCCGGGTAACGCAAAACGTGGATAAAAATACTATACACAGAGAGAGACAGCAGATCGCTGGATTTGAAAACCATGAATGTGAGTCGGAGTCCAAATCAAGAGATAAATGGACCTGACAATAAATTAAACCCATGCACACATCACCTATACGCGGAAATGATCCTAATAAACTTGATCTTATACCTTGCAAATACATATATGTAAACAAACTAAAGAAAACACAGGAAATATAATGCCAAAAGAGGCAATCAAACACAAAGGGAAAAAAAAATTAACCGCTTTCCTAGGAAAGCAGCAAAATAGAAAATCCATTAAAGTGTAGCTATATCTCTATAAAATATAAGGGGGAAAAAACATAATCAGAATTGAACTGAATAGCTACATGTACATTGACCAACCTGCAAACAACACAGCCACCCGTTTCATATTCCGGTGCTTCAACTACCCTTGTCAAACGAATTTTAATAGGTCTTCCCATATTTAAGGACTCTCCAGCACATTTTCTCCCAGGACCAAACTTATCTCTACAATAAGGGCAGTGCCAATCCCCTTTAGGGGCACATTGTAGATCTAAACAAACTGCAAGAACCCACAATAGAGTTAGAAAGGGAAAACAATAAGAAGAATATAAGAAGAGTAACAATATTTAGGATAAGCAAGTTACATCCCCGAACCCCAACAATAGAAACTTCTATCAAAATAGAATTTATCACCTTAATCATGAATGATTACCAAACCAAGCCTTATGTCCCAATCACTTGGGGTCGGCTACATAAATCCTTTTCCTTCATTGAGCTCTGTCAAGGGCCACTTGTTCACACAAACCTACTATACTCATATCTTTGCGTACCACAGCATCTAATGTCAATTTAGGTCTACCCCTCCCAGTAGCATTGCTACCCAAAGCCATTTTATCCATTCTCTTAACTACTGCATCTCCTGGTTTACGGTAGACATGCCCAAACCACCTTAGCCTATTTTTCCTCAACTTCTCTTCTATGGGTGCTACACCAACCATCTCACGAACCGTTTCATTTATAATCTTGTCTCGTCTAGTCTTACCACACATCCAACTCAACATTCTCATTTCCGTTACACTCATCTTGTTCACCTCTTGTTTCTTAATAGGCCAACATTCTGTCCCGTAAAGCATCGCTGGTCTAATGACAGTTCCATAAAATTTTTCCTTCAATTTTATGGGTACCCTATTGTCACACAGTATATCAGTAGCGCTCCTCCACTTGAGCCACCCCACTCGGATCCTATGGGTTACATCATCGGCAATCTCTCCATCGCTACTAATAATTGAGCATAAGTACCTAAAATGATCACTCTCAGGTATCTCCTGATCTTGAATCATCACTCATTCTTCGTGCGCACTGCTGGTACCACTAAACTTGCACACCATATACTCAGTTTTACTCCAACTTATCCGAAAACCCTTTGACTCTAATGCTTCTCTCCAAATTTCTAGTTTCATATTAACACCTCTAGCGGTTTCATCTACGAGGACAATGTCATCTGCAAACATCATACACCATGGGATATCCTCCTGAAATTGTCTAGTCAATTCATCCATAATCACGCATGTTAATTCACTAGTCAACAAAATATCATACACAAAATAGATGCATAAGACAAATTGACATCAGCAAAAGTAGGCTTCAAGATTTCAACAAGTAAAATAAGGATAAAAATTTTTCCATAGAGACATGCATGCATAGTAACATAATCAAGGACAAATTACGGGCTAGTCTAGGTAATTGGCCCACATTTCCAAGAACTCCAGCCCAATCTAAAAATGCACCATCAAGGACAGGCCTGCACTTTCCTACCTAGACTTGCAATTAAATAAAAATGGGTCATCCTCCTTAAAGGGAATTAAGGGACAGTTTTTGGACTGGCCCGTAATTTATCCCATAATCAAACACCAACATTAAACCCCATTGCCATAAAAAAAATAAAAAAAAATAAAAAGTAATCACACCAACATCAAAGCATAACTGGCAAAGTGCCAACACATTTGTTCAATTTAAGTCATGGACCAAATGGGCCGTCAAGGAAAAGCTACCCTACTGACGCATAAACCAATCGTCATGTCATTCAACCAAGTACCCAACTGTAACAAGTATGCTATCTATGCCCATCAATAATTTCTGTCAAACACAATTTATCTTGCTCTACTTAACAGAGAAGTTAGTCAACCCTAGTGGAATGGAAATCTAAGATCTCCCCCTTGGAAACGAATTGGAAACCAAAATGAAATTTAAAGATGAACCACAAAGTATGAAAAAAAAAAGGAACAAATAATCATTCATAAAACCCAAATAGTATAACAGCATATTAAGCAAAGAGTGAAATATCCACCTGCATGAAAAGCCCGAGGGCATCCATCACAGATGATCAGATCCCCTCCATCTCCACATACAGCACACATATCATCACTGCTGCCTGTAGCCAATTTTTGTCCATTGACTAATGACAAGGCTATATCGTGAAGTGTCAGTCCACTAGATGTATATATGTTCCGATAGCTGGAAGAAACAGAGAAAGGTTAAATCATTGTACTTTACATACAACAGGATATCTAGTGGCAAGCCTTCAAAAACTACTCACGGTTGACGTCTAGCAGACCATCCGGCATGAGCTTCAAACTGTGAAGGACTAACCTGCTCAGCAAAGAAAATAATCTCACTGGTGAGACACTTTTTCTTTCTATCTCTTTCCTTTTTTTCTTATCTTTCCCAGGGGCCAACAACAAAAATTTAAGTGATATTATGCATCAGGCCAACAATTTTACCTCAGTGTCACAACAACTACAGACAATTCCATTTCCTTGTTTGTAGCCACCAAGTATTTTCTGCAACGTAACATGAAGTAGCTTAAATAAAAATGGAAACATAAGATAGAAACAAAACTCCAAAAATCAAACAAAGCACCTGTCCTTTTGCATAGTAAGCCAATTCAGCCCCATCTGGTAGCCCGTTAGGCATGAAAAGTACTCGATGCAGATCATTATCCCTGACATCAATGAACAAAGAAGTAAAAAAAACTTCAAAATAGTGAAGACCTAAACAGTTGATCAGAGGGTAGAGAGAATAGAGAGGAGAGAGTTTACCTTCTTCTCGGGCGACCTTCAGCAGTTTTTCTGTGGTGCGCAGCTGGGCTAAAAAAGTAGGAGCTTGGCCTGCAATAAACATGGCAAACTTGCTGACAGAGAGTGATGAATTTAGTGATGATTTCAAAGATCTCATGGGGACGCAATTTAACCCAATGACAGATCTGCAATCTAGATATAATTCATCTTCTTATATACACATTTATCCTTTCTTAACAAGTGTCCTACCCATGCTATGCACGGGAGCACGAAAAAAATTATATTGTGTTTAATGTTATTTATAGCTACAGTTAAAGTCTTGTTATATTGTTTACCCCTCATTATTTATGATTTAACATGAAATGTAAATGTTTAAATGAGAGAATGTTTGAGCATGGAAGGAAGTTTGAAAGCTTTTTTTTATTTTTATTTTTAAACTTGTGGTATTCTGAAAAGTGTAGTGGTAAAAAAAGAAGAAAATTAACTTTATTAAGAGAATGCCACATATGAGAGAGAATAAAGGAGAGAGCTTGATTTTATTTTTGGAAACTACATTTGCTAGTATATAGTATAGATGCATTACACTTTAAGCCTTTAAAAGCCTAGAACCACATATGTTTCACACTTATTCTCCAACTAAGACCCTCCACGGAAACCCGGAACTTTAGCTCTTCCACCGGCCAAATCCAACTTGCAACAAAACAATACAATACAATGATGTTATGAGCGGGTGCTACTTTTAGATATTGACAATGGCGCCTACAAGAACCCTAAACAATTTATTTATTCATCATAATGGGGCGTTTACACCCAATTTGAAAAAAAAGAGAAGTATGAATGTTTGATAATGCTCATCACACAATACGACGACACCATAGAGATATGCCTGAATGGCAATCACAAAACAGGAGGCATATCTGTCCTAACTCCTAACCTACTAAAGAATACCCTCACAACCAGACACATACTAGGCCAGATACAGCTAAATATACTGAATTCAAGAACGCCAAAGAGAAACCGCCTTAACAAGAAAGGGTAATTGATTAGCAAAATTTCCAATGCTAAGCTGCCCTAAACTGCCTCAATAAATACAGCGTCTACAAGCATATCAGCTCCCCCAAAAAAACAATACATGCGTACCTTATTGCAGAATACTGCATACCAGCAACCTTGATATGATGTTTCTTCTCCGGTATAACCATACCTCTGTTTTGGTGGAGACTTTCTGCAGATCAGAGTACGTGTTAAGAAAAAGAATCTAATTGCCAAATATGAGAGCTTATGCAAACCAAACAACTAAAAATGCCCATTACATTCCCCTTTCATATAGAAGCACTAGAAAAAACACAAAATGATTGCTATCAGAATCACCTTTCCAAACCAGGAAAGATTCCTTGTTGACCGATGAACCAGCAACATTCTTTACCACTTCATCCAGTTCACTGAGCGGTGCGGTCTTAAGTTCTTGGATTATGCTATATATTGGCTTCCCATTCTCAAAGTATATGTGATTATTTGGGTGTCTAGTTTTGCCACCAGCATGCAGCTCAAACTCATACGCACTAAGAATCTGCTTATACCAGTCAATCGCATAGTAAGCCACGAAAACTTATAAAATCCAAATGACCTCAACAAATTGATAAAGAAATAATATACTTACTTTAGAGTAATTGCACAAAGAACATCCACACAAATATCCACAGCCTTTTATAATTCCAGGAAGTGCTCCCTGCCAATGATACCAATGGAGTAAGGGCCCCGTATAAGCAATGCATAAGAGTTAAAAGTCCCAAAACCTAATTGGAACTACAACATACCTCAGGTGAGTTTGAAACATACTTCACTCGAGCTCCTTCTAAAATTCCTGTTGACAAAAGCTTTTTCACATTTGTAAGGTAGCCATCCAGAAGAACCTTCTTTGACATTTTCAGTTCCATATTAGGATGGCATAACAGCGGGTCGCCTGTTATTTCTGCGTTCGTATAAGCCGCTACTGAATGGTTCACATGCTGCACAGCCGACCCGGAAAAACGATTATCATATTCCTCCTTTGGTTTGTTGAATTTGAAGGTAATTTTCCTAATTCCAGTAGAACTAACATGCTCAGGAATTTCGAGCACAAAACGAGTCGTGGAAACTGATCCAGATGTATCATAAGATTCATCTTTAATATGATCCTCTTCACTCAGGGTCTCATCAGTACTTGTATTCCCAGAACAAGTGGAGGAGACTTCACCCGAACCAACTTGGGTATTGCTACCTCCCTCAACTGGTTGACTACTAATTGTCTGAAAACTACAAGCAATATCTCTTGGAGACAAAACGGGGTTCGAAACTTCTGAGCAAACATCATCATTTGAAGCTTCCTTAACTTGCTTCTCAGTACAAGTCTCCAATTCAGTATCGATTGGAGCTTCTTTTGCCTGCTTCTTAGGGCAAGGCTCCGCCTCTTTATCATCCCCTATCGCGACTTCATGGTTGCGTTTTGGTTCAATTTTTGGAGAATTCAATTCCTTCATTCCTCCATCGTTTATGACTTCCATACAAACTTCCTCTTCTCCCTCCACCTCCTCCCCTATCGTGACTTCAGGGTTGCGTCTTGGTTCAATTTTTGGGGAATTCAATTCTTTCATTCCTACATCATTTACAACTTCCATACAGACTTCCACTTCTCCCTCTGCCTCGTCCCCTATGGCAACTTCATAGTCCTGCTTTGGTTCGACTTTTGGGGAATTCAATTCTCCCGTTCCTCCATCGTTTATGACTTCCATACAAACTTCCACTTCTCCCTCTGCCTCATCCCCTGTCGCGACTTCATGGTTGCACCTTGGTTCGATTCTTGGGGAATTCAATTCTCTCATTCCTCCAATGTTTACGACCTCCATACAAGCTTCCACTTCTCCCTCTGCCTCATCCCCTGTCGCAACTTCATGGTCGCGCCTTGGTTCGATTCTCGGGGAATTCAATTCTCTCATTCCTCCAACATTTACGACCTCCATACAAGCTTCCACTTCTCCCTCCGCCTCGTCCCCAGTCGTGAATTCATGGTCGTGCTTGGTTTCAATTTTCGGGGAGTTCAATTCTTCAATTCCCCCATCGTTTACAACTTCCATACAAACTTCCACTTCGCCCTCCTCATCCCCTCTCGCGACTTCATGGTCGTGGTTTGGTTCGATTTTGGGGGTATTCAATTCTTTCCTTCCCCCATCGTTTATCACTTCCACGGAAACTTCCACTTCTCCCATCCAAACACAACAGTTCTAAACTCCACCAAGGCATTCAAAGCGTAGAATCCAATTACGAAAACGAAACCCTAATCCAATTATCACAGAATTTGGCCAAATTCTAATTCACATGAGTAATCGAACTTGCTCTATTGTGTGATAATCAATTCAAATTAAAGAAAACAATACTCCCCTGTCATTCAAAACACACACAAACCTACACCGCCACAGAAAACCGTATAAACCAGAAGTCTAACCTAATCAACAAACGCCTAAACCTTTATTCCAATTAGAGTGTAAAGATATAATTCTCGAGAGGTTATCAAACCAACCTTTTCGGAAACTCTGGTGAATATCCAATTGGAACCACACACACAAAAAAAAAAAAAAAAGACGTACGAATCTGAATTAGAAGCGATAATTTTTTTTTTTTTTTTCCCAAGATCAGAAAGTGCGAGCACTAACCGCCTCTAAAACGGAGTTGAAAGGGTACAGATCTGCATGCAAAGAGACCGCGCGGATATACGTACATATGAAAATATACAGTGTTGGAGTGGGGATCGAATTGCAGTTCGGGTTTTGTTTTGTCTTGTTTATTTGGTAACGAACCAAACTGAAATAAATGGGTTCCCGGCCAAATTTTTAGAGAGAGAGAGAGAGAGAGAGAGAGAGAGATGGCGAGGAGAATTGGATGAAGCGAGAAGGTTAATGGATAAATAACAATATAGGTATTATTATTAGATGGGACCGGAATTCAATCAATTCATTAGCAGTAGTAGTAAAACTGGGACCCGTGTGAGAGACGACGTGGCATTAGGAAAAGCGTGTCGATTTGGAATATCTCGTACAAAGAGCGCACTCTCATGTGACGATCGCTGCTCGCTTGCTGTCATTTTTTTTGTTGTGATTTTTTTATGTTTTTTGTTGTTATTAAAAGCGTGAATGCGTGATTTGGCTTGACTTTTTTCTAGGATAATTTTTGGGTTTTGTTAATGTGTCCCAGGAGCATATGATAATAATCATTAAATAATTACTAACTAAATCCACTTGTATAGATTATCGTGAAAGTATAAATATGGTAGGTAGTATTGGACTAAGAGAGACTATTTTTTTTTTATTTTTTTTCCCTCCGTGCTATCCCTTCACTTGCCTTCCATTTTATAGCCCTTTCGACTCCCTCATATATATATAATTGAGAAACAAACAAGAGTATTCCAAAGAGCAATAAGTAATTGTTTAGTCCGTTTAATTATCAGCAAAGAAGAAAAAAACCAATAAAATACATATGCTCCAAAAAATATTGATTATTCTAATAGACCAATTTTATAAAAAGTCCCCTAGCAAAAGATTTATACCTAAATTGACTTATTATTTAGGTAGTTCAGCAATGTTTTAGTCTTTACTATTTTTCCGTTGTGTTTTCTCCCATCAAACAAATTAGTTATGTAAATTTTTTTGACTGAATCAATCAAATTTTAGGAGTACTTTCTTTCCTAATAAAAAAAAAAATCTTGGCCGAAACTTTTAAAAAATAAAAAAGGCGAAAAGTAGATCAATTAATTAGTTAAGACAATCCAAACTCACTCTTTAGCTTATAATAAAGTTTGAACAGATAAATTTTCTACTGACAAGGAGAAGTTGTTAGGTCTCACTCAATAGCCACTCCTTTTTTTCGTGGGTTTATATTAGATAAGTAATTTGCTGATTTTTCTTTTTCAAAAACTCATGGAGAACCGCCTGCAAACTATTATCTCAAATAGGTTTCGTGCCTGGTCAACTTTTCTATTTCATGCTCCAAAAAAAAAAATCTGTAGGAGTATTACATTTGTTTTCCGCTAAGTATTTCTTTCTCTTAAAACATTTGTCTATATATGGATGTTAAAGGTAGGGGCATTTCTGTCTAGTAACAGAAAAAGTTTATCTTCCCAAAAGCACAATTTAATACTCTCGTTGTATCATTACTTTCCCCATGAAAGTTGATTAATTTGGAGAATTAATGTGTTCTTATTATATGCTTTAAGAATACATTAATGACTATTATCATATGCCCCTGGGGCACATATTAACAAAACCCATTATTTTTTTCTTTATTCAACAAATTTTACTTTTTTATATGTTTTTTTGTTATATTTTTTAGATTATTTGTTTGGACGAGAGAATTGTGAAAAGCAAAAAATAATACTCCTTCCATTCTAAATTGGATGTCAATTTCAATATTCGTGTCAATTTCAATTCCTTATATCTTTCAATATGGATCTTGAAAATCTGCAATACGAATCTTGTTTTATAGGTCTCGATCGGTTCTATTATGCAAAGTTTTCAAACTCATGAAAAATATTATAGATTGAAAGACATAAGTAATGAAAAATGACACGAATTTTAAAAATTGACATTCTTTTTAGGACAGAGGGAGTAAAAGTGTAGAAAAGTTCACTAAAGATAAATAATTCAAAACGTGTGTGTGTATATATATATTTCTTTTGATTGTTTTTGTTTTTCTGGGATTTTTTATTAATTTTTGTTCATGTTTTGTTCTTTCCTAATTTCTCCTATCGAGATTAACAAATAATCCAAGGATATTTAACGAAAATGTAACTCCAACAAAAAATATTAGAATAAAGACAAAAGAATAATCCATTAACAAGTAGGGAAATGACTTCTACACTCCCCATTTTATCACATACACTCCATTTTTTGTCCTTATTCATGTGAATTTATCTTTTTACCCTTTCATAAGTTCACTTTCTTACACATTAAGGGGCAATAGAGTAAATTCACACCAAATAAAGACAAAAAAAAGGAGTGTATGTGGTAAAAAGGGGAGTGTAGAAATTAATTTCCAACTAACAAGTTAGGTCAAATCACCACTAAGATAGAAATTACTATGATCTTATTTGACGATTTAAGATGATCAATTTTTTTTTTTTGACCTTCTTGTGAAAATCATTATTCTAGTTTTCATTGAACATTCATGAATACTGTTTTTTCTTTTTTTTTTGCTAAGCAACATTCATGAATACTTAATTGAATCATAGGAGTATCTAAATTTACTAGCAATTGACAATGGAAAACCCGTAATTTAATCATGAAATCCAATAATTTGAAGTCTTCATCTTTAACCATGCTTCATTTGGAGTCTTCAAAATTGATTCTACGTATATAACCAATTATTTTTGGAGTCATTCTTCATCAAAATTAAAAGTTTGGGTATATTTCACGGATCTCTCTTGAAGTTTCTCACAAATGCAAAAACTCCCTGGAGGTTCAAAAAAATGTACTAACTTCCCCTGCTTTACATAATATTGTATAGATTACCCCCCTTCTGGTAGTCCCGTTTTATTTCCTTGACTGAAAATGCTGATGTCGTACGTTATTTTCTCTCATATGCCAATCATGCCCTTCATTAACACTCCCCCGACCCTCCGCCACCCCACGCAGCCACTAATACGTATGAACATAAACACTACACCCTTTTTAATTCTGAGAGATGCTAGGGGCACATCACCTCAATCACACCACTCTCACATACAGATGGGTCACACTCATACAAGTGGGTTCCATTTTAGTGGGTCACACTCATACAAGTGGGTTCCATTTCAGTGGGACCCATCTGTATGTGAGAGGGTATGGTTGAGATGATGTGTCTCTAGCATTTTTGCTTAATCCTAGATCTGTCATAAGGTTAGGATTAAGCACTTTAAATTGAATCTTCTTTATATATAAAGGGAAAGAGTTAATTACCTCTAAGTACAGAAAAGTGACACCTAATTCCCATTAAGGAGAGATGAAGTACTTAATTACCACTAAGTCCACTTTTACAAAAATACATTTATCATTAATAGAAGTGTCACCCTAGGGTTTTAGGTATGCTAGGGTTTTAGGTGTTAATGGGTACACTAGTACTTTTACCCTAAAATCTTAGTGGTACCAAGATTTTAGTGGTTTTAAGTACCTTGCGGTTTTAGGGTACTTTAAGATTTTAGATTTTAGGATACCCTAGGGTTTAAGTGTACCCTAAAGTTTAGGTTTAGGCTTGCTGCTTTCATAGCACTTAGGTTTAGGCACTTTCATAGGAGTTTTAGGGGCACTTTCCTATTATAGGGTTTTAGCGATTTAGGCACTTTAATTGTACACTAGAGTTTTAGGCACTTTTATAGGGTACTCTGAGGTTTAGCACTTTCAAGTGCCCTAGGGGTTAGGCACTTTCAATATTTGGGGTTTTAGGCACTTTCATAGGGTTTTAGTGTTTCGTTAATTAGAGGAGGCTTGGTGGGAATTACTTTCTATTTTCTGGACCTAGAGGTAAATTGCCCAAAGGAAAAATGCATCTGAATAGTTTTTTGTTCCACCAAATGAAGAGTAGTTAGGGATGGCGTTAAGATTGTATCCTGGTTACAAATGAAGTGTACTTTAATTGTCCTTGTCCCTTGTAAAAGTTATAGGTTCTCCTTGCATATTACAAGTTGTGCGTTACAGAGGCATGAGGCGTAAATTTCTAAGTTTTGGTGGGCAGTAATATTGGATTGGAGGACTCTTTTTTCCCTTAGGGCGAGCTATTTGCAACCACAAATTTTTTGAATGTAGCATGTTTTACACATGATGAACAGTGCACATGCATTGTAAAATAGGCTACGTTTAGGAAATTTGTAGTTATAAATAGTTTGCCCCTTTCCCTTTTTGGAACGAAAGAGGCCGCCCAGAACAGCGTAGTTTTCTTTGCTTTGAAAGGCTCCCTTTTGTGCTTGCCTAATCTCCGTTTGGCACAACAAATTAGACTAATGATTTATTGATTTTTGTGTGGTCATTTCGGATCTCATAAAAGGTGATTCAAATTATTCGTTATTCTTTTAAAAAAAATTTATGGGTCCCTACAAAAAATTAGCCCCATCCGATATCGGTAAGGGTTTTTTTAAAATTCGTAGGGTGCGCTACACATGCTGAAAAAATCCTTACCAATGTCGAATGGAGCTAATTTTTTACAAGGACCTATAAGAAAATATTTTAACAAAAATGAGTGGTATGATCATTTTTGCAGGACCGAAATGAGCTCACAAAAAGAATCAGGAAATTATTAATTTGAAATTTAGTATTTCGGTCTACGAATACTGAAAAAGCCTTATCGATATCGGTCTGGGCTAATTTTTTTGCAAAAACACATAAAAAAATATTTTAAAAATAATGAGCGATTTAAATCATTTTGTGTGTCCCGAAATGACCTCATATAATGAATATAAATCATTAGTCTGATTCACTTTGCTCAATGTGGATGAAGCAAGCACAAAGGGGGACCTCCCAAAGCATAGAAAACTATGTCGTTTATCCAGTACAATTCCCCCCTCTCTTTTGTCTTTTTTAATTTTTTTTTTTGTTATTCGTTAAACCTAATCTACTTTCTAAAGGGGAATGAATGCTTACGAGGATCGAACCCTGCCATGTGCATGAGAGTACAAGGGAAGCACCAACTGCACTCACTCCACTTGCTCTCTCTCTTATTTACCCATTCGAAGAATTATAATACTGCGGGGAAAAAACTGCATCGTCGCGCGGTTTCATATTTTTGTTACTAATCAGTATTCAGAGCTCCAAATCTCTAAATTGTCCATATCTCTATGAGTTCCGCATAGTAACATTTTTAATCTATTTCTACTGTAATGCTACAAAAAATTCATAAAGATACTAATTATGATTTCTTTACTTTCTTAATTTTATTTGAATCTTAGCGCTTCATTTATTTTCTGTCATTCAGAAATTTCCATTATATAAAACATTAAAACTTTAATTTTGTCATTTGTTACCACATTGACGCATATGTTGGTTTTTTTTTTGGTAACTTAACCATTTCATTGCACGCAAACAAACTCAAAACATAAGGCATAGCCTTTACAAGCAGTCAGGCCAAAAGGCCAAAGCAAAACATAGCAAAGTAAGAAAGCAAACAATGCTACAAGAAGCAACAATACTCAACTCCTATGCAACCTAACTCGAAGCCAGAATACTGAAATGCACACTCCAGCTCTTTACCAGTAGTCTATTCTCATCGTTGGGCTTTACCCTCCTCTAAGAACACATACAAGCTTTGACTTCATCTGCAATCTTGGACCACAAACTTTCAGCAGAAGTGCTAATTCCTTTGAATACCCTAGCATTCCTCTCCCTCCATATCCAATAGATGGATGCAGCTAAGGACAGTTTATAAGTCCTTTGGGTGTAAGAGTCCGCCCTCATATGAGCGCATAACCAATCAATTTCCCTAGCCAGCCCATAACAAGGCCGAACAATGGTGTTCTTACCAAGCATACGAGTCCACACATACCTAGAGTAATCGCATTCAAAAAATAAGTGCTCATGGGATTCATCTTCTTGGCAACATAGTACACAAGTTGCATTCACCCCTAGACCCCAACTTAGAAGTCTATCTTTAGTGGACAACCTGCCTAGGAAAGTTAGCCATTCAATAAAGGCCCACCGAGGGACATTGTGAGAGAACCAAACACCTTTAGCCCACGGAACCACAGGATACACAGTACGCAAGGCATTCCATGCAGATTTGAGTGTAAATTTACCACTACCATTCAGAGTCCACCGCACAGAATCAGAACGAGAAAATTACAACAGTTCAATCAATAATTTAATTTTATATTAACACCTGCTATTTTCCATTGTTTCTTACTAGCTTGTTTGACAACCAAAATTTTGCATAGTGTTAGTGTAACCACTAGAACAGTTCAACCAAAATATTGAGTAGGTTGGATCATTCCAAAAGCACATGTCACCATATTACAACCATATTGAATTTAATTCAAGTTTTTGAATTTGAAAAAATATTGCAATCCCAATAAACCATGAAGCTCTCAAAATAAAGTCGATTTAAATTAGTCAAAGCAACTAAGTGTATGACAACCAAGGCTCCTCGACTTCGTCCACAGCAGGGTTGAACTCAGTCGGATGGTACGACTCTTTCGTTTCGTCTTCGGTACTTGACGTTTGAAGACCAGAACAATGTAGTACCGTGAGCAATTGACACTCAATAGCTAAAACCTACCCGAAACCCATAACTTACGAATCAGAGGATAAAATGCAATGCAATTGATAAAGCTTGATTTTTGTTACTATTCTCCGACTTATGTATCATCTAGGATCACTACCTTGAGATCCGTCCTACCCTTAACCACTAAGCTATGGCCATGGCATGATTCAACTCCCTCTTTGTGCTCGAATGAAAGACCCTAAGTAATCTACTTAATAGAATTCATCACGGGTAAATTCCACTCATTGCTCTAACACAAGGAGAACGAAGTAAATTCCACCCCTTGCTCTACTCCACCACTTGTGTTTCAATCTCGTTTCTCAAAAGTTAATCATAGGCATGCCATACTCAGGGTGGATAGAAGTATTAGATATGGCGGTTTTCTCAAGGGTTTAGGTATAGATCGGAGTTAGGATCAGGAGGTTTTATGGCTTGTGGTGCGAAGGAGGTAGCGTTGGTGGTGGAAGTGATAATGACAATGTCAGTGTGTGTTGTGAGGGTGTGGTGTGGTGGGATTTTAGGGTTATCCAGCTCCAAATCAACAGTAATTGCGTTAATAGGGCTATAAATGTTTTGATTCATTCTGCATTTCACGTAGTGATTAAAAGCGAGACCCATTCTAGGTTGTAGTGGGCTTGGCTGGAGCATTCTTGTTTGGGCTTGGATTGTTGTTTCCCTGGCCCTTTTGTTTTTGGGTTCTTTGCTTGTTGGTCGGTCCATTTGGTTGGGGTTTAGATCGGCCATGTCGATTGGGATCAGCTCGGTCATGTTTACCAGCACATGTAAACAAGGGAAAAAGTCATTTTAGCTCACAAACAGGGCAAAATAGCCCCCACAGCAGAGGAGTTAAACACAACTGTAAAATGAAAATTTGAATAGTGCTTCGGCACTTTTGGCTCACAACTATTCACTAGGTATGAAATTTTGTATATTATTTTCTCTCTCCTCTCTCTGTCCCTCTCTCTTCCTCTTTTTTCTTTTTTTAAAAAACTGTCCTTTCGGAAACTGTTGGAGAAAGAAAAAATATATATTTTAATAGAGAATAGGTTAAATAGATAGTATTGGTGTAGTGTTGAGAGAAATGTGAGTAGGTAAAATGAAAAAAGTGCACTGTTCACGGGGTATTTTACCTTTTTTTATCTTTTCTTTGATAAACTTGCTCCATATGTTGATACTCACGGTATTTCCAAGAAAAAGACAAAAATACCGTTCTCCCCAAGTGGAGATGTTGAAATTACCTTTTTACCCCTCGTAGGGTTATATTATCTATTAAAAGATGGTAATACCCCTCTTATCCTAAACTGATTCGTTATTATCGCCTTTTTATCTTTCTACCCTTCTCGAGTCCCGGTTGACTTTTGCTGGGGTTGATTTTTTTTCCAAAAATCACAAAAATGTTAATAAAATCCAACGAGGTCGGCCTCGTTGCCAGAATTACCTTTTTGCCCTTCTCGGGCCCCGATTGACTTTTTATGGCCCCTGGGTCAAATTTTTTTCAAATTTTCACCAAATCATTTACTTAAACTAGCATAGGTATTTTTACGTCTCGATCCCCGTTTTATCCCTCCGAGCCCCAGTTGACTTTTTTCCAAATTTTCATCCAAACCATGTTTCAACCCAGTAAAGCCATTTTCGATGTCAAATTATCGTTTTACCCCTCTGGACCCCGATTGACCATTTTACAAAAACTTCTCCAAATCAATATTTTACTCCCCCGGGTTCATTTTTACCACTTAATTACCTTTTTCCCCTCCCGGCCCCAATTGAATATTTTTGGGCCCGGGTTGACTTTTTATAACTTTTCCCCGCGAACTCATTTTTGACCAAATAAACCTTTTTCTAGGCTTTTTGTAAGTCTCCATAATCCCTAGTGGCCCGCTAACGACCGTCTCCCATTCTCAAACCTCGAACTACGCGGACCTGATTTCTCCCGCTCTGGAGATATGTAGGCAGCCTTTCGACTAGGCTCGGTCCATCGTTCCCCTTTTTGAAAAAGGTCGGCTTATTTGTTTGATCCGAGTATTTTTTTTTACCCATTGTTGTATTTGGGTTTTTTTGGCTCATTGGGTTTATTGTACTTTCATTGTTATATCTGGGCTTTTTCTGGCCCTTAGGTGTTTGGGACTTTGTTCCCTCTAGCTGTTCTCCAACTCTTGGTTGAATTTCTTTTTCCGCCTCTAATAATATTTCTTCTCCATTCAAAAAAAATATTTAATATAAAATTATGTAAAAATACAACTGTAGTTTTTCAATTTGAGTTTTAATTATACTGTCACATAATTAAAATTTTCCAATGTGAAACCCAAAATTTTTGAACAAAAGAAAAAAATAAGTAAAAAAATCTTTCTTTCTATCTTAATTTCTTCTTTATTAAAAAAATTGAGCTTCAGAATTAAATAAAAAAATCTACATCTTTGGACAAAACCATCTATATAAGAAGGAAGGGAAGTTTTTGTATCCCAACATAACCAACGGTCCAGATTTATCCCATCTTTGTATATAAATCTCCACCCTACATTCTACAATGACATTTTGGTAAATACATCTTACTGTTTTGGTTCAAAATTTGACACTCTATCTCAACCATTGAATTTGATGGCTAAGATTACAACTTTACTTAAACTCTCTCTGTTCCCAATCCCCCCCCTCCTCTAAATATTAAAATGTTTATGATTTTTATTTTTACATATTAATCTTTTTATAAATTTTCTATTTTTAAAATCTATTCGAAGAGACTTACCAAATGACATCCATATTTGATATAAAATTATGTAACAATATGATTATTGTTTTTAATTCAATCCGCAAGTTATTCTTAACTTATTTTTTTATGGGTTCCAGAAATATATTATTATGAGCTCCTGGAAAAAAATTATTATGGGTTCCTAAAAAGAATTAGCTCAATCTATTATCAGTAAGGGCTATTTCATAATGGGTGGGGTGGGGTGTGTGTGTGTGGTGGCGGTTTACACTCTTTGAGAATAACCTGCTGTTAGAAATCATTTGGATGGTATTTTTTGTTTATCAAAGTTTTATGCGTTAGAGTTTGTGCATGAAAAACTTAGGGATTGAAAAATTGTTTGTACTTTACTTGTTGATTCAAGTTAAACAGGTCTATTAATATGCTTGGGTTATTGTTTTCCGCAAAGTTGAATTCATTGGTGTAGACACCCCAATCCGGACCTCGGAGAGTCTTTGTCTGCTCCGATGATGAAATAAAGGAAACAATACCTTTGTGAGCTTGAAAAAGGATTTCCTCTAAGCCCATGAAAGCCAAACTAACCAAAAAACCCAAAAGCCCAGATAAGCCCAGACAAAAGCCCAAAAGACCCTGGACTGAAGAAGGAGGCACCGTGCGGAATGGCACTGGAGCGCACGGCACCTTGAAATTCAAGTAGCCGTGCGCGACCAACATGCACCGCACGGCACCTTGAGCAACAGTCTGACTGGCTCAAAAAGCTGTCGGTCACGCCAGTTTGAGCCACAGCTGATGAATGGCTCAGCCGAAAATGCACTTCTGGCCCGTCCAGAAAATACCTCCACTATTTGAAATTCAAAATCCTTGGCCTTTTGCCTATAAATTTACCCCTCCACTCAAGGGAAAGGGGTTCCCTTTTGGCCTTTCTTTTGGGTCTCTTTGCTTTTGGGTATTCTTATTCCATAAGCTTTCTCTCTCTAGTTTTTATACCCACTCTCCCATTTCCATTTTCAAGTCTTAAAGAATGTCATTCCCAAAAGACATTCTTTAAGTACTTCCACTCACTCCCTTCTCATCATTGAAGTTGATCTCTCATTAACTTCAAAGCCCCATCCCCCAAAATACCTAACCTTCTCTCACACCCATACTCCCTTTGTCTCATCCAACCTCCTCCATTCACATCCGTGACGATCCGTTCTCATTTTTGCACCAACGAACCTTGATCAAACTCAACACCAAAGGTAAAAACAAGTTTCCTCGGACTAGACTCAGTTCTGGTCCTGAGGGGACTTTTCTGCAGTTCGATCTAATTCCTTTTGGTTAAATTCTGACTTAAAACCCATTTTCGTAAAACAAAGCCAGCACTGTGCTGAGGTTTGGGAACCGTGCGGCTGGATGACCAGGCGCGCGGCACCTTGACCATCAGGGCACGACACCTTTATATGTTGATGTTATTGTAGGCATGCTGTCTGGATCTGAGATTTCCCATGCTGTGGTTGTCTGTATCTGCTGTTTACTGTTTCTGTTGCTTTTGAAATAAGACCATATCTACAAGCCATGTCTTGGCTCTTAACAAGGTTTTCTAGATCATCCCGAATGATCAAATATGTTAAAACTATCTTAAAACCATGTTTTGAGAAAAATAACAACATTTTTGGGATGATCTGACTGCGTTAAGGTTTTCGATGAGTTTTCCAAAAGACGTGCAGAGAAAGCAATGAGCTAGATGATGTTTTGAAAGTCTGCAACAGTCTGACAGCAGAGCAGGTACCCGCACGGCATGTTGAGGTGCCGCGCGCGGCAGCTCAAGGTGCCGTGTACAGTATGACTGAGGTCCAGACAGTTTGCTGAATGCTTTTTATTCCATCTGCTCACGTTATCTTATCACTACTGTACAGACAGCACCACATGCACGTCAACGTGATATATTTCCATGTCCCTTCCCCGCTATTTGTTTTTATTAAAGAGCTTAATCTTTTAAATGATACTTGAAGGTTTCCCCTTTTGAAAACATTAAGTAGAGACTGATTTTACCGGGCGAGTGGAGTGCTTTTTAAAGAAGAACCTTCCCCATTCATAACGTGGCTCCCGAACCCAAAATCTCAACGTTTTCGCTAGACCAAAAGCCTTTTGCAAGCGAGTTCTCGATTTCTCGGATCATCCATCTCAAAAATCCTGGTGGCGACTCTTCGAAAAAAGGGCACGGAAGCCCACAATTGGGCAATGGTTGATATACGAGTTCAATGTCCAATATTTATTTGTGTGTGCTGATCGTTTGTGCCGTGTCTTCAGGCACTACACGAAATCAGTATACACCAACGGCTGTCCAATATTTATTTGCGTCTGTTGATCGTCCGAGCTGTGTCTTCAAGCACTACAAGAAAATCAGTATACACCAACGGCTGTCCAGTATTTATTTGTGTGTGCTGATCGTCCGAGCTGTGTCTTCAGGCACTACAAGAAAATCAGTATACACCAATAATTGTCCAATATTTATTTGCATATGCTGATCGTTCGAGTCGTGTCTTTAGGCACTACATGAAAATCAGTATACACCAACGGCCAAAAGCGCTGGCAAAGGTATCGCAAAGTGCTAGGATAGACCTGCGTGACCTATAGACCTATGCCAACGCTTTTTGGCAGCTGGTATAGACATGTTCATATAGGAAAAAAATTTCTTGCCTCTCTTGAGTTTTGAACCCATGCGCCGAACCCAAGTCACACCTTCGCGCGCAATCCATTGCCAATTGCACCACACATACTTTTTGGTATATGTTTGAAATATTTACTATATAACATAATTATTTAAAATTAAAATTAGCAATTAAAGTTGAATTGAACGTCATTTTGAACCTTTAAATAGTAAAATTAGCAGTTTTGCATGAAAGTTGTAGCCCTTTGTATTATTGTTCAAACCCAATTTGAATTATCTTAATCATAATTCTGAGCAAAGAGTTATAGGTTGTTCGGTCAAAATAATTTGGTACTTGGCTTATTTTTTGCCATTATTTAATTTTTTTTCGCATTTGTTAGTTTTGGGTCAATTTTTTGTGAATTATTGATTCATCTCGATGAGAGAAATAAAAAAAGTAAAAAGTTATGATCAAACCTTATAATTTTTTAAATAAATAAAAAATCTGTCTTTTTGGCTTATTTTTTGTCTCTATTCAAAAAAATTTGAGTTTGGATCATAATTTTTTACTTTTTCGATTCCTCTTGTCAAAATGAATCAATAATCCATAAAAACATATTTCGTCACAGATTGTATGTATTTTGTCACAAATAGTATGGGTGACGGGAAAAAATTTGTTGACTAAAGGTTGTTGAGGATTCTTACCTGGTGACGAAATATGTTTTTCGTCACCTATAGTGCCTTTTGACGATGAAATATTTTGTCACAGAAAAATGTCTTGGGAAGAAACTTTGTTCTTCGCCTATTGTGATTTTGACGACGAAACATTTCATCACCATTGTCATAATTATTTGTCACCCAATTTCGGTTTCGTCACCAGTAGTGATAGGTAATTGATCAATGTAAGCACATAGGTGATGAGAAAATTCGTCGCCAAATGTGATCCATCAGTGACGAAATTTTTCGTCACAAAAGACCTTTTCATATGAAAAAAAATCCTAGTTTCTCACTCCAACTGAGTTTTGAACCCAAGTCTCCTAGGTCTCGCACAAAAGTTTCTACAAACTAAACCACACACACTTTTCAACATAGATTTGAAATATCTAATAGATAACATATACGTTTAACATTAAAATATATTTCGAACGCCATTTTGAACCTTTAAACATTAAATTATCAAATTTTGGTAACATGAAAGTTGTATGTTTTTGTGTTATTGTTCAAACCCAATTTGAATTATCTCAATCAGAGTTCTGAGCAAAGAGTTATGCCCGAAATACATTTGGTGACAAAGCGCAATTCATAAATTTCATCACCAAAGGTACCCATTTTGTGACAAAATACATTTTTCGTCACCAAAAGCATAAAAAAGGAGACAAAATTATTTTTCGTTGCCAAAGATAGCCATTTGGTGCTAAAAAAAAATTTCGTTGCTAAATGGGACCAATTTGGCGACAAAATATTTTTTTTGTCATCCAATGGTTATCTTTGGCGATGAAAAATAATTTTGACTCCTTTTTACGCTTTCGGCAACATACAATGTATCTTTGGCACTGTAAAATATTTTTTTTGTTGCTAAAATGGTGTAATTAGTGATGAAATAATTTCGTTGTGAAAGTTGTCAAAACAGTGACAAATTTATTTTTTCGTCGCCAAATATACTCATTTAGCGAAATTTCGTCCCCACTTTTCCGTCACTGATTTTAACTTTTCTTGTAGTGTTCTACTTGTTCATTAAATTATTCATGTAAAATTTTGGCTCAATCGAGTTTAGAAACCGGTTCATTGGGATGCAAATTGATTAACAAAATGGAATTTTTCATTTGATCAAGTTTATTAAAACACACGTTTTATTTCGCGGACTACCCCAGCGTTTTCACTTGGCTGCTGGGAAAGGGTAGACTATGCCAGTGCTTTCACTTGGGCCGTTGGAAAAGGGCAAACTATGCAAGCGATTTTTGCGAGCGCTGCTATAGACCCCCTATTGTAGTGCTTTTCAAAAGCACTGGTAGAAAAAGTGCTGGTATAGTACGATTTTCTAGTTGTGAGGCACGAACATGCATTAATATATAAATATCATGTGGTTGAACTTGGACTTTCATTTTTACATATATTATTCCACGTGGTCATTCTACTTAATTTTCAACACGTACGGAGGCCTTCTACTAGATAGAATTCATTGATGGATTGTAGATCTTGCCCTATTAGGAGAATGCTAATTTGCGAAAATAAATTTACAACGATCCTAAAATCTACAGAAATATTAATGCCAGTATCAATTGGATTGGGAGTTGTTGTAGTGCGGCTGAAACGACCCGCCCTAAGAAGATTAGCAAAAACTGCCTCAATGAAAGCTAAAATATCAACCTTAAAACATTCAATCCATAAACGCAAGATAAAGCCAATCAAAAAGATTACACATGTCTTCCAAGAATAACATTTACAAAAGAACTAGACAATATGAGTTGTATCCACACATGCGACAATTCCCAAAAATTGCTATCACACTATGTCCTATGCCAAAAGATCCCAAGTCGACCCTCATCTCCACTCCTACAGCCTGTCAGACCAGCAGTGGACCAAAACTCTATTTCGGATACCTGAAAGGATTGTGAGTGTTACTGCTTCATTCAAGCGGAAAGCATAAAATAGTTTATAAAAGCAAACATGGAACAAGTAAAGCTTCCAATCACACTTGCGAGAAACATACTATTTTTCACAACAAGTAAATAAGCAACAATATTCCAAGAAGCCATAGGGTTGCTTCCCTCGCAACCAGGAGTTATGACGGTACCGTGACCCTGTGAACAGGGTACTTTCAACAATTTATACCCTGTTTGTGTACAGCAAACAGACAATTTATACCCTTCTTGTGTACATCAAGAAGAAAGCAAATCCAACCAGCAATACAACTATGGCATGCTCTTGAAATAAAAACATGTTTCAAGCAACTTGATCCATATCCACAACCATCGAAAATTTCCAACATTCGCAGAAAAGTACAAGTTTATTTTTAACTAACCACTTCAATGAAACAGCACACTCACCTTAGAGAGCCAAAAGACAAAAGCGAAAAGCCTCCTTCTTAACCCTGAGGTGGAGACTCGTCCCCCGATCCTAAAATATGAATGACACTACACTTAGAATAATTCATACTCCAATTCATATTAAAATGCAAGTAAAATGCGACAATAAGTCTAGCATATGTTCTTTTTTTTTTTTTTAATCTCCATCCCTAATATGATAATGAATGAAACCAATGCAATAAAAATGATGAATGATGTGCTTCAATGCTCAAAAAATGATTCACTGAGATTTGATACGAAAATTTCCAAGAATAAGGCTTAATTCATGACCAACGTGTACAGTTCTGACCATATCCAATGCATAATCGTGAATTCTAAGAATTTCACTTAAACAGTTGAAAAGTACACTTCTTCCTCTTCGAATCGACAGGCCATTCATCAAAAACGGAGTTTGGGTAACCTTACTACGGCCTCGCGATCATAACTTAACGTAATTTTAAAACTGGAACAGAGACAGATTTTGGGTCAACTTCAACAGCAAATCTGTTATTGCTTAAGCATAACCACAATGCACGGGTTACATCGTTGGAAAGCTCTACGTGTCTAGTTTTCAGCAAAGCAAGCGGAATGTGTTTTCGAGTCTCGAGCTAGGAGATATGATTGTTTTTTCCAACTTGTGTCGGTGCTGTCAGCACTGTGAGTTCACAACAGCAGTTCGGTGCACGATTTTTAACTTTTTTCCCTCTTTGAGATAAATTCTGAAAATTTTACACAATAAACTAGACATGTATACCCAACTCCAGTAAAAATATCAGAAAATTGCAAGGTCCCCAAGTCTGTGAAAAAAATCCTTTAAGAATCTGACAGATTCACTCATGTAAAGCTCTAATTGATATGCCCTTAAGCCAAACGAATTTGCCAGGATAAAATCCATTCTCCTATGATCTAATTAGGGTTTAAACTACATGAATATACAGGTATATACATGTTTGATCAACACTCAAAACATAAATTAGGTATAATCTAGGGTTTACCTTCAATTAGTTCCCCAATTCTTTCCCTTCTTCTTCTTCTTCTTCTTCTTCTTCTTCTTCTCTCTCTCTCTCTCTCTCTCTCTCTACGTTTTACACTAACCGGTGGAGGAGTGGAACGGTGTAGAACACCATAGAAGGTTAATTAGGGAAGAGTTATCCCATGTGGTTGGGTGTATGGGTTCAAATGAGCCATGTCTCATCTTTACCGTTCATTCCACCTACCAAGTTAATCCCTTTTAATTAACTTAATTAACCCCTCAAATTAAATCATGTATTGCTAATCAATTAATAAATAATATGCGGATGATAACACCACACATGAATCAAATAGCATGACCTATACAACATAAAGTTAAATGTCATATGCAATGCACGTGCTTGCTCGGAACGGGTGTTACAATTCTCTCCTCCTAATAAAATTTCGTCCCCGAAATTTACTTACCTTGTCCAAACAAATGAGGGTATTGCTTCCGCATATCAGTTTCAGCTTCCCACGTTGCATATTCTGTTGAACGACTCGTCCACAATACCTTTACTAACGATATGGTTTTGTTACGAAGAACTTGTTCCTTGTGATCCAGAATCTGAACTGGTTGTTCCACGTAGGTCATATTATCTTTCAATTCCACCATTTGAGGAACGACATTAGATAAATCTCCCTTGCACTTCCGAAGCATGGATACGTGAAAAACATTGTGCATCTTAGCCAATTCTGAAGGTAAATCTAGCTGATAAGCTGACGAGCCCACCCGTTTTACAATCTCATAAGGCCCGATATATCTTGGACTTAACTTGCCCTTTTTACCGAATCTCAACACCCCCTTCCATGGTGATACTCGAACAAATACTTGATTGCCCACATTAAACTCCAAGTCTCTTCGTCTTGTATCAGCATAACTTTTTTGCCGACTTTGCGCCACCTTCAACTGTTTTTGAATCACTTTTACCTTATCAATAGTAACTTTTACTAATTCTGGGCCTAGAAACTCCTCTTCGCTTACCAACTTCCTTTCACCCACCTCACCCCAACATACCGGAGTCCTGCATTTTCGGCCGTACAATGCTTCATATGGTGCCATGCCAATGCTTGAGTGATAACTATTGTTATATGCAAATTCAATAAGAGACAAATATTGATCCCAACTACCCCGAAATCAAGTACACAAGCTCGCAACATATCCTCCAAAGTTTGAATTGTACGCTCGGACTGTCCATCAGTCTGAGGATGAAACGCTGTACTGAATTTCAGAGAAGTGCCCATTGCATTTTGAAGTCTAGGCCAGAATCGTGAAGTGAATCTAGGATCTCTGTCTGAAACAATAGAAACTGGAGCGCCATGTAATCGAACAATTTCATTCACATATATGCTAGCAAGTTTATCCAATGAATATGTGCTTTTAACGGCTAAGAAATGTGCAGATTTGGTAAGTCTATCCACGATCACCCATATACTATCATTTCCTGTTTTGGTTCGAGGTAATCCAAGGACAAAGTCCATAGTAATATGTTCCCATTTCCACTCCGGAATAGGAAGAGGTTGCAGCAAACCTGCAGGATGTTGATGTTCTATCTTTACTTGTTGGCATACCAAACACTCGGATACAAATTTGGCAATTTCACGCTTCATACCAGCCCACCAATAATTCTCTCGAAGGTCACGATACATTTTGGTACTGCCAGGATGCATAGCATATGCGCTACTATGAGCCTCTTCAAGAATTTCTCTTTTCAAAGACGGATCATTAGGTACACATAACCGGTTCCCAAAATACAAAACATTTCCATCTCTCATTGCAAAGTCCTTCTGCTTTCCTTCTCTAATTTTTTTCTTAATCCCTTCCAAATTCTCATCGGATTGTTGCATTTCTCGAATACGATCTACCAAAAGGGGTTTAAGAGTAAGGCTAGCTAGTAGGACTGTTCCATTAACGGAAAGTTTTACCCGCAAGGAATGTAGATCAGCAAGTAAATTCTCTTGTATGCCCCGCAAAGAAGCCAAAGTGCCCGCAGATTTTCTACTCAAAGCATCAGCTACTACATTGGCTTTACCCGGATGATACTGAATTGTGCAATCATAGTCTTTCACTAACTCCATCCATCTACGTTGTCTTAAGTTCAGCTCCCGTTGTGTGAACAGATATTTCAAGCTCTGATGGTCGGTGTATACTTCACAAGTTACCCCATACAGGTAATGCCTCCACAACTTCAATGCAAAAACTATAGCAGCCAATTCTAGATCATGGGTGGGATAATTATGTTCATGAGGTTTCAGTTGTCTAGAGGCGTATGCAATTACTTTGCCATGCTGCATCAAAACACAACCCAATCCTTGTCTAGAAGCATCACTATAAATGACAAACCCATCATCACCTGAAGGAAGAGCTAATACTGGTGCGGTAGTTAACCTTTTCTTTAGCTCCTGAAAACTCTTTTCACAATCTTCAGACCACGCAAATTTTACCCCTTTTCGAGTTAATCGGGTCAAAGGCACAGCAATAGAAGAAAATCCTTGAACAAACCTGCGGTAATAACCAGCCAAACCCAAGAAACTGCGAACTTCCGTCACACTAGTCGGCCTCTCCTAATTGGTAACTGCCTCTATCTTCTTAGGATCAACAGAAATTCCATCCCCTGATACAACATGTCCCAAAAACACAACAGATTCTAGCTAAAAATCGCATTTACTGAACTTTCCATATAACTTCTTTTCACGTAGAGTTTGTAATGCGATTCGAAGGTGACTTGCATGTTCCTCTTTATTTCTAGAATAGATAAGAATATCATCAATAAATACTATCACAAAGGAGTCAAGATATGGCTTAAACACTCGATTCATCAAATCCATAAAAGCAGCTGGGGCATTCGTTAGACCAAATGGCATAACAAGAAATTCATAATGGCCATACCTTGTACAAAAAGCTGTCTTCGGAACATCCTCCTCCTTTATTTTTAATTGATGATATCCTGATCTAAGATCAATTTTAGAGAATACTGTCGCCCCTTGCAATTGATCAAACAAATCATCAATACGCGGTAGAGGATATTTGTTTCGGATGGTCACCTTGTTCAACTGACGGTAGTCAATACACATCCGCATCGTACCATCTTTCTTTTTAACAAACAAAACTGGAGCACCCCACGGAGAAATACTAGGTCTAATAAATCCTCGTTCCAATAGATCCTCCAATTGGATTTTCAATTCCTTTAATTCTGCTGGAGCCATACGATAAGGAGCAATTGAAATTGGTTGTGTACCTGGCAGAAGCTCAATAGAGAACTCAACTTCTCGGTCCATTGGCAACCCCGGTAATTCTTCGGGAAATACATCAGAAAACTCACAAACTATTGGTATATCCTCCACCCGCGGTGTACTTTTGCTGCTATCAACAACATGGGCAAGGAATCCTTGGCAACCCTTTTTCAACAACTTCTCGGCCTTCATTACAGAAATTATACGAGCATAAGTTCTATCCCCACGGAATTTCAGTTGTGGATTATTTGGAATCTCCAATGTTACTTCTTTTCGGAAACAATCAATAGAGGCATGATAAGCAGATAACCAATCCATACCGAGGATTATATCGAAATCTATGATATTCAATGGCATCAAATCAACTGACAACTCCCTATCACCCATTCGAAATTTACAGTCCCGATATACAACTCTAGTTAATAAAGTCTCTCCTGCAGGAGTGGATATGGCCATAGTATATTCTAGTGGACTTGGGGGTCGGTCTACATGCTTTGTAAATGACAATGCTATGAATGAATGTGTTGATCCAGAATCAATCAAGATACGCGCTTCTTTACCAAAAATCGTGAGCATACCTGTGACAACATCTGGAGTTGCAAGTGCTTCTTGTTTATTCATAGCAAAGATTCTCCCTTGTGCTTTAGGTCTACCAACTGAACCACCACCATGGCTTTGATTTTTACCCTGAGAAGTACCTCCACCCATCTGAATGCTACCCGAAGATGAAGCAGACCTCGATGTTCTGGGACAACTTGAAGCCAAATGTCCCGGATCCCCACATCTAAAACACCTACGGAATGCTTCTGGTTCAGGACAATCTCGAACAAAATGATTAGGTGATCCACACCTATGACATGTAAGGGCATTGCTACGACCACTAGAAAAAGTAGAACCCGTTTGACTTTGTTGCTTTGACACATTCGATCGCTGCCCAGATTGAAATCTCCGAGATTGACTCCCACCTTGGCTCTGAAAAGTAGAAGTTCCTCTCCCTCTATTTGTGGATTGTTGGCCCAAGTTCCTTCCACCTGATGTATATTCAAATTTTCTTTTCTTATTCTGCTCCCGTTGTTCATTCAATAATCCCAAATCCCGTTCTAAATTTGTTGCCACTTCGATCATGTCCGCAAAATTATTTAACCGTTGATTTACCACATAAGGCCGAAGTTCTATATTCAACCCATCCTCAAATATTCTGCACTTGTCCTCGTCTGTGCTAACAAGATTCAAAGCGAAACGTGATAAAGTTGTAAACCGAGCTTCATACTCTGCTACCGTCATATTTCCCTGCTCCAACTTCATAAATTCCCGTCTCTGACCCATTTGGTAACTCCTTGGGAAATACTTTTCATGAAAAGCTTTGGTGAACATAGCTCAAGTGATAACTGTAGGTATAGGAGGAGCATCATTATTTTCAGGATTTGCCATTGGTGCCGATAGTCTTTGTTTGGTAACCTCCCACCAACGTCGAGCATCTCCTTTAAACATAAAGGTAGCCAACAAAACCTTTTGTTCATCTGTCACAGCCATTATCTGAAAGATTTCCTCTATCTTTTTTATCCATTCCTCGGCATCCAACGGGTTAGGTGGTCCATCAAACTCTGTAGGCCCAAGCTTTTTAAACCGACTATATATGGTGTCCCGCTCAGTGCGTGCCCCAAAGAAATTCGCTTGAGCAGCTGCTTGAGACTCGAAATATCTTGCTTGTTGAGTTGTTAATTGCACTATCGCATCCAATATTCTACTGTCCATGGTTAGCTGATTTTGTGCATTGCTAGGATTTCCCCCTCCAGCATTATCATGATGACCATCGCGGTCCATAGCTAGATATGCAAAAATTTATCAAAATAACATCTCAAATAACAAAAGTAAATGCATGACATGTTTCATGATCATTCTATTCCTCCCCATCCCCACGGACACAAGACAAACACCCTATGGTCCACCACTAGTCTAAACACGGCTAGTCTACAGAATTTAAAACCTATGCTCTGATACCAACTGAAACGACCCGCCCTAAGAAGATTAGCAAAAACTGCCTCAATGAAAGCTAAAATATCAACCTTAAAACATTCAATCCATAAACGCAAGATAAAGCCAATCAAAAAGATTACACATGTCTTCCAAGAATAACATTTACAAAAGAACTAGACAATATGAGTTGTATCCACACATGCGACAATTCCCAAAAATTGCTATCACACTAAGTACTATGCCAAAAGATCCCAAGTCGACCCTCATCTCCACTCCTACAGCCTGTCAGACCAGCAGTGGACCAAAACTCTATTTCAGATACCTGAAAGGATTGTGAGTGTTACTGCTTCATTCAAGCGGAAAGCATAAAACAGTTTATAAAGCAAACATGGATCAAGTAAAGCTTCCAATCACACTTGCAAGAAACATACTATTTTTCACAACAAGTAAATAAGCAACAATATTCCAAGAAGCCATAGGGTTGCTTCCCTCGCAACCAGGAGTTATGACGGTACCGTGACCCTGTGAACAGGGTACTTTCAACAATTTATACCCTGTTTGTGTACAGCAAACAGACAATTTATACCCTTCTTGTGTACATCAAGAAGAAAGCAAATCCAACCAGCAATACAACTATGGCATGCTCTTGAAATAAAAACATGTTTCAAGCAACTTGATCCATATCCACAACCATCGAAAATTTCCAACATTCGCAGAAAAGTACAAGTTTATTTTTAACTAACCACTTCAATGAAACAGCACACTCACCTTAGAGAGCCAAAAGACAAAAGCGAAAAGCCTCCTTCTTAACCCTGAGGTGGAGACTCGTCCCCCGATCCTAAAATATGAATGACACTACACTTAGAATAATTCATACTCCAATTCATATTAAAATGCAAGTAAAATGCGACAATAAGTCTAGCATATGTTCTTTTTTTTTTTTTTTAATCTCCATCCCTAATATGATAATGAATGAAACCAATGCAATAAAAATGATGAATGATGTGCTTCAATGCTCAAAAAATGATTCACTGAGATTTGATACGAAAATTTCCAAGAATAAGGCTTAATTCATGACCAACGTGTACAGTTCTGACCATATCCAATGCATAATCGTGAATTCTAAGAATTTCACTTAAACAGTTGAAAAGTACACTTCTTCCTCTTCGAATCGACAGGTCATTCATCAAAAACGGAGTTCGGGTAACCTTACTACGGCCTCGCGATCATAACTTAACGTAATTTTAAAACTGGAACAGAGACAGATTTTGGGTCAACTTCAACAGCAAATCTGTTATTGCTCAAGCATAACCACAATGCACGGGTTACATCGTTGGAAAGCTCTACGTGTCTAGTTTTCAGCAAAGCAAGCGGAATGTGTTTTCGAGTCTCGAGCTAGGAGATATGATTGTTTTTTCCAACTTGTGTCGGTGCTGTCAGCACTGTGAGTTCACAACAGCAGTTCGGTGCACAATTTTTAACTTTTTTCCCTCTTTGAGATAAATTCTGAAAATTTTACACAATAAACTAGACATGTATACCCAACTCCAGTAAAAATATCAGAAAATTGCAAGGTCCCCAAGTCTGTGAAAAAAATCCATTAAGAATCTGACAGATTCACTCATGTAAAGCTCTAATTGATATGCCCTTAAGCCAAACGAATTCGCCAGGATAAAATCCATTCTCCTATGATCTAATTAGGGTTTAAACTACATGAATATACAGGTATATACATGTTTGATCAACACCCAAAACATAAATTAGGTATAATCTAGGGTTTACCTTCAATTAGTTCCCCAATTCTTCCCCTTCTTCTTCTTCTTCTTCTTCTTCTTCTTCTCTCTCTCTCTCTCTCTCTCTCTACGTTTAACACTAACCGGTGGAGGAGTGGAACGGTGTAGAACACCGTAGAAGGTTAATTAGGGAAGAGTTATCCCATGTGGTTGGGTGTATGGGTTCAAATGAGCCATGTCTCATCTTTACCGTTCATTCCACCTACCAAGTTAATCCCTTTTAATTAACTTAATTAACCCCTCAAATTAAATCATGTATTGCTAATCAATTAATAAATAATATGCGGATGATAACACCACACATGAATCAAATAGCATGACCTATACAACATAAAGTTAAATGTCATATGCAATGCACGTGCTTGCTCGGAACGGGTGTTACAGCGGCAGTGTAGTGCGGCGGATCCGATTGTCCATCTCGATATGAATGGCTCAGATTTAATTCGAACTCCAACAAATCTGAGCTAGATCAATTGTTGTGCTTTTATGCATCAATTACTATTAACAATGGGAATTTAACACTGGATAAGATCCTGTCTAATCTCAAACAATCCTATTGAGGACAGGTTCTTTTAGGGCCTTTCTTCATTTCGATGGTCGAAATCGTTCATTAGTCAAAACTCATCAAAAGTAGAAAAATTCATTAGTCTTGCCTCCAATTACTTTGATAGAACATCATTCACTGTCATTTCAAAATACATTTATATTGACATAGTGGATGTATTTATAGATGGTGATGGTTGGTAGTAACTTTTAACAAGTCATGGTGTTATATAAGGAGGGTGCTGGTGTAATTTGAAAGAACTAAGGGGATGAAATGTTATTTACAGAGATTTACAAAGGGGCTGGAAATTCCACGGCCACTAACATAATGGCCCGGCCACCGACAAGATTTGTGGAAATTCTTGCTAAGACCAAAGCGGTTTTAACATACATGTGGAAAAACTCTTAACAGTGCCAAGCTCTTTTTGGCACATTTCTAGAAATTATAATTTATAAGATCACCTCCATCCAACCATTTAAAACTTGACTTTGTGGGTTTCATGAGACTTCCATATATTAATTCAGACAACTTATTTTATAGATGCCTACAAAAAGAATATTTTTTTTTAGAGAAATCAATTTTAGAGAACATTGATGGAAATGCATACTTTTCTTATTTTTTGGACACCAAATATGATTTCACACTTAAACTGTGCATTTGACAGAACAGATCGAACATGATTCATTTGAATGTCTATCAAAGCCCAAGATAATCTTCTGTGACAAAATGCTTAAAAACTATGTCAGGACTTAAAAAATTGAGTTTGGAGGGATCTTGAGAGATGGAGTACGGCAGTGAGATGCTCTGTAATAGGGTTTTCCCGAGGTAGGGAAAATACACTCAAATACGTTACATGGGATAAAAGCCAACCACGTGCGGAGCGCGGGAACACTATGAAGAGTGTGCACAGGATAGTGCATGTGGCAGCACGGCAGCACCACGAGAGGGTGCATAAGGCCGAGCAGGGCAGTTGCACGGGTTAGCGTGTAGCGAAGACCAACATGAGTGCCGAGCAAAGGGTATAACCGCGTGGTGTTAACCCAAATTTAGCCGACCAACAAGATGGGCGGCTTGAGTGGTCCAGAATGTTCTGGAATGAGCTCCTTATATGATAAGAAGGGATTCCGCGAATAAGGGAAGAGTATATTTTTCCATGAAAGGTACAATAGAGTTAGTATATGGAATGAATTCCATATAAGGAGAGTTTCCTACCGAGAAAGGGATCTCGGCTCATAGGGGTAGAGAATCCCAAAAAGCTAAGTTTCCAATACATGTTAGGAAACTTAGGGCAACGTGCTTGAGAAGCAAGTCCTGAAAAAACTATAAATTAAAACGAGGTATATAAACCTAATGGGAAACGGGACGCTTTGAGATATAATTCTGCTTACTATTTTCCTTACGAAATTTGGTGACGAAATACATTTTTCGTCGCCAAAGATAACCATTTGGTGCTAAAAAAATATATTTCGTCGCTAAATGGGACCAATTTGGCAACAAAATATTTTTTTTGTTACCCAATGGTTATCTTTGGCGACGAAAAATAATTTCGTCTCCTTTTTACGCTTTCGGCAACGTAAAATGTATCTTTGGCAACGTAAAATATTTTTTTCGTCGCTAAATAGGTGTAATTAGTGATGAAATAATTTATTGGCAAAAGTTGTCAAAACAGTGACAAATTTATTTTTTCGTTGCCAAATATATTCATTTTTTCAGCGCGGACTATGCCAGCGCTTTCACTTGGCTGTTGGGAAAGGGCAGACTATGCCCTGCCAGCGCTTTCACTTGGGCCGTTGGGAAAGGGCAGACTATGCCTTGCCAGCACTTTCACTTGGGCTATTGGGAAAGGGCAGACTATGCCCTGCCAACGCTTTCACTTGGGCTACTGGGAAAGGGCAGACTATGCTAGTGCTTTTTGCAAGCGCTGCAATAGACCCCCTATTGTAGCGCTTTTCCAAAGCGCTGGCAGAAAAAGTGCTGGCTTAATCTAATTTTCTTGTAGTGAGGCACGAGCATGCAGTATTATATAGATATCATGTGGTTGAACTTGGACTTTCTTTTTTACATATATTATTCCACGTGGTCATTTTTACATATATTATCATGTGGTGTACTTTTATGCATCAATTACTATTAACAATGGGAGTTTAATATTGGATAAGTGTAACGACCCGGAATTTTGGCCCTAATTTTTTTCTGATAAATAAAAAAAAATCGTATTTTTTTTTTAAATTTTATTAGTTAGTTAGAGTAATAAGAACATGTATGTTTATTCATACCTTTGTGTGCCAGATACATTGTAACATTTTTTCCACCACATTCATCCTTTAGTGACCGACTCTTTCTCTCCCTCCTTGTGTCTCCCTCTCTGCCGACTCTCCCTCTCTCCTCTCTCTCTCCCTTACTTGCTCTCCAAATCCAACCAAAACGCTCCCTTTTTTTCCTTTATCCTCTTCCACCCTTATCCTCTTCCTCCTTGCACCCCACTCCACCCTATCTCTATAAATACCTCTCTCCTTCTCCAATTCACAACACACAAAATCTCAGCCACTGAAAAAATAGTAGGAGTTCAAGCTCCGCCTATGGAAGTCGAGAAAAGAAAAGAACCAAAAAAAAAAAAAAAAAAGAAAGGAAAAGAAGAGATAGGTTTCTGGTTCGCATTAACCCTAAACCGAATTCGGTTCACACCGCGTCCACCAAGTTCCGGAGCATCCCAGCAACGTCACCCGCTTGTCCAACGATAGTCCCAAATTAAAGTCTATCATTCCGGTCATCTCTATTCGGCCAAAAATTTACCAAAACCGTTCGCCGTATTTTTTTCGATCGAATTCGAGGTATTATAATCCCTCTCCTATCTTCTTCTAAGTATATTAATGTCCTAAGATATTAATTTTGATGTTTAGAAGTGAAAAGAATCGAACCCCTGTGTCGATTTTACAAAGATCCCGCGAGAACTAATTTCCGTGTAAATGCACTGTTCATAAGCCGGTTTGTTTTTTTTTCTTTTTCTTTAACGTAAAGAAGATGTAAAAATTACAGTTTTTCCCCTTAGCTATTTAAGTGTAGTGTTTCGGCCCAAAATAGAAATTTCCAGTCATTACTAAATTATGATTAGGTCCCTGAACTTACTAAAGTCTATGCTTTAGCCACAAAAACGTTTTATTTATTTATTTATTTATTTTATTAAATGTCTTATTTATATAAAAGCGCTCGTTAGTGATAATAGTTTTACTTTTCTTTCTACAACTTAAATGTTAAATGGGTTTTGTAAATGACAATGTCATTATAATGTAAAGTATTATTTGACCCTTATCTATTATATTAGTATTATAAGAAAGTATTTTACAAAGATACTAATTCAAGCTTAGACTTTTCTTTTAATAATTTTTTTTTAGATAAAATTTCTTGTATCACATTTGATTTATTGGCTATACGAGATTAAGGGCAACGGCTCAGTCATAAAAAGTTGTGTGATTGCATTTGCCTAATATTCGTTTTGATCCGCTTGTTATTTGTTTTTATTTATTATTGTGAATAATATTGTGTCGATACTTGATTTGAATGCTAGATTGGACCCTAGAGACATGGGATGGTATGCGAAATAGAAATCACTTAGACGATGCTAAGTTACTGGAAAAAAGTGATAAAGTGTTGAAATCGTGAGATTGTGGATTATGATTTGGCAATGGTAAGGGTGACCTATTGGCCCTAGATTGATGATATTGTGGTGACCCTAAAGTAAGCCCAGTGTTGATTGTGATGATTGTGAAGTGGTATATAAGATAAGCGAACCCTATGATTCAGGTATGATAAGCTTACCCCTTGTTGTAGTTATCGGGGGTGCACACTCGGCACATAACTTAGGTGTTCCTTGCGACAACAAAGGAAGTGATCTCATGGGACTCGAGCATGGCTAGCGGTTGGGGAGGAGAGATCTCGTGGAGAGATCTTAGATTTCATGTTAAGTTAATGGATAGCAATGAATCAAGTTATGTGAATTATCTCTGCTTTACTTTTTCGCACCATATATATTCTGTTTGCTTGCTAAATGTAAAGTAAGAGGGGTGGTTGGGTTGGATTATTTTATGGTGATTTATCACTCACTGATATGTCTGTTCCTGGCAAATCGATTGCTTCGGCGATCAATTTGCTAGAGGGCGCAGGATTCAATGGAGGAGATTCAACGATGATGCAGTTCGACACGAAAAGAATATCAGTAATGAAGATCGAGGATGCTTAGGATTCGTATCAAGATTAGAGTCAGCTCTGAAGTTAATGTATTTTGATTCCGTAAAACAATCTTGAGATTGTATTAGCAAAAGCTTTATTTTGGAAAATCATATTTATTTAGCAAGTTTTCTTGAGAAATTATTTTATATTGCACCTGAAAAGTCGGGGCGTTACAATAAGATCCTCTCTAATCTCGAACAGTTCTATTGAGGTCAGGTTCTTTAATTTTGGGTCATTCTTCGTTTCGATGGTCGAAATCGTTCATTAGTCAAAACTCGGTAAAAGTAGAAAAATACATCAATGTTGCCCCCATTTACTTTGATAGAATATCATTCACTGTCATTTCAAAATACATTTATATTGATATAGTGGATGTATTTATAGATGGTGATGGTTGGTAACTTTTAGCATGTCATGGTGTTACTTAGGAGTGTGTCGATGTAATTTGAAAGAATTAAGGCGATGAGATGTTATTTGCAGAGATTTTCAAAGGGGCTGAAAATTCCATAGCCACTAACATAATGGCCCTCCAATGAGAATATTTGTGAAAATTCTTGCTAAATCCAAAGCGGTTTTAACATACTTGTGAAAAAACTCTTAACAGTGCCAAGCTCTTCTTGGCACATTTTTAGAAAGGGATGTGATTTTGACACATTAATTTTAGCCAGTGGTACTCTACTTTTTGTTTTGTAATCTCATATGATCAAGACACAAAGTAGAGTGCTAGTGACTAAAATTGAAATGCCAAAATCAATTTCCTTCTGAAAATTATAACTTATAAGATCACTTCCATCCAACCCTTAAAACTTGATTTTTTTTGTGGGTTTCATGAGAATTCCATATATTAATTCAGACAACTTATTTTATAGATGCCTACAAAAAGAATATTTTTTTTTAGATAAATCAATTTCAATGAACATCGATGGAAATGCAAACTTTTCATATTTTTTGGACACCAAATATGATTTTACACTTAAACTGTGCATTTGACAAAATTGATCGAACATGATTCATTTGAAAATCTATCAAAGCCCAAGATAAACTTCTCTGACAAAATGCTTAAAAACTACAGTATGTCAGGACTTAAAAAATTGAGTTTGGAGGGATCTTGAGAGATGGAGTACGGAAGTGAGATGCTCTGTAATACGGTTTTTCCCGCGGTAGGGAAATATACTCAAACATGTGTTAAGTAAGCACCACGTAAGGGTGCGATACAAGGGATAAAAGCTGATCACGTGCAGAGCACGAGAACACTATGAAGATTGCGCACAGGATAGTGCACGTGGCAGCACGGCGCGCAGCACCACGAGAGGGTGCATATATAAGGCTGAGCAGGGCAGTTGCACGGGGTTAGCGTGTAGCGAAGACCAGCATGAGTGCCGAGCAAAGGGTGGTGTTAACCCAAATTCAGCCGACCAACGAGATGGGCGGTTGGAGTGGTCCAGAATGTTTTGGAATGAGCTCCTTACGTGATAAGAAGGAATTCTACGAATAAAGGAAGAGTATATTCTGCCATGAAAGGTAGAATAGAGTTAGTTTCCTACCGAGAAAGGGATCTCAGCTCATAGGGGCAGAGAGTCCCAAAAAGCTATAAGTTTCCTATACGTGATAGGAAACTTTGGGCAACGTGCTTGGGAAGCAAGTCCCGAAAAAACTTTAAATTAAATGTAGGTAAACCTAATGGGCAACTAACTTTGGCTTGTGTTGTAGTTGAACGTATGGTAGCGACACAATCAGGACACAATCATGACGATCGAGACCGTTGATTTCATTGTGCTTGTTGATCAAATCATTCATGTAAATTTTTTGCTTGATCCGGTTTAGAAAGTTCTACTTGATAATAAATTAAGTCTTGTGCTGCAATTTAATGTACAATAGCCACACCAGTGCGACACAATCATGATGATAGAGACCGTTGATTTTGTCACCACAAGAAAAATTACATACTGTGACGAATGAAATCGTCTTAGATTGTACTCCCTCCGTCCCTTAATTAGAGTCTTATATTCCATTTTGGGCTATTCCGTAATAAGTGTTCATTTTGTAAGGTTAGTGGGTAAAAGTTGGTGTATTGTCTATTTTGTCCCTAAAAGTAGATTCCATTTTGAAAAGTTAGTGAGTAAAGTTTAAAGATGATGAGTAAGTATGGAAAGTGGATGAAAAAATTGATGTGAAAGGTATAATGATGATGTCTTTTTAATAAGTTGGAGTTACGAAGCAGGACACTTATTCGTCACAAATAGTATGGGTGACGAAAAAAAATTTGTCGACTAAAGATTGTCGAGGATTCCTACCTGGTGACGAAACAGGCCTGTTTTTCATCACCTATAGTGCCGTTTGACGATGAAATATTTTGTTACGGAAAAATGACTTGGTGACGAAACTTTCTTCGTCGCCTATTGTGATTTTGACGACAAATTATTTCATCACCATTGTCATAATTATTTGTCACCCAATTTTGGTTTCGTCACCAATAGTGATAGGTAATTGATCAATGTAAGCACATAGGTGACGAGCAAATTTGTCACCAAAGGAGACCCATCGGTGATGAAAATTTTCATTGCCTATATAAGAAATCGGTGACGAATTTTTTTGTCACAAAAGACATTTTCATAAATATGAAAAAAAATACTTGTTTCTCACTCCTGCTGTGTTTTGAACCCAAGTCTCCTAGGTCTCGCACACAAATTTTTACCAACTGCACCACACACACTTTTTAGCATATATTTGAAATATCTAATAGATAACATATACGTTTAACATTAAAGTACATTTCAAACCTTTAAACATTAAAAATATCAAATTTTGGTAACATGAAAGTTGTAGCCTTTTGTGTTATCGTTCAAACCTAATTTAAATTTTATCTCAATAGGTGTTCTGACCAAAGAGTTATGCCCGAAATACATTTGGTGACAAGGTGCAATTCATACATTTCGTCACCAAAGGTACTCATTTGGTGACAAAATACATTTTTCGTTGCCAAAAGCGTAAAAAAGGAGACGAAATTATTTTTCGTTGCCAAAGATAACCATTTGGTGCTAAATTTTTTTTTTTGGTCGCTAAATGTGACCAATTTGGCGACAAAATATTTTTTTGTCACCAATGGTTATCTTTGGCGATGAAAAATAATTTCGTCTCCTTTTTACGCTATCGGCAACGTAAAATGTATCTTTGGCAACATAAGTAGTCAAAACAGTGACAAATTTATTTTTTCGTCGCCGCTCATTTAGCAAAATTTCGTCACTGATTTTAACTTTTCTTGTATTGTGTTCTACTTGTTCATTAAATTATTCACTTAAATTTTTGGCTTGATCGGATTTAGAAACCGGTTCATTGGGACGCAAATTCATTAACAAAATGATATTTTTCATATGATCAAGTTAATAAAAACACGCGATTTTATTGCGCAGACTATGCCAGCGCTTTCACTTGGCCGCTGGGAAAGGGCAGACTATGCTAGCGCTTTTTGCAAGCATTGCTATAGACCTCCTATTGTAGCACTTTTCATAAGCGCTGGTAGAAAAAGTGCTGGCATAGTCCGATTTTCTTGTAGTAAGGCACGAACATGCACTAGTATATAGATATCATGTGGTTGAACTTGGACTTTCATTTTTACATATATTATTCCACGTGGTCATTGTACTTAATTTTCGACACGAAGGCCTTCTACTAGATAGAATTCATTGATGGATTGTAGATCTTGCCCAGTTAGGAGAATGCTAATTTGCGAAAATAAATTTACAACGATTCTAAAAACTACAGAATTTACAACGATTCTAAAACTACAGAAATGTTAATGCCGGTATCAATTGGATTGGGAGTTGCCGTAGTGCGGCGGATCCGACTGTCCATCTCGATATGAAGGGCTCGGATTTAATCCAAACTCCTACAAATCCAAGCTGGATCAATTGGTGAACTTTTATGCATCAATTTCTATTAAAAATGGGAATTTAACACTGGATAAGATCCTCTCTAACCTCGAACAGTCCTATTGAGGTCAGGTTAATTCTTTTGGGATCTTTCTTCGTTTCGATGATCGAAATCGTTCATTAGTCGAAACTCGTCAAAAGTAGAAAAATACATTAGTCTTGCCCCCAATTACTTTGATAGAATATCATTCACCGTCATTTCAAAATACATTTATATTGATATAGTGGATGTATTTATAGATGGTGATGGTTGGTAACTTTTAACATGTCATGGTGTTACTTAAGGAGGGTGTTGATGTATTTTGAAAGAATTATGGGATGAAATGTTATTTGCAGAGATTTACAAAGGGGCTGAAAATTCCACGGCCACTAACATAATGGCCCGGCCACCAATGACAAGATTTGAGGAAATTCTTGCTAAATCCAAAGCGGTTTTAACATACTCTTGTGGACAAACTCTTGACAGTGCCAAGGTCTTCGTGGCACATTTCTGGAAATTATAACTTATAAGATCACCTCCATCCAACTCTTTAAAACTTGACTTTGTGGGTTTCATGAGACTTCCATATTAATTCAGACAACTTATATTATAGATGCCTACAAAAGGAATATTTTTTAGAGAGATCAATTTCAATGAACATCAGTGGAAATGCAAATTTTTCCATATAGGGAGAGTTTCCTACCGAGAAAGGGATCTCGGTTCATAGGGGCAGAGAGTCCCAGAAAGCTAAGTTTCCTATATGGGATAGGAAACTTAGGGCAACGAAGGTGCTTGGGTAGTAAGTCACGAAAAAACTATAAAAATGAAGTAAACCTAATGGGAAACGGGACACTTTGAGATATAATTATGCTGATGAAATTAGGGTTTTAGTACGTATACTGACTTTGCCATCAGAGGACCTTTGCCGACGAGAGACTTCGGTGCGTACACTGTGTTTTGTGTGGCAGGTTTTAGGATTCCGACGAGACTGACACGTGCTTTGTTCTTAAAGAGTGTGGTTCTAACTAAAGCGGCTTTTTCTCTTTACATGCTCCATCCTTACTAATGCTAAAAATCATTGTCCTCTTCTTCAACCCCACGTAGATTCCTCATATCCTAGTAACAAGAAGTCTGCCACTAAATGTTTCTGTCAAGTCCAGACGACTAGCAAAACATAAGATAGAAGATTAGAAAAGATAGATATCATGTGGTTGAGCTTGCAATATACTAAAGTTCAAACATAAATTGGGAGCTCAAACCACACACGAAGATGAGTTCGAGTAGCCAAATCTCTCTCTAAATCGAGTTTCACATTCAGGAAAAAAAAAAAAATCTACATGTTTGGACAAAACCATCTATAAAATAAGGAAGGGAAGTTTTATATTAAATATGGACCTACCAAATGAGATCAGTATTTAATATAAAATTATGAAAAAAATACAATTATAGTTTTTAATTCAAACCGCAAGTTGTTCATAAAATATTTTTTTGTGGCTTTCTGGAAAAAATTAGCTCAATATAATATTGGTAAGGGCAGTTTCAGAAATCGTATGAGAGTGAGGCGGGGTACACTCTTCGACAATAACTTGCGGTTTGAAATCAGTTGGATGGTGTTTTTTGTTAAAGTTTTATGCGTTTGAGTGTGTGCATGCAAAAGTTAGGGATTGAAAAATTATTTATTATTTATATGCTGATTTAAGTTAAACATGTCAATTAATATGCTTGAGTTATTGTTTTTCACAAAATTAAATTCATTGGGCGGGGGGTTGATATATTGGGTTCAATGTCCAGTATTTATTTGTTCTCGTGCTGATCATTCGAGCTCTGCCTTCAGGCACGGACATGCACTAGTTAATGGATAGGTATAGCATCTAATCTAAGCTGGTATAATTTGGAACAACAGACCATTCATCAAACAAATTCTCGATGACATGCACGACATAACGATTACATTTTTTTTTTATTGCAAAAGAAAATGAGAAAAACAACTACGCAAAACCATCCATTAAATTTAATCATTATTCTCTGATAAAGATATTACATTTAGGCCAAGTTAAAAACCACACATACATTACTTTTTACTTTCTCAATTATTGGGAAATTGGAATAATTAAGGCCAACTTAAACACAACATTGTAGCTTCGGCAACATGTCTTCAATAAGCCATTCAGCCATCCTCTCATATGCTGCTTCAGTCAGATGGATACCATCCCAACTTATGAATCGATTAGGATTCGGACAGACCGGAACTTCGGAACTACACATATTGGTGAAATTAAAATTGTAATCCCCACCAATTCCACAACAAGCCTTCCGTGTAGACTTGCCGTCAAATCCTAGATGTTAAAAAAAAAAAAAAAAACCGAATGCAATATTAGTCATGATTAATGAGTAAATCGATATATATCATTGGCGTGTTCTTCTTGTTGCGAGGTAAATAAGCTCACCAAGACGTTCGGCATGATCCAAAAGCCATTGCAAGGCGCGGTTGTAATCAACATAAACGATAATAACATCAGGATACTCTTTTTGCAATTTCTGGATGGCTTCTTGTAACTTTTTATTGTGGTAGTACGCGATGCTGTCGATCTCTTTGAGGCACCCACGCTTATCATAGGCACTTGAGTTGTTCGTTTGATATAATGTTAGGAAGATTGGAAAACAACCATTTGCAAAAATGCCAGGGACTACCACCCTAACAGCTCCGTAGCTCATGATCACCCGCTGCAAACTCGTATAAAAGAAGATCGATCGTGGTTAAGTTTCGTGTTAATTAATTGCAAGGAAGTACGTAGTTTCTACTAGCTACTTGATCGATCGATCTTGACGAAAACAAAAACGAGATCTGCTAGCTAGGAAAACATACCCGAACACCACTGATTATCGTTGCAACAACTTCAGGTACCAAATTTTTTATCTCCTGCATAGTTTTTCCTTCAATTAATGAGTAGCCATAATCGTTTGCTCCAATCTCTCCGAGCACAAAAAGGGAGGTCTTTCCCTTCTCCAAGCAACCTGTTATTTTGTTAAACTCAATTGGATAAATACAATTCAAAAGTTAAATTTAATTAATTTTCATTTCTCACGGAACATTCGATCACTAACTAACTAACCTCCCTCTATGGCGTGTGTGCAATCGAGATGTTTAGACATCCAATCGAGTTGCAATTTGAGTGAGCTGTTAGTATACAGGTTTACGATATTCTTTTTGGCTAGAAACTTTGCTGGCAACGCAGTGGCACCACTAACGGCGAAGTTGACTCCATGTCTAAAGTCTGCATCCTTTTCCAAGTAGGGATTAAGAAAGGGAAGCCCGGATGCATTAGCTGTAATTACAGAACAAAATGCAGTTTAGTTACTCGAAGTCAAACACTAGAAAATTTAACGCGCGCGACCAAAAAGATTTTACGATTCTATCTGGAGGTCGTGATATATACACGTAGTGTTACGTTTCTAGTGTGTATATATACTGTTGCGACATCATATATATGGCATACCGATGAAGTCGATCATGAGCCGACCGTTTGACAAGCGACCGGTCGCGTGCTTGAAAAAAGTTTCACCATAGGGAAGCCTTGCGAAAGCTGTGACTGCTGGACTGATTGGCTTTTGCCGAATTAGATTCCCAGTATCTGAAATCGAGTCACCGAAATTATAAATCTTATCAAAAAGACAACTAATGAGTGAATTGGCATTGCACGGATGGGGTTGAAGAAAAAGAAGACAGGAGGAGGCGACTGTCAGGAGAAATAGAGGGGACACCACAAGGGGGGAGGTGGCCATCACTTTGGCTGTGATATTGTGGTAGTGGCCTTGGAACGGTTTGTAATTTATAGAGATCGAGGAAGCTGTTCCTATTGTAATGATTTTGTTTTTATCTTTACGATAATGAAGTTTTCTTTGCCGACAAAAGAAAAATATAAAGATATTTAGCCACAAACAACGACCATAACTTAGGCCACAAAAATTCATAACACCATATCACAAGTGCTTGGACTCAAATTCACATAATTTCAAGTCACTAGCAAGACTCTGGTTTGTTCGGTTAATTAAGCCACTTGGCTTATTTTTGCCCTTATTCAATTTTTTTCGCATTTGTTAGTTTTTTGTCAATTTTTTTTGGGGATTATTGCTTATTCATGACAAGAGGAATCTAAAAAGTAAAAAATTATGATCAAAATCCATTTTTTTTGAATTAGACGAAAAAATTGGTTTATTTTTGTCTTTATTAAAAAAATTAGGTTTCGATCGTAATTTTTTACTTTTTAGATTTCTCTCATCATGACGAAGCAATAATTCCCAAAAATTGACGAAAAACTAACAAATGCGAAAAAAATTTGAATAAAAATAATAAAATAAACTATTCAATTTATTTAGCGGAACAATCATGTGATGGTTTGAAGAGCAAGGGATGGTTTGAAGAGCAAGGGAATAGGATCACATGATGACTCAATCCTGAGAACAATTAGAAGAGCAAGGGAATGGCGTCACATTGAAGAGCAAGGGAATGGCATCACATGATGACACAATCCTGAGAACAATTGCCACGGATATAGGTGAAATTAAGAATCTATTGGTTCAATAGTCAATCTCCACTCATGCAGAGAATACAAAAAGATTTCAACTTCAGAAACCCGAGAATGCCATTGGTGAAACTGTTGCTTCCTCCCCTACAGCCATCTTTATCGGAAATTCTAATAGCAAAGAAGATTTACAGGGAACCATGTAAGAAAAAATGTGTTTAGACCTATTCTAGATCCCATATAAATCTAGAAAAATATCCATAAATTTTTGAATATTATTTTATGGGATTCTGTAAAAAATCAGCTCCAACTCATAGCGGTAAGTATTACTTTTGGATTTGTATGGACGAAACTGCTCAGTTCGCCCCTACGAATCCAAAAGTAATACTTACCGTTGTCAGTTGGAGCTGATTTTTACAGGGCCCCATAAAATATAATATTCAAAAATTTATGAATATTTTTCTAGACTTTTGTTGGACCCAGAATGGACCCAACGCATTCTTCCTTGCGTGGTTCCTTGCAAATCCTTTTTTGCGAATAGCAGGGCTCAAAAATAGGCTGGTACTGTTGTAGACACCTCCCAAAAAGGGATGTCACCATATAGATATCCTTTACAACTTATTTCCTCACCAATTATTGAAATCATGGATAATCTCACGGTTAGAAACATCTTTACACTATAACAAACCAATGCTAAAGAATCGCCACTTAGTTTATTAAAACTAGGAAAACAAGTAGAGATTTCAGGTACGAGAGCCAAAAGTATGATAAGGGAAAGCTGTTAGGCATCCCTCTTCACCCGGTCGAAAGACCGGCCTATAATTATGTGGGCAGCATGCCCTGGAATTTCCGGATTCCAAGATGCAAGCCTTCGGGAATTTCGTTTCCCGAAGCAAGGGCCCGTAATCGAGGGAGCGCGAGCGGAGAAGCAGGCGCTCGCGAAAATACAGAGTCGCCACTCGGGTTTGAAGGTCCGACACCCAAGGAACCGTACTTCGAAGCACCTGCAGCGCTGTTTGAATTGATTTGGAAAAGTGAAGGAAACCAGTCCGTCATAACCATATCTGGGTTCGGGAGCCAGGTTACAAGAGGGGAAGGGTTTTAAGGCACCCCTCTCGCCCAATCCGGAGATCGGTCTCTACTTAGGCATTTTGAAAACTTTGTGATTCTTCTTTTATTAACCAAATTTTAGCCAATTAGGGCGGGGGAACAGTTAATCGGGAATTAAATCTGTAACAAGTTTGCAAGATGTGATAGCTAGCATGGATGAGCAGTTAGTATAGGATGAGAACAGACTGCTGTGGGTTTTTAAACAGTTTGAGCCCACAGCACTTATTCTCAAACCTTCTGGGCTCTGGAAGGACCAGTGCACACCCAGGACAAACCAAGCAGTTTATAGCAGTTTAAATATACAGTTTAAAACAATTCTAAAAGGCTATAGAGCAACAAAATTACTAAAACACCCCTTAAACAGTGAGGGGACAAAATAACAGCCTAAAAACCAAGTTAAACATGCATGGCAAGCTACTGGTCGGGGACGAACCGTCGCGCGAGGGTTTCAAATTGTTGCGCGAGGGTTTAGAACTCTTGCGCGAGGGTTTAGAACCATCGCGCGAGGGTTCGGGTCAACCTTCCAATGTTTGGTTTTGCTCATCTTGGATTCTGGGACAGGTCCAGAATGATCCCAGAGGTACTCCACAGTAATATATTGAAATACAGCGAGCAGTTTAAACTAAGAAAAGTAGTAAACTGGTTATTAATATGCTTGCAGAGTGATCTATATGCAAAGGAATATATAAAACAGCAAGACACCCATCCCCACGCTGTCCTGCACGTGCAACCACGAAGTGTCGCGCGAGTATGTGGGACAGTCGCGCGCGGGTTCTTGCCATGACGGTTTTGAAACTTTGCTAGCTTTAGGCCAGGACTGGTATTGATTACCAGCCTTGGCCCTCTGCCAACCCCCTCAGAGATCAGAACAGAGAGCAGAACAAAGGTAAGCTATACCTTTGGTTCTTGGGGTTTGAATTGCGTTTGAGCTTTGAGTTGAATTGAGGTTGCTTGAGTTGTTTATGTTGCTTTGAGTAATGAAGGAGAAAGAACAAGCTATGTTCTTGGATTGACTTTGTGTCTCTTTTATTAGCTTAAAAGAGTACAAAGTAGTGCTCCTTTGAAAATGGAATTCTTGTAACCCTTTAAAAGAGAGACAATGGGGGAGTATTTATAGGGAAAATGGTGGAAATGGTGTATGGAGGAGAAAGAACCAACCAAGTGAAGGTTAACTTGGCTTGGTGGCCAAATTGCCTTTTATGGAAAGCTTGCAAGGAGAGAAGCCCAGCCAGTCCACGAGGTCTGGCTGAAAATTACTTGGTGATTAAGCTGCCTAGCTGAAAAAGGTAAAAGGGACAGGAGAGAACCGTTGCGCGATGGTTTGGAATTGTTGCGCGAGGGTTCTCCCTGGCACGCGATGGTCAACGGTCAACAGTTTGACTGTTGACCACACCTGGCAGCTTGACCCTCGCGCGATGGTTCTAAACCCTCGCGCGACAATTGGTTTTTGGCTTTTTGATGTGGTTTTTGGCTAGGTTAGGTTCAAGGGTTCTTCAAACACTCAAAGCTCAAACACTCGACATTCCCGAAGTGTTCTTGATCCGTTTCATCATCGGGGAAACAAAAACCGTAAGTAAACTAACCTAGAAGCCCAGATTGGGGTGTCTACAGTAGCCCCTCTTTGACGGCACTTGGAGCACCATTGACTTGGTACAAGTAACGTCAAAGAATTCTGGACACCCCTCAAGGCAATCCAGAGCGGAACACGGTAAAGTAGACAAGCATACTTACAGAACCTGATCGATTGAATGGACGGACGGACCGTCGCTGATGGAAGTAGAAGTGGACGATTGCATCACCGCTTGTTGATCAAATTTGGACGAGACAGGCCGTCGTTGATTGGACGGGACAGGCCGTCGTTGCTGGAGATCAAGCTATCCTCGGCACAAAGTATTCCAACAAACACGGGTAGGTCGTGGTCGCAAAGTTGAATTCCAACCGTTGGGAATCGAGCCAATCTCCTTATCAAAGACCATCCGGAGACAGAGCAATAAGCCTGGAAGATGCACTTGCGGCTAGGCTGAGGGTGATTGTCGTGACAGGCCAAGACGGACTCTCCTGGGAACAAACAATTGCGGATGAATCGACCATTGGACGATAATCTGATCGCCGTTGTGGACGGATGATATGGCCGATCATCGTTGAAGGATTAATCGCCGTTGAGGATTAAACGGACAACATGGCTGATTGGTGTTGATGGATTTGACAGGACTGGCCGTCGTGAAGGCGGACGGGAGATCAATGTGCTGAATGATCAAACCGTTGATGAACTTTGACAGGACCGGCTGTCGTTGATTTGACTTGCCAATGTCACAACACTGACGGTTGAACGCCACAACATGCTTTGAATTGCCAATGCCTCAACACTGATAGAAGAACGCCACAACGTGCTCTGATTTGCCAGTGCCTCAACACTGATAGAAGAACGCCACAACGTGCTCTGATTTGCCAGTGCCTCAACACTGATAGAAGAACGCCACAACGTGCTCTGATTTGCCAGTGCCTCAACACTGATGGGAGAACGCCACAACGTGCTTTGATTTGCCAGTGCCTCAACACTGATGGGAGAACGCCACAACGTGCTTTGATTTTGCCAGTGCCTCAACACTGATAGAAGAACGCCACAACGTGCTTTGATTTGATTTGATGCACATTCCTGCTTTTGACATGACATACAATATGCAATGATAATGTATGATATACTGAAAAATGCAGATGCAAGCTAAGGGCGGCTCCTAGGAGGACAACGATGCCTAAGGACTATCACTGAGCCTTATTACCGTACTGTCAGTTACTTCTGAGATGCGCAACCAGATAGATAGACATTGAGCGGGCAAGCGTGCCCCAGTTGATGTTTAGCAATGAGATTGGGCCTGCATGCCCCCTTTCTTCGATGCTTGGGCAGATGAGCCCCAGAGATGCTCTGCTTGGCCTTGAGCTGACGAGCCCTTGCTGTTCATGAGATTTCCACAGCTTGTAGATTACAGGAGCTATGGTAGCAAATGTAAAAATTGCACTTTCTAGCCGCTAATATCTAATTTGCATTGACAAGTGACCTGAATTGACACACAGATATGCGCGCATGTACAGACTCGCCTAGCTTAAATGAAAAGGGAGAAAGAGTCCCAGGGTATAATGCGAACCCTTAGGCACACAGAACATAATGAAATTTTGGGCATTAAGGGGCCAAAACTCACAACGTTCCTGAGACAGTTGAAACTGACACTTGTGAGAGACGCAAAAAGGCACAAAGACCTGTACAAACGAAACCGAGAAAAGCATCCCGATATGACAATTGATTGAAAAACTGGAAAAATGTCGCAAAGATGGACATAAGACGCATATGATGACTCATATAGGCCTGGACTGAAACCGACACCCCCATGCAGTCACATTAACTCCATATGACTTGCATGGTATGACAAGACTTGGCAAAAGCCCCTGGAACGTCATTCGAGGGCAATAGCATGCTATCGCTAGAATTGAAAAAGCACGCACAGGACTGAGACCAACGCGAATCACTTTGAAGAAATGCGCGTGACTATAAGCTAGCACGCGAGGCTGCAGCTGCTCATACCAGACCTCGCTGAACTTAGAATAAACTGTGAGCCATTAGGCTTCTAGCATTTCGTTCTGTTTTTGATGCTTCAAATATTTTAAGACTTATGCTCAGCCCGTAATAGAAATAGCAGTTTGCAATAAAATTGAAAGACAAAGGTTTTTCCTCTTTTGGTTCCTCCAATTCAGCTTGATCTGATATTCAATCCTCTTCGACCTTTGATTTGTATCAAAACGTCAACCATGGATCCAATGGGTAGATTGTGACCGAGTCTCGAAGAGAGACTGCCTACGTATCCCATGCTAGAGAATCAGGTCAAAACGTAGTTCAGGCTAAGGTTCACTCGTGTGTTTACCTCTCCTTTTGCGCTCTAACTTTTGCCTAGTACCGCCCAGGCGGGTCTTCGGTCTAGCGAGCTTTGAATATTGCCTATTACTTTTGCCTAGACCCCCTTCGTAGGTTTTTGGGCTAGCAGGCTGCTCTAACTTTTGCTTGGAACTGCCCACCCTTGGGGTTTTCAGCCCAACGAGCTTCTCTCAGGGAAAAGTTGCTTTTGAATTGATCCAGGTTGTCCATGGTATTGAATTTGTTGCTGTCGAGGTCGACGATCTTTGACCACAGTCCCAGATAAAATGGCTTTGATGATGCAAGGTCCAGCGCACTTCGGTTGCAAATGCCTCGCTCCGGGCCATGTTTATACTTTCTCATTTGTACTTGACAGAACGTCACTGTTGCTGTTTTTGAACATGGAATGAGGCTTGAAGCCTTCTGAGCCTCTATTTTCTGGCTTGGCACCCGGTAGCAGGGGATTTGATACTTTATCAACGCCAGGCGTGTCTTTGTGAGACCATGCCAAGACGTCGATGAATTCTTGAGCCTGTTTGACCGGGCGCAATGCTCCTTTGGGGCAGTGTTTGGACCAACTCTGAACCTTTCGGGAAGTTATACTTGTCTTTCAAGTTTATTGAAAATTACTTCTTCTTTTAATAGGCTGAGCATGCCTTTCATCTTCCCTTTCGGCAAGGGAACACATTTCCTTGGGAATGATCCCATCGAAATCTATCCTTTCGTCGTCAGGGTCGACACAGTTTATATAAAAGCCAGCGAAGTACTTAGAAGCAGAATAATGCAAATCATAAAAACCCTCGGGGTTTGCCAAGTACAGCAGACTCAAGACTTGAAATGAAAGCTATGACGCGGAGAGCCAAGAAGCACGAACTCCGACTCAGAGCTAGACTTTAGACAAACGCAAAAGACTCTGTGTTAGACTCAGACATATCGCCAATGCAAACTAGACGCGGTTTTGAAAATGCAACTGTTAAGAAGCTACCCATAGCTTCCACAAAAAGAGGTAGGATTCAGCGGGTGTCAGGCCCAAGCGACAGCACTTCGGCCTCCTTTGGCTTCTTCAACGAAATCTACTCGATGCTCTTTTGATCAGTGGATCTCAGCCAGTCAGTCTTCCCCATTTGCAAGCCCCTCATCACTGTCAAACTAGATGTTGACAGCGGAAACTTCGATTGCCCAACCTACAGCCATCATGTTAACCTCCAGTTCGAAAGGGATGGATACAATGGGTTTGGGTTGATGTTTTTGGGACGATATAGTGGCTAGGGTTGAATATGGCGGAGCTCGGGTTGATTTGAGTGGTGGTGATAGATATCTGACCAACCGAGGGTCAAACCCGTGTTGAGGCAAGGAGTTGGTAATGATGTTGGGCTTTGTGGAACTTGAACCGTGCCATCATCAATAAGATCTTGAATCTCGTGTCGAAGACGCAAGCAGTTATCAGTAAGGTGGCCAGGCATTTGGTGGAAGGCACAGAAAAGGTTAGGATTATAACCAGCAGGTAAGACTTTGGGAGGGGAAGTTGGGGTCAAAGGCTTGAGATGCCCAGACTTAACAAGTTTCTCCAACACTGCAGACAGAGATGCCGTGAAGGCAGAGAAACTCCGAGGTTGAGTTCGGGATCGGAGGCTTTGAGCGCATCGAATTTGGCCAACATCGGCAGCGCGACTGGAATTGACAGTTGGAGCATTGCTCCCACTTGTAGACTTATTGGAGTAGTTGCTGTTACCAAACAACACACTACTATCCCCTGAATAAGCCCTCGGCTTAGCTTTTTGAGCGGAAGAAGAAGAGGACTCCCCTCTTGGCAGAACTCCACTTTGCAGCGCATCCTCGATGGCTAGGCCAGATTCGAAGAAGGTCTCGAAATTGGCAGATGCTTGAACAAGAACCAGATGCCTGGCATAGTCTGGCTGGAGATTACGGGAGATGATGCGGAGTTGGTCTCTCTCGCTAGGGCGCTCAGTCATTAGAGCGGCTTTGGCTCTCCACCGCTTGACAAAGTCCGCAAAGGACTCCTTAGCTTCCATCTTGGTGGATTCGAGCTCCCGTGTAGTCATCTTGAGCTGAGAGTTGTAGCTATACTGTGAAATAAACGCAGCCCCAATGTCCTCCCAAGTTCCTCTTTTGGAGATGTCGAGCGACAAAAACCAATGGAAGGCAGGCCCAGAGAGAGTTTGAGGGAAGAGCTGAGACATGGCCTGACTTTCTACTTTGAGTAGCTTCATAGCAGCATGATAGCCGTAGAGATGAGTCTCGGGATCACCGCTACCGTCGAACTTAATCAAGTCGGGCATTTTGAACTTGTCAGGCAGCTTAGCATTAGGATACAGGCAGAGACGATCCAAGTCTATTCCGCATGTGCTGATCTTTTCAGATTTTGTGACGGATTCTTCTAGCTTTGCCATCTTGGCCACAAGAGCAGCTATGTCAGGGTTTTGAACAAGTTCCCTACCCGCAAGATTCAGGTTTGCAGCAGGCGCACGAGCCTTCCTAGGGTTGGGCTGAACAATGAGACGCCCCTCGTGATTCGGATCTGGGACCATGATAGGCTGCTCCTGGTCGTCCTCATCGTCCTCGCCTTCCTCTTCGAGCGGTGGTGGAAGACGAGTGTTGACAAGGTCATTGAGACGGGTGATGTTAGCATCGGTCTGGATGGCTCTCTGCTGCATAGTGGTAATGCTGTTCTGAAGATTCATGAGCATGGTCTCTAGACTGAGCGGTTGATCTGCCATGGTAGGTGATTCAGAAGTGCTCGATGCAGAAGATGGGGATGCTGGTTGCCCTTCCTGTACAACTGGTGGTGACCCTGACTGTAGAGCAGCCAACAAAGAGCGCGGAGAGCCTTCCGTTGTGACTGATTGGGATTGTAACCTGACCAACCTTTGACTCGGATTCTGAAGACGTTTCCAAGTAGGTTTGGCTCTTCCTTTCGGTACTCTCTTGCTCGGTGCAATGGCTCAAAACTAGACAGTAAAATACGTGAAAGCTCAGTGGCACTCCTACAGCAATTGGAATGCAACGTACACGTCGTTGTCGATGTCAACCATAGACTCTAGAACTAGAGACAAATCTGTCTCATGATGTTCGGACACTGCCAAAATCCTCAGATTTCTTTTCGAGGGTGTATCCTTTGAATAGATCAAACTGATCCTAAGGGATGTCAAAACAGACTAAGTCTTCGACTAGTCCCTTTTGAAGATTCGACTTTGAACTTGGAACAACTCGGTATTGATGGCATGACACCTTTACCGGGGTGGCTTCAGCGACAACGCGCATTAGCCGGGCGGTGTACGTGCTGCGCACGATAACCAAAATGACATCAATATCACGACATCAATACTTTGTGGTTCCTTGTTTTCGGTTGAATCCTCAACCGGGCATGAGCCAAGGATTTAATAAGATTTGATTTCTCGAAGTCTCGCTGACCTAAGGACTTTAAGAATTGACAACGTGCACCATCGAGATGCACGACTCTTCATCGGGTCTAGCAGCGTCCAAATTAGCATAAGACAAACTCAAAGAGAGACAACCTAGAAGCCGCCCTAAACATGCTCCTACGCAAAACAACATGTATGTGTGTACAGTTCCAGAGACGAGTTTGCCTCACGAATTTCAGACGTTGCCGGAATCCTCAGAATTCTTTTCGGCGATGTGTCCCCATGTAGATCGACAGATCCTAAAAGATGTCAAAATAGACTAAATCTTCGTCTAGTCCCTTTTGAAGATTCAATTTTGAATTAGAAACAACTTGGCATTGATGACATGGCACCTTAACCTTGAACAACGTGGTGTATAGTGACAACGCACTTCAACCCGGGTGGCGCCGGTGACACAGGCATCAATACTTTGTTGTTCCTAATTGTCGGTTGAATCCTCAATTAGGCATGAGTTGAGGATTTAGTAAATTTTGATTTCTCAAAGTCTCGCAGATCTAAGGACTTTGCGATTGATAACGAACATTCGACAGAATGAACGACTCCTCATCGGGTCCAACAACGTCTCAGACAGCGTAAGCCAAACTTGAAAGAAAGAACTGCCCTAAGCATGCTCCTATGCAAAATGACATGTATGTACAGTGCATGCGATAGGGAAAGCAATAACACGTAGACAGTATATGGGGTTAGATGCATTTAGATCCTACCCTGCAGGTTCCTGTCTTAGTTTGGAAAGTTCTAATGCTTTGTATATGCAAAGGCCGGTTTTGGTTCGTAACGGGTTCCTCGGACTAGGGCCACAGATATACCTCCCATTGCCCGCGATTCGTAGAGCAACAGTCAAACGGTAGCATGACCCATCATCGTCGAAGGTTGTTGGTCATTCGGGGTCCCCGGGCTCCGGTAAACCGTGCCGGATTGCCAAAACGATCCAACGAGGCTTATCCCACATCGATGCAAATGAAATGCTAGAAAGTGATTAAGAAAAAAGAATCACAGAATCACAAAATGCCTTTTCAAATTTGGCTCACTTTATTTAGTCCATCTTTAGAGGAAACTAAACAATTGAACAATTGAAAAGTCCCAGATTAGATTGGCCGGACACGAGGTCCTGTTAAATCACAGTTCAAACCTTCGGCACAGCGAAACTCACCGTTTTGACAGACTTTTAAGGAATTGTTCACAAGTGTATTAAACTCTAAGTATGAATTAATATTAGTTCGATTATCCCAGCAGAGTCGCCATCGTGGGCGAGCATGCCCTGGAATTTCCGGATTCCAAGATGCAAGCCTTCTAATTTCGTTTCCCGAAGCAGGGGCCCATGATCCAGGGAGAGCGGAGAAGCAGGCGCCCGCGAAAATACAGAGTCGCCACTCGGGTTTGAAGGTCCGACACCCAAGGAACGGTATTTCGAGCAGCGCTGTTTGAATTGATTTGGAAAAGTGAAGGAAACCAGTCCGTCATAACCATATCTGGGTTCGGGAGCCAGGTTACAAGAGGGGAAGGGTTTTAAGGCACCCCTCTCGCCCAATCCGGAGATCGGTCTCTACTTAGGCATTTTGAAAACTTTGTGATTCTTCTTTTATTAACCAAATTTTAGCCAATTAGGGCGGGGGAACAGTTAATCGGGGATTAAAACTGTAACAAGTTTGCAAGATGTGATAGATAGCATGGATGAGCAGTTAGTATAGGATGAGAACAGACTGCTGTGGGTTTTTAAACAGTTTGAGCCCACGGCTCTTTTAATCCTCTTCGGGCTCTGGAAGGACCACACACCCATGACAAACCAAGCAGTTTATAGCAGTTTAAATATACAGTTTAAAACAATTCTAAAAGGCTATAGAGCAACAAAATTACTAAAACACCCCTTAAACAGTGAGGGGACAAAATAACAGCCTAAAAACCAAGTTAAACATGCATGGCAAGCTACTGGTCGGGGACGAACCGTCGCGCGAGGGTTTCAAATTGTTGCGCGAGGGTTTAGAACTCTTGTGCGAGGGTTTAGAACCATCGCGCGAGGGTTCGGGTCAACCTTCCAATGTTTGGTTTTGCTCATCTTGGATTCTGGGACAGGTCCAGAATGATCCCAGAGGTACTCCACAGTAATATATTGAAATACAGCGAGCAGTTTAAACTAAGAAAAGTAGTAAACTGGTTATTAATATGCTTGCAGAGTGATCTATATGCAAAGGAATATATAAAACAGCAAGACACCCATCCCCACGCTGTCCTGCACGTGCAACCACGAAGTGTCGCGCGAGTATGTGGGACAGTCGCGCGCGGGTTCTTGCCATGACGGTTTTGAAACTTTGCTAGCTTTAGGGCCAGGACTGGTATTGATTACCAGCCTTGGCCCTGCCAGCCCCCCGTAGATCAGAACAGAGAGAAGAACAAAGGTAAGCTATACCTTTGGTTCTTGGGGTTTGAATTGCGTTTGAGCTTTGAGTTGAATTGAGGTTGCTTGAGTTGTTTATGTTGCTTTGAGTAATGAAGGAGAAAGAACAAGCTATGTTCTTGGATTGACTTTGTGTCTCTTTTATTAGCTTAAAAGAGTACAAAGTAGTGCTCCTTTGAAAATGGAATTCTTGTAACCCTTTAAAAGAGAGACAATGGGGGAGTATTTATAGGGAAAATGGTGGAAATGGTGTATGGAGGAGAAAGAACCAACCAAGTGAAGGTTAACTTGGCTTGGTGGCCAAATTGCCTTTTATGGAAAGCTTGCAAGGAAAGAAGCCCAGCCAGCCACGAGGTCTGGCTGAAAATTACTTGGTGATTAAGGCGCCTAGGTGAAAAGGTAAAAGTGGCGAGGAGAGAGAACCGTTGCGATGGTTTGGAATTGTTCTTGCGAGGGTTCTCCTGCACGCGATAGTCAACGGTCAACAGTTTGATGTTGATCACACCTGGCAGCTTGACCCTCGCGCGATGGTTCTAAACCCTCGCGCGACAATTGGTTTTTGGCTTTTTGATGTGGTTTTTGGCTAGGTTAGGTTCAAGGGTTCTTCAAACACTCAAAGCTCAAACACTCGACATTCCCGAAGTGTTCTTGATCCGTTTCATCATCGGGAAATCAAAAACCGTAAATAAGCTAATCTGAAAGCCAGATTGGGGTGTCTACAGTAGCCCCTCTTTGACGGCACTTGGAGCACCATTGACTTGGTACAAGTAACGTCAAAGAATTCTGGACACCCCTCAAGGCAATCCAGAGCGGAACACGGTAAAGTAGACAAGCATACTTACAGAACCTGATCGATTGAATGGACGGGTGGACCGTCGCTGGGGATGGAAGTAGAAGTGGACGATTGCATCACCGCTTGTTGATCAAATTTGGACAGAACAGGCTGTCGCTGCAGATGTGGACGGGACAGGCCGTCGTTGCTGGAGATCAAGCTATCCTCGGCACAAAGTATTCCAACAAACACGGGTAGGTCGTGTCAGGCAGGTTGAATTCCAACTGTTGGGAATCAGAGCCAATCTCCTTATCAAAGACCATCCGAGACAGAGCAATAAGCCTGCTGGAAGATGCACTTGCGGCTAGACTGAGGGTGATTGTCGTTCGGGACAGGCCAAGACGGACTCTCCTGGGGAACAAACAATTGCGGATGAATCGACCATTGGACGATAATCGATCGTCGTTGTGGTGAATGGGCGATGTCTTGATCACTTTGTTGAAGGATTAATCATTTGTTGAGGATTAAGCGGACAACATGGCTGATTGGTGTTGATGGATTTGACAGGACTTGTCGTGAAGGCGGACGGGAGATCAATGTGCTGAATGATCAAACCGTTGAGGAACTTTGAGAGGACCGGTTGTCGTTGATTTGACTTGCCAATGTCACAACACTGACGGTTGAACGCCACAACATGCTTTGAATTGCCAATGCCTCAACACTGACGGAAGAACGTCACAACGTGCTTTGATTTGCCAGTGCCTCAACACTGATAGAAGAACGCCACAACGTGCTTTGATTTGCCAGTGCCTCAACACTGATAGAAGAACGCCACAACGTGCTTTGATTTGCCAGTGCCTCAACACTGATGGGAGAACGCCACAACGTGCTTTGATTTGCCAGTGCCTCAACACTGATGGGAGAACGCCACAACGTGCTTTGATTTGCCAGTGCCTCAACACTGATAGAAGAACGCCACAATGTGCTCTGATTTGATTTGATGCACATTCCTGCTTTTGACATGACATACAATATGCAATGATAATGTATGATATACTGAAAAATGCAGATACAAGCTAAGGGCGGCTCCTAGGAGGACAACGACGCCTAAGGACTATCACTGAGCCCATTATTTTACCGTCTTTTGCTTCTGAGATGTGCACCTAGATAGAAAGACATTGAGCGGGCAAGCGTGCCCCAGTTGATGTTTAGCAATGAGATTGGGCCTGCATGCCCCCTTTCTTCGATGCTTGGGCAGATGAGCCCCAGATATGCTTTGCTTGGCCTTGGGCTGACGTGCCCCTGCTGCTTATGAGATTTCCACAGCTTGTAGATTACAGGAGCTATGGTAGCAAATGTAAAAATTGCACTTTCTAGCCGCTAATATCTAATTTGCATTGACAAGTGACTTGAATTGACACACAGATATGCGCGCATGTACAGACTCGCCTAGCTTAAATGAAAAGGGAGAAAGAGTCCCAGGGTATAATGCGAACCCTTAGGCACACAGAACATAATGAAATTTTGGGCATTAAGGGGCCAAAACTCACAACATTCCTTAGACAGGTGAAACTGACACTTATAAAAGTGCAAAAGGTACAAAGACCTGTACAAACAAAATTGAGAAAAGTATCTCAACATGACAATTGATTGAAAAACTGGAAAAATGTCGCAAAGATGGACATAAGACGCATATGATGACTCATATAGGCCTGGACTGAAACCGACACCCCGTGCAGCCACATTAACTCCATATGACTTGCATGGTATGACAAGACTTGGCAAAAGCCCTTGAACGTCATTCGAGGGCAATAGCATGCTATCGCTAGAATTGAAAAAGCATGCAGGGTTGAGACCAACGCGAATCACTTTGAAGAAATGCGCGTGACTATAAGCTAGCACGAAATTTGCATCATACCTCACTGTTGAACTTAGAATAAACCGTGAGCCATTAGGCTTCTAGCATTTCGTTAGATTTTGATGCTTCAAATATTTTAAGACTTATGCTCAGCCCGTAATAGAAATAGCGGTTTGCAATAAAATTGAAAGACAAAAGTTTTCCCCTTTCGGTTCCTCCAATTCAGCTTGATCGACCTTTGATCCTCTTCGACCTTTGATTTGTATCAAAGCGTCAACCATGGATCCAATGGGTAGATTGTGACCGAGTCTCGAAGAGAGGCCTACGTATCCCATGCTAGAGAATCCAGGTCAAAGCGTAGTTCAGGCTAAGGTTCACTCGTGTGTTTACCTCTCCTTTTGCGCTCTAACTTTTGCCTAGTATCGCCCGTTCAGTTTTCAATCTAGCGAGCTTTGAATATTGCCTATTACTTTTGCCTAGACCCCGTTCATAGGTTTGGGCTAGCAGGGTGCTCTAACTTTTGCTTGGAGCCGCCCACCCTTGGGGTTTTCATTAACGAGCTTCTCTCGAGGAAAAGTTGCTTTTGAATTGATCCGGGTTGTCCATGGTATTGAATTTATTCTTTGTCGAGGTCGGCGATCTTTGACCACGATCCCGGATAAAATGGCTTTGATGATGCAAGGTCAGGAGTGCTTCGGTTGAATGCCTCGCTCCGGGCCATGTTTATACTTTCTCATTTGTACTTGACAGAACGTCACCTGTTGCTGTTTTTGAACATGGAATGAGGCTTGAAGCCTTCTGAGCCTCTATTTTTGGTTGGCACCCGGTAGCAGGGGATTTGATACTTTATCAACGCCAGCGTGTCTTTGTGAGACCATGCCAAGACGTCGATGAATTCTTGAGCCTGTTTGACCGGGCGCAATGCTCCTTTGGGGCAGTGTTTGGACCAACTCTGAACCTTTCGGGAAGTTATACTTGTCTTTCAAGTTTATTGAAAATTACTTCTTCTTTTAATAAGTGAGCATGCCTTTCATCTTCCACTTTCGGCAAGGGAACACATTTCCTTAGGAATGATCCCATCGAAATCTATCCTTTCGTAAATCGAAATTAAACCTGGTTTATATAAAAGCCAGTAAGTACTTAGAAGCGAGAATAATGCAAATCATAAAAACCCTCGGGGTTTGCCAAGTACTAACAGACTCAAGACTTGAAATGAAAGCTATGGCGGAGAGCCAAGAAGCACGAACTCCGACTCGAGCTAGACTTTAGACAAACGCAAAAGACTATGTGTCAGACTCGGACATATCGCCAATGCAAACTAGGCGCGGTTTTGAAAATGCAACTGTTAAGAAGCTACCCATAGCTTCCACAAAAAGAGGTAGGATTCAGCGGGTGTCAGGCCCAAGCGACAGCACTTCGGCCTCCTTTGGCTTCTTCAACGAAATCTACTCGATGCTCTTTTGATCAGTGGATCTCAGCCAGTCAGTCTTCCCCATTTGCAAGCCCCTCATCACTGTCAAACTAGATGTTGACAGCGGAAACTTCGATTGCCCAACCTACAGCCATCATGTTAACCTCCAGTTCGAAAGGGATGGATACAATGGGTTTGGGTTGATGTGCTGGGACGATATAGTGGCTAGGGTTGAATATGGCAGAGCTCGGGTTGATTTGAGTGGTGGTGATAGATATCTGACCAACCAGAGGGTCAGACCCGTGTTGAGGCAAGGAGTTGGTAATGATGTTGGGCTTTGGTGGAACTTGAACCGTGCCATCATCAATAAGATCTTGAATCTCGTGTCGGAGACGCAAGCAGTTATCAGTAAGGTGGCCAGGCATTTGGTGGAAGGCACAGAAAAGGTTAGGATTATAACCAGCAGGTAAGACTTTGGGAGGGGAAGTTGGGGTCAAAGGCTTGAGATGCCCAGACTTAACAAGTTTCTCCAACACTGCAGACAGAGATGCCGTGAAGGCAGAGAAACTCCGAGGTTGAGTTCGGGATCGGAGGCTTTGAGCGCATCGAATTTGGCCAACATCGGCAGCGCGACTGGAATTGACAGTTGGAGCATTGCTCCCACTTGTAGACTTATTGGAGTAGTTGCTGTTACCAAACAACACACTACTATCCCCTGAATAAGCCCTCGGCTTAGCTTTTTGAGCGGAAGAAGAAGAGGACTCCCCTCTTGGCAGAACTCCACTTTGCAGCGCATCCTCGATGGCTAGGCCAGATTCGAAGAAGGTCTCGAAATTGGCAGATGCTTGAACAAGAACCAGATGCCTGGCATAGTCTGGCTGGAGATTACGGGAGATGATGCGGAGTTGGTCTCTCTCGCTAGGGCGCTCAGTCATTAGAGCGGTTTTGGCTCTCCACCGCTTGACAAAGTCCGCAAAGGACTCCTTAGCTTCCATCTTGGTGGATTCGAGCTCCCGTGTAGTCATCTTGAGCTGAGAGTTGTAGTTGTATTGAGCGATGAAGGCAGCCCCAATGTCTTCCCAAGTTCTTCTTTTGGAGATGTCGAGCGACAAAAACTAATGGAAGGCAGGCCCAGAGAGAGTTTGAGGGAAGAGCTGAGACATGGCCTCACTTTCTACTTTGAGTAGCTTCATAGCAGCATGATAGCCATAGAGATGAGTCTCGGGATCACCGCTACCGTCGAACTTAATCAAGTCGGGCATTTTGAACTTGTCAGGGAGCTTAGCATTAGGATACAGGCAGAGACGATCCAAGTCTATTCCGCATGTGTTGATCTTTTCAGATTTTGTGACGGATTCTTCTAGCTTTGCCATCTTGGCCACAAAAGCAGCTATGTTAGGGTTTTGAACAAGTTCCCTACCCGCAAGATTCAGATTTGCAGCAAGCGCCCGAGCCTTCCTAGGGTTGGGTTGAACAATGAGACGCCCCTCGTGATTCGGATGCAGGACCATGATAGGCTGCTCTGGTGCGTCCTCATCGTCCTCGCCTTCCTCTTCGAGCGGTGGTGGAAGACGAGTGTTGACAAGGTCATTGAGACGGGTGATGTTAGCATCGGTCTGGATGGCTCTCTGCTGCATAGTGGTAATGTTGTTCTGAAGATTCATGAGCATGGTCTCTAGACTGAGCGGTTGATCTGCCATGGTAGTGATTCGAAGTGCTCGATGCTGACGAAGATGGGGATGTTGGTTGCCCTTCCTGTACAACCGGTGGTGACCCGACTGTAGAGCAGCCAACAAAGAGCGCGAAGAGCCTTCCGTTGTGACTGATGGGATTGTAACCTGACCAACCTTTGACTCGGATTCCTGAAGACGTTCCCAAGTAGGTTTGGCTCTTCCTTTCGGTACTCTCTTGCTTGGCGCAATGGCTATGAACTAGACAGTAAAATAAGTGAAAGCTCAGTGGTGTTCCTACAGCAATTGGAATGCAACGTACACGTCGTTGTCGATGTCAACCATAGACTCTAGAACTAGAGACAAATCTGTCTCATGATGTTCGGACACTGCCAAAATCCTCAGATTTCTTTTCGAGGGTGTATCCTTTGAATAGATCAAACTGATCCTAAGGGATGTCAAAACAGACTAAGTCTTCGACTAGTCCCTTTTGAAGATTCGACTTTGAACTTGGAACAACTCGGTATTGATGGCGTGACACCTTTACCGGGGTGGCTTCAGCGACAACGCGCGTTAGCGGGCGGTATGCGTCTTTGCGCCGCGATAACCAAAATGACATCAATATCCACGACATCAATACTTTGTGGTTCCTTGTTTTCGGTTAATTCTCAACCGGGCATGAGCCAAGGATTTAATAAGATTTGATTTCTCGAAGTCTCGTGACCTAAGGACTTTAAGAATTGACAACGTGCACCATCGAGATGCCACGACTCTTCATCGGGTCTAGCGTCCAAATTAGCATAAGACAAACTCAAAGAGAGACAACCTGAAGCCGCCTAAACATGCTCCTACGCAAAACAACATGTATGTGTGTACAGGTTTCAGAGACGAGTTTGCCTCACGAATTTCAGACTTGCCAGAATCCTCGGAATTCTTTTCGCGATGTGTCCCCATGTAGATCGAGATCCTAAAAGATGTCAAAATAGACTAAATCTTCTGCCTAGTCCCTTTTGAAGATTCAATTTTGAATTAGAAACAACTTGGCATTGATGACATGGCACCTTAACCTTGAACAACGTGGTGTATAGTGACAACGCACTTCAACCCGGGTGGCGCCAGTGACACAGGATCAATACTTTGTTGTTCCTAATTGTCGGTTGAATCCTCAATTAGGCATGAGTTGAGGATTTAGTAAATTTTGATTTCTCAAAGTCTCGCAGATCTAAGGACTTTGCGATTGATAACGAACATTCGAGACAGAATGAGCGACTCCTCATCGGGTCCAACAACGTCTCAGGCGTAAGCCAAACTTGAAAGAAAGAACCCCCTAAGCATGCTCCTATGCAAAATGACATGTATGTACAAAGTGCATGCGATAGGGAAAGCAATAACACGTGGAAATATATGGGGTTAGATGCATTTAGATCCTACCTGCAGAGGTTCCTGTCTTAGTTTGGAAAGTTCTAATGCTTTGTATATGCAAAGGCCGGTTTGGTTCGGTAACGGGTTCCTCGGACTAGGGCCACAGATATACCTCCCATTGCCCGCGATTCGTAGAGCAACAGCCAAACGGTAGCATGACCCATCATCGTCGAAGGTTGTTGGTCATTCGGGTCCCGGGCTCCGGTAAACCGTGCCGGATTGCCAAAACGATCCAACGAGGCTTATCCCACATCGATGCAAATGAAATGCTAGAAAGTGATTAAGAAAAAAGAATCACAGAATCACAAAATGCCTTTTCAAATTTGGCTCACTTTATTTAGTCCATCTTTAGAGGAAACTACACAAGTGAACAATCGAAAAAGTCCCAGATTAGATTGGCCGGACACGAGGTCCTGTTAAATCACCATTCCAACCTTCGGCAGTGCGAAACTCACCGTTTTGACAGATTTTTAAGGAATTGTTCACAAGTGTATTAAACTCTAAGTATGAATTAATATTAGTTCGATTATCCCCAGTAGAGTCGCTGTGGGCGACATGCCCTGGAATTTCCGATTCCAAGATGCAAGCCTTCGGAATTTCGTTTCCAGCAAGGGCCCGTGAATCGGGAGCGCGAGCGGAGAAGCAAGCGCTCACAAAATACTGAGTCGCCACTCGGTTGAAGGTCCGACACCCAAGGAACCGTGCTTCGACGGCACTGTTTGAATTGATTTGGAAAAGTGAAGGAAACCAAATCCGTCATAACCATATCGGTTCGGAGCCAGGTTACAAGAGGAAGGGTTTTAAGGCACCTCTCGCCCAATCCGAGATCGGTCTCTACTTAGGCATTTTGAAAACTTTGTGATTCTTCTTTTATTAACCAAATTTTAGCCAATTAGTATGGGAACAATTAAAGGGAATTAAAACTATAACAAGTTTGCAAGATGTGATAGCTAGCATGGATGAGCAGCTTAGTATAGGATGAGAACAGATTGCTGTGGGTTTTTACAGGCTGAGCCCACAGGTTGAATTTAATCCTCTTCGGGCTCTGGAAGGACCAAAGTGCACACCCAGGACAAACCAAGCGTTATAGCAGTTTAAATATACAGCTTTAAAACAATTCTAAAAGGCTATAGAGCAACAAAATTACTAAAACACCCCTTAAGCAGTGAGGGGACAAAATAACAGAGCCTAAAAACCAAGTTAAACATGCATGGCAAGCTATTGGTCGGGGACGAACCGTCGCGCGAGGGTTTCAAATTGTTGCGCGAGGGTTTAGAACTCTTGCGCGAGGGTTTAGAACCATCGCGCGAGGGTTCGGGTCAACCTTCCAATGTTTGGTTTTGCTCATCTTGGATTCTGGGACAGGTCCAGAATGATCCCAGAGGTACTCCACAGTAATATATTGAAATACAGCGAGCAGTTTAAACTAAGAAAAGTAGTAAACTGGTTATTAATATGCTTGCAGAGTGATCTATATGCAAAGGAATATATAAAACAGCAAGACACCCATCCCCACGCTGTCCTGCACGTGCAACCACGAAGTGTCGCGCGAGTATGTGGGACAGTCGCGCGCGGGTTCTTGCCATGACGGTTTTGAAACTTTGCTAGCTTTAGGGCCAGGACTGGTATTGATTACCAGCCTTGGCCCTGCCAGCCCCCCTCAGAGATCAGAACAGAGAGCAGAACAAAGGTAAGCTATACCTTTGGTTCTTGGGGTTTGAATTGCGTTTGAGCTTTGAGTTGAATTGAGGTTGCTTGAGTTGTTTATGTTGCTTTGAGTAATGAAGGAGAAAGAACAAGCTATGTTCTTGGATTGACTTTGTGTCTCTTTTATTAGCTTAAAAGAGTACAAAGTAGTGCTCCTTTGAAAATGGAATTCTTGTAACCCTTTAAAAGAGAGAATGGGGGAGTATTTATAGGAAAATGGTGGAAATGGTGTATGGAGGAGAAAGAACCAACCAAGTGAAGGTTAACTTGGCTTGGTGGCCAAATTGCCTTTTATGGAAAGCTTGCAAGGAGAAAGCCCAGCCAGTCCACGAGGCTGGTTTTGGGTTACTTGGTGATTAAGTTGCCCAGCTGAAAAAGGTGATAGGGACAGGAAAGAACGCGATGGTTTGGAATTGTTGCTTGCGAGGGTTCTCCCCCAACGCTGTGATAGTCAACGGTCAACGGTTTGGTATTGACCACACTGGCATTGACCCTCGCGCGATGGTTCTAAACCCTCGCGCGACAATTGGTTTTTGGCTTTTGATGTGGTTTTGGCTAGGTTAGGTTCAAGGGTTCTTCAAACACTCAAAGCTCAAACACTGACATTCCGAAGTGTTCTTGATCCGTTTCATCATCGGGAAATCAAAAACCGTAAATAAGCTAATCTGAAAGCCAGATTGGTCTATAGTAGCCCCTCTTTGGCGGCACTTGGAGCACCATTGACTTGGTACAAGTAACGTCAAAGATTCTAGACACCCTCAAGGCAATCCAGAGCGGAACACGGTAAAGTAGACAAGCATACTTACGTAACTCGATCGATTGAATGTGGACGGACGGACCGTCGCTGAGGATGGAAGTAGAAGTGGGCGATTGCATCACCGCTTGTTGATCAAATTTGGATGAAACAGTATCATTTGCGGATGTGGGACGGGACAGGCCGTCGTTGCTGGAGATCAAGCTATCCTCGGCACAAAGTATTCCAACAAACACGGGTAGGTCGTGTCGGGCGGGTTTAATTCAAGCTGTTGGGAATCGAGCCAATCTCCTTATCAAAGACCATCCGAGACAGAGCAATAAGCCTGTTGGAAGATGCACTTGTGGCTAGACTGAGGGTGATTGTCGTTCGGGATAGGCCAAGACGGACTCTCCTGGGGAACAAACAATTGCGGATGAATCAACCATTGGACGATATCTGATCGTCATTGTGGCTGAATGCGGACGATACAATGATCGCCATCGATGGATTTGACAGGACTGGCTGCCATGAAGGCGGATGGGTTGATGGATTTGACAGGACTGGCTGTCGTGAATGCGGACGGGGAGATCAATGTGCTGAATGATCAAACCGTTGAGGAACTTTGACAGGACCGGCTGTCGTTGATTTGACTTGCCAATGTCACAACACTGACGGTTGAACGCCACAACATGCTTTGAATTGCCAATGCCTCAACACTGACGGAAGAACGTCACAACGTGCTTTGATTTGCCAGTGCCTCAACACTGATAGAAGAACGCCACAACGTGCTTTGATTTGCCAGTGCCTCAACACTGATAGAAGAACGCCACAACGTGCTTTGATTTGCCAGTGCCTCAACACTGATGGGAGAACGCCACAACGTGCTTTGATTTGCCAGTGCCTCAACACTGATGGGAGAACGCCACAACGTGCTTTGATTTGCCAGTGCCTCAACACTGATAGAAGAACGCCACAATGTGCTCTGATTTGATTTGATGCACATTCCTGCTTTTGACATGACATACAATATGCAATGATAATGTATGATATACTGAAAAATGCAGATACAAGCTAAGGGCGGCTCCTAGGAGGACAACGACGCCTAAGGACTATCACTGAGCCCATTACTGTATTGTCAGTTACTTCTGAGATGCGTACCCAGATAGATAGACATTGAGCGGGCAAGCGTGCCCCGATTGATGTTTAGCAATGAGATTGGGCCTGCATGCCCCCTTTCTTCGATGCTTGGGTAGATGAGCCAGACAGATATGCTTTGCTTGGCCTTGGGCTGACGTGCCCTTGCTTATGAGATTTCCACAGCTTGTAGATTACAGGAGCTATGGTAGCAAATGTAAAAATTGCACTTTCTAGCCGCTAATATCTAATTTGCATTGACAAGTGACTTGAATTGACACACAGATATGCGCGCATGTACAGACTCGCCTAGCTTAAATGAAAAGGGAGAAAGAGTCCCAAGGTATAATGCGAACCCTTAGGCACACAGAACATAATGAAATTTTGGGCATTAAGGGCCAAAACTCACGACATTCCTAAGACAGGTGAAACTGACACTTATAAAAGTGCAAAAGGTACAAAGACCTGTACAAACAAAATTGAGAAAAGTATCTCAACATGACAATTGATTGAAAAGCGGAAAAATGTCGCAAAGATGGACATAAGACGCATATGATGACTCATATAGGCCCACTGAAACCGACACCCCCATGCAATCACATTAACTCCATATGACTTGCATGGTATGACAAGACTTGGCAAAAGCCCTTGAACGTCATTCGAGGGCAATAGCATGCTATCGCTAGAATTGAAAAAGCACGCAGACCGAGACCAACGCGAATCACTTTGAAGAAATGCGCGTGACTATAAGCTAGCACGAGAGACTGCAGCTCATACCAGACCTCATTGAACTTAGAATAAACAACTGAGCCATTAGGCTTCTAGCATTTCGTTACTTTTGATGCTTCAAATATTTTAAGACTTATGCTCAGCCAGTAATGAAATAGCGGTTTGCAATAAAATTGAAAGATAAAAGTTTTCCCCCTTCTGGTTCCTCCATTCAGCTTGATCTGACCTTTGATCCTCTTCGACCTTTGATTTGTATCAAAACGTCAACCATGGATCCAATGGGTAGATTGTGACCGAGTCTCGAAGAGGCTGCCTACGTATCCCATGCTAGAGAATCAGGTCAAAACGTAGTTGAGGCTAAGGTTCACTCGTGTGTTTACCTCTCCTTTGGCTCTAACTTTTGCCTAGTACCGCCCGTTCGGTTTCAATCTAGCGACCTGTGAATATTTCCTATTACTTTTGCCTAGACCCCCTTCGTAGGTTTTTGGGCTAGCAGGCTGCTCTAACTTTTGCTTGGAACTGCCCACCCTTGGGGTTTTCAGCCCAACGAGCTTCTCTCAGGGAAAAGTTGCTTTTGAATTGATCCAGGTTGTCCATGGTATTGAATTTGTTGCTGTCGAGGTCGACGATCTTTGACCACAGTCCCAGATAAAATGGCTTTGATGATGCAAGGTCCAGCGCACTTCGGTTGCAAATGCCTCGCTCCGGGCCATGTTTATACTTTCTCATTTGTACTTGACAGAACGTCATCTGTTGTTGCTTTTGAACATGGAATGAGGCTTGAAGCCTTCTGAGCCTCTATTTTCTGTGGCACCCGGTAGCAGGGGATTTGATACTTTATCAACGCCAGCGTGTCTTTGTGAGACCATGCCAAGACGTCGATGAATTCTTGAGCCTGTTTGACCAGGCGCAATGCTCCTTTGGGGCAGGTTTGGACCAACTCTGAACCTTTCGGGAAGTTATACTTGTCTTTCAAGTTTATTGAAAATTACTTCTTCTTTTAATAGGTGAGCATGCCTTTCATCTTCCATTTCGGCGAGGGAACACATTTCCTTGGGAATGATCCCATCGAAATCTATCCTTTAGTAAATCGAAATTACTGCTTTATATAAAAGCCAGTAGTACTTAGAAGCGAATAATGCAAATCATAAAAACCCTCGGGGTTTGCCAAGTACTAACAGACTCAAGACTTGAAATGAAAGCTATGGCCGCGGAGAGCCAAGAAGCACGAACTCCGACTCGGTGCTAGACTTTAGACAAACGCAAAAGACTACGTGTTAGACTCGGACATATCGCCAATGCAAACTAGGCGCGGTTTGAAAATGCAATTTGAGAAGCTACCCATAGCTTCCACAAAAGAGGTAGGATTCAGCGGGTGTCAGGCCCAAGCGCGACAACACTTCGGCCTCCTTTGGCTTCTTCAACGAAATCTACTCGATGCTCTTTTGATCGGTGGATCTCGGCGGTCGATCTTCCCCATTTGCAAGCCCTCATCACCGTCAAACTAGATGTTGGCGGCTGAAACTTCGATTGCCCAACCTACAGCCATCATGTAACCTCCAGTTCGAAAGGGATGGATACAATGGGTTTGGGTTGATGTTTTTGGGACGATATAGTGGCTAGGGTTGAATATGGCGAGCTCGGGTTGATTTGAGTGGTGGTGATAGATATCTGACCAACCACGGGTCAGACCCGTGTTGAGGCAAGGAGTTGGTAATGATGTTGGGCTTTGGTGGAACTTGAACCGTGCCATCATCAATAAGATCTTGAATCTCGTGTCGAAGACGCAAGCAGTTATCAGTAAGGTGGCCAGGCATTTGGTGGAAGGCACAGAAAAGGTTAGGATTATAACCAGCAGGTAAGACTTTGGGAGGGGAAGTTGGGGTCAAAGGCTTGAGATGCCCGGACTTAACAAGTTTCTCCAACACTGCAGACAGAGATGCCGTGAAGGCAGAGAAACTCCGAGGTTGAGTTCGGGATCGGAGGCTTTGAGCGCATCGAATTTGGCCAACATCGGCAGCGCGACTGGAATTGATAGTTGGAGCATTGCTCCCACTTGTAGACTTATTGGAGTAGTTGCTGTTACCAAACAACACACTACTATCCCCTGAATAAGCCCTCGGCTTAGCTTTTTGAGCGGAAGAAGAAGAGGACTCCCCTCTTGGCAGAACTCCACTTTGCAGCGCATCCTCGATGGCTAGGCCAGATTCGAAGAAGGTCTCGAAATTGGCAGATGCTTGAACAAGAACCAGATGCCTGGCATAGTCTGGCTGGAGATTACGGGTGATGATGCGGAGTTGTTCTCTCTAGCTAGGGCGCTCGATCATTAGAGCGGCTTTGGCTCTCCACCGCTTGACAAAGTCCAAAGGACTCCTTAGCTTCCATCTTGGTGGATTCGAGCTCCCGTGTAGTCATCTTGAGGAGAGTTGTAACTATATTGTGAAATAAACGCAGCCCCAATGTCCTCCCAAGTTCCTCTTTTGGAGATGTCGATCGACAAAAACCAATGGAAGGTAGGCCCAGAGAGAGTTTGAGGGAAGAGCTGAGACATGGCCTGACTTTCTACTTTGAGTAGCTTCATAGCAGCATGATAGCCGTAAAGATGAGTCTTGGGATCACCGCTACCGTCGAACTTAACCAAGTCGGGCATTTTGAACTTGTCAGGCAGCTTAGCATTAGGATACAGGAAGAGACGATCCAAGTCTATTCCGCATGTGTTGATCTTTTCAGATTTTGTGACGGATTCTTCTAGCTTTGCCATCTTGGCCACAAGAGCAGCTATGTCAGGGTTTTGAACAAGTTCCCTACCTACAAGATTCGAGTTTGCAGCAGGCCCACGAGCCTTCCTAGGGTTGGGCTGAACAATGAGACGCCCCTCGTGATTCGGATCTGCGACCATGACAGGTTGCTCCTGGTCATCCTCATCGTCCTCGCCTTTCTCTTCGAGTGGAGGTGGAAGACGAGTGTTGACAAGGTCATTGAGACGGGTGATGTTAGCATCGGTCTGGATGGCTCTCTGCTGCATAGTGGTAATGCTGTTCTGAAGATTCATGAGCATGGTCTCTAGACTGAGCGGTTGATCTGCCATGGTAGGTGATTCAGAAGTGCTCGATGCAGAAGATGGGGATGCTGGTTGCCCTTCCTGTACAACTGGTGGTGACCCTGATTGTAGAGCAGCCAACAAAGAGCGCAGAGAGCCTTCCGTTGTGACTGATTGGGATTGTAACCTGACCAACCTTTGACTCGGATTCTGAAGACGTTTCCAAGTAGGTTTGGCTCTTCCTTTCGGTACTCTCTTGCTCGGTGCAATGGCTCAAAACTAGACAGTAAAATACGTGAAAGCTCAGTGGCACTCCTACAGCAATTGGAATGCAACGTACACGTCGTTGTCGATGTCAACCATAGACTCTAGAACTAGAGACAAATCTGTCTCATGATGTTCGGACACTGCCAAAATCCTCAGATATCTTTTCGAGGGTGTATCCTTTGAATAGATCAAACTGATCCTAAGGGATGTCAAAACAGACTAAGTCTTCGACTAGTCCCTTTTGAAGATTCGACTTTGAACTTGAAACAACTCGGTATTGATGGCGTGACACCTTTACCGGGGTGGCTTCAGTGACAAAGCGCGTTAGCCGGAGCGGTGTACGTGCTGCGCACGATAACCAAAATGACATCAATATCACGACATCAATACTTTGTGGTTCCTTGTTTTCGGTTGAATCCTCAACCGGGCATAAGCCAAGGATTTAATAAGATTTGATTTCTCGAAGACTCGCTGACCTAAGGACTTTAAGAATTGACAACGTGCACCATCGAGATGCACGACTCTTCATCGGGTCTAGCAGCGTCCAAATTAGCATAAGACAGACTCAAAGAGAGACAACCTAGAAGCCGCCTAAACATGCTCCTACGCAAAACGACATGTATGTGTGTACAGTTCCAGAGACGAGTTTGCCTCACGAATTTCAGACGTCGCCGAAATCCTTAGAATTCTTTTCGGCGATGTGTCCCCATGTAGATCGACAGATCCTAAGAGATGTCAAAATAGACTAAATCTTCGTCTAGTCCCTTTTGAAGATTTAACTTTGAATTAGAAATAACTCGGCATTGATGACATGGCACCTTAACCTTGAACAACGTGGTGTATAATGACAACGCACTTCAACCTGGGTGGCGCCAGTGACACAGCATCAATACTTTGTTGTTCCTAATTGTCGGTTGAATCCTCAATTAGGCATGAGCTGAGGATTTAGTAAATTTTGATTTCTCAAAGTCTCGCAGATCTAAGGACTTTGCGATTGACAACGAACATTCGATAGAATGAACGACTCCTCATCGGGTCCAACAACGTTTTAGACAGCGCAAGACAAACTCGAAAGAAAGAACTGCCTTAAGCATGCTCCTATGCAAAACAATGTATGTACAGTGCATGCGATAGGGAAAGCAATAACACATAGACAGTATATGGGGTTAGATGCATTTAGATCCTACCTGCAGGTTCCTGTCTTAGTTTGGAAAGTTCTAATGCTTTCTATATGCAAAGGCCGGTTTTGGTTCGTAACGGGTTCCTCGGACTAGGGCCATAGATATACCTCCCATTGCCCGCGATTCGTAGAAAGCAACAATCAAACGGTAGCATGACCCATCATCGCCGAAGGTTGTTGGTCTTTCGGGGTCCCCGGGCTCCGAAAAACGTGGCGGATTGCCAAAACGATCCAACGAGGCTTATCCCACATCGATGCAAATGAAATGCTAGAAAGTGATTAAGAAAAAAGAATCACAGAATCACAAAATGAATTTTAAAATTTGGCTCACTTTATTTAGTCCATCTTTAGAGGAAACTACACAAGTGAACAATCGAAAAAGTCACAGATTAGATTGGCAGGACAAGAGGTCATGTTAAATCACAATTACAACCTTCGGTAGCGCGAATTTTGACAGATTTTTAAGGAATTGTTCACAAGTGTATTAAACTCTAAGTATGAATTAATATTAGTTCGATTATCCCCAGCAGAGTCATGTGGGCAGGATGCCCTGGAATTTCCGGATTCCAAGATGCAAGCCTTCGGAAATTTCGTTTCCGAAGCAAGGGCCCGTAATCGAGGAGGCGCGAGCGCAGGCGCCCGCGAAAATACAGAGTCGCCACTCGGGTTTGAAGGTCCGACACCCAAGGAATCATACTTCGCAGCGCTGTTTGAATTGATTTGGAAAAGTGAAGGAAACCAATCCGTCATAACCATATCTGGGTTCGGGAGCCAGGTTACAAGAGGGGAAGGGTTTTAAGGCACCCTTCTCGCCCAATCCGGAAATCGGTCTGTACTTAGGCGTTTTGAAAACATTGCGATTCTTCTTTTATTAATCAATTTTAGCTAAGTAGGGTGGGGGAATAGTTAATTGGGGATTAAAACTATAACAGTTTGCAAGATGTGATAGCTAGCATGGATGAGCAATTAGTATAGGATGAGAACAGATTTGTGGGTTTTAAACAGTTTGAGCCCACAACAGCACTTATTCTCAAACCTTCTGGCTCTGGAAGGACCAGTGCACACCCAGACAAACCAAGCGGTTTATAGCAGTTTAAATATACAGTTTAAAACAATTCTAAAAGGCTATAGAGCAACAAAATTACTAAAACACCCCTTAAACAGTGAGGGGACAAAATAATGACCTAAAAACCAAGTTAAACATGCATGGCAAGCTACTGGTCGGGAACGAATCGCGCGAGGGTTTCAAATTGTTGCGCGAGGTTTAGAACTCTTGCGAGGTTTAGAACCATCGCGCGAGGTTTCAGGTCAACCTTCCAATGTTTGGTTTTGCTCATCTTGGATTCTGGGACAGGTCCAGAATGATCCCAGAGGTACTCCACAATAATATATTGAAATACAGCGAGCAGTTTAAACTAAGAAAAGTAGTAAACTGGTTATTAATATGCTTGCAGAGTGATCTATATGCAAAGGAATATATAAAACAGCAAGACACCCATCCCCACGCTGTCCTGCACGTGCAACCACGAAGTGTCGCGCGAGTATGTGGGACAGTCGCGCGCGGGTTCTTGCCATGACGGTTTTGAAACTTTGTTAGCTTTAGGGCCAGGGCGGTATTGATTACCCGGCCTTGGCCTGCCGACCCTCAGATCGAGCAGAGAGCGAGAACAAAGGTAAGCTATACCTTTGGTTCTTGGGGTTTGAATTGCGTTTGAGCTTTGAGTTGAATTGAGGTTGCTTGAGTTGTTTATGTTGCTTTGAGTAATGAAGGAGAAAGAACAAGCTATGTTCTTGGATTGACTTTGTGTCTCTTTTATTAGCTTAAAAGAGTACAAAGTAGTGCTCCTTTGAAAATGGAATTCTTGTAACCCTTTAAAAGAGAGACAATGGGGGAGTATTTATAGGGAAAATGGTGGAAATGGTGTATGGAGGAGAAAGAACCAACCAAGTGAAGGTTAACTTGGCTTGGTGGCCAAATTGCCTTTATGGAAAGCTTGCAAGGAGAAGCCCGGCCAGTCCACGAGGTCTGGCTGAAAATTACTTGGTGATTAAGCTGCCCAGGTAAAAGGGACAGGAGAGAACCGTTGCGCGATGGTTTGGAATTGCGAGAGGGTTCTCCCTGGCACGCGATGGTCAACGGTCAACAGTTTGACTGTTGACCACACCTGGCAGCTTGACCCTCGCGCGATGGTTCTAAACCCTCGCGCGACAATTGGTTTTTGGCTTTTTGATGTGGTTTTTGGCTAGGTTAGATTCAAGGGTTCTTCAAACACTCAAAGCTCAAACACTCGACATTCCCGAAGTTTTCTTGATCCGTTTCATCATCGGGAAATCAAAAATCGTAAATAAGCTAATCTGAAAGCCAGATTGGGGTGTCTACAGTAGCCCCTCTTTGACGGCACTTGGAGCACCATTGACTTGGTACAAGTAACGTCAAAGAATTCTGGACACCCCTCAAGGCAATCCAGAGCGGAACACGGTAAAGTAGACAAGCATACTTACAGAACCTGATCGATTGAATGGACGGGTGGACCGTCGCTGGGGATGGAAGTAGAAGTGGACGATTGCATCACCGCTTGTTGATCAAATTTGGACAGAACAGGCTGTCGCTGCAGATGTGGACGGGACAGGCCGTCGTTGCTGGAGATCAAGCTATCCTCGGCACAAAGTATTCCAACAAACACGGGTAGGTCGTGTCAGGCAGGTTGAATTCCAACTGTTGGGAATCAGAGCCAATCTCCTTATCAAAGACCATCCAGAGACAGAGCAATAAGCTTTCTTTGGAAGATGCACTTGCGGCTAGATTGAGGGTGATTGTCGTTCAGGACGAGCCAAGACGGACTCTCCTGGGGAACAAACAATTGCGGATGAATCGACCATTGGGCGATAATCGATCGTCGTTGTGGCGAATGGACGATGTCGATCACTTTGTTGAAGGATTAATCGCTGTGGATTAATCGGACAACATGGCTGATTGGTGTTGATGGATTTGACAGGACTGGCCGTCGTGAAGGCGGACGGGAGATCAATGTGCTGAATGATCAAACCGTTGAGGAACTTTGACAGGACCGGTTGTCGTTGATTTGACTTGCCAATGTCACAACACTGACGGTTGAACGCCACAACATGCTTTGAATTGCCAATGCCTCAACACTGACGGAAGAACGCCACAACGTGCTTTGATTTGCCAATGCCTCAACACTGATAGAAGAACGCCACAACGTGCTTTGATTTGCCAGTGCCTCAACATTGATAGAAGAACGCCTCAACGCTGATTTGATTTGCCAGTGCCTCAACACCGATGGGAGAACGCCACAACGTGCTTTGATTTGCCGGTGCCTCAACACCGATGGGAGAACGCCACAACGTGCTTTGATTTGCCAGTGCCTCAACACTGATAGAAGAACGCCACAATGTGCTCTGATTTGATTTGATGCACATTCCTGCTTTTGACATGACATACAATATGCAATGATAATGTATGATATACTGAAAAATGCAGATACAAGCTAAGGGCGGCTCCTAGGAGGACAACGACGCCTAAGGACTACCATTGAGCCCATTATTTTACCGTCTTTTGCTTCTGAGATGTGCACCTAGATAGAAAGACATTGAGCGGGCAAGCGTGCCCCAGTTGATGTTTAGCAATGAGATTGGGCCTGCATGCCCCCTTTCTTCGATGCTTGGGCAGATGAGCCAGACAGATACGCTTTGCTTGGCCTTGGGCTGACGTGCCCCTGTTGCTTATGAGATTTCCACAGCTTGTAGATTACAGGAGCTATGGTAGCAAATGTAAAAATTGCACTTTCTAGCCGCTAATATCTAATTTGCATTGACAAGTGACTTGAATTGACACACAGATATGCGCGCATGTACAGACTCGCCTAGCTTAAATGAAAAGGGAGAAAGAGTCCCAAGGTATAATGCGAACCCTTAGGCACACAGAACATAATGAAATTTTGGGCATTAAGGGGCCAAAACTCACAACATTCCTTAGACAGGTGAAACTGACACTTGCAAGAGACGCAAAAAGTACAAAGACCTGTACAAACAAAATCGAGAAAAGTATCTCAACATGACAATTGATTGAAAAGCTGGAAAAATGTCGCAAAGATGGACATAAGACGCAAAAGATGACTCATATAGGCCTGGACTGAAACCGACACCCCCATGCAGTCACATTAACTCCATATGACTTGCATGGTATGACAAGACTTGGCAAAAGCCCCTGGAACGTCATTCGAGGGCAATAGCATGCTATCGCTAGAATTGAAAAAGCACGCACAGGACTGAGACCAACGCGAATCACTTTGAAGAAATGCGCGTGACTATAAGCTAGCACGCGAGGCTGCAGCTGCTCATACCAGACCTCGCTGAACTTAGAATAAACTGTGAGCCATTAGGCTTCTAGCATTTCGTTCTGTTTTTGATGCTTCAAATATTTTAAGACTTATGCTCAGCCCGTAATAGAAATAGCAGTTTGCAATAAAATTGAAAGACAAAAGTTTTCCCCCTTCTGGTTCCTCCAATTCAGCTTGATCTGACCTTTGATCCTCTTCGACCTTTGATTTGTATCAAAACGTCAACCATGGATCCAATGGGTAGATTGTGACCGAGTCTCGAAGAGAGACTGCCTACGTATCCCATGCTAGAGAATCAGGTCAAAACGTAGTTCAGGCTAAGGTTCACTCGTGTGTTTACCTCTCCTTTTGCGCTCTAACTTTTGCCTAGTACCGCCCAGGCGGGTCTTCGGTCTAGCGAGCTTTGAATATTGCCTATTACTTTTGCCTAGACCCCCTTCGTAGGTTTTTGGGCTAGCAGGCTGCTCTAACTTTTGCTTGGAACTGCCCACCCTTGGGGTTTTCAGCGAGCTTCTCTCGAGGAAAAGTTGCTTTTGAATTGATCCAGGTTGTCCATGGTATTGAATTTGTTCTTTGTCGAGGTCGGCGATCTTTGACCACGATCCGGATAAAATGGCTTTGATGATGCAAGGTCCAGCGCACTTCGGTTGCAATGCCTCGCTCCGGGCCATGTTTATACTTTCTCATTTGTACTTGACGGACCGTTGCTGTTTTTGAACATGGAATGAGGCTTGAAGCCTTCTGAGCCTCTATTTTCTGGCTTGGCACCCGGTAGCAGGGGATTTGATACTTTATCAACGCCAGGCGTGTCTTTGTGAGACCATGCCAAGACGTCGATGAATTCTTGAGCCTGTTTGACCGGGCGCAATGCTCCTTTAGGGGTGTTTGGACCAACTCTGAACCTTTCGGAAGTTATACTTGTCTTTCAAGTTTATTGAAAATTACTTCTTCTTTTAATAGGTCGAGCATGCCTTTCATCTTCCCTTTTGGCAAGGGAACACATTTCCTTAGGAATGATCCCATCGAAATCTATCCTTTCGTCGTCAGGGTTGACACAAAAGCGAAGTACTTAGAAGCAGAATAATGCAAATCATAAAAACCCTCGGGGTTTGCCAAATACCAGCAGACTCAAGACTTGAAATGAAAGATATGACGCGGAGGGCCAAGAAGCACGAACTCCGACTCAGAGCTAGACTTTAGACAAACGCAAAAGACTCTGTGTTAGACTCAGACATATCGCCAATGCAAACTAGACGCGGTTTTGAAAATGCAACTGTTAAGAAGCTACCCATAGCTTCCACAAAAAGAGGTAGGATTCAGCGGGTGTCAGGCCCAAGCGACAGCACTTCGGCCTCCTTTGGCTTCTTCAACGAAATCTACTCGATGCTCTTTTGATCAGTGGATCTCAGCCAGTCAGTCTTCCCCATTTGCAAGCCCCTCATCACTGTCAAACTAGATGTTGACAGCGGAAACTTCGATTGCCCAACCTACAGCCATCATGTTAACCTCCAGTTCGAAAGGGATGGATACAATGGGTTTGGGTTGATGTGCTGGGACGATATAGTGGCTAGGGTTGAATATGGCAGAGCTCGGGTTGATTTGAGTGGTGGTGATAGATATCTGACCAACCAGAGGGTCAGACCCGTGTTGAGGCAAGGAGTTGGTAATGATGTTGGGCTTTGGTGGAACTTGAACCGTGCCATCATCAATAAGATCTTGAATCTCGTGTCGGAGACGCAAGCAGTTATCAGTAAGGTGGCCAGGCATTTGGTGGAAGGCACAGAAAAGGTTAGGATTATAACCAGCAGGTAAGACTTTGGGAGGGGAAGTTGGGGTCAAAGGCTTGAGATGCCCAGACTTAACAAGTTTCTCCAACACTGCAGACAGAGATGCCGTGAAGGCAGAGAAACTCCGAGGTTGAGTTCGGGATCGGAGGCTTTGAGCGCATCGAATTTGGCCAACATCGGCAGCGCGACTGGAATTGAACAGTTGGAGCATCGCTCCCACTTGTAGACTTATTGGAGTAGTTGTTGTTACCAAACAACACACTACTATCCCCTGAATAAGCCCTCGGCTTAGTTTTTTGAGCGGAAGAAGAAGAGGACTCCCCTCTTGGCAGAACTCCACTTTGCAGCGCATCCTCGATGGCTAGGCCAGATTTGAAGAAGGTCTCAAATTGGCAGATGTTGAACAAGAACCGTATGCCTGGCATAGTCCGGGCCGAGATTACGGGAGATGATGCGGAGTTGGTCTCTCTCGCTAGGGCGCACCATTAGAGCGGCTTTGGCTCTCCACCGCTTGACAAAGTCCGCAAAGGACTCCTTAGCTTCCATCTTGGTGGATTCGAGCTCCCGAGTAGTCATCTTGAGCTGAGAGTTGTAGTTGTACTGAGCGATGAAGGCAGCCCCAATGTCTTCCCAAGTTCTTCTTTTGGAGATGTCGAGCGACAAAAACCAATGGAAGGCAGGCCCAGAGAGAGTTTGAGGGAAGAGCTGAGACATGGCCTGACTTTCTACTTTGAGTAGCTTCATAGCAGCATGATAGCCGTAGAGATGAGTCTCGGGATCACCGCTACCGTCGAACTTAACCAAGTCGGGCATTTTGAACTTGTCAGGTAGCTTAGCATTAGGATACAGGCAGAGACGATCCAAGTCTATTCCGCATGTGCTGATCTTTTCAGATTTTGTGACGGATTCTTCTAGCTTTGCCATCTTGGCCACAAGAGCAGCTATGTCAGGGTTTTGAACAAGTTCCCTACCCGCAAGATTCAGGTTTGCAGCAGGCGCACGAGCCTTCCTAGGGTTGGGCTGAACAATGAGACGCCCCTCGTGATTCGGATCTGGGACCATGATAGGTTGCTCCTGGTCGTCCTCATCGTCCTCGCCTTCCTCTTCGAGCGGTGGTGGAAGACGAGTGTTGACAAGGTCATTGAGACGGGTGATGTTAGCATCGGTCTGGATGGCTCTCTGCTGCATAGTGGTAATGCTGTTCTGAAGATTCATGAGCATGGTCTCTAGACTGAGCGGTTGATCTGCCATGGTAGGTGATTCAGAAGTGCTCGATGCAGAAGATGGGGATACTGGTTGCCCTTCCTGTACAACTGGTGGCGACCCTGACTGTAGAGCAGCCAACAAAGAGCGCGGAGAGCCTTCCGTTGTGATTGATTGGGATTGTAACCTGACCAACCTTTGACTCGGATTCCGAAGACTCTTCCAAGTAGGTTTGGCTCTTCCTTTCTGTACTCTCTTGCTCGGTGCAATGGCTCAAAACTAGACAAGAAATACGTGAAAGCTCGCTGGCACTCCTACAAAGAATTGAATGCAACGTACACGCCGTTGTCGATGTCAACCATAGACTCTAGAACTAGAGACAACTGTCTCATGATGTTCGGACACTGCCAAAACCTCAGATTTCTTTCGAGGGTGTATCCTTTGAATAGATCAAACTGATCCTAAGGGATGTCAAAATACACTAAGTCTTCGACTAGTCCCTTTTGAAGATTCGACTTTGAACTTGGAACAACTCGGTATTGATGGCATGACACCTTTACCGGGGTGGCTTCAGCGACAACGCGCGTTTAGCCGGGCGGTGTACGTGCTTAGCACGATAACCAAAATGACATCAATATCACGACATCAATACTTTGTGGTTCCTTGTTTTCGGTTGAATCCTCAACCGGGCATGAGCCAAGGATTTAATAAGATTTGATTTCTCGAAGTCTCGCTGACCTAAGGACTTTAAGAATTGACAACGTGCACCATCGAGATGCACGACTCTTCATCGGGTCTAGCAGCGTCCAAATTAGCATAAGACAAACTCAAAGAGAGACAACCTAGAAGCCGCCCTAAACATGCTCCTACGCAAAACAACATGTATGTGTGTACAGTTCCAGAGACGAGTTTGCCTCACGAATTTCAGACGTTGCCGGAATCCTCAGAATTCTTTTCGGCGATGTGTCCCCATGTAGATCGACAGATCCTAAAAGATGTCAAAATAGACTAAATCTTCGTCTAGTCCCTTTTGAAGATTCAATTTTGAATTAGAAACAACTTGGCATTGATGACATGGCACCTTAACCTTGAACAACGTGGTGTATAGTGACAACGCACTTCAACCCGGGTGGCGCCAGTGACACAGCATCAATACTTTGTTGTTCCTAATTGTCGGTTGAATCCTCAATTAGGCATGAGTTGAGGATTTAGTAAATTTTGATTTCTCAAAGTCTCGCAGATCTAAGGACTTTGCGATTGATAACGAACATTCGACAGAATGAACGACTCCTCATCGGGTCCAACAACGTCTCAGACAGCGTAAGCCAAACTTGAAAGAAAGAACTGCCCTAAGCATGCTCCTATGCAAAATGACATGTATGTACAGTGCATGCGATAGGGAAAGCAATAACACGTAGACAGTATATGGGGTTAGATGCATTTAGATCCTACCCTGCAGGTTCCTGTCTTAGTTTGGAAAGTTCTAATGCTTTGTATATGCAAAGGCCGGTTTTGGTTCGTAACGGGTTCCTCGGACTAGGGCCACAGATATACCTCCCATTGCCCGCGATTCGTAGAGCAACAGTCAAACGGTAGCATGACCCATCATCGTCGAAGGTTGTTGGTCTTTCGGGGTCCCCGGGCTCCGGTAAACCGTGCCGGATTGCCAAAACGATCCAACGAGGCTTATCCCACATCGATGCAAATGAAATGCTAGAAAGTGATTAAGAAAAAAGAATCACAGAATCACAAAATGCCTTTTCAAATTTGGCTCACTTTATTTAGTCCATCTTTAGAGGAAACTACACAAGTGAACAATCGAAAAAGTCCCAGATTAGATTGGCCGGACACGAGGTCCTGTTAAATCACCATTCCAACCTTCGGCAGTGCGAAACTCACCGTTTTGACAGACTTTTAAGGAATTGTTCACAAGTGTATTAAACTCTAAGTATGAATTAATATTAGTTCGATTATCCCCAGCGGAGTCGCCACTGTGGGCAGCATGCCCTGGAATTTCCGGATTCCAAGATGCAAGCCTTCGGGAATTTCGTTTCCCGAAGCAAGGGTCGTGCATCGAGGGAGCGCGAGCTTATAAGCAAAGCCGCTGGAAATACAGAGTCGCCACTGCTTTGAAGGTCCGACACCCTAAGGAATCAGATTTCAAGCACTGCAGCTACTGCTTGAATTGATTTGGAAAAGTGAAGGAAACCAAATCCGTCATAACCATATCTGGGTTTGGGAGCCAGGTTACAAGAGGGGAAGGGTTTTAAGGCACCCCTCTCGCCCAATCCGGAGATCGGTCTCTACTTAGGCATTTTGAAAACTTTGTGATTCTTCTTTTATTAACCAAATTTTAGCCAATTAGGGCGGGGGAACAGTTAATCGGGAATTAAATCTGTAACAAGTTTGCAAGATGTGATAGCTAGCATGGATGAGCAGTTAGTATAGGATGAGAACAGACTGCTGTGGGTTTTTAAACAGTTTGAGCCCACAGCACTTATTCTCAAACCTTCTGGGCTCTGGAAGGACCAAAGGCACACCTGTGACAAACCAAGCGCTTTATAGCAGTTTAAATATACATTTAAAACAATTCTAAAAGGCTATAGAGCAACAAAATTACTAAAACACCCCTTAAACAGTGAGGGGACAAAATAATAGTCCTAAAAACCAAGTTAAACATGCATGGCAAGCTACTGGTCGGGGACGAACCGTCGCGCGAGGGTTTCAAATTGTTGCGCGAGTGTTTAGAACTGTTGCGCGAGGGTTTAGAACCATCGCGCGAGGGTTCGGGTCAACCTTCCAATGTTTGGTTTTGCTCATCTTGGATTCTGGGACAGGTCCAGAATGATCCCAGAGGTACTCCACAGTAATATATTGAAATACAGCGAGCAGTTTAAACTAAGAAAAGTAGTAAACTGGTTATTAATATGCTTGCAGAGTGATCTATATGCAAAGGAATATATAAAACAGCAAGACACCCATCCCCACGCTATCCTGCACGTGCAACCATGAAGTGTCGCGCGAGTATGTGGGACAGTCGCGCGCGGGTTCTTGCCATGACGGTTTTGAAACTTTGCTAGCTTTAGGGCCAGGACTGGTATTGATTACCAGCCTTGGCCCTGCCAAACTCGTAGATCGAGCAGAGAGCAGAACAAAGGTAAGCTATACCTTTGGTTCTTGGGGTTTGAATTGCGTTTGAGCTTTGAGTTGAATTGAGGTTGCTTGAGTTGTTTATGTTGCTTTGAGTAATGAAGGAGAAAGAACAAGCTATGTTCTTGGATTGACTTTGTGTCTCTTTTATTAGCTTAAAAGAGTACAAAGTAGTGCTCCTTTGAAAATGGAATTCTTGTAACCCTTTAAAGAGAGACAATGGGGGAGTATTTATAGGAAAATGGTGGAAATGGTGTATGGAGGAGAAAGAACCAACCAAGTGAAGGTTAACTTGGCTTGGTGGCCAAATTGCCTTTTATGGAAAGCTTGCAAGGAGAGAAGCCCAGCCAGTCGACGACTGGCTGAAAATTACTTGGTGATTAAGCTGCCTAGCTGAAAAAGGTAAAAGGGACAGGAGAGAACCGTTGCGCGATGGTTTGGAATTGTTGCGCGAGGGTTCTCCCTGGCACGCGATGGTCAACAGTCAACAGTTTGACTGTTGACCACACCTGGACCACACCTGGCAGCTTGACCCTCGCGCGACAATTGGTTTTTGGCTCTTTGATGTGGTTTTTGGCTAGGTTAGGTTCAAGGGTTCTTCAAACACTCAAAGCTCAAACACTCGACATTCCCCGAAGTGTTCTTGATCCGCTTCATCATCGGAAATCAAAAACCGTAAATAAGCTAACCTGAAAGCCGGAGGTGTCTACAGTAGCCCTCTTTGACGGCACTTGAGCACCATTGACTTGGTACAAGTAACGCCAAAGAATTCTAGACACCCTCAAGGCAATCCAGGCGGAACACGGTAAAGTAGACAAGCATACTTACAGTAAAACCTGATCGATTGAATGGACGGGTGGACCGTCGCCGATGGAAGTAGAAGTGGACGATTGCATCACCGCTTGTTGATCAAATTTGGACAGAACAGGCTGTCGCTGCAGATGTGGACGGGACAGGCCGTCGTTGCTGGAGATCAAGCTATCCTCGGCACAAAGTATTCCAACAAACACGGGTAGGTCGTGTCAGGCAGGTTGAATTCCAACTGTTGGGAATCAGAGCCAATCTCCTTATCAAAGACCATCCGAGACAGAGCAATAAGCCTGCTGGAAGATGCACTTGCGGCTAGACTGAGGGTGATTGTCGTTCGGGACAGGCCAAGACGGACTCTCCTGGGGAACAAACAATTGCGGATGAATCGACCATTGGACGATAATCTGATCGTCGTTGTGGCTGAATGGACGATGTGCTGATCACTGTTGAAGGATTAATCGCTGTTGAGGATTAAACGGACAACATGGCTGATTGGTGTTGATGGATTTGACAGGACTGGCTGTCGTGAATGCGGACGGGGAGATCAATGTGCTGAATGATCAAACCGTTGAGGAACTTTGACAGGACCGGCTGTCGTTGATTTGACTTGCCAATGTCACAACACTGACGGTTGAACGCCACAACATGCTTTGAATTGCCAATGCCTCAACACTGACGGAAGAACGTCACAACGTGCTTTGATTTGCCAGTGCCTCAACACTGATAGAAGAACGCCACAACGTGCTTTGATTTGCCAGTGCCTCAACACTGATAGAAGAACGCCACAACGTGCTTTGATTTGCCAGTGCCTCAACACTGATGGGAGAACGCCACAACGCTGATTTGCCAGTGCCTCAACACTGATAGAAGAACGCCACAACGTGCTTTGATTTGCCAGTGCCTCAACACTGATAGAAGAACGCCACAATGTGCTCTGATTTGATTTGATGCACATTCCTGCTTTTGACATGACATACAATATGCAATGATAATGTATGATATACTGAAAAATGCAGATACAAGCTAAGGGCGGCTCCTAGGAGGACAACGACGCCTAAGGACTATCATTGAGCCCATTATTTTACCGTCTTTTGCTTCTGAGATGTGCACCTAGATAGAAAGACATTGAGCGGGCAAGCGTGCCCCAGTTGATGTTTAGTAATGAGATTGGGCCTGCATGCCCCCTTTCTTCGATGCTTGGGCAGATGAGCCCCAGAGATGCTCTGCTTGGCCTTGGGCTGACGTGCCCTTGCTGCTTATGAGATTCCATAGCTTGTGGATTACAGGAGCTATGGTAGCAAATGTAAAAATTGCACTTTCTAGCCGCTAATATCTAATTTGCATTGACAAGTGACTTGAATTGACACACAGATATGCGCGCATGTACAGACTCGCCTAGCTTAAATGAAAAGGGAGAAAGAGTCCCAAGGTATAATGCGAACCCTTAGGCACACAGAACATAATGAAATTTTGGGCATTAAGGGCCAAAACTCACGACATTCCTTAGACAGGTGAAACTGACACTTATAAAAGTGCAAAAGGTACAAAGACCTGTACAAACAAAATTGAGAAAAGTATCTCAACATGACAATTGATTGAAAAACTGGAAAAATGTCGCAAAGATGGACATAAGACGCATATGATGACTCATATAGGCCTGGACTGAAACCGACACCCCCATGCAGTCACATTAACTCCATATGACTTGCATGGTATGACAAGACTTGGCAAAAGCCCCTGGAACGTCATTCGAGGGCAATAGCATGCTATCGCTAGAATTGAAAAAGCACGCACAGGACTGAGACCAACGCGAATCACTTTGAAGAAATGCGCGTGACTATAAGCTAGCACGCGAGGCTGCAGCTGCTCATACCAGACCTCGCTGAACTTAGAATAAACTGTGAGCCATTAGGCTTCTAGCATTTCGCTCGCTTTTGATGCTTCAAATATTTTAAGACTTATGCTCACTGTAATAGAAATAGCAGTTTGCAATAAAATTGAAAGATAAAAGTTTTCCCCCTTCTGGTTCCTCCAATTCAGCTTGATCTGACCTTTGATCCTCTTCGACCTTTGATTTGTATCAAAACGTCAACCATGGATCCAATGGGTAGATTGTGACCGAGTCTCGAAAAGAGACTGCCTACGTATCCCATGCTAGAGAATCAGGTCAAAACGTAGTTCAGGCTAAGGTTCACTCGTGTGTTTACCTCTCCTTTTGCGCTCTAACTTTTGCCTAGTACGCCCTTTTGGTCTTCGGTCTAGCGAGCTTTGAATATTTCCTATTACTTTTGCCTAGACCCCCTTCGTAGGTTTTTGGGCTAGCAGGCTGCTCTAACTTTTGCTTGGAACTGCCCACCCTTGGGGTTTTCAGCCCAACGAGCTTCTCTCAGGGAAAAGTTGCTTTTGAATTGATCCAGGTTGTCCATGGTATTGAATTTGTTGCTGTCGAGGTCGACGATCTTTGACCACAGAGTCCAGATAAAATGGCTTTGATGATGCAAGGTCCAGCGCACTTCGGTTGCAAATGCCTCGCTCCGGGCCATGTTTATACTTTCTCATTTGTACTTGACAGAACGTCACTGTTGCTGTTTTTGAACATGGAATGAGGCTTGAAGCCTTCTGAGCCTCTATTTTCTGGCTTGGCACCCGGTAGCAGGGGATTTGATACTTTATCAACGCCAGGCGTGTCTTTGTGAGACCATGCCAAGACGTCGATGAATTCTTGAGCCTGTTTGACCGGGCGCAATGCTCCTTTGGGGCAGTGTTTGGACCAACTCTGAACCTTTCGGGAAGTTATACTTGTCTTTCAAGTTTATTGAAAATTACTTCTTCTTTTAATAGGTCGAGCATGCCTTTCATCTTCCCTTCGGCAAGGGAACACATTTCCTGGAATGATCCCATCGAAATCTATCCTTTAAGTAAATCGAGTCGACCACGGTTTATATAAAAGCCAAAGTACTTAGAAGCGCAATAATGCAAATCATAAAAACCCTCGGGGTTTGCCAAGTACAAGGAGACTCAAGACTTGAAATGAAAGCTATGACGCGGAGAGCCAAGAAGCACGAACCCGACTCAGAGCTAGACTTTAGACAAACGCAAAAGACTATGTGTTAGACTCAGATATATCGCCAATGCAAACTAGACGCGGTTTTGAAAATGCAATAATTAAGAAGCTACCCATAGCTTCCACAAAAAGAGGTAGGATTCAGCAGGTGTCACCAAGCGACAGCACTTCGGCCTCCTTTGGCTTCTTCAACGAAATCTACTCGATGCTCTTTTGATCAGTGGATCTCAGCCAGTCAGTCTTCCCCATTTGCAAGCCCCTCATCACTGTCAAACTAGATGTTGACAGCGGAAACTTCGATTGCCCAACCTACAGCCATCATGTTAACCTCCAGTTCGAAAGGGATGGATACAATGGGTTTGGGTTGATGTGCTGGGACGATATAGTGGCTAGGGTTGAATATGGCAGAGCTCGGGTTGATTTGAGTGGTGGTGATAGATATCTGACCAACCAGAGGGTCAGACCCGTGTTGAGGCAAGGAGTTGGTAATGATGTTGGGCTTTGGTGGAACTTGAACCGTGCCATCATCAATAAGATCTTGAATCTCGTGTCGGAGACGCAAGCAGTTATCAGTAAGGTGGCCAGGCATTTGGTGGAAGGCACAGAAAAGGTTAGGATTATAACCAGGTAAGACTTTGGGTGGGGAAGTTGGGGTCAAAGGCTTGAGATGCCCAGACTTAACAAGTTTCTCCAACACTGCAGACAGAGATGCCGTGAAGGCAGAGAAACTCCGAGGTTGAGTTCGGGATCGGAGGCTTTGAGCGCATCGAATTTGGCCAACATCGGCAGCGCGACTGGAATTGACAGTTGGAGCATTGCTCCCACTTGTAGACTTATTGGAGTAGTTGCTGTTACCAAACAACACACTACTATCCCCTGAATAAGCCCTCGGCTTAGCTTTTTGAGCGGAAGAAGAAGAGGACTCCCCTCTTGGCAGAACTCCACTTTGCAGCGCATCCTCGATGGCTAGGCCAGATTCGAAGAAGGTCTCGAAATTGGCAGATGCTTGAACAAGAACCAGATGCCTGGCATAGTCTGGCTGGAGATTACGGGAGATGATGCGGAGTTGGTCTCTCTCGCTAGGGCGCTCAGTCATTAGAGCGGTTTTGGCTCTCCACCGCTTGACAAAGTCCGCAAAGGACTCCTTAGCTTCCATCTTGGTGGATTCGAGCTCCCGTGTAGTCATCTTGAGCTGAGAGTTGTAGCTATACTGTGAAATAAACGCAGCCCCAATGTCCTCCCAAGTTCCTCTTTTGGAGATGTCGAGCGACAAAAACCAATGGAAGGCAGGCCCAGAGAGAGTTTGAGGGAAGAGCTGAGACATGGCCTGACTTTCTACTTTGAGTAGCTTCATAGCAGCATGATAGCCGTAGAGATGAGTCTCGGGATCACCGCTACCGTCGAACTTAATCAAGTCGGGCATTTTGAACTTGTCAGGCAGCTTAGCATTAGGATACAGGCAGAGACGATCCAAGTCTATTCCGCATGTGCTGATCTTTTCAGATTTTGTGACGGATTCTTCTAGCTTTGCCATCTTGGCCACAAGAGCAGCTATGTCAGGGTTTTGAACAAGTTCCCTACCCGCAAGATTCAGGTTTGCAGCAGGCGCACGAGCCTTCCTAGGGTTGGGCTGAACAATGAGACGCCCCTCGTGATTCGGATCTGGGACCATGATAGGCTGCTCCTGGTCGTCCTCATCGTCCTCGCCTTCCTCTTCGAGCGGTGGTGGAAGACGAGTGTTGACAAGGTCATTGAGACGGGTGATGTTAGCATCGGTCTGGATGGCTCTCTGCTGCATAGTGGTAATGCTGTTCTGAAGATTCATGAGCATGGTCTCTAGACTGAGCGGTTGATCTGCCATGGTAGGTGATTCAGAAGTGCTCGATGCAGAAGATGGGGATGTTGGTTGCCCTTCCTGTACAACTGGTGGTGACCCTGATTGTAGAGCAGCCAACAAAGAGCGCAGAGAGCCTTCCGTTGTGACTGATTGGGATTGTAACCTGACCAACCTTTGACTCGGATTCTGAAGACGTTTCCAAGTAGGTTTGGCTCTTCCTTTCGGTACTCTCTTGCTCGGTGCAATGGCTCAAAACTAGACAGTAAAATACGTGAAAGCTCAGTGGCACTCCTACAGCAATTGGAATGCAACGTACACGTCGTTGTCGATGTCAACCATAGACTCTAGAACTAGAGACAAATCTGTCTCATGATGTTCGGACACTGCCAAAATCCTCAGATTTCTTTTCGAGGGTGTATCCTTTGAATAGATCAAACTGATCCTAAGGGATGTCAAAACAGACTAAGTCTTCGACTAGTCCCTTTGAAGATTCGACTTTGAACTTGGAACAACTCGGTATTGATGGCATGACACCTTTACCGGGGTGGCTTCAGCGACAACGCGCGTTAGCCGGGCCGTGTACGTGTTGCGCACGATAACCAAAATGACATCAATATCACGACATCAATACTTTGTGGTTCCTTGTTTTCGGTTGAATCCTCAACCGGGCATGAGCCAAGGATTTAATAAGATTTGATTTCTCGAAGTCTCGCTGACCTAAGGACTTTAAGAATTGACAACGTGCACCATCGAGATGCACGACTCTTCATCGGGTCTAGCAGCGTCCAAATTAGCATAAGACAAACTCAAAGAGAGACAACCTAGAAGCCGCCCTAAACATGCTCCTACGCAAAACAACATGTATGTGTGTACAGTTCCAGAGACGAGTTTGCCTCACGAATTTCAGACGTTGCCGGAATCCTCAGAATTCTTTTCGGCGATGTGTCCCCATGTAGATCGACAGATCCTAAAAGATGTCAAAATAGACTAAATCTTCGTCTAGTCCCTTTTGAAGATTCAATTTTGAATTAGAAACAACTTGGCATTGATGACATGGCACCTTAACCTTGAACAACGTGGTGTATAGTGACAACGCACTTCAACCCGGGTGGCACCAGTGACACAGCATCAATACTTTGTTGTTCCTAATTGTCAGTTGAATCCTCAATTAGACATGAGTTGAGGATTTAGCAAATTTTGATTTCTCAAAGTCTCGCAGATCTAAGGACTTTGCGATTGATAATGAACATTCGACAGAATGAACGACTCCTCATCGGGTCCAACAACGTCTCAGACAGCGTAAGACAAACTTGAAAGAAAGAACTGCCCTAAGCATGGTCCTATGCAAAATGACATGTATGTACAGTGCATGCGATAAGGAAAGCAATAACACGTAGACAGTATATGAGGTTAGATGCAGTTAGATCCTACCCTGCAGGTACCTGTCTTAATTTGGAAAGTTCTAATGCTTTGTCTATGCAAAGGCCGGTTTTGGTTCATAACGGGTTCCTCGGACTAGGGCCACAGATATACCTCCCATTGCCCGCGATTCGCAGAGCAACAGTCAAACGGTAGCATGACCCATCATCGTCGAAGGTTGTTAGTCATTCGGGGTCCCCGGGCTCCGGTAAACCGTGCCGGATTGCCAAACGATCCAACGAGGCTTATCCCACATCGATGCAAATGAAATGCTAGAAAGTGATTAAGAAAAAAGAATCACAAAATCACAAAATGCCTTTTCAAATTTGGCTCACTTTATTTAGTCCATCTTTAGAGGAAACTACACAAGTGAACAATCGAAAAAGTCCCAGATTAGATTGGCGGACACGAGGTCCTGTTAAATCACCATTCCAACCTTCGGCAACGCGAAACTCACCGTTTTGACAGATTTTTAAGGAATTGTTCACAAGTGTATTAAACTCTAAGTATGAATTAATATTAGTTCGATTATCCCCAATAGAGTCGCCACTTTGGCAGATGCCCTGGAATTTCAGTTCCAAGATGCAAGCCTTCGGAAATTTCGTTCCCGAAGCAAGGGCCCGTAATCGAGGGAGCGCGAGCGGAGAAGCGGGCGCTCGTAAATACAAGTCGCCACTCGGGTTTCAAGGTCCGACACCCAAGGAATCATACTTCGCAGCTGCAGCGCTGTTTGAATTGATTTGGAAAAGTGAAGGAAACCAAATCCGTCATAACCATATCCGTTCGGGAGCCAGGTTACAAGAGGGGAAGGGTTTTAAGGCACCCTCTCGCCCAATCCGAGATCGGTCTCTACTTAGGCATTTTGAAAACTTTGTGATTCTTCTTTATTAACCAAATTTTAGCCAATTAGGGCGGGGAACAATTAATAGGGATTAAAACTGTAATAAGTTTGCAAGATGTGATAGCTAGCATGGATGAGCAGTTAGTATAGGATGAGAACAGATTGCTGTGGGAGTTTAAACAGATTGGACCCACAGGTTGAATTTAATCCTCTTCGGGCTCTGGAAGGACCAAGTGCACACCAGGACAAACCAAGCGCTTTATAGCGCTTAAATATACAGTTTAAAACAATTCTAAAAGGCTATAGAGCAACAAAATTACTAAAACACCCCTTAAACAGTGAGGGAACAAAATAACAGCCTAAAAACCAAGTTAAACATGCATGGCAAGGGGACGAACTGTCGCGCGAGGGTTTTAAATTGTTGCGCGAGGGTTTAGAATTGTTGCGCGAGGGTTTCGAACCATCGCGCGAGGGTTCGGGTCAACCTTCCAGTGTTTGGTTTTTCTCATCCTGGGTTCTGGGACAGGTCCAGAATGATCCCAGAGGTACTCCACAATAATATATTGAAATACAGCGAGCAGTTTAAACTAAGAAAAGTAGTAAACTGGTTATTAATATGCTTGCAGAGTGATCTATATGCAAAGGAATATATAAAGCAGCAAGGCACCCATCCCCACGCTGTCCTGCACGTGCAACCACGAAGTGTCGCGCGAGTATGTGGGACAATCGCGCGCGGGTCCTTGCCATTGCGATTTTGAAACCTTGCCAGCTTTAGGGCTAGGACTGGTATTGATTACCAGCCTTGGCCCTGCCAGCCCCCCTCAGAGATCAGAACAGAGAGCAGAACAAAGGTAAGCTATACCTTTGGTTCTTGGGGTTTGAATTGCGTTTGAGCTTTGAGTTGAATTGAGGTTGCTTGAGTTGTTTATGTTGCTTTGAGTAATGAAGGAGAAAGAACAAGCTATGTTCTTGGATTGACTTTGTGTCTCTTTTATTAGCTTAAAAGAGTACAAAGTAGTGCTCCTTTGAAAATGGAATTCTTGTAACCCTTTAAAAGAGAGACAATGGGGGAGTATTTATAGGGAAAATGGTGGAAATGGTGTATGGAGGAGAAAGAACCAACCAAGTGAAGGTTAACTTGGCTTGGTGGCCAAATTGCCTTTTATGGAAAGCTTGCAAGGAGAGAAGCCCAGCCAGTCCACGAGGTCTGGCTGAAAATTACTTGGTGATTAAGCTGCCTAGCTGAAAAAGGTAAAAGGGACAGGAGAGAACCGTTGCGCGATGGTTTGGAATTGTTGCGCGAGGGTTCTCCCTGGCACGCGATGGTCAACGGTCAACAGTTTGACTGTTGACCACACCTGGCAGCTTGACCCTCGCGCGATGGTTCTAAACACTCGCGCGACAATTGGTTTTTGGCTTTTTGATGTGGTTTTGGCTAGGTTAGGTTCAAGGGTTCTTCAAACACTCAAAGCTCAAACACTGACATTCCCGAAGTGTTCTTGATCCGTTTCATCATCGGGGAAACAAAAACCGTAAGTAAACTAACCTAGAAGCCCAGATTGGGGTGTCTACAGTAGCCCCTCTTTGACGGCACTTGGAGCACCATTGACTTGGTACAAGTAACGTCAAAGAATTCTAGACACCCTCAAGGCAATCCAGAGCGGAACACGGTAAAGTAGACAAGCATACTTACGTAACCTGATCGATTGAACGGGCGGACCGTCGCTCGGGATGGAAGTAGAAGTGGACGATTGCATCACCGCTGTTGATCAAATTTGGATGCAACAGCCGCCGCAGATGTGGACGGGACAGGACGTCGTTGCTGGAGATCAAGCTATCCTCGGCACAAAGTATTCCAACAAACACGGGTAGGTCGTGGCCGTGCAAAGTTGAATTCCAAGCTGGGAATCGAGCCAATCTCCTTATCAAAGACCATCCGAGACAGAGCAATAAGCCTGTGAAGATGCACTGCGGCTAGATCGAGGGTGATTGTCGTCGACAGCAAGATGGACTCTCCTGGGGAACAATCAGTTGCAGATGAATGGACCATTGGACGATAATCTGATCGCCGTTGTGGCTGAATGGATGATGTGCTGATCGTCGTTTGAAGGATTAATCGTTGTTGAGGATTAATCGAACAACATGGCTGATTGGTGTTGATGGATTTGACAGGATTGGCTGTCGTGAAGGCAAATGGAAAGATTAATGTGCTGAATGATCAAACCACTGAGGGATTTTGACAAGACCGGCTGTCGTTGATTTGACTTGCCAATGTCACAACACTGACGGTTGAACGCCACAACATGCTTTGAATTGCCAATGCCTCAACACTGACGGAAGAACGTCACAACGTGCTTTGATTTGCCAGTGCCTCAACACTGATAGAAGAACGCCACAACGTGCTTTGATTTGCCAGTGCCTCAACACTGATAGAAGAACGCCACAACGTGCTTTGATTTGCCAGTGCCTCAACACTGATGGGAGAACGCCACAACGTGCTTTGATTTGCCAGTGCCTCAACACTGATAGGAGAACGCCACAACGTGCTTTGATTTGCCAGTGCCTCAACACTGATGGGAGAACGCCACAATGTGCTCTGATTTGATTTGATGCACATTCCTGCTTTTGACATGACATACAATATGCAATGATAATGTATGATATACTGAAAAATGCAGATACAAGCTAAGGGCGGCTCCTAGGAGGACAACGACGCCTAAGGACTATCACTGAGCCCATTATTTTACCGTCTTTTGCTTCTGAGATGTGCACCTAGATAGAAAGACATTGAGCGGGCAAGCGTGCCCCAGTTGATGTTTAGCAATGAGATTGGGCCTGCATGCCCCCTTTCTTCGATGCTTGGGCAGATGAGCCAGACAGATACGCTTTGCTTGGCCTTGGGCTGACGTGCCCCTGTTGCTTATGAGATTTCCACAGCTTGTAGATTACAGGAGCTATGGTAGCAAATGTAAAAATTGCACTTTCTAGCCGCTAATATCTAATTTGCATTGACAAGTGACTTGAATTGACACACAGATATGCGCGCATGTACAGACTCGCCTAGCTTAAATGAAAAGGGAGAAAGAGTCCCAAGGTATAATGCGAACCCTTAGGCACACAGAACATAATGAAATTTTGGGCATTAAGGGGCCAAAACTCACAACATTCCTTAGACAGGTGAAACTGACACTTATAAAAGTGCAAAAGGTACAAAGACCTGTACAAACAAAATTGAGAAAAGTATCTCAACATGACAATTGATTGAAAAACTGGAAAAATGTCGCAAAGATGGACATAAGACGCATATGATGACTCATATAGGCCTGGACTGAAACCGACACCCCCATGCAGTCACATTAACTCCATATGACTTGCATGGTATGACAAGACTTGGCAAAAGCCCCTGGAACGTCATTCGAGGGCAATAGCATGCTATCGCTAGAATTGAAAAAGCACGCACAGGACTGAGACCAACGCGAATCACTTTGAAGAAATGCGCGTGACTATAAGCTAGCACGCGAGGCTGCAGCTGCCAGACCTCACTGAACTTAGAATAAATCGTGAGCCATTAGGCTTCTAGCATTTCGCTCGCTTTTGATGCTTCAAATATTTTAAGACTTATGCTCACCCCGTAATAGAAGAAGTACTTTGCAATAAAATTGAAAGACAAAGTTTTTCCCCCTTCTGGTTCCTCAATTCAGCTTGATCTGACCTTTGATCCTCTTCGACCTTTGATTTGTATCAAAACGTCAACCATGGATCCAATGGGTAGATTGTGACCGAGTCTCGAAGAGAGACTGCCTACGTATCCCATGCTAGAGAATCAGGTCAAAGTAGTTCAAGCTAAGGTTCACTCGTGTGTTTACCTCTCCTTTGCGCCTAACTTTTGCCTAGTACCGCCCAATCGTGGGTCTTCGATCTAGCGAGCTTTGAATATTGCCTATTACTTTTGCCTAGACCCTCTTCATAGGTTTTCGGGCTAGAGTCGCTCTAACTTTTGCTTGAACCGCCCACCCTTGGGGTTTTCACCCAACGAGCTTCTCTCAGGAAAAGTTGCTTTTGAATTGATCCAGTTGTCCATGGTATTGAATTTGTTGTCGTCGAGGTCGACGATCTTTGACCACAGTCCCCAGATAAAATGGCTTTGATGATGCAAGGTCCAGCGCACTTCGGTTGCAAATGCCTCGCTCCGGGCCATGTTTATACTTTCTCATTTGTACTTGACAGAACGTCACTGTTGCTGTTTTTGAACATGGAATGAGGCTTGAAGCCTTCTGAGCCTCTATTTTCTGGCTTGGCACCCGGTAGCAGGGGATTTGATACTTTATCAACGCCAGGCGTGTCTTTGTGAGACCATGCCAAGACGTCGATGAATTCTTGAGCCTGTTTGACCGGGCGCAATGCTCCTTTGGGGCAGTGTTTGGACCAACTCTGAACCTTTCGGGAAGTTATACTTGTCTTTCAAGTTTATTGAAAATTACTTCTTCTTTTAATAGGTTCTAAGCATGCCTTTCATCTTCCCTTTCGAAATGGAACACATTTCCTTGGGAATGATCCCATCGAAATCTATCCTTTCGCCGTCGGGGTCGACACAGTTTATATAAAAGCCAGCGAAGTACTTAGAAGCAGAATAATGCAAATCATAAAAACCCTCGGGGTTTGCCAAGTACAGCAGACTCAAGACTTGAAATGAAAGCTATGACGCGGAGAGCCAAGAAGCACGAACTCCGACTCGAGAGCTAGACTTTAGACAAACGCAAAAGACTCGGTGTCAGACTCGGACATATCGCCAATGCAAACTAGACGCGTTTTTGAAAACGCAATTGTTAAGAAGCTACCCATAGCTTCCAAAAAAAAGAGGTAGGATTCAGCAAGTGTCAGGCCCAAGCAACAGCACTTCGGCTTCCACAGCTTCTTTGACCAAACCTACTCGATGCTCCTTTGATCAATGGACCGCAACCAGTCAGTTTTCCCCTTTGCAAGCCCCTCATCACTGTCAAACCAGATGTTGACAGCGGAAACTTCGATTGCCCAACCTACAGCCATCATGTTAACCTCCAGTTCGAAAGGGATGGATACAATGGGTTTGGGTTGATGTGCTGGGACGATATAGTGGCTAGGGTTGAATATGGCAGAGCTCGGGTTGATTTGAGTGGTGGTGATAGATATCTGACCAACCAGAGGGTCAGACCCGTGTTGAGGCAAGGAGTTGGTAATGATGTTGGGCTTTGGTGGAACTTGAACCGTGCCATCATCAATAAGATCTTGAATCTCGTGTCGGAGACGCAAGCAGTTATCAGTAAGGTGGCCAGGCATTTGGTGGAAGGCACAGAAAAGGTTAGGATTATAACCAGCAGGTAAGACTTTGGGAGGGGAAGTTGGGGTCAAAGGCTTGAGATGCCCAGACTTAACAAGTTTCTCCAACACTGCAGACAGAGATGCCGTGAAGGCAGAGAAACTCCGAGGTTGAGTTCGGGATCGGAGGCTTTGAGCGCATCGAATTTGGCCAACATCGGCAGCGCGACTGGAATTGACAGTTGGAGCATTGCTCCCACTTGTAGACTTATTGGAGTAGTTGCTGTTACCAAACAACACACTACTATCCCCTGAATAAGCCCTCGGCTTAGCTTTTTGAGCGGAAGAAGAAGAGGACTCCCCTCTTGGCAGAACTCCACTTTGCAGCGCATCCTCGATGGCTAGGCCAGATTTGAAGAAGGTCTCGAAATTGGCAGATGCTTGAACAAGAACCAGATGCCTGGCATAGTCTGGCTGGAGATTACGGGAGATGATGCGGAGTTGGTCTCTCTCGCTAGGGCGCTCAGTCATTAGAGCGGCTTTGGCTCTCCACCGCTTGACAAAGTCCGCAAAGGACTCCTTAGCTTCCATCTTGGTGGATTCGAGCTCCCGTGTAGTCATCTTGAGCTGAGAGTTGTAGCTATACTGTGAAATAAACGCAGCCCCAATGTCCTTCCAAGTTCCTCTTTTGGAGATGTCGAGCGACAAAAACCAATGGAAGGCAGGCCCAGAGAGAGTTTGAGGGAAGAGCTGAGACATGGCCTGACTTTCTACTTTGAGTAGCTTCATAGCAGCATGATAGCCGTAGAGATGAGTCTCGGGATCACCGCTACCGTCGAACTTAACCAAGTCGGGCATTTTGAACTTGTCAGGTAGCTTAGCATTAGGATACAGGCAGAGACGATCCAAGTCTATTCCGCATGTGCTGATCTTTTCAGATTTTGTGACGGATTCTTCTAGCTTTGCCATCTTGGCCACAAGAGCAGCTATGTCAGGGTTTTGAACAAGTTCCCTACCCGCAAGATTCAGGTTTGCAGCAGGCGCACGAGCCTTCCTAGGGTTGGGCTGAACAATGAGACGCCCCTCGTGATTCGGATCTGGGACCATGATAGGCTGCTCCTGGTCGTCCTCATCGTCCTCGCCTTCCTCTTCGAGCGGTGGTGGAAGACGAGTGTTGACAAGGTCATTGAGACGGGTGATGTTAGCATCGGTCTGGATGGCTCTCTGCTGCATAGTGGTAATGCTGTTCTGAAGATTCATGAGCATGGTCTCTAGACTGAGCGGTTGATCTGCCATGGTAGGTGATTCAGAAGTGCTCGATGCAGAAGATGGGGATGTTGGTTGCCCTTCCTGTACAACTGGTGGTGACCCTGATTGTAGAGCAGCCAACAAAGAGCGCAGAGAGCCTTCCGTTGTGACTGATTGGGATTGTAACCTGACCAACCCTGAAGACGTTTCCAAGTAGGTTTGGCTCTTCCTTTCGGTACTCTCTTGCTCGGTGCAATGGCTCAAAACTAGACAGTAAAATACGTGAAAGCTCAGTGGCACTCCTACAGCAATTGGAATGCAACGTACACGTCGTTGTCGATGTCAACCATAGACTCTAGAACTAGAGACAAATCTGTCTCATGATGTTCGGACACTGCCAAAATTTAGATTTCTTTTCGAGGTGTATCCTTTGAATAGATCAAACTGATCCTAAGGGATGTCAAAATATACTAAGTCTTCGACTAGTCCCTTTGAAGATTCGACTTTGAACTTGGAACAACTCGGTATTGATGGCATGACACCTTTACCGGGGTGGCTTCAGCGACAACGCGCGTTTAGCCGGGCGGTGTACGTGCTTAGCACGATAACCAAAATGACATCAATATCACGACATCAATACTTTGTGGTTCCTTGTTTTCGGTTGAATCCTCAACCGGGCATGAGCCAAGGATTTAATAAGATTTGATTTCTCAAAGTCTCGCTGACCTAAGGACTTTAAGAATTGACAACGTGCACCATCGAGATGCACGACTCTTCATCGGGTCTAGCAGGTTCAAATTAGCATAAGACAAACTCAAAGAGAGACAACCTAGAAGCCGCCTCTAAACATGCTCCTACGCAAAACAACATGTATGTGTGTACAGCTCAGAGACGAGTTTGCCTCACGAATTTCAGACGCTGCCAAAATCCTCGGAATTCTTTTCGGCGATGTGTCCCCATGTAGATCGACAGATCCTAAAAGATGTCAAAATAGACTAAATCTTCGCCTAGTCCCTTTTGAAGATTCAATTTTAAATTAGAAACAACTTGGCATTGATGACATGGCACCTTAACCTTGAACAACGTGGTGTATAGTGACAACGCACTTCAACCCGGGTGGCGCCAGTGACACAGCATCAATACTTTGTTGTTCCTATTTGTCGGTTGAATCCTCAATTAGGCTTGTGTTTTGGATTTTTTAAATTTTGATTTCTAAAAGTCTCGCTGATCTACGGACTTTGCGTTTTATAACTAACATTCGACATATTGAACGACTCCTCATCGGGTCCAACAACGCCTTAGATCAGCGTAAGCCAAACTTGAAAGAAAGAACTCCCCTAAGCATGCTCCTATGCAAAATGACATGTATGTACAAGCATGCGATAGGGAAAGCAATAACACGTAGACAGATATGGGGTTAGATGCATTTAGATCCTACCCTGCGGTACCTGCCTTAGTTTGGAAAGTTCTAATGCTTTGTATATGCAAAGGCCGGTTTTGGTTCGTAACGGGTTCCTCGGACTAGGGCCACAGATATACCTCCCATTGCCCGCGATTCGTAGAGCAACAGTCAAACGGTAGCATGACCCATCATCAAGGTTGTTGGTCATTCGAGGTCCCCGGTCTCTGGTAAACCGTGCCGGATTGCCAAAACGATCCAACGAGGCTTATCCCACATCGATGCAAATGAAATGCTAGAAAGTGATTAAGAAAAAAGAATCACAAAATCACAAAATGCCTTTTCAAATTTGGCTCACTTTATTTAGTCCATCTTTAGAGGAAACTACACAAGTGAACAATCGAAAAAGTCCCAGATTAGATTGGCCGGACACGAGGTCCCGTTAAATCACCATTCCAACCTTCGGCAGCGCTCACCGTTTTGACAGACTTTTAAGGAATTGTTCACAAGTGTATTAAACTCTAAGTATGAATTAATATTAGTTCGATTATCCCCAATAGAGTCGCCATAGGCAGCATGCCCTGGAATTTCCTGATTCCAAGATGCAAGCCTTCGAGAATTCGTTTCCGAAGCAAGGGCCCGTAATCGAGGGAGCGCGAGCGAGAAGCAAGCCTCTAAAATACAGAGTCGCCACTCGGGTTTGAAGGTCCGACACCCAAGGAATCATACTTCGAAGACCGCGCTATTTGAATTGATTTGGAAAAGTGAAGGAAACCACCGCCATAACCATATCTGGGTTCGGAGCCAGTTACAAGAGGGGAAGGGTTTTAAGGCACCCTCTCGCCCAATCCGAGATCGGTCTCTACTTAGGCATTTTGAAAACTTTGTGATTCTTCTTTTATTAACCAAATTTTAGCCAATTAGGCTGGGAACAAGTTAAGGGGATTAAAACTGTAATAAGTTTGCAAGATGTGATAGCTAGCATGGATGAGCGCTAGTATAGGATGAGAACAGATTGCTGTGGGTTTTTACACATGCTGAGCCCACAACACTTATTCTCAAACCTTCTGGCTCTGGAAGGACCAAGGCACACCAGGACAAACCAAGCAGTTTATAGCAGTTTAAATATACAGTTTAAAAACAATTCTAAAAGGCTATAGAGCAACAAAATTACTAAAACACCCCTTAAACAGTGAGGGGACAAAATAACAGCCTAAAAACCAAGTTAAACATGCATGGCAAGCTACTGGTCGGGGACGAACCGTCGCGCGAGGGTTTCAAATTGTTGCGCGAGGGTTTAGAACTCTTGCGCGAGGGTTTAGAACCATCGCGCGAGGGTTCGGGTCAACCTTCCAATGTTTGGTTTTGCTCATCTTGGATTCTGGGACAGGTCCAGAATGATCCCAGAGGTACTCCACAGTAATATATTGAAATACAGCGAGCAGTTTAAACTAAGAAAAGTAGTAAACTGGTTATTAATATGCTTGCAGAGTGATCTATATGCAAAGGAATATATAAAACAGCAAGACACCCATCCCCACGCTGTCCTGCACGTGCAACCACGAAGTGTCGCGCGAGTATGGGGACAGTCGCGCGCGGGTTCTTGCCATGACGGTTTTGAAACTTTGTTAGCTTTAGGGCCAGGATCGTATTGATTACCGCCTTGGCCCTCGCCACCCTCGTAGATCGTATCAGAGAGCGTAACAAAGGTAAGCTATACCTTTGGTTCTTGGGGTTTGAATTGCGTTTGAGCTTTGAGTTGAATTGAGGTTGCTTGAGTTGTTTATGTTGCTTTGAGTAATGAAGGAGAAAGAACAAGCTATGTTCTTGGATTGACTTTGTGTCTCTTTTATTAGCTTAAAAGAGTACAAAGTAGTGCTCCTTTGAAAATGGAATTCTTGTAACCCTTTAAAAGAGAGACAATGGGGGAGTATTTATAGGGAAAATGGTGGAAATGGTGTATGGAGGAGAAAGAACCAACCAAGTGAAGGTTAACTTGGCTTGGTGGCCAAATTGCCTTTTATGGAAAGCTTGCAAGGAGAGAAGCCCAGCCAGTCCACGAGGTCTGGCTGAAAATTACTTGGTGATTAAGCTGCCTAGCTGAAAAGGGTAAAAGGGACAGGAGAGAACCGTCGCGTGATGGTTTGGAATTGTTGCGCGAGGGTTCTCCCTGGCACGCGATGGTCAACGGTCAACAGTTTGACTGTTGACCACACCTGGCAGCTTGACCCTCGCGCGATGGTTCTAAACCCTCGCGCGACAATTGGTTTTTGGCTTTTTGATGTGGTTTTCGGCTAGGTTAGGTTCAAGGGTTCTTCAAACACTCAAAACTCAAACACTCGACATTTCCGAAGTGTTCTTGATCCGTTTCATCATCGGAAAATCAAAAACCGTAAATAAGCTAATCTGAAAGCCAGATTGGGGTGTCTACAAATTATTTAACATAAGACTAATATTTGCTTTATTTATTCCTACAAATAAACTAGTTATTTAGCCCTTAGACAGCTGAATAGGTGAGTTAGAATAAATAAGTAAATCGCATGCCTTAGAATAAACAAAAGCAATAGGCTGTCCCAGCAAATGGATTCCACAGCCGGTGAATGAATTTCACGGCCGTGGGATCCCACTGGATTGATGTACTGACCGTGGGAATGACGTCCCAGCCGGTGTTCTTCCTCACACTAGAATATGAACAGTTAATAGAAAATCATAAAGACAGAATTAAGAACGAAAGCATGTAAATTAAATAAACCGAAGGCCCCTGGGCCTCACTACCTTGATCCCTTAGTGCAAGATTGCTTTGGATTGAGGGTGATTGACTGACTTGCTTCTCAAAACCCTAGGATTAGGGTTTTTACTTTGGGGGTTTGATCGTCGGATTGCGGCTGCTCACGAGGGTTTAGGGATTTTGTAGAAAGGATATGAGAGATGATTTCTTCAGAGTTTGGAGGCATGAGATGGAGTTGAATATGTTTTTCGAAACCGTAAGACCTCTTTATATAGGCAATTGGTGACTCACTCTGATCAATCAAATGTCATGAATCAATAAGGTGGTATAGGGCAAGAAGATCTCTGCTTCGAACCTCTTTTGTAGCCTACAGAATCAGAATTTGGCTGCAAGGGTTCGTGCGTTCAAATCAAACGAAGATAGAACATTTCGGAATTCTGGATTGAAGCGATCTGGCGGCCGCCAGAAGTATTTGGCGGTCGAGAAATGAATCTCGCGGGCGAGGAATTGATCTCTCTAGGAGAATTTCAAACAACATATTTCGCGGGTGAAAGAAAAAAAGTGAGGGCAGTGAGAACGATTTAGCAGCCAGCAGATCAATTCGACTTGAAAACTATATTTTTGTCTTGAAAGACTATTTGGCTCTGGATTGGGTCCTCTAAGTGACTAAAAGTACTTACCAACATTCTCAGGTTTACGAGAAGTCAATTAACAATCATTGTATCCTATTTATCATCGGGATGGTCCCTAAAGTGGGACTTGAAATAATTGTTAGGCCAAATTGGGGTGTCTATAGATTCCCCTATTAGATTGAACTTGGACAGGTCGCGAGGTGTGTCAAGTAAAAATCAAAGCCATAAAACAACTCAATTTGATCAAACAACTATCTCAAGTGTTTTCAAAAATGTTTTTAGTTATGGTCGGGCCGGGAGGCTACCTACGTATTCCAGAAGGGAAATTCAGACCAATTGTAGTTCGAGGTAGAATAAGGAAGGGTGAAGGAAGAGAAAAACGTACCTTCGGGCTTAGAAAGCCGTAGTGCAACATACCTAAGCTATGCTAGGATTTTTAGCAGAGGGTAGTTGATGGAGCGTGGAGCTGCCAGGGAAATATTTGCGGAGAACATCCTCGGGATTTTGGGGTAGATCAATACACAGTAGGTTAGTCAATTGCTTTTCATGATCATCTCTACTTTGATCGAAGGGAGTTCGATTGCGTAGCCTATCCTTGCGAACGAGGTTGATGGAATTGATGTAATTGGGTGGAATCCAATTCTGGAGATGGCCGATCGCCTGTTTGAGAGATAGCGGCACAAAGCCAATGTTGAGTAGCACGGAGCTTGAATTTTTCCATCTTCCACTAGTTATGCCATGAGGCTAGGGTGAATTTTCCATCTTCCATCTTTGTGGCGCAAGGCCAATTAATGCAGGAATGACCTATTTCATGAATGAGAGATGCAAAACAAAGTATGTATATGATGATGATGATGATAACAATATGCAATAGATACTTCCTAGATGTGAGTGCTTGGAGCATGGGCCCATGCGTATGTGCTTTAAGCGTAGAGCTTCTTTCAAGTTCTGGACTTGAGTATTTAGAGCGTAGAGCTTGAACATTCGGAAGGTAGAGTCCGAGCATTCAAAGTACAGACTTTGAGCATCCAGTACACGGTGGTTGGGCATTTAGGGCGCAGAATCCGAGCATTCGGAATGTAGAGTCCGAGCATTCAAAGTATAGATTTGAGTATTCCATCTTCTGTCTAATATTCCATCTTCCATTTTCCACGTTTGATTTGTTCCATCTTCCATCTTCCACAGGGTTTGATTTGTTCCATCCTCCGTCTGATGTTTAATCCTCCGTCTTCCACTTGAATTTCCACCTTCCATTTGATTTGATATTCCATCCTTCGTCTGGTTGTTTTAATATTCCATTTTCACGGGATTTCCATCTTCCATCTAATATTACATCCTCCGTCTTCTATTTGAATTTTCATCCTTCGTCTTTTGCTGGATTTTTGATAAGAGACATGTTGCGACTAGGGTACAACGTTAAGCTGTGATGTACTTTCGGAGTACGAGCCTGTTTTTGAGGCACAAAGCCTATAATGTGGTACCAGGAACCTCTAGGTTTTGCAAATAAGAACTTGAAGTTCAGAATCCGCGAAGATCGCTCGATTGATTGGTTAGGGCCAGAGTTATTCCAACACAGGCGTTTGATTATTCCTCATGCTTGGGATGCTTCCAAGACTAGTTTTCACATGCTCGGGATGTCCTCAAGGCCAGATTTAAGTACATTCCACATGCTCGGGAGTGTTCCCAAGGCTAGTTCTGATTATTTTCCACATGTTTGGGAGTGCCCCTAAGGCTTGATTTCATAGGCTTAGGATGCTCCCAAGGCTATTTTAATCATCCTTCGTCATTGGTTCTGTCAGTCACGGACCCAAAACTTCATAATTGCTTTATCAGTGCTTTTGGAAATGGATTTGCTAGCCAGAAAATAAAAGTACCAGCCAATGTAGGCTGAAAACTGAGGGTTTCGATTCCTCAAGTCAGAACTTCCTCCTTTAGTGACTTCATTCCTCATTTCTTTGATTAGTTGTTCCATTGGCCACTGTTGACGTTGACCGCCGATCTCTTCTCCCATTCCTCTCCCTTTCTCTTCAGGTCGGCCATGGGCCTCGATAAAATTCAACAAATCGACCTTGCCCCACTGTATGAGCCTTTTAGGGCTTTGATCGTTAGTGCGCTTCTAAACTCATGGTGAAGCTGTGATGGATCCACTCAATGATTAGAGCACAAAGATGTCGGTTAAGAGCACATAAGCACAACATTATTAAAGAAGGAAGTGCAACAGTTGAGATGACATAGCATGGAACTGCTAAGATCATAAGTGCGAAGCCATGAATGAGACGTGCACACACAACCACAAAGCCACTGAGTTATGAGTACAAGAGTGTTTATGAGCCCGGAGCAGTTGATCTTATGCAAAAAAGGCCTACTGAATGGCTTTTGAAGTTAGACAGAAGGCCCACCAAGTGGCATCCATTTGTTGAATGGGAAGAAGCATTCTTAGCATTTCAGAAAAGAGACCTACCGGATGGTCCTCATTTTGACAACCAATTGTCGACAGGCACCTCGTGCCGTGGATTTTGTTTAATAAGGTGGCTGTGATACATCCCAGGCTTGTACCTCCAATAGCTTGCAGGTACTGCATGCTCTTCCATTTTAAAGTGCCCAAGATATGATATGGTTCCCACAGGTATGAGCCAAGATGCCAAGAGTGGACTTACTTGGACCACAACGCTTTGCCTGCTAAAGACAAGAACATCTTGCTGAGGCCAAAACTCTTTCTTCGCTCAGGGAGGAGAGAACGCTCTGTTATAATCACAATGATGTGTGCACACCTATATTGAATGCTAGGACTCCGACCTACACTACAACAAACAATACATTTTATAGCGTAATATCATAGCGTTTTTTAAAGAATGCTATAGAAAACTCTCGGTGTAAACTTTCATAGCGTTCATGGGATTGGGCGCCAAGTGTCCGTGAATATTTTGAACGTGGGAAAATTGTTAAGCTCACTTTTTCACTATTCCCCTGCACAGACTTTACCAACCCCAACTTTCCCAATTCTCTCCGCCATGTTCCTCTCTCCCTCTCTCTCTCTCTCTCTCTCACACACACACACACACACACACAAACACGAGATCAAGAAGTACTGGGCCATCAGAAACCATTGTCGTCGCCAATCGACCCTCATGGACCGTACCACCGTCCGACATCGATCCCGTCAGTGGCATACAGGACCTCCGCTTGTCTGACCTAGAGCATAAGATGGGTAAGTCGATTACATGCTCGATTTTATACCTGGTCCCAACTTTTAGTCGATTACTACTACTGTCATTTTTTAGATCATCTCTCTCTCTCTCTCTCTGCGTGAGTAACCTAGCCCAAGTAGTTGAGGAGTGAATAGTGATACCAATTTCTCGAGATCTCGATTCTCGTTATTGGGGAAATATATTACGTATTTATTTGCAGATTGGTATCCTTTCGCCTTTGTTTTGGAAGTGGCTGTAGATTGGCTTTCTAAATATTGTAGATCTCGGTCCTGAATGGGTTGTTTTAATCTCAAGATATACACCCCCGACGTCGGTCTTCCAAAAAAAAAAAAATCCGAAGTGTTTTCTTACTGTTTGACTTTCAGTTCTTAATTAATACTTATGAATGTTGTCATCATGTTGGAAGGAGAATAGATGCTTGTGTAGATTAGATGCTTCTACTCTGCATACTTGCGTTCGCATTTTAATGAACCATCTGAATCCAAAAGGCGGACGAGACTATACCGCCTCCTCCAGGCGCCACTTATCTACGTAGTGTTCTTCTGCTCAGTTGATTTAGCACCCCCATGGAGTGCTTAAAGTCAAAAGCTAATGATAGAACTCTAGGGAAAGCAACTCTTGATAAAAAAAAAAAAAAATAGTTGTATTGCAGGACAACAGATGCCGCCCCAATTTTTAGAAATGATGTTTGAATAGTTATTTTCTTGAGTTTTGATTTCAGATTTTCTATTCAAGTTACAAGGAACAACTTACTAAGTCACTTAACAACTTTGGCTCTTGTAGGTAGCTGATGAGTTCTTCAATCGCTAAGGTATTTACAATTCCTTTACATGTTCAATGACGAATACGAATTATATTTTGATTATTTTTGAAAGGTGTGTCTAGCATCTCTCACTGTCATTTGCCTAATATATATAATATGCATACACTTTGTCACCCTTGCACGCCACTTCATTGGGATACATTTGGTATGCTCTAATATCTACTGATGGATTATATGCTTTGTTGTTGGTGATTTGGCTTCAGGTTATTGTTGCACGATAATTCTTTCGTTTACTTCAATTGTGCCATATGCATAATTGCAACGATATGGTCTAACGCAATGAAGTATGGTTTATTGGAAACCAAATGTGTTCCTTTTTAAGGTTGAGAATGAGGATTGGGTGATTATTTCTGTAGTTGAGAATCAGTTCCAAGAGTAGATTTTTGAATGTTTGACGTATAAGTGGAACTGAATTTTTTTTTTTTTTTTGTGGTGATCCTAAGCTCTACGAGCTAGGCTGTTTTCCCTCGATGTAACCCTATCGAGCTATATAAATTGTTTCGTTTGCTGAGCAAAAAAAAAAAGTGGAACTGATTTTCTTTTTTCAACCAGGGGGATGGCTTGCATGCTAGCTGCAATTATATTGATTCCAACTGAATGCATATGTGATATCCTCTGCTCTTACATGGTGTATTGTGAATAACGTAAAGCTCTTCCAGTCATACACAGTTTGTTTTCCCTTGGTATGTAGAGCAAATATTATTAAAAAAGAGGTGCCAAGTGGGTGACCTAGTTTACCTATATGAAATGTCATTCAGGTGCAATTTGTTGTGCAGCTGGTGAGAATTTGTGGTGGCTGGTGGCATTGTATGATACTAACTATAACATATGTACTGTTATTAATATTTTAGAGTCATCTGAAGTGCATTCTGAAGACAACAAAGCCCTTCCAGAGAAAAGCAAGAAAAGAAGGTTCAAGACACCATCTCAGGTTGAGGCTTTAGAGAAATTTTACATTGGTGTGTGTGCTCTTATCGCCATATCTCAATCTTGCTGTATAATGCCACACAATTTGTGATCTTACCTGAAAGGTTATAAGAAAAAATGCTTACTTTTCTGCAGAATACAAATATCCCTTGGAAGAATTGAAATCACAAATTGCAGAGTCAATAGGGCTGTCAGAAAAGCAAGTTTCTGGGTGGTTTTGCCACAGGAGGTTGAAGGACAAGAAACAGGATGGTGAAACAGCTGCAACTGGAAGACAAGATCGTTCAAGTAAGTGGGTGAGTTGTCTGGCTTTCGCTCTTGGTCTTCTCCGGTTCTCAAATGCCTAACATTACTAACACATGATAAAAACTCGATGCATACATACGGGTAAGAGGCCTTTTTCACTTCACAATCATGTATAGTCCATCCACACACTGAGCCCGTGTGGTGGTGGAGGGCCTTAGGACATGTCACTTGTTGCGTCATATTGGTTCCGTTTGTTTGGACGTAAAATATTTTTGTCAAAAACCTTTTTACATGATTTCCGATGTTTGGTTGTTGAAAAGTCCGAAAAATGAATTTTTTGGGAAAATCTTTGTTAGTCTAGCTAATTTTTTTTATTATCTATCTTAATCATGACAGCAGTGAACATTAGGTTTTTTTTCTTTCTAATTTCTTTGTGATACTATGACTTACTGATTGAGTACGTAAAAACCAGTCTTCTACTAAGTGAAGGAAGCTCTACTACCTAGTTGTTTCTATTTTCTTTCTTTTATGTTTCTAGTCTTGTTAGTAATTTTGTTACTTCTCCGAGAGATCTAGCATACCTTAGTTTGGCAAACACAAGTGGGAATTTATCCCATTTCATATCTTAATTCAATTTGTTACGCTTATAGTATAAATGGAATGGTATTGACGAAGGAAGAGTTTGGCCTTTTGCATCTGAGAAGATACATGAGCTGGATGGAAGGGTGTATCTGTTTTTTGTTAGCGATGTTAGTGAAGCTTCTTTTGTGGAACACTTAGTGGCTATGGCTTGGACGATAGAGTTTTCATACTATCGCCATTCTTGGAGATTGTGTGGTCAAGAATGATTGAAAGAAACAATTTTCCCATCTAAGTCAAGAATGATTGAAAGAAACAATTTTCCCTTAGATGATAGAAGAGCATATGGACTCCCCACAAGGTAATTTTTCATCACTCCTATGTCTAAAAAAAGGACAATGTTTTGTTCGCTCTTTATGTGTTAGATGATATTTGCCATGGTAAGTCAAAGACTTTTTTGCTCTGCAGGTCTATGACTTGAAAAAGAAAGAAGTTTCATTACTTTCTTCCTCTGCAAGAGGAATTGGAAGAAGGTGCTGCATCTTTTCAAGGATGACTTTTGCTGCTACAACTTCTGATACATCTTTAACCTACGGGCATGTTTCTCATATTTTGGAGGGTTTCAAGTAGCTATTTATGTGGTTGGCTTTGGGAGCAGGAAGGATATAAGCTCGGCAAATAAGTAATCTTCAAGTAAAGAAAATCTGCGCGCGGAATGAGATGGTTGGCCGAGTGCATGATTATATTTTCAGGAAAGTAGAATTACATTAGTTAATTTTCAATGAGTCCAATTAGTTGGGCACTTTTATGTAATTTTGTTGGAAAATTGTTTCCCAAGCTAATGTAATGAATCATTATTCAATAGTTGAATTGTTTATTCTATATTGATATTTGGATATAGTTGGTCTTGAATGGAATAAATCATTTTTGTTTCTTAAATGAAATTACCATGATCTTATTTGAAAATGCTAATATATTGGTATTTATAGAATTTTTTAAAAAATGCAAATAATTGGCTAATATAGCGTTCTTAAAACGCTGTAGAAACATTACATTTTATAGCGCTTTTAAAATGCTGTAGAAACTTTTCATTTTATAGCGTTTATAAAATGCTGTAAAAACTTTACATTCAATAGCGTTTTAAAAACGCTGTATAAAGTCAATATTCTATAGCGTTTTAAAAACGCTGTCTTATGTCCAATACTTTTAATAATGTCGGCTAATACAGCGTTCGGAAAAACGCTATCTATAACATTTAATAGCGTTTTTCGAACGCTGTAAAAAGCGATTTTTCTTGTAGTGATAGTATTTAAAGGTTTTCTTCTCACGGCTTTTGCTTCTCGTTGATTGCTGACCCAAAGTTTAGAAACACTTGCTCAGGAAGCTATAGTCTTCAAAGGGAATTGAGCATGGAGTCACTGAGCACTGAGCTATATAAGCATGTGCACGGGGCTACTGGAGCTACTTAAGATGCAAGCTTAGAACTGTTGGTATGGTGCTACTGTGAGCACCGAACTGAAATTGTAGGACATCAGCTAGATTTTGTTCTAGGAATCCATGCCTCGCGGTGCTTCAAGCAAAGTGGGAGTGTTAAGTAAGCAGGCGTGCTTTCGATTTACCAAGAATATACCTTACAGGCGACGCCATTAGTGCTCAGCTATAAAGGCTTAGGGTTAGGGCCTTTAGTTCAAGCCCTAACCCTTCCGCACAGAAAAAACGGTTACAATATCACATACAAGGTGTGAAGAAGAACATTTAGAAAATATGCAAGTAGATTCCTAACTTGCGGGGTCCTGTCATATTTTGATAGGTTCTATGGCTTTCTAACATACGTAAGATTTGGGAAGTCTCAAGGGTGCTCCGTTGTCAAAGAACACCAGTCCTCTAGCTAGCCCATCATAAGCAGCAATCGGGTGATCCCTTCTTTGATATACCACGAGGTACAAATGATTGTGGAGTTTGCTAGAACCCCTAACATAGCCCGTGACATGCCGGGATATTATGTGAACTCAATATGGTTATCCGCTCGATGCATATGTAAAAGAATTAGATAAAGCAAATATTAATTCTATGTTGAACATTCTGGTTATGGCTCTCAAGTCCCCGGCAGAGTCGCCAAAACTGTAACCACCTCCCAAAAAGGGGTGTCACTATACAGATATCCTATACCACTTATTTCCTCACCAATTAGTGAAATCATGGATATTCTCATAGTTAGGAATATCTCCACTCTATAACAAACCAATGCTAAAGAGTCGCCACTTAGTTTATTAAAACTAAGAAAACAAGTAGAGATTCTGGGTACGGGAGCCAAAAGTACGATAGGGGGAAGGTGTTAGGCACCCCTTTTTGCTCGATCGAAAGACCAGCCCATAATCATTTAACATAAAACTAATATTTGTTTTATTTACTCCTACAAATAAACTAGTTATTTAGCCTTTAGACAGTTAAATAGGTGAGCCAGGGCAAGTAAGTAAACCGCATGCATCAAAATAAACAAAAGCAACAGGCTGTCCCAACAAATGGATTCCACGACCGGTGAATGGATTTCACGGCTGTGGGATCTTACTGGATTGATGTATTAGCCGTGGGAACGACGTCCCAGTCGGTGTTCTTCCTCACACCAGAATATGAAAAGTTAATAGAAAATCAGAAAGACAGAATTAAGAACGAAAGCATGTAAATTAAATAAACTGAAGGCCCCTTGGCCTCACCACCTTGATCCCTCAGTGCACGATTGTTTCAGATTAAGCGTGATTGACTGACTTGCTTCTCAAAACCCTAGGATTAGGGTTTTTACTTTGGGGGTTTGATTGTCGGATTGCGGCTGCTCACGAGGGTTTTGGGCTTTTATAGAGAGGATATGAGAGATGATTTTTACAGAGTTTGAATGTATGAGATGGAGGAATTGAATATGTTTTTCGGAACTGTAAGGCCTCTTTATATAGGCAATTGGTGACTAACTCTGGCCAATGAAATGACATGAATCCATAAGGTAGTATAGGGTAAGAAGATCTCTACTCCGAATCACTTTCGTAGCCGTAAAGAATCGGAATTTGGCTGTTAGGGTTCATGCGTTCGAATCAAACGAAGACAGAACATTCCAGAATTCTGGATTGAAGCGATCTGGCAGCCACCAGATGGATCTAGCTGCCGAGGAATGCATCTCGCGGGCGAGGAATCGATCTCTTTGGGAGAATTTCAAACACCATATTCTACGGGTGCAAGAAAGAAGTGAGGGCCGTGAGAATGATCTAGCGGCCAACAGATCAATTCAACTTGAAAACTATATTTCTGTCTTGAAAGGCTATTTGGCTTTGGATTGGGTCCTCTAAGTGACTAAAAGTACTTACGTAAATCCTCAAGTTTATGAGAAGTCAATCAACAATCACTGTATCCTATTCATCATCGAGATGATCCCCAGGATGGGACTTGAAATAATTGTTAGGTCAAATTGGGGTGTCTACAACTGTGAGACCCCACTAATAAGTAGTCCCACATTGGGCAAAACTTCTGTGATGCTCCCAAGTGGTATGGGAGCATCATACTCCCAATAAATTCCAACCCTTGGATTGAAAATAGATAAATCACAGCCTTTGGATTGAAACCAAAAACTAAAACTAGGGTGGTTTTGTAGAAAACGAGGTGGTTTTGACCAAAAAAACGAAGGATTACTTACCACAGAACAAATAACTTATACCATCTACTAAGGCAACACTTACCATTGTATAAGATAACACTTACCACACAAACATGTAACACTTACCACACAAACAGGTAACATTTACCATTGATGAATAGCCAGGACTAAAGAATTACATCCAACGGTTCAGATTTGATGGGAGTATGATGCTCCCAAAACCACCAGGAGCATCATAGCCGGATGCCACATCGGGACTTTGGGAGGAAAAAAAGGTAATATATAAGGAAAACTCGACCAGCTATTATATAACTTGAGATTAACCTTTTAAGCCATATGGTTAGGCAAATGGTTACCAAGTCAGCTGGGGTGAGTTGTTACAGTTGGTATCAATGTTATCAATCCCGTACTGTACCGGCCGGTACGTACCGAATTTGAGAGAAACCGGTACCCTAACCCCCCAATACAGTTTCGGACACAATACCGGTCCTTACGGTTTGGTACCGGCCGTCTCGGGAAATACCGGCCGAGACAAGGCTACCGAAAATCCCGACCGGCATTTTGCAGAGTAGTTTTTTTTTTTCTTCTTCTGGCAAATTTTTTTTCCTCCTTTTTTGGGCATCCTTGAAAACTTTTTGTTCCAGGAGGAAAAAACCTTTTGTTTCAGGGCATCCAAAAAAAAACGAAGGGATGTTTCTGGGCATCTAAAAAAAAAAACGACGGGACAGGAGAAAGATTTTTAGAATTTTAGCAAAGCGTGGGCTCTATAGTATGTGCGCGAGGCTCAAATCTCGGATTTGCACCCCCCCTGCGCGCGAATAACCTGTGATGCGCACCCGGTTAATTGGTTTCCGAATCAATTTTTCCAAATTGCCTTCGGCCACGGCCCATTTTCCTGAGCGCATGAGACCTCTCCTTGGTCCTCATTCACAAGCTCACTAGCATGCAAAATCATTTAAGATGGAAAAGAATTTTGTAACTAGGCAATGTGGGACAAGAGGCAAACACATAGGTATTTTATGATGAATTGCATGGTATGGGGGATTTTTTTGAATTATAATTATATATAATTATTATATATATTGTAGTTGCGGTAAATCCGAAATAGTACCCGATATTTGACCGGTACCGGTACGTACCGTATCAGTAGAAAAACTGGTACTCTAGCCGGTACGGTATTCAGAACATTGGTTGGTATCAGAGCACAACCCTAGTTTACATGGTGGGGGCTCCCTATAGAATCTGGTACAAGTACACTGGTTGTGCTGTACAGAACAAAGTGTCACACCATGACCACCAGGGAAAAGTTGCTGGGGCAATGGAACGAGGGTGGAGAGATTGTGAGACCCCACTAATAAGTAGTCCCACATCAAGACTTTGGAAGGAAAAAAGGTAATATACAAAGGAAACTCGACTAGTTACTGTATAACTAGAGGTTAACCTTTTGAGTCACGTGGTTAGGTAAATGATTAGTAGGTCAGCTGGGGCAGCTGGGGCGGGTTGTTAAAGGTACTAACAACCCACCAAATGAAATTGGAAAACGAAATGTTGAGCACCATGATTTGGTGGTACTATCATCTAACACACAAGAAGCAACCAAACTTTCACCAATTCCCTCGGCCTTTATAGTTGATTTGGATTCAAAAAAAGAAAGCACTCGATTGTCAAAGAAATCACCGTTGAATGCTCGTCGAGGAAGACTGTGCAAGGAAAAACCGTGTGAAGTGATTCCGAGGTTTTCACCTGTACGAAATGCATATGATTTATTGTCATGCCCTAATGACGGTGGCCATCGAACACGACTATCAGAAGAGTGAATGCCCGGTCCCAACATGCGATCACCGTATATCCCTTGGAATTATGTTCCAAAGAAGAATCATGGGAAGAAAGAAAAAGTGGGTGGGGACTAAAAGGAAACTAGTCGTGGATGAAGATGATGAACTGGATTCGGATGATGCTCGAGCAAATCAGGTAATATAAGTACTCTACGTATTGAACATTCAATTATTGTTGTATTAAGACTACTTCACTGCAACTTATTATTTGCTTAATCTTGAACTTGTGCCAGTTGCTTGGGAACCTTGATATACTGTATCGGAAGTGGATCAGTTGCTTGTGTGGCGTATTGTTTTCGCGATGAATCCTCTTATAGCTAATTTAGGTTTCTGAACTTTTAACGTTTTCAAAGTCTATGAAAAATCTATTGTAGTTGTAGTGTTTTTTTGGTGCAGTGAAACTGTTGTGATAATGGACCTTCAAGGAGTTGGAGTTGAAGTTGCTAAACGTCACACTAAATTTGCTCATTGAGACCAAATACCTGGATAGATGCTGAAGCAATTAAAGTATTCCCTCAAACATTTCATCCGACTTTATTAAACATGGAAAGATCTCAAAGAAGATCTTGAAGATTTCCCTTGACAGATTGCTGATTTCCAGCATTAACTAAGTGATTTGCTCTACTGTATTTTCCTTGTATAGTTCTCTTGATTTCTGCAGTTTTCCTTGTAAAGCACAACACAATGTATTCTTGTCTTATATATATCAATAACTGAAGGTATCTCCACACACAAGCGGGGAGAGAACCATTTTTAGCATCCAACCCTTTCTTCTTAGTATATTCTGTAATATGGTATCAGAGCAGTGAAAGATCTTGACTCTATAGCCATGGTAGACAAAGAGAAAGATAAGAATCCTAGTCCGATTGATGTACTAGGATCTGATGACCCATACTTCATACACCATTCAGACAACCCTACTGCTGTTTTAGTTTCTCCACTTCTTTCTGAAGATAACTACGGAACATGGCTTCGTGCAATGACCATGGCGCTTCGCGCTAAAAACAAACTTGGCTTTGTCGACGGTTCAATCGAAGAGCCCAAGGAAACCACCCAACTACATCAATGGGAGTGCTGCAATGACCTTGTTAGTTCATGGATCCTCAACTCCACAGAAAGTGAGATTCGTGTTAGTATTCTATATGCGCAAACTGCAAGGGAAATATGGATCGATCTACGTGATCGATTCACCCAGACTAACGCGCCGAAAATCTATCAACTGAAGCAATCTATTGCTAACACCACCCAAGAAGACTCGTCAGTCTCCACATATTTTACAAAGATGAAGGCATTATGGGATGAACTCAATTCCCTTTCTACTTTGCTGCCTTGCACTTGTGGCCATGGGAAAGCTAATGCAGCCCTCCAACAGCAAGATCGTGGGATGGAATTTCTTCAAGGCCTTCATGGGCGTTATTCCGGTCTTCGAAGTCAGATCCTACTAATGGATCCATTTCCAAATGCCACCAAGATATGTGCCTTAGTGCGATAAGAGGAGAAGCAACAAGAGATACATTCTTCAAGACCATCCATCACTACTCCAGAAGCTGCTGCTCTTGCAGTGAACTCGGCTGTTACAAATAGTGCAGAAAATAAGTATGTGCCTGTCCAAAACCGTGCTAATTTTAGCACCAATAACAGGGCTCCTCATCAAAACCATCCATCGAATCGTCAAAATGCATATTCCAATAAGCGCAACAGTGGTGCAGACAATCGTCGGATGGGAAAAACACGAATGCATTGTGATTACTGTGATTTGGACAATCATACTATAGACACCTGCTATAAAATGCATGGTTAACCAACAGATAAACCAAGGAATTCTTGCAGAAATCAGGGCCATTCGAACTCTCTTTCTTTAAGACCTTCTCGGGCTAATGATCGAGCAACGGTCACTGCTCCTATGGTTACACAAGAACAGTACAACAAAATTTTGGCCATGCTCTCATCAGGTAGCACAGATTTCAATGCTAACTTAGCAGGTATAGCTCTTTCTGCTCCATCATTTTTTGCTTGGATTATCGATACATGTGCTAGCAACCACATGTGCTCTTCCCTATCACTTTTCTCATCTTATAAACCTTGCCCTAATCCATCTTTTGTTCAATTGCCTGATGGTTCTGATGCAAAAATCACCCACATTGGAACTGTGGTTCTTTCACCAGATTTGCAACTTGATAATGTTTTCTACATTCCATCTTTTAAATTCAATCTGTTATCTCTGAGTCAGCTCACCAATTCCCATCAGTACTCAGTTGTTTTCTTGCGTGATCGATGTATTTTTCAGGACCTGTCCGCGAAGAGGACGATTGGATTGGGTAGTGTACATGGCAATCTCTACTATCTTCAAGCATCTTCTGCAAATCTAGTTACTGGAACACCTACCATTGACATCTGGCATTGGTGGCTTCGACACCCTTCCCATCACCGAATGTCTGAACTAGCAAAGAATGTTTCCTCTATTTCTTATTCCCCTCTGCATGTTTGTGACATTTGTCCACAAGCAAAGCAGACCAGATTATGTTTTCCTCATAGTTTCATTTCTACAAATAAACCATTTCAATTAATCCATGTTGACATTTGGGGTAGTTTCTCCAAACCATCCATGAGTGGTGCACGATTCTTTCTTACCATTGTGGATGATTTTTCACATTGCACGTGGATATACCTTATGCGTTTCAAGTCTGATAGGAAATATCATTTGAAATCTTTTTTTTCCATGGTAAAAACCCAATATCATTGTCAAATTAAACATATATTTTCTGGTCAAGGTGAGGAGTTTCTCCCCGAGATTCAACAAATTCGATCTGACAATGGCAGTGAGTTTTTATCCAATGAAATGCAACATTTTTTTTTCTTCTGAAAATGGGATTATTCACCAGCATAGTTGTGTGTCTACACCTCAACAAAATGGTGTTGTCGAACGCAAACATCGTCACCTCTTAGATGTTGCTCGAGCATTAAGATTTCAAGCCAACTTGCCCCTTTCTTTTTGGGGAGAATGTATTCTCACTGCAGCTTATTTAATCAATAGAATCCCTACACCCTTACTTCAAAACAAATCACCTTATGATGTACTCTTTTACACCCTCGCTTCCTATTCACATCTTCGTGTGTTTGGTTGTCTGGTTTTTGCTCACAATGCTCACATAAAACACAAATTTGACCAACGTGGGAAGCCCAGAGTTTTTGTTGGATATCCTTATGCCTAAAAAGGTTACCGGATTTTTGATATCAACACTAAAAGCATATATGTGTCAAGAGATGTTGCATTTCATGAAACAATTTTTCCCTTCAAAGATATTTCATCAGACTACACTCCACCAGCGGTCATTCCTTTACCTATCAAGGATCATCCACAATTTGATTATGCACCAACTCAACCCATCTCTTTACCACAACCAAATCTAATTCGCCCAGACAGACTACCATCACCCAAATTACCAACGCTGCCACCAACCTATCCAAAAACCTGTTGAGGTCCATACTCATCCATCTCCCTCAGTTCCAGCAGCCACAACTGAACCTACCACCATGCCTCATGTTGCTGATAATTCCTTGAGCATTGACAATTCCCATGACACCAGTCATACCAATCGTCCTCCTCGTGAGCGACGAAAACCATCTTATCTCAAGGATTTCCATTGTTCTGCAGTTGCTAATGTTGCAATCCCAACTCCTACGTCTTCGCAACGGACAGGTATTCTCTATCCTCTTGAACAATACATTTCCTACACCAATTTTTCTGCTAATCACCGAGCCTTTCTCTCTTCACTTACCTCCACCAAAGAGTCAAAGTCCTTCTCCCAAGCAGTTAAACTCCCACAATGGCGTGAAGCCATGGCCGCAGAAATTGATGCACTCAAAAAGAACCATACCTGGAGTCTGACTCATTACCACCCAACAAAAAACCTATCGGGTGTAAATGGGTTTATAAGGTCAAGTTTCAATCTGATGGCACCATTGACCGCTACAAAGCTCGCCTAGTTGCGAAGGGATTTACACAGGTACAAGGTCTTGATTACCACGATACCTTTGCGCCTGTAGCAAAACTTGTTACTGTTCGTGCTCTCTTATCAATTGTTTCTATAAAACATTGGTCGCTTCATCAACTTGACGTTAACAATGCATTTCTTCATGGTGATTTAAATGAAGAAGTGTATATGACCCTTCCACCTGGGTTTGCTCGACAGGGGGAGACTCGAGTTTGCAAGTTACATAAGTCTTTATATGGTTTGAAACAGGCTTCTCGCCAGTGGTTCGCCAAGTTCTCTCAAATTATTCAACAAGCTGGTTTTTCCCAATCACGAGCAGATTATTCCTTGTTTACTCGTATTAGTGGACAATCTTCCACCTTTGTTCTGGTATACGTTGATGATATTATTGTCACAGGCAATGATCTCACAGCGATTCAGCACCTCAAAGATTATTTAGCGAAGAATTTATTCATCAAAGACCTTGGACGACTCAAGTACTTCCTTGGCATTGAGGTAGCCCAATCACAAAAAGGATTATTCTTATCTCAGCGCAAATACACGCTGGATATTCTCCAAGATGCAGGTTTACTAGGTGCCAAACCTTCTGATTTTCCTATGGAACAACATCTTCGTTTAACGCCAACTGACAGTGTTCCCTTATCTGATCCGTCCACTTATCGTCGCCTTGTTGGCCGTCTCATCTATCTTACAGTCACTAGGCCAGACATTGCATATTCAGTCCATGTTCTCAGTCAATTTATGCAGGACCCTCGCACCTCCCACATGGATGCTGCTACTCGTGTTTTTCGTTACCTCAAAGGTTCACCCGGAAAAGGAATTCTATTATCTTCAACTAGCTCACTCCATATCAGCGGTTTTTTGTGATTCTGATTTGGCTGGTTGTCCCACAACTCGTCGCTCTACGACAGGTTTTTGCATTCTTCTCAGCACAAGTCCAATCTCATGGAAAACCCAGAAGCAAACTACTATTTCGCGCTCTTCCGCTGAAGCAGAATATCGTGCCATGGCAACCCTCACCTCCGAACTTCAATGGTTAACCTATCTCATGAATGATCTTGGGATTCCACACTCATCCCCTATCAATCTCTATTGTGACAATCAAGCCGCCATTCACATTGCTGAGAACCCTGTATTTCATGAGCGTACGAAGCATATCGAGCTCGATTGCCACTTTGTCCATGAGAAAGTACAATGCAAGTTGATCTCTCCTTGTTATATCCGATCAACTGACCAAATTGCTGACTTATTTACCAAACCATTGAGAAAGGACCCTTTCAATTGTCTCACTTGCAAGCTGGGCGTTACTCACATACACGCTCCACCTTGAGGGGGAGTATTAAACATGGAAAGATCTCAAAGAAGATCTTGAAGATTCCCCTTGACAGATTGCTGATTTCCAGCATTAACTTAGTGATTTGCTCTACTGTATTTTCCTTGTATAGTTCTCTTGATTTCTGCAGTTTCCTTGTAAAGCATAACACAATGTATTCTTATCTTATATATATCAATAACTGAAGGTATCTCCACACACAAGAGGGGAGAGAACCATTTTTAGCATCCAACCCTTTCTTCTTAGTATATTCTGTAATAGACTTAATCTCAGCTATTAAAAACTAGTTGTTTAACGATTATAAAAATTTGACGCTTGCTATGTAGATTATTAAAACATGGTAGCAATTAAGTTGACAAATGCACAAAGAGTGGCACATCCTGATGAGTGTCACACTGCTTAATTGGTACTTTCCGACATACATCTCTGTGAGTACTCCGGCCTTATTGCATTTGTGAGTAGTTTGGTTATCGATCGCCTTCCTTTCTTATTACGTATTTTTATTTAATCTGCACATATGATAAGCAGCAATTAAGGATTCTAGATATCAAACCTTATGAGGTTAAGATTCGAGAGTTATCCAAACATTATTATACAGATAGATACACTGGTCAAATCCATGCATGTCGATCGAGCTAGAGGCAATGCACCTAGCTCACGGGTCATTTCAAATGAGGGCGAATGACTGACTTTAGAAGTACTCCCCTTGGTCAGGGGTTCGATTCCCCACCGGATGAGTATCCTGATAGTAAATTGGGGCCGTGACTGGTGTGGCCGCGCTAGTTTTCCCTGAGATTTGGGGTCTAATTGTAGCTTGCCTGTAGAGCTGTTCCTCGGTTATAAAAAAAAAATCTTCTAAATGCCATAATTGCAAATTTTGTTCCTTAAAAGTTAAAACATCTCTACTAATCAGAAGCTTCTGATTAAACATGAAAAGCTATAATAATCACCAACAAAACTCCAAACCACAAAAAAAATTAATGGGACCACGCATCGGGATGTTGCCGTCGATTGGCAGGGAGAGAGAGAGAGAGAGAGAGGGAGAGGGAGAGAGAAAGAGAGAAACTCACCGGGATGTTGCCGTCGATTGGCATGGAGTAGGCTGGATCTGGTCCAATGGCTCCAAATACCAATTCAGAGAGAATGGTAGAGTGGGAGGAAAAAAAAAGTATACTGTCCTTGCTTTCTAAAATTCGAAAATAGAAATGGTATATAAATCTAATTCAGTGTTCTGTTTTTTTACCTTTGAATTTTCTTCTAAAATTCGAACTAAGGAATGATAATAATATTATGAAACACAATTTTAGTTGTTTCCTTTTTATTTACCTTTGCTTTCCCTTCTAAATTTTGAAATTAAGAATCAGAATAATATTAGGAAACAATAATTTTAGGTTTCCTTTCATCCTTCTTTTAAATTTTAAATATTCATTCTTTTCAAATACATCATTAGCTCTTCTACTCGTACATTTATGGCCTACCCGTACATCTCAACTGGTAGAAAAAATATATACCGATCTAAGGGTCCAAAATATACGAATTCGAAAATCACTCTTCCATATTATATAGATACTAGTGCCCGCCCGTGCCTACGGCACTATGCACCCCCATTGGAATTGTTCGTGCCTACGGCACTTGCTAGCTAATGGCTAGAACATTAGTGTGTAGTATGCGACCCTCTTCTTAGTGGCACGAAAGAGAATTACCCATGCTTATGACACTCCCCCAACTATACATTTAAGCTTGTTACAAAGAACTATCAATTTGCTTATGGAATTCCAGTAAATACCAAGTAAAAAATTTTGCTAATACAGTTTAACAATTTAACCCGCTTCGAACCTCACTGCCTACCTTACAGAGGAGAGTGTGTCTACACGTGTGTTGAAAGTATATAAATAATAAAGTTTAAAAAAAGGTCATAAAGGGACAACAATTCAGAATGATCACGACAAAAGAACACAATAAGCTGAATATATGGGATCGAATATCAAAAAAGTTTTGGCCAGTGGAACACAATAATCATTGTTTCTTGGTTGGCCAGTGGGAAAAAAAATTCTTGCCTCGTGGGATTGTATGCTGCAAGTACTGAATGAGGCTTGCCCCGATCAACCAACCAACTCCCTCCTTGCAATTACGAACCAACCAAACAAAACCAAATACAGTTCAAAAAAAAAAAAAAAAAAAAAACGAAACCAAATCAACAAACCCTAAAATACAATTCAAAAAAAAAAAAAACCCTCAAATCAACCACAAAATCGAGAGATCAATGAATTAAGTTACCGAGATGAAAAACTTGAGTGAATCATAGTTGAGGTAGAATGCCACAAACAGGGGTGTCAATCTGCCGTTTGGAGTGGAAAAAAAATCTGCCGCTATTTTTTTTTTTAATCCGGAAATCTGCCGCTTGATATGGCTTCATTAATATGATGTTAGCTTATTGTGGAAAGTTGTAATTTGTCAAAATAATGTAAGTTATTTACAAAGATGCCATTGGTATTTGGACCATTGAATTTATTTGTATGGGTAGATAAAACTTGTGTGAGGGAGAAATCTGAACCATTGAAAATGAATATTCCTAAAGAGGAATATTCCTAAACACCCTTCTGTTTTATTATATAGACTAGGGTTTACCCGTGTCTGAAGGCACGGCTCGAACGATCAGCAAACAATTCAATGTCCTCCTTCTAACCTCTTAGGTTTAACCTTTTAAGGCTATTTTTAATTCCCTTCCCCTAAACACTAAATGGTATAAGCGTATTGTTTGACGATCAACAAAATTGGCTACATATGATGTGAGCTTAGGTAGAAGCTATTATGTTGGACCTAAATTCCCTTTTAATTAGATTTAAAAGTTGCACTACCGTAACCCACTAGCGAATGACCCGTGCCTACGGCACTCCGCAAAAAATTACCCGTGCAATTCATTGAATTGTTATAAACTCTTCCTGAAAATCAAGCTTAATTACAACGTGGAATCAAACACGTTCTTAATAAGCTAATTGAAAAGCAACATGTGCCACTTGGAAAACATCTCATTTAAACCAATTATAAAATCAAATAATACCACTACCTTGTCATTTAATTGGGTTCAACTCTTTGTAGCAAAATTAGTTATAGCTACTATAAATTTCAAATTCTTCTAGACTATATCAAAGAAAATTGGTTTCCAAAGAATAAACCAAACTCATGCACCCAAAGTTTTTTTCAACCAAACTCATGACTTCAATAACGAATTGGGGGCCAAAAGGTAGTCCCATACTTTTTCCAAAAACTATACCTCAAACACCCACATAAACTCTGAAGAAAATCGTAATAAGACAATCTTACCCCGCAAAAGATGGTACACTCAAACCGCCATGTAGTAACCACAATAAGACATGAAACAACTTGCACATATACCAAAGAAGAGATACATCAACTTGGTTCCATGCCATATGCTCAGAGAGCATTCACATTTGGGCAAAAAAGTACAAACCAAAAACTTAACAAAGACAATGAATTACAAACACACGCACAAAAAAAAGAGATATATAGAACATAGGCCTTTTCTCAATAATCCAACACTATGGTGACTCTTTCGCTTCTGAACAACTCTAGGTACAATGATTTATGGACTTTTAATTAGTGTGGAAGGACAACACAAAATTCTCATGCATCTTCAACTTCGGTTCTCAAATTTTCAATTACACTTCCCATGTACTCATTAAATTTAAATTATTTGACGTAGTTTGGAGTGAAATAGGCATGGGTAATTCACTAATAAAAAAAAGAAAATCAGATGTAGGTGGCTGGGTAGACGGAAAATAAGTTATATAGGACCACTAAAATCACCAATACCTAAAATTTTATCAATGGCTTAAGGTTTATAAAAAACCATTTGTCAGAGAACACTGAAATACCAATATCTTATACAGTAAAGATGAGCTACCATCACTTTCCTTAAAGATAAAAAATTTTAAAAAAACCCTAAGTATATGTACTTCTTTCAACATGCTTACTTGCATGTATGTGTATGAGTTTATACGGATTCAAATGGGGAAATAAACCACGCACTGATATTTGATATTAAAAAATGTAGAAATTATACACTTATTAGATAGAAAATGTATTTAATGAATACAAATGACCCACCAACTCCTGTTACTACAAACACTCAGACCAAAATTAGATTAAATTCAATCTTCAAAGACAGACGTGCAAGATTCAAAGGCAATTAAATGATCATTAAACATTCATTTGCGTTTTTAGTGGCTCATAGATCTTTGAAGAAACACATATATGTTCAACGAAGGCCTTTTCGCAAATTCTAATATTGTGATTTGTGAATACACTTATCTCTAATATTTTCATGTCATATGTGAGTTGTTCTTTCAAATGATTAGACCTTAAAAGTAGAAATAATTGGAACCAAACAAAAATATATATTAGAAATTGAAGAATTTATGTCAAATTAATCAACAAATGGGATAATTTGTTGCATGTGACGCTATTTTTACTTTCATGAAACATAATATGTGACACCCCAATCTAGACCTCCGAATAATCTTTAAGTTTCCCCGATGATGAAATAAGGAAAAATGTACCTTCGAGGCTTGGATTGTTGCTCCTTTACCACTCCTTTGCTATTCCTTCTCTAACCTCAAGAAAACCCCTTTCTAACCATGTAGGGTGGCCCCCGGTTCAATTGCAAAGAGAAAAATACGTTTGCTTAGTCAAAAACAACTTTTTCCATGACACACTGATGGTAAAATGGGCACACATTACAATGTATAAAATGGCTTTGAGTGAAACCAATTGGGTTAGAAAGAGGACTCGACAGGCTTTCCAACGCTTCGAACCGCGTCCAAATCCGAGTTCGGAAGTGTCCGGGGCGCCCTCGCGAAATTTGGTGTGCTGTGCTGACTCACAAACCGCGCGGCATTCAAAAGGGCGCACGGCACCTTAGAAAATTCAAAAAATCACTCTGTCGCACGGGACTTCAATATGTCGCACAGCACTTTGACAAAAAGTTCTGGCAGTCGCAGAAAGCTGTCGGCCACGCCTGCAAGAGGAGCGTCTGTGCCGAAAAATGAGTTTGATTCGGCCCAGAAGCCACCTCCCCTCTTTTAGTGATCATCATTGGCTCTTTTGCCTATAAATACACCCCCCCTCTAGTTGAGAAGCACCCCTTCAACTCCAAGTAAAGTTACTATGCCATTTTGGCTCTCACTCTCTCTCTCTCTAAAAATACTCCCTTTTGATTCTCTCTCTACAACTTCTTACACCCATCACCACTATACACATCTCTCTCTCTCTACACCCATTTGCTCTCAAGTCTCTCAAGCTCAATCCAAATCAACTTTCATTCCTCCACCTTCAAGCACATCCAAGCTTCGATCAAAAGGTATAAATCCATTTCTTTAAGCTAAACTACATTTAGCTTTGAGGGGAGCCGATCGAGGCCCTTCTCGGTCTTTCTATACCGAGTTTGGGTCTCAAACGAGCTTTACATTCAAAGTCTTTCTTTTCTTTTCTTTTTTGTGCTCATATTTCGGCTAATATTACTTAAAGATCGTGCTGGTACATTTTAGATTCAAGTTTCATGTTAAAAGTCCTTTTTTTACTTCATGAGATCTTTCAACATTCCAAAAAGCTTTTAACATTATTTTACATGATAAGATGAACAAAAAGGGTCTCATAAATCATTTTTTTAGATATTCAGAAAACATAAAAGGCTATTTTGCGAACCTATGGTTTGTTCTGTCATGTAAAAGCAAACTGATTCCGAAATGTGTAGGCAGGTACGCCGCACAGTACTTTTAGTACGCGGCGCGGCATTCCAGAAATGCGGTGCGGCATATTAAAATACTGTACGGCATTCTGTTCATAGTAGCGATCTCCTGTTTCTGTTTAGTACGCCGCACGGTGCGTTTGGTATGCGGCGCGGCATTCTCGAAATGCGGTGCGGCATATTAAAACATTGCACGGCATTCTGTTCACAGTAGCAGTCTCCTGTGTTTATTTAGTTTCATTCTTGTACATTGTTCATTCATTTTATACTGTACACTGCGCACCCAAGCACGCTGATGTGTTATATTTAATCCCGTGTCCCTTTCTCGTACATGTTTTAAAGTTAAGCTTTCCAAATGATTTTAAATGCCCCATTTAAAATGCCTAGTAGAGACCGGTTTTACCGGGCGAGCGGGGTGCTTTTTTAACAAAACCTTCCCCGTTCGTAACGTGGCTGCCGGATCCAAAATCTCAACGTTTTCGCTAGACCAAAAGCCTTTTTCAAACAAACTCTCGGTTTCTCGGATCATCCATCTCAAAAATCCGGGTGGCGACTCTTCGAGTTAGCGCTTTAGGGCGCGGGAGCCCACACCCGCTTTCCGGTGGCCGGCGGTACTGTAGGAAGCAGGCTCCGTCCGGACGGGAGGGGATAAGTCATGATTTATAAGAAAAGATCCTTCCTACTTGTACAAGGCCTTTTAAAGCCGTGAGGGCGGGCCAAAGCGCATAGAAACTTCACAGTTAAGCGTGCTCATCCTGGGGTAGTCTAGGGATGGGTGACCTACTGGGAAGTCTATGGGTTTTGGGCGTCTAAAGCGGACAATATTGTACAAAGATGGAGCGGGTCGTTACATAATACATTCTCTTAACTAAAATTATCATGAAGTTTAAATTGGTTGTCATACCTTTAAATACCATGCACAATCAATTGTATTAACATTTCTAAAATTAAAGTTAATGAAGGAATTAACATATCTAAAATTAAAGTTAATGAAGGAGAGTCAGCACGATGCACGTGATCTGAGACGACGTCCTGTAATATCCTCTGCAAAAGAGTAGAAAAGGACAAAGTTACACAGAAGGAAAAAAATGATAAATTGAAGGAATTTGTTAACCTATTACTGGTAGAGAGAAAACAAAAAGAAAATAACGTATGATATGGTTTTTCACATTTTCCCTTTGGTTGCTCTTGATCGATATGATAATCTCTCTTGCAAAAAGAAAATATCAGAGAAATAGTAAAAAAGAAAATCCAACCATCGAATCTATTACAAAACAAATGTTAAAATAAAACATAGAAATGAAACCAAGGATCAAACTACTCACATTAATATCGTAGTTTTTCAAAGATTCAGTCTCAATATTGCTCAACAGAAAGTTGAACCATTCCTGCATAATACGAAAAAGTCGAAGAAAAGAAACAAAATTCAAGAGATTGAGAATCAATGAATCAAACCTACCTATACTTTTTCAGGGGGAAAAATAGGAGAAACCAACGTCGAAGAAAGCAATAGCTAGGTGGCCAAAAAAAAAAAAAAAAAAAATTGTCTTCCGAGAGGTAATATATAGGAGAAAATAATATATATGGAAAGTATTTCCTTCAATTTTAAATTTACAGAACAGAGTATTGATAGTAATGGCAAGAAAAACTTACGTGAAACATTTGGCAGGAGAGCATTAGCATATGAAAATCGATGAATCATACAAGAGATCGATTGTTGTATACAAGAAGAAAATTGGTAATTCTTTTTATTTGCTAGAAAAATATAAGGGGATCGAATTTGTAGATGATTTTTGGCTCCTTTTTAACTTCTTTTTGTATGTACACTCGAATGGAGGTTTTACAACTTCAATTGTGGTTAGGAAAATATTTGCAAGGTGGTGGACAATATTTGCAAGGTGTTACTAATTCTATTGCTACAGCCTACAAGGATCATATGCCTCTAGAAAGAAGGCTTTCACTACCGACACCGAGTGCTAAAATGCCTTTTGCAATAGATCGAGTACAGACGAACGGGTGCGAAATGCCTTCTCCATCGAAGACGGGTACAACTGCGCCAAATCGTCGGGGTGAGATCCGAGTGAAGAAAGCCAACAGTTGTTCTGTTTGCTGTTAGTCCCACATTGAGGAAGTTACAGAACGAGGACTGCCAAGTTGGGCTTTGAAACGGGTAGCCAATTACAATACAAAATCATAGCTTTCTCAGCCTTTCGGCTAAAGACAAAATGTAGTATCTGTTCTTATCAATTTAATATTTGATATATGGACCATCAGCTCACATGATATTAAATTAAAATTTAGAGGGGGAGAGCCCTTCCCAGTAGCTTGCTGCTGGGTTCTCGAGCGTTGCCATGGCTTTGTAGCCTTCACTTGGTGCACCCCGCCAGTTCTAGTTCTAACTTTTGCACTGACAGTACCAATGCTCGCATGTTAGGCACAGAGTTAAGCTTGAAAAAATGTTTCAAAATCAGAAATCTATATGCAGCAATACCTTATTTTGTTTGTATACTTATATATATGCACTGTTACTTAATGGTGGGCAAATATTGTGAAGCCATGTATCACTTGTGTTTTGTCTTTCAAAAAGAAAATCTACATTCATCCCAATAGAAATTAAAGTCGGAAACTCGAGACAGGGAAAACTTGGGCCAAAAGTTTTCACGTCGTTCTGTGGTGTCGTTGAAGCACATAAGCCTTGGTGAATTCAATCCGGTCTTTGATATTGAATAAAGCAGTATAAGATTTCGGGCACTTGAATAAATCAGTATTGACGTACATAGTACTCAAAGTGTTGACTTTCTAAGAATTTGAATGCATTCGCAATAAAAAAAATGCTTGTTGAAATTCTTCTACCATTAGCTGATCCATGGCTAGTTTAGGAAGGCCAATGTTAGATTAATGCAAGATGAACAGCTTGCGTATTTTTCCTTCAGAAGATCAATGGAAAATTTGAGAGCATAGCATCGTCATATGAGAATTGGTGAATGATTCAAAAGATCATATAAAAGAAGTAAATTTGTATTTTCCTTTGTTTGGTTGGAAAATTTAAAGGGCAAATTTTCGTAGTAGTCCATGTAGTTTTACGGTTGTCTCATTTTAGTCCCTCTAGTTTCAAAGTGCTATAATTTTGTCCCTGTAGTTTGTTTTTTGTTCCAAATTGGTAAAATCAGTGTTAACGAAACTAACGGAAAAATATGATTAAAAAATTAAGTCCTCCAATTTTCAATCTGGTTGAACCAGTGCGAAGATCTTATTTTTTTCATCATTTTATCCTAAATGGTCGTAAAATTTTTTTGGCTCTAAGGCCTTTCAACAAGCACCCGAAAACTCCTTATTTAGTTTCAGGGCTCTCTTAGAGCATCTCCAATGGGAGATGTCAAATCCTACGTGGACATGTTAACGGTAACATTTGACACCAAAATTTAATCCAACCCAATAGCCTTCTTTGATGCCAATTCCTACGTGGATTTGAAGGTAAGCCTTCTCATGCCAACTTTGACAACCTCCCTCCTCCATGCCAAATTTCAAAAAATGACCATTTGTATTTTGATATAAGGGTTGGAGAGGGATAATTTGATGTCAAATAAATAGAATTTGACATCAAGGGTTGGAAATGAAGACTTTGATGTTAAATTGGAGATGTCAAAATGCCACGTCAGCCTTCAAAAAAAATTGACATGCCCGATTTGAAGTCCGGGATTGGAGATGCTCTTAGGGTGCTCATTGAAAGGCCTTAGAACCAAAAATCCATTATGACCATTTAAGATAAAATGATCAGAAAAATAAGATATTTGTACCGGTTCAAATGGATTGAAAATTGGAATACTTATTTTTTTTACACCATTTCCAAACCGAAGGTATATAATAAGAGGCAGTGCATGGGTCGTTTTTGTCCAATTTCGGACAAATTTACCCCTCAATTGAAAACAGTGACTACTTGGGGTCGTGGGTTTTTGGTCTTTTCGGGTAGATTGAGAGTGTGTGGGTGGGGTTGGTCCACCTCGTCGTCGGTGGTTCACGTGTCATATTGGATGCAGAGAGAAGATGCTTCTAGACCCGTTCTCACTTCTTCGGCATTATTTTCTCCGCAAAATCTCTCTCATCCTTTCTCTCTTCTGCGTACGCCTACAAACAAACCCTCGTCTCTCTCTCTCTCTCTCTCTCTCTCTGATCTCTACCTTGCATCTATCGTTCGCTTCACTTCGATCTGCTTGTGGGGCTGATCGTGAACAAGGAGTAATCAGACGGTGACGATGTTGAGGACGGCGACAACGCAATTCTTGCATCAGAGGTAATTTCTTCTGGGTTTTGTAGACTCGATTTTTGGTCGTATCGATATATATGGATGTGTATGTATATACCTGTGTTGAGCACTAATTTTGATTTGGGTTTCCAAGCAAATTGTGGGTTTGTGGTGCCGGTGAAGAGGATTTGTATCCCAAAAAAAAAAAAAAGAGAAGCACAGCAATTGGGAGGCAACGGTGTCTCGTTCTTTTCCAACAACCCCACCTTCGCCGAACGGGTTTGGGTTGACGTTGGACACAGAGACAGCTAAAAAGAGGATAATCAGACTCAACAACTACATGCAAGATTTTCCCAGGAAAATTTTGCCAGAATTTGTTATTTTCCCTTTCGCCCATTACCCATGATTTGGTTTTCGCCTCTTTCACTCACTCTCTTAGCCCTGATCTCTTCAATTCTATATGAACCTTGGACGAGGAGTGCAATCACTTGATTTCTCTTGTGGGTTTTGTTATTTTCTTGATTTGGGTTAATTGAGAAACACTTGATTCATAGCTTCTTTGGATTTAGGGATTTTGATATTGATAAGCAAAGAAAAGAATGGATGATAATTTCTTGCCAAATTACTCATTTGGATTGAGTAAACTGAGTAATTTGGTGAGAGATGGAGAGAGAAGTACAAAGATGATATTTTTTTTTATTGGCTCCCCCTTTCTTATCACTCATTTTCTCACAATCCAAAGTGGCAGTTAGGACTATGGAGTTGATTAATTTGGTTATTGCAATGTATTCAGGCGAAATCGGAGCTGAAAAGATCAGCTGTTGTCGATAATGAATCTGGAAAGAGCAAGCTTGGCGAGGTTCGAACTAGCTCCGGGATGTTTATCGCTAAGGGGAAGGTTTGCGCTTCTTCTACTATGTTGTAATTTTCGATTGCGACTATTGCAATATACACAAGTATGCAATTTAATGTGTTTGTGATTGAACTTATGGTAATCAATATCGTTGTATGACTGGTGACTCATGTCATTTCGAGCTTGTTTGAAGTTTTCACGTGGCAATCTTACCCTGTCCTGAGATATGAACTTAAAATGAGGAGCATTGGTTCATAATACCATATCGCTTTTGTACGTATGCATTGCGGATTTATGAAGGGATTTATCGCATGAAAGGAAATCGTATAGCAAAAAGAATGAAGACAATCCAAAATCCAGACATCACCTTAGAGAATTAAGCACACTTAGCTGAGAAGATTTGGTGTGTGAAGTTTATTGCAGGTCATTACAATCATTTTTCAAAAATTCTTTTTTTATTGATGATTGTCTCATTGGAAACATGCAAGTAGCAAATTGTGGGTTTAGAGAGAGAGAGAGAGAGAGAGAGAGAGAGATGAGAGAAGAATATCCCAATTGCTTAGGCTTTTGGGTTTTGGATTTTTGTGAGCTAAACACTAATTTTGACCTTTTGGGGAGTCTTTTGGCCTAGAATGGGATTGAGTCTATTAGAGGTGGTCTCACAACACAGCAAGTATCGAACTAATAATACGCAAATAAGGAGACTACACGAACATGCAAGGGCCCACTTTCCGACACATGCTACTCAGTTGATTGAACGATTCTACGTAGTTCAGCGAATGTTTTCCCCAAATCATGTTTCCGATGGTGATGTCCTCGTTTGAGATCTTTTTGCTACCTGAACCAATCGAGATCTTTGGATGTTTTGAGTGGGTTTAGTTTCTTTGCGCACGCTTTGTCGAATTCTGTCATTTGAAAGTTCTAATGTTGTTTTGTTCGGCTGATTTACTGTTAGATTAGATTTTTGTGTGATTAGGTTGTATGTTTTACGGTTGTGTTTGGTTCATATATGGAGTTCATATTATTATTTTTTTGATCGTAGGATCTTTGAAGATTTACGAGATGATTTTTTTTTTTTACAATCGTCAGAAACCACGGTCCACTGTTACGCAACTTCAAATACGTTCTCTCCAGCGATTGTTGGCAAGTCCGGCAGCAAGGACTCAAGGTGATGACTTTTTGTGCCAGACCTGTGTTTGTCGACTAATAGTCATGCATGTGTACTTTGTTCCAACTATAGATCAGGTGTATTTGGAGTTCTTTTCCCATGAAACTGTTGGCTGGAGTTTTTCCCTCTATTGAGAAAATCAGAGTTCTTAGGCATCCTATTTCAGGAGCATCCTGTTTAATCTCGCTGCCCTTCTTACGCATGATTTGTATTCAGTTAAAAGTAATTAGTAGATCTGTTTAAGTAATGTTTCTTAAAGGAAAGAGTGCAGTACTTCGTGTCCTAGCCATTGTGGTTTTACGTTGCTGATTTGCTTCCTCATGGTTTTGACCCAAAATGCTACGTGACCATCAAAACTAGAATGCGCGTGCGCGTGCGAGCGCACACACACACACTTAAATATGCATTTCCGCATGTCCTTCATGACTCAGATGAACCGTCCAAAACAAACAAGGGCTCATATTTATGGTCTCATACCTCTGAATATCCATATGTATTTGCTTTTCGTTGTCTTCCGTATTTTTATTCTTTCTTCTTTATATGCGCAGGAGTAACATTAGTAAAAGATTACTTGGAAAAAAAGGAAAACTGTGCTATGATTTTTTTACTCTCAAAATTACAATGAGCTTAAACACTTGCTACATTTTTAATTCATCGCAAATGAGAAGTATGGTTGACTAATTGAACTAAAAAAGTACAGTTGAATGTACTATATCGGTTTAGGTATGTCTTCAGAATTGAACGAATACAAAAGGAGTTTCTTGTGACACTTTGTTTGTCTTGTCACTTGTGCCATGTATAAGAATGTAGAAGTTATTTTTGTTTGTACCAAATTCTTCATTTTGGATGTCAAAACCAAGATATTTTATGCCAACAGTAGTTTTGGAGGCTAATCAAAACCAATTCTTCATTCCGTAGTTTGTTGCGTAACGTTTGATTCTTGTTTTTCCTTCGGTTTTTCTTCCTTTTCTCTGTTTTCCTGTGGCTGTTTTTTTACATGTTGTCTGGCACGATGATTAGCGAAATGCTGGTTTCTAGGTATTGATCCATGCTTAGTGTGTTGTAACACCAGGTTCTTTACATCTGTATGTATGTGTCATTTGCAAAAGTTGCTCATTCGAGAATTCTCTTTCCATGAGCTGAATGCTAATTTGGTTTGGCCAGGGACATTTTCATTTGCAGAATGGTTGGTTCAGCAGAGGTCATGGGTAGAAGGGCACCGCACCATTGAATTGGGCAGGCATGTCCATTTTCATGTACTCAATACTTCTTTGTCAGTATTATTTGAGTTGCAGCCTTTGGATTGCCTCAATTTTTTGTATTTTATCTTTCCAAGCGTTAAGTTTGACGAATTTGAACTTCAAATGCTTGACAACTGTTATGCGTCCATTTCGTCAGTCTGTGCATGGGATTTGTGTCCTTTGATTAAGTTATGTGGGTGTTTTGTCTAAGCATTTTAAGTATTGTCAGAATTAGAGCTAATTTTAGTCGCTCGCCACCCGATTGGATGGTGAGAAAGGATTAGATAAGAAAACAAAATTATTTCGTGCAAACTCTGACCATTTTTGGGTGAGATTAGACAAGAAAAAGAAGAAACCAATTGAAACAATTTTTTTCCCTTGTGCTTCTCTCTCAAGTTTTCTTGCCAAAATGCTAAATTCAAGTTGCGCTGGAGTTCGGCAATTAAGGTATTTCTTTGTCTGTGTTTAATCTCTCTCTCTCTCTGTGTTCCCAGTTCTTCGCTGACGAAGCGATTTTTGCTCTCTCTGCCATCCAAGCACTTCCTTTTCGCTGCCAAGTGCGCTCGGTGCAGGGATATTGAAAATGAGAGTCAGGACCTTCTCCTCGGCGACAAAAGGTATAATAGCATACTGTTCAGTATATATGTATCTATAAAAAGTGTGGTTTGATAGACTTGTAGATCTGACACTTCAAATCCCCACAGGGCTTTGCCCTATTTCGGTCAGATCGCAGTGGATTTTGTTTGTTTGGTAGTTGATCTAAAACACCACGAGAAGCCGTCTATTCAAGTTGTATGTGCGTTTGCTTCTGTTCTTGGAAATGGAAATATGTGATTGAAGTTGTATATGCTTTTTTATGGTGCTATTCATGCTTTTGACATTAAAATTTACTTGGTCTTCAGTATGTAAGAAACTAATTGTTTAGTTCAAGTATGGACTTTGAAAGTAGACTTGACTACTTCTCTTAGCAACAGCTCTTTTTCATACCTTCAATATTCAAAATTTTGAATTTTTAAGATTTCGGTGATGATGAATTTTCTTTCTTTAATTATTAATGGAATTCGGTTTTAATGTTTGGACTGTTCTATCATCTCTGTGCTTTTAGGTCCAGATTACTGTTTTAAACCCTTGCTATTGCACTAGCTCTTTTTCATTCCATCTATATTCATAGTTAAGAGTCCTTACTGCAAAAAAGAAAGGAATTTGGATTCAGTGTTAATACTACTTTTGTTCTCATTTACTCATATGTTGAGCTGGTTTTTCTCGCGCAGGATGAAAGATAGTAATTTTTATCAGTTCTTTAATGTTATGTCCATATTATTATTGTGGTTTATGATCATTCTTTGTTACCATAAATTTTGTTATAAGCCAACTGCCTAAATCATAATCCTGTATAGTTCAAAACATCTAAGGGGGTTTTGGAAGGACCTCATGTTTCCTTTTTGTTTGTTCTTTAGTTCAATATTTTTCCAATTCTTCCTGTTCTTTTTGGTCCAGGGTGGAGAACATTTTTCAAAAGGAAAATTGGATTGGATGGGGGTTTGAACATGTGGAGACCCAATAAAACAGCCTCAAGCTAGACCATTGGGTATGACTGTTGCCTCATATTTCCCCTCATTTTTGGTTCGCTCAAAATTCAAATCTGTTTCCTCAAATATATGGAAGAAAAGAGAAGAGGGTGGAGGTATTGTCTTCAATATAGTTTTAAAATAGAATGTTTGTTTTTCCAAGCACTAGCTCGTAGCTTCTAACGTTGTGCCATTTCTGTTTTCTACCATATGTTTACCTGTCATACTCTTCTCTGTTGATATTCCACCATGCTCTTTCACTTCATAAATTCCATTTCCTTCTCCTCTTCAGGATTTGAGTGGGCGTGTATAACTAGAGGGCCATTGTATCTGGTCTTCAGTTTGCGTGTATGCGCCTCTTTGGCTTAATTTATATGGTTTGGCATTTAGTTCAAAGTGTGTTGGAAGCTATTGGTGTACTGTTAACTTCTTGCTTTTTAAATATCTTTAATTTTGAAAAAATTAAGTATTTAAATTTGGTGAAAACAGATGATAGGTATCTAGCCTATGACGAACTCGCATCTTGGTTTTCCATCTGTCATATTTTTGGGACGTGTATTTTGTTTCATATGCCTTTTGAGCTGAGCTACACTTTGGGAGTGGTGTTGCAAGGAACCAATTAAAGATTTAGTTAAGTCCTGCTCAATTATGAAAAAATTAGGTATTGAAATTTGGCGAAAACAGATGATAGGTATCTAGCCTATGACGAACTCGCATCTTGGTTTTCCATCTGTCATATTTTGGGACATGTATTTTGTTTCATATGCCTTTTGAGCTGAGCTACACTTTGGGAGTGGTGTTGCAAGGAACCAATCAAAGATTTAGTTAAGTTCTGCTCAATTATGAAAAATTTAAAGGACCATTATGAGTAGTTAACCGTATAATAGAGGGCATTGTTTCTTGCACAATGATATGGGCTGATGCCAATTGGTTTAAATCTCAATGCAATCTATCCACTGCATGATTAGTTTACTGTTATTATTGTTCTCAAATTTGTATTTTAGCAAGTTTTCGCATTTGGCATGCAGTTTATGCTTATTGGTTTTAGCATTGAGCAATTGTGGAGGCAAATGGCTTCTAATACTTCTAGAGATGGATGTTTCAACTGCAATTATCAGGTGCATTGCTATTTCCTATCGTGTGCGTAGTCCTGATATACTCTAGGGTAGCAATCTTTCGCCTTCGCTTTTACACCTTAACCTTAATCATTTTGTATGTATCCTATGAGATTGTGTGCTTAATCCTTGGATTCTTTGGAGTGCAGATAATATGTAGTGCGCGACTTATTTGAGGTACAGTAGTGGAAGTGGGTGGAACCCCAATCCCTTGATCATACTTCATAGAGTACAAAAAAGAGTGGGAGATAACTTTTTGAGGGAGTGATAAGTGGAAACTAGAAATCTGTTCTGCGATTGTTCATGTTCACTTAACCATGTTAAACTTTTGCTAATTGGTTCCTTACCGCTTCAAACTGGAAATCTGTTGTTAGTCTACTCTTCTTTTGACAAGGAACATGGTTAATGTCATTGTTATTTGGTTCAACCTGTAATCTCCTAACCGGAAGGGACTACCTATGGTAGTCAATAATCAACGAACATAATTCAACGGGCATAATTCTCATCCCCACTTCAACGGGCATACTTCAACGGACCCACTTCAACGAGCATAATTCTCGTGCCTCGCACGAGATAGCACCTAGTATATATTAAAAAATATAGTTAAAGTTCCCCTGATTAAGAGTTCAAAGAAGGGTAAATGACTTTAATAACAGCCTATTTGGCTGGTGGATTTGGGGGAGGATTTCTAAGGCCCCCTGATTAAGAGTTCTGGTTCCACACCAAGTCCAGTCTTTGGGTGTTTTTTCGTCGGGTGGATTTGGATGATGGTGGGATTACATATCCACTTGGAGGTGGATATATATATGGCCTGTTTGGATACCGGATATGGCACCCGGATTTGTCGAGAAGCCGGAGATGTAATCCCAGCCCCATCCATATTCGGTGTTTGGCTCCAATTTTCCCCTCCCGGACTTGTTTACTATTCGGACTACATATCCCCCTTCCCCCGAATTTCACCCGGGTTTGTAACGATACCCCAGGCCCTGTCGTTAGCAAATCAGGGGAGTTTTGGGCATTTTTGGTACCATTCTACCCTCGTAAATCAGGGGCGTTGTGTTACCTTTTCTTGCCAGAAAAATCAGAGATAGAGAGAGAGAGGGGACTGCCCCGTCGTCGGTGATGGTGGGTCAGAGCAACCATCGTCGTCGGTGATGGTGGACGGGATCGGGGGGAGATGGTGGGTCAGAGCAACTATAGTCGTCGGTGATGGTGGACGGGATCGGGGGGAGAGAGAGAGAGAGAGAGAGAGAACCTGATGGACGGGATCAGAGGCTCTGAACCTGGACGGGATCGGGCGTTGTGTTACCTCTGTTTCCTTCATGAGCCACCACGAATAATTTGGGGAAGATGCTCCACTGTTTTCCCTTTGTTTTTTTATTTGAAATGTGAAATATGTATTTACAATTCTAATCAAATAATGAGGTTTAAACATTTTCTGGGATTTTAATTTTTTCAGTTTTTTTCGCCGAATTTTTTTTTTAATAAAAAGGGAGTCACAAAACATTTAAAGTTTTATTGAATACCTTTTATCCCATATTTAATAAAATTAACATTTTTTGTCCATTAAATAACTAAAAGGGGCAATTTAGTCAATTGACATGTTATTCCATCATATCCACCTTCCAAATCCCTCTTCTCAAAAAAAATCATCCAAACACCTCATTACAAATCCACTATTATTAAGAGGAGGGGCCACCCTTCTTAATATATCACCCCTCATTATATATCCATCTTCAAATCCCCCCTCATTCTATATCCACCCAAAACAAATCCTCCATCCAAACGGGCCGTATAGGATTGAGTTTTAGCAAATCCGGGTGGGTTTTGGTCCTTGAATCTCTCTCACTTGTGTGTGGTGTGTATTTCGAAAACACCCCTACCGATATCGGATTGAACTTATTTTTCACATGAACGTTCAAAATATTAAATAAATAGACCCATGTAAAAATCTGCTCAAACGGAAATCGATAACCGGTATAATATAATATATATGTTCTCTAGATCATTGTTAGTTATATAAACAATCTAAAAAAAATTAAGTACTCCAATTTTCAACCCGTTATAATCAATGCGAAGATCTTATTTTTTTGATTATTTTATCATAAAAGGTCATAATTAATATTTGTCTATAGGTCTCTCATAATTAAGTACATGTTCTTCATTTGGTTCTACGGCTCTCTTAGAGTTCTCATATGAGAGCCATAGAGCCAAAAATTAATTATGATCCATTAAAATAAAATGATCAAAAAATTAGGATCTTCGCATCGGTTCAAACGGACTGAAAATTGGAGTACTTAATTTTTTAACCATTGTTATGGTTGAAAATGGGTTATATTGGTTTTTTTTTTTACTTTCCAATTACGTTTCTTAATTTTGGTCGGAAAATCATATTCTTTTTAATAAAAACTATATTTTCAACGTTTGCATTCTAAAATAAAAATTTTTTATCCTAAAATTAATGGTAAATATTAATATTTTCTAATTAATAAAAAATACACCAATTAATTTTGAGCATTAAAAAATCAAAGAGGGGTCAGTTCAGTTATTTGACATCTAATTCCATCATATCCACCAATCAAATCCCCTTTCTCAAAAAATACCCAAACACCGCATATACAAATCCACATTTCTTAGGAGTGGGGTCCACCCTCCTTATATATCCACCCTCATTCTATATCTACCTAAAACAAATCCATCATCTAAACGGGCCGTAAGTTCTTTAGTCAAGCATTTAATGGAAATTAACGGGATGGGAGAATCAGTCTAATAGTAAGTAGTTTGTAAATTAACTTTGTAAAAAATCATCTCAATAGAAGTGTAGGTACTCTCTCTCTTTGAGAGTTTCTCTCTCTTCATGGGAGTATTCCAGCCCCTGGGTAAGGATTTCTTTTAGGCCTCTTTTTTCACCTCTCTTTTTTCTTCTCTCCTCTGTTTCTATATCACGTCTCCCTTTCCCAGATTTACATCCCTGAAACTCTTTTCTTGTCTTCTTCCTTTATCTCCCTTTCGAAGACTTGGTCTTCTTTCTTTCTGTTTTTCGTTTCTATTCTTGCTTGGCCTCTTTATTCTTTTGTCCTGGATCCTGACTCAGCTATGGAAGATCCAGTTGTTATCTCACTGGATGAGAGCTTTGAGGAATGCCCAAAAAATGCTCAGTTTGTTTTGGTGGGCAAGATTCTAGCCTCAAAGACCCTAAATCGAGGGGCCGTTCAAAAGATACTAGAGAGAGCTTGGCGTATAGAGCAGGAGTTCACTATTTCCTACTGGCGAGATAATGTCTACGGCAAAAGTACATAAACACCCCATCAACTTTCATATTTTCCCACAGAGACCCCCTAACCTTTAAAAACGCCCAAGGAGACCCCCTCAACTACTGGAAAAGAAAAAAACGCAAACTCCGTTAACGGAACGAATGAAATGACTATGATACCCTTTTAGTATATACGGTAGAAAACTGAACTTCACGACACCATCTCTCTCTTTTTGCTTCCCTCTGTTTCTCTCTCTCTCTCTTCATACTCAACCTCTCCCTTAAACCCACGCTCTCTCCCTCTGGCCTCTACCACGTCACCGTCCAATCCGGATCTGCCGCGCCAGCATCCGTCCTCTTCCTCGTCCTCTATACATTCCCTCTCCCTCGCCGACGACGGCGCCCCATTTCCAGACGAACCTCTCTCCTCCGCCGCCGCCCAGAACGGCGGCGTTTCGAGCAAGACGGTGGACGAGGTTTGGAAGGAGATCGTTGCGGGAGGGGGAGGGACGAGTCGCGAGCAGCAGCCGGGGTTCCCTACACCGAGGCCCGGTCCCACTGCCGGCTGTCGGACCTCATTTCCTACCCGAGCCCTTCCGAGTTCATTAAGTTTCTGGGCAGCGGCTGGCCGTCGGGGGAACACAGTCGGCGTCGGTGGATTGCTGGGTGTGGCTGTGGGTCATGGACGGCGGGGGAACGGAGCCGGTGATGGTGGGTGGGGCTGTGGTGTGGCTGTGGGTGTTGGACGGCGGGGGATCGGAGCCAGGGCTGTGTTTCAATGTTGTGTGTATTCAGAATAGCCTTCAACATTCAGCAAAAATCAGATACTATGTTGACATTTTCAGATACTATTTTTCCCGAAATGGGTTTCCTATTTTGACATTTTCCGGTTATTTCATGGCTGATTTTGATTTGTGTGAAGTTGGGTTTTTTGGGAGCTCTGATTTGTACTGTACTACTTCTATGATGAATTGGAAATCGGGGTGCTTAGATAGATGTTAGTATTACCAGTAGTATTTCTTAATTTTGTTTGCTAGTTTAAGTTTGTGGATTTTGTAATTGATATACATGTTGTGCATTCAGTAATTGCTCATAAAAATCAGGAAAGCTTGACCTTTTTATGGGTTTACTTTCCTCGTTTCAGTTTCTGCATTTGAAGAATCAATTGGTGAAGCCACTCCGAATGGTTTGGAAATTGAATCTGGTTAGTTTTCTAGAGTGTTTAGTGGAGTAGCTGGAGATGGAGTGAGTTTGATGGTGGAGAAAGAGAAATATCACTGGGTTTCTCTGAGGAACAAGATGAATATAGTACCAGAGATGGAGAAGGGCATTTATGTCCAAAAAAAGTCCATGTGACTGACATGTGACCATTCAGCTAACGGTTCTGAGACAGAAGGGTGTCACATGGGTAACGGGAGTAGTTGAGGGGGTCTTTATGGGCGATTTTAAATGTGAGGGGGTGTTTATGAGAAAAAGTGATAGTTGAGGGGATGTTTATGTACTTTTGCCAATGTCTACGGATTCAGTTTTCAGAATGAAGATGATCTGTGTCGGATTATAAGCAAAGGGCCGTGGTCCATTATGGGATCCATTCTTATTCTAAGGAAATGGGATCAGTCAAAGTCATTCAGTGACTTGGATTTTGATTTCAGTCCATTTTGGGTTCAGATTCATGGTTTGCCGTTGGGTTTTCTCAATTCAAAGACTGGGATGGTGGTTGCCAAAAGCTTGGGTGATGTGATAGCAGTGGAAGACCCAGGGGTCAGTGGAAGGGTGAATAACTTCTTGAGGGTTAGGATCTGGTTGGATATCTCGAAACCCCTTAAGAAGGGGTTCTTTCTCCGACGCCCCAAGGAAGAAGATCTGTGGGTTCGGTTCAAGTATGAAAGACTATTAGATTTTTGCTATGGGTGTGGTAGGGTAAGCCATACAGCAAATGACTGTAAGGAGAAACGCAGCTTCAATGCAAAGGATTGGGAGTTTGATGGAACTCTGAGAGCGGATTTTGCAGTGGTGGATATGATTCAGTATGGGGATAAACTGTTGCCGAAGCTGATTTATCCAGAAGGAGGCGGTCTACTGGAGAAGATGGTGGCGCGTGTAGTAATACCGGAAAGGAGCGCGTAGCTAATCCGAGTGGGAATATCCCATTTTCAGATCCCGAGGCGAGACAGAATCGTGGTATTATGGAGCGGATAACGGGTGGTACGAAATCGTTAGAGAGTGACACGTCTCGAGCAGGGAGTAACGAGCTGGAAAATTTGTCGTCAGGTATGCCTTCTGAAATCCAGATTATCAAGTGTGGTTTAGTTGAGAATAAAAGGGGTTTTGATGGGCCCAGACTTGGGCTTTCGAAAGGGGGTGAAGAGGTTGGTACTGGGCCTCTTTATTATGTAGAGGAGCCTGACAGTCCAAGGCCCAACTCGGATGTAGAAAAGGCAAAAAGTCCAGTGGAGTTAGAAATTGGGCCGAATTCTTCCTTTGGGAATTCGCTCTCTGTGAATCTTAGTAAGGTGGGTCAGTGCCATAGAACTGGTGAAGAGGGTCTCGCTTCAGCTTTCAACAAAGCTTTGAATCTCAAAAGAAAAGGTGTGGAGGAGCTAGAGAGAGATCAGGGGAAGAGATTGAAGGAGTCTGGCTTTGTGGAAGCAGGTGAGCAAGAGTTTGCTCTGGTTCGTTTTGATGCTGGGGGTAAGGGTTCTTCCTGAGGTTCTACACGTGGGTGCCTTGGAAGGGGAAGGGGGAGACGAGGAGGTAGAGCAGGAAGAAGTACCATCAGAGTTTGGAACCAAATTCCGGCTCTGGGTGATGCTGAGTTGGTGGACGTAGAAGTGAAAGCAGGGGGTGAGTCAGGGGAGTCCAATTCAGAGGGTATTACTGGGCTTGAGGATGCTATTGTTGGAGTTTCAGCTCAGAACGATGATAGGGCTTTGGTGGCTGGCCCTGAACAGCCACGGGTCCAATGGTGATGCTCAGCTGGAATGTTCAGGGGATAGGACGACCACTGACATTCCAGATCTTACGAGGGCTATGTTTGGCCCATCGTCCTCTAGTGGTATTCCTCATGGAGACTAAGAATAAGAGGGATACCCTAGAAAAAATAAGAAAGAGTCTCCGGTTTAATAATGGGTGCTACTGTGACCCTGAAGGTACCTCGGGAGGGCTTGCTCTTTGGTGGTCTGATGAGGTAATTTTGGATGTTCGGTTTAAATCCAAAAATATGTTTAGGTGTGTAATTGAATGGCCTCGTGTTAGTTCCCCGTGGTTAGTTACTTTTGTCTATGCTTCTCCTATTTGGAATCATAGATTGGAATTTTGGAATAGTTTGAAAATGGTTGCTCGTGAGAATAATTATCCTTGGCTGTGTGTGGGGGATCTAAATGATTATGGATCCCAGGCTGAAAAACAAAGTGGCAATCCATGTAGCAGAGGAAGACTGGATCATTTTCATAGTATGGTGTCTGAGTGTGAATTTATGGATTTGGAATTCAAGGGGCCGAGTTACACTTGGTCAAACAACCAAGGAGGGGACAACAATATTCGAATTCGGCTCGATCGAGCTTTGGCCACTGTGGCTTGGCGGAATTTGTTTCCACTCTATCAGGTCATGCACAAACTTAGAGTGGGTTCCGACCATTGCCCTATTCTGATCAAATGTTGTGTTCCTTTAAAGAGAGTTCCCTTCAGTTTTAAATTTGAATCGAAATGGTCTACTCACTCGGAGTGTATGCAAGTAATCAGCAGGGTGTGGGATATTTAGCAAGGAGGGTCTGATTTATTTGTTTTAGCCCAAAAATTGAAGAAATGCAAAGCAGCTTTGTTGGAGTGGAGTAGACTGGTTTTTGGCAAGGATAAGCTAAAGTTGAAGCAGTTACAAAGCAGCCTCAAAGTTCTTCAATCTCTCCCTTTTTCTTAGGAAAATTTTCTCAAGGAAAGGGAGATTTTGAAGAAAATTGAGATCCTTTTATTGCGAGAGGAGATGGCCCTTCATCAACGGTCCCGAGTGAACTGGCTTTCTTATGGGGATAAGAATTCTGTTTTTTTTCATGCTACTATTAACCAGAGGAGGCAGCGTAATCAAATCCTAATGCTCAAGTCCGATAGAGGAGATTGGATCGAGGATGAGGATGGTATTAATGGTATGATCTCTGAATATTTTTCTAATCTTTTTGACTATTCTGGAGTGAGAGATTTTTCACGAGTGCTTGCTGTGGTGGATAAATGTATCACTGACGAAATGAATAATGCATTGGTGAGAGAAGCATCAGTGGAGGAGATCAAGCAAGCTGCTTTTGATTTGGGGTCCCTTAAAGCTCCAGGGCTGGATGGCTATCCTGGTTTCTTCTTTCAAACCTATTGGGAGACAGTGGGGGAAGGTGTTTGCAAAGCAGTGAAGCGGTTCTTTTCAAATGGCTTCATGTTAAAGGAATTGAATAGTACTAACATAGTTCTGATACCCAAGGTATTGTTCCCTGAATCCTTGGGTCAGTATAGACCTATTAGTTTGTGCAATTTTTCCATGAAAGTGATTTCCAAGGTGTTGGCTAATAGGCTAAAGAGCATTCTTATAAAAGTTATTACTCCCAATCAGTCTGCTTTCGTTCCTGGTAGGATGATTCAGGATAATGTTATTGTTGCTCATGAGGCTTTCCATTTCTTGAAGATGAAGAAGAAAGGGTTAGATGGGTTCATGGCTGTCAAGTTATATTTCAATAAAGCGTATGATAGAGTGAAGTGGGATTTCGTGGAAGCTTTACTCGTAAAGATGGGATTTCATCAAAAGTGGATTCAGTGCATCTCAACTGTGAACTTTAACATCTGTGTTAATGGAGAAACCAGAGTGAAGATCAGGCCGAGGAGGGGGATTCGTCAAGGAGATCCTCTATCTCCCTACTTGTTTGTGCTTGTGAAGGATGTTGTGAGAGCCCTCACATTAAAAATAATATTAGTACGATGATAATTCGTCTTTACCATTAATTATTGGTCGCGGACGGAGTCACGAATACATTTTACAAGTCAATCGGTCAAGCATTTTAAATCTTTGTGTTTAGGATTTTTCCTCGAAATTCCAAGAATGGGGTTATTCTTAGAATAATTTATTTAGGGTACGGTGCGAATTTCATATTTTTCTGAGACCGGAACCCGTACAGTTTTTCGAGCCGCGTGCGAGTCGCGCTCGGGAATTAACCATGCATGCATGGCTAGGTGTCAAGGCCAAGCCAACACTTGGCAACTCCATTAGCTTAGTTATGTGCCAAGTGTGGACTAGCACATAATACATATATTATTATTACTATATTAGTTACTAGTTGCAATAAAATACAAGGAGAGAGAGAGAGAGAGAGAGAGAGAGAGAGAGAGAGAGAGAGAGAGAGAGAGAGAGAGAGAGAGAGAGAGTACGGCTGGAGGAGGAGGAGAGGAGAGAGAGAGAGGAGAAGAAGAAGAAGAAGAAGATGATGATGATGAAGGAACTACTAGCTAGCACCCTCCATGTTCTTAAGACATGATTTCTCTTTCAAGATCAACTAGGTAATTGTTTCTTTAGCCATTTTCATGTGAATAACTTCTATTAGGAAGCTATAAACCTCTGATTTTGAACACCTATGATCATATTCTTAACAGATGTGTAAGATTTTAAGGTGTTAGGAGTTGATTAACATCAAAAGATTAAGAGAAACAACTCCAATTTCTAAAGACAGATTACTGTCCTTTTTGAAATTCGTATTTTGAGAACCCTTCTGCTACGATTCAATTTTTGAAGGCTTCATAACTTTTAAAGTACGTTTAAAGACGAAGATTTTGATACCAAGAACATGCAAAACCGATCAACACAGAATTAGTTATGAATTTTTGAATACTGACTGCCCCCTGTGTGTCCGAATTTGATTGTGTCTGTCTTCTTTTAAATTTATGGGAAATTTCACTACTTGCATGGCTATGGGTTTTTTTTCAGGGACTAGATCTTTAAGTTGGAAACATTTTGGCGTTGGAACCAAATCATTTGGATAAATATACAATATTTGGTGAATTTTTAAAGTAGAGTTGTCTGACAGGGATATAAACTGTGATCGATCTGTTTTCTTTTGTTTGCCGAGGAAAATCCTTTTTACTTCTGAATCTTATATTTTTACTGAGAATAATAATTTACGTTATGAAACTTTTAGCGCTAGTTTCAACATTTTTGGAGTTGAAATGAATTAGTTATGGTTTTTCTACTAAAACATGTTTGACTGCCCTGTTTCTCTGTAGAACAGCTTGTCCTTTTGAAAATCTGGAGAATATTTGGTTGATAACTAATCTTTAAATTTTTACAGTAGATACGCATGGCTGTTACGCAAGTTTGGGCACTAGTTTGAGTATTTTTGGACCTTATATGATTAAGTTATGATTTTTCAAAGAAAGGGTGATAGATTTTAGTAAATGAACAAAGTATTATTTTTATTTCTTAAAATACCTTGCATGCATAGGTTTTTGAGAGTCTTTGACAAAATTAAGTTTTTACCCAGAAATCTCATGTGATCTTAAGGTGGAATTGTGTTTACCATTTTACCAATAGAGGCTATTGAGCCTTCGATTCATTATCTTGCGTTTCTACGCCAAAAATAGACCTTGTATAAAATCTTATTGATTTTTGTAAAAAATTACAGGATTGTAATTTTTGAATAATTAGGATACTTGAATTTTACACTTCGTACTTAGTGATTTAAAATGACTATTTTGCCCTTGGATTCTATGTGTGCTAAAATGACATTTTTAGTCATAGCCGTTTTAAAACTGAGTTTTATACTGAAGTTTTGAGTAATTTATTATAATTTTTGGACCAGATTTGATAAGATGAGAAGTTTGAGTTCATAGCGCTTGGATAGATTGACTCTGGAGCATAAAATGACTGTTTTACCCCTAGTAACGGATCGGCTCTAAGCCATGACTTAGATGACTAGGATTGGATCATTCAGACGTAGTACATTAATTGTACTCATACTTGGACGTTTATGATATTCTCATTAGGTCCGTGTGATCGTTAGTGTGAAATACGTGAAGACTCGAGTAGGGATTAGCTGCGTCTTCAAGAACAAGGTGAAACATGCATATCTTGTTTACATGTGTTGTTTAAATATTTCATTGTTGAAATATTTTAGAAATGTTTTCTATAGAATCATGGATATTGATTAACTTGCTAAATGATTTGATGAAATGAATATTTTTCCTGTCGATACATCTGAACAAGTGTCCGTGCTTGAGGACTTTAAACAGACAAAGTGGATTTGGAGTTATAAGGTTGGGGGATATTAACCAGGTATCCTGATGGTTTGACGTCATTCCCTTTTATGATATAGAGGTCGCTCCTCTAGATTCTGGTTGAAACTTGTTCATGAAAGATGTGCGAAATCGACGAGTATTATGAAATGTGATATTTTTAATATCATGATGGTTTTCTGCTTTATCTTGAAAAGTTGGATTTCATTCTGTGAATGAACTGATGACTGAGAATTATTGCTTTTAGCATAAGTCTATCGAAAGGCTTGAATTCATTTTATTATGGACTGGAGATTTGATTATCTTTGAAAAGGAAGTACATTTTACATGTTCGATACTGAAGAGTATGACTACACTTTTTATAAGATGTTATTTGTATCCATGATTTAATGTGTTGACTAGATATGTCATGTTTCATACGAGCTTTAGCTTATGGAGTTTTTCAAAAATCATACTTTTCAGGTCAGCAGCTATAGATGGACTTGGCTTTGCTCTCAAGCCAAAGTATTTTTTTTTTTTTGTGATCAGTTCTTCTGTGTATATAGAAGTACCGTTTCTGCTGTGAATATAGGACTGCTAAAATTTGTAGTCTTTTATTTTAAGAACCGGTTTGTCCCGGAGGAGTTATAGTATGGTTATTTGTATTGATATTGTTAGGTAATTATATTTATTTCCGCACGTAGAACTCTGGAATATATTGGAACTATTGAAATTGTGCTTCTGCAACTTACTGAATTTCTTAAGGTAAACTATTTTGATGAGAGGATTTTATGAATTCCCTAAACTGATTTATTAAGATAGGCCTAGGGTGACCTAAATTCACTGGCTGGTCATTAGACCTTTAACCCACGGGTTTGGGTCGTGACAGATGTGCTGTCTCGTATGCTATCTAAGGCTTGTAGGGATAAGGCTCTGATGGGAATTAAGGTTGCGCGCAGCTGTCCCCAACTCTCCCATATTTTCTTCGCAGATGACGCCCTTCTTTTCCTCAAAGCAGAAGTGCAGAATTGCAAGGTTCTTAAGACTATTTTGAAGGAATATGGTACGGCCTCTGGTCAAAGGATCAATTTCGACAAGTCAGGTATTGCTTTCTCTTCAAATTTAAGTGCTAATGATAAACAATTGGTTTGTGATTTTTTTGATATCCCTTTGATGAAATTGGATTCCAAATATTTGGGGCTTCCTTCTTTTTGGGGTAAGTCCAAAGCTGATGCATATTGTTATTTGGTGGAGCGGGCTCCTTATAAGATGCAAGGATGGAAATGCTCCCAAATGTCTCAAGGGGGTATAGAGATTATGATCAAGTCAGTGGTTCAAGCAATTCCAAGTTATGCTATGTCTTGTTTTCTTTTGCCAAAGAGTATTTGCGATAAATTGAATTCGATAGTCTCCAATTTTTGGTGGAAAGGGGATCCTGAGAAGAGGGGGATTCATTGGAAGATTTGGGAGTATATGACTCGATCTAAAGATGAAGGGGGGATGGGTTTCAGAAATTTTAGAGCAATGAATGAAGCCCTATTAGCTCGTCAATGTTGGCGGCTATTGAAGAATCCTAATGCTTATTGGGCAAAAATCCTGAAAGGTCTCTATTTCCCTAATTGCTCCTTTCTTGAGGCAGTCAAGGGAAGTAGAGCCTCCTGGGTTTGGCTCAGTATTCTACACGGGAGAGAAATTCTGGCCAGAGGTATAAGGTGGCAGGTCCAGAGGGGGAGTCAAATAAACTTTTGGGATGACAAGTGGATTCCTTCCCTTCCTCAATTCAAAGTGGCCACACAGGAACCAGTTGGATGTGTTATCAAAAGGGTAGCTGATGTCATTGATAAAGATAGGGGCTGTTGGAATAAGGAAAGGCTAAATATGGTGGTATCTGCTGACGAAGTTCAAGCCATTACTTCTATTCCTATTTCTTTATTTTCCAGGGAAGACGTCCTAGTTTGGCATTTCTCTTCGAATGGAGTATGTTCAATGAAGTCAGGGTATCGCGTTGCCTTTCATAATCTTGCTCCTTCTAGTAACCACCCTTCTTCCTCGTTCATTCTTGACAGAAACATGTGGGCTGCTATTTGGAAACTGGACATCCCTCATAAAATGCGTCATTTTTGGTGGAGAGCTTGTAGCAATAGTCTCGCCACTAAGGAGAATTTGGTCCGTAGAAAATGTGGAGTGTCGAAGGGTTGTCCTATTTGTGGGGTAGTTGATGAATCGATTGAACATGTGATCTTTGATTGCGAATGGGTTCGTGCAGTGTGGTTTGGATGTAATGTCTACCTTAATTTGAACCAGGAAAACTCCTCCTCCATTCAGAAATGGACGTCACAAGTTGGGGAAAATTTGAAAGGGGAACAGCTGAGTCAATTCTTGGGGAAGGCTGTCACAGTTGCTTGGTTTATTTGGAAAACTCGTAACGAGTTCATCTTCAATTCTGATCCTATTTTCCCTGAAAAAACTGTTAGGAGAGCCTTCCAAGCTCTTCGTGAATTTTCTAAAACTAGGATCCCACCTAGCATCCATGTGGATAACCTTTCCTGTGAGGACAATCTTTCTCATTGGAAGGCTCCGGATCAAGGAAATTTTAAGTTCAACTGCGATGTAGCAGTTTCAAGCCAAGGGAGAGAGGCAGTGGCTGCCTCGGTTCTTCGAAATTGGAAAGGTGAGTTGGTGGATGGGAGAGTTGCTAGAGCAAAGATATCTAGTCCATTACAGGGGGAGCTTATAGCAATTCGGTTGGCATGTGTAATGGCTAGAGCGTTGGGAATTTCAAATGCGTGCATCGAATCGGATAATCAACAAGCTATCAAGTTAAGTGTGTTTGAATTGGATCTGCCGTGGGAAGTGCTGGCTTTAGTCTCGGATATAAGGCAACTAGGAGAGGTCTTGGGGCTGAAGTTTTCTTAGGTTAAGAGGACCGGCAATCACCAAGCTCATACTGTGGCTTCTAAAGCTCTTAGGAATTTGCTTCCATTGAATTGGGTGGCTGTGCCCCCGTTTTTTATCTCTTTTATGGTACATAAAGAGTCATCTGTTTTGTAGCCTTTTGGGCAAGTTTGTGGTTATCAAAAAAAAAAAAAAAGTAGTTTGTAAATTAAAGAAGGTCCGTGCATTTTCTAGAATCTTGAAATTAACAGGACGGGTAATTGATGGTGGACGGTGATTGGTTGTAAGAAAATATTGACAAAAAATCAAGTTTGTGCAGGATTAGTACGTAGGAAGAAGATGAGGGCATTTAGGGCTCGTTTGGAAACAGTATTGGTATTTGGTTTGGGAACTCAAATACCAGGGCTTCTCTGCTAATCCCCCCTCTTGTATAAGACCCTCCAATACCCCCATGTGGGGATATTATTTATGAGTGGGTTTTGGGGTGTTATTCGTTAATACTCCGGATAAGGCCGAAATAATACCCCCTCATCCTCCATTTCAACTACAAAACAATCTTATCTTTACTTCATAAATAATACTGTGGGCTCCCGCGCCCGGAAAAAGTAGCGCTAATTCGAAGAGTCGCCACCCGGATTTTTGAAATGGATCATCCGATAAACCGATGAGTCGTTTGGAAAGGCTTTTGGTCTAGCGAAAACGTTGAGATGTTGGGTTCGGGAGCCACGTTACGAATGGGGAAGATTTTTTCTTTAAAAAGCACCCCATTCGCCCAAAAAAAAAAAACGGTCTCTACTTAATGTTTTCAAAAGAAAGGGGGGATCTTCAATATTATTCGGAATGTCAAACTCTTTAATAAAACAAGTAGCGGGGAAGGGACATGGGGAATATATCACATCGACGTGCATGTGGTGCTGTCTGTACAATAGTGGTAAAATGATGTGACCAAGGGAGATAAACAACATTCAACGGACTGTCTGGATCTCGGCTAAGCTGTCCACGGCACCCCGAGCTGCCGCGTGCGGCACCTCAACATGCCGTGCGTGGTACCTGCTCTCCTGTCAGACTGTTGCAGACTTTCAACACATTATTTAGACCACTGCCTTCTTTGTGCATCTTTCAGAAAACTCACCAGAAACCTCACGGCAGTCAGATCATCCCAAAAGGCCATTGTCTTTCTCCAAACATGAATTTAAAGTGGTTTTTGACATATTTGATCATTTGGGATGATCTCACAAAGCTTTTAAAAGAACCAGGATATGGCTTGTAGATATGGTCTTATTTTAAAAGCAGCAGAAATAGCAAACAGCAGATACAGACAACCACAACAGAGGAAAGCTCAGATCCAGACAGCCTGCTTACAAAAATACTAGCATGTGACATGCCATGCGCTGAGAGTCAGGGTGCCGCGTGCTGCTCAACAGACATCAGCGGTTCCGTCCTCAGCACAGTGTTGATTTTATTTTGTGAAAATGGGTTTTTGGTCAGGATCTAACCAAAAGGGGGTTAGACCTTCCGACAGAAAAGTCCCCTCAGGACCAGAACAGGGTCTAGTCCGAGGAAACTAGTTTGTACATTTAGTTTCGAGCTTGATCAAGGGTCGTTGGTGCGCGGGTATGGATGGATCATCACGGATGTAGATAGAAGAGGTTGAATGAGACAAAAGGAGTGTGGGTGTGAGGGAAGATTAAGTGTTTTGGGTGATGAGACTTTGAAGTTAATGAAAGATCAACTTCAATGATGAGAGGAGAGTGAGTGAAAGTACTTAAAGAAGGTCTTTTGGGAATGACATTCTTTAAAGCTTGGAAATGGAAGTGGAAGTAAGAAAGTGGGTGTAGAAACTTAGAGAGAGAAAGTGGAGTGAGAGAGAGCCAAGAGAAAGGCAAGAGAGGGACTCAAAAGAAGGGCTAAGAGGGACTCCTTTCCCTTGAGTGGAGGGGTTAATTTATAGGCAAATGGCCAAGGATTTTGAATTCAAATGGTGGAGATATTTTCTGGGCGGGCCAGAAGCGCATTTTCGGCTGAGCCAGTCATCAGCTGTGGCTCACACTGGCGTGGCCGACAGCTTTCTGAGCTAGTCAGCTTTTAGCTCAAGGTGCCGTGTGGTTGAGTTTGGCTGCGCATGGTCCCTTGCATTCTCAAGGTGCCGTGCGCTCCAATTTGACTCCGCAGGGTGCCTCCTCCTGTGGTCCAGAGTGTTTTGGGCTTTTTATTGGGCTTGGATGGGCTTGTTGGATTTGTTGGGTTTTTGGGTTTAGAGGAGATCCTTTTTCAAGTTCATAAAGGTTTTGTTTCCTTCATTTCATCATCGGGGTGGACAAAGACTCTCCGAGGTCCGGATTTGAGTGTCTACAGTAGTCCCTCTTTAACGTAACTCGGGTACCATTAGTTGGTACGAGTGACGCTTAAAGAATAGGCATCCCAATCCGTTGCTCTAGTGCCTTTGAACAGAGACAAAACGAATAATAATGCAAGTAAATAACGATGGTGGTCACGCTCGGGGAGCTGCCTACGTACCCCGCTGTAGGGATCAGACCAGCGTAGTTCTACTGGGACAATGCAATGCGAGAAAATGAGTCTCAAAGGACAAATTCGTGCAAAGAAAAATAACAGAGTGTTTGCGGCGCCGTGTGTCATGCGAAGTATCGTGAAAAACTTGAGACAAGCCCTCGGAAGGCGAAAATCGAGATGGGGAGAGACGTTAGGTCCGTTAGACCGTGGCTCGAGAGACGAGGAGACGTTAGGTCCATTAGACCATGACTCGAGAGACGAAAAAGCGAGACGAACCCGCAGAAGGCGAAAATTGAATTTTGAATTTTTGAGACGAGCCCTCGGGAGGCGAAAATTGAATTTTGAATTTTTGAGACGAGCCCTCGGGAGGCGAAGATTTTTGAATTTTTGAGACGAGCCCTCGGGAGGCGAAAATTGAATTTTTGAGACGAGCCCTCGGGAGGCGAAAATTGAATTTTGAATTTTTGAGACGAGCCCTCGGGAGGCGAAAATTGGATTTTGAATTTTTGACCTGCTGGGGAAAATATGTCGACTCCGCGAACCAGTCACGGTGAGTCCCGGAGGACGGATACCGAGAAAAAAGGCGAACACGGCGAATTCTCGGGGGATTAAATGGCGCCATGACCGATGCACGACATTCTAAGGGATCTTTACTGCAAAACGGCTGAGAATTGAGTTTCCAAGAGGATGTTGGTGGCTGATTGGATCAATTTTCGAGAAAACATTCAATCTTTTGGAGCCAGGGTGCCGTGCGGGCCAGTTCAAAGACGCGCGGTACCTCGGTTTTTCAGGCGTCCCTTCGATTTCCGAGAACAAATGGCAGGTTCAAGGATACCCATTAATTCGGGTGTGCCCTTTCGTTGGCTGAAACATCTTTATAAGCATGGGGGGAGGGTGCCTCAATGCACTACAATCAAAATCCCAAGAGTCTCTCTACTTTCTTTTCCTCCTTTTAAAAGAACAGGCTGTTTTCGTAGTTTAGGGATGGACAACAGCCGTTTGGCGGCTCGCGTCGAGGCTTTGGAGGCCGAGATGGCTTACTATCGCGGAGAGATCGAAGAGTTAAACACGCAGATTGCGAGGCTCATCACAACCATCCGCTCCCTTCGTCGGGCCGTCTCCAACCTTCAAAACTTCTGCTTCGACCAACTGGATGACAAAGATGATCCGGAGTCCGTCCCTAGACGTGAGTCAGAGGAGTCCGCGGAAGACTCCGAGAGTAATCCGAATGGTTCGGATAATCGCTCGAACGGTGCGGATGACGCTTCGGACGGCGGGAGTGATTGAGGAGAGGAGAGGAGAAGAAGGAGTAGAAGTAGGAAAAGAAGAAGAAAGGGCAGTAGGCCCGTAGTTTGTCTCTCTCTCTCTTTTTTTTTTGTTTGTTTTGAAAAAAAAAATGTAATGCCAAGATCCTCGGGGGAAACCCCGGGTTTTTACTTAATGAAAAGTCCCTTTCTTCTTCCATTTTCCTGCATTCAAACTTTTTATCTCGTATGAATTCGAACGAATCTGCCACAAACTGTCTTCAGAAAATGGAACAGTCAAAATAACTCAACGTGCCGTGCGCAGCAGATTTAGAGACGCACGGTGACGTAGACTGAAGGCACTGTATGTTCGTCCAGGGTGCCGTGCGACTCGTCCAGGGTGCCGTGCGGCCAATTTGGCTGTGAACCCGGTCCAACGCTGGTTTCCGAGTGAACCGGTTCGGGGGATATATATTTATATATATATATATATATATATATATACGGGGTGTACACAATACACCCCATGGTTCGAATTTCCCTCTCTCTCTCGGTCTCTGCTATCTCTCTATCTCTCCCAACGCATCTCTCTCTCGATCATCTCTCTCTCCAGGCATCTCTCTCCCTCTCTCGATCGTCTCTCTCTCTCTCGACCATCTCTCTCTCTCTCTCGGTCATCTCTCTCTCGCTATTCTCTCTCTCTCTCTCGTTACTGCTCCCTCTCTCTCTCTCTCTCATACATTACGGTCATGGAACCCAACGACGGTATACTATCTCGGTCGAGGTTACACCATCTCCTGCTCTTCCGGAGGATACGATAATTGGGGATGTTCCGGAGGCTACAGGGGTTCCGGACAAGCGGCATTGGCCGAGGAGGCCATGGCCCCAGCCGCGCAGTGGTTGGTAGTGGTGGTGATGATAAAGTGACGGTGCGGTATTGGCGGTGCACGGCCGAAGGCCGAGACCTGTGCAAGGAGTTGAGGGACGGTGCCGAGGTTTCGGGCCGGTCAGGCGGCGGCTAGTGTGGAGGAGAGAACCACAGGAGGGTCATGGTGGTGGTTTAGACCGTGGTGGAGGAGACAGAGGCCTCTCCCGCGAGAGAGCCTAGGACTGCTTGGGGAAGGCCCCCATCGCTGAGCCGATGGTGGAGCCAGTGGGTGGAGCCGGTAGAGGAGGACACACCACCCATGCTCAGGCAATGGCGTAGGTGCAGTGGTCATCACGCCCCATGAAGGCATGGGCGATTACTTACGGCGGCGCCCATGGAGGACGGTCTTTGGGGTGTACAGGTTTCCTGGGTTGGCACACGCTTTACTCGGGCCCGCAAGGCGGAGTTACAGGCCGGGCTCGGGACAGGGGGAGATAAAGAGCCGGAGGCTGAGGAGAGGCGAGCTGAGGAGGCCGGGGTGATGGCTCCTCGCGTCACCGCGGTGTCTGAGGCAACCCTAGCGTTGCAGGGACGAGGGCTTTACGACGAGGCGACCTACGTCCCCTTTCAGCACGTGGTGGTGCCTTCACTTTTCGACCTTTACACTCCGAGGAGGCCGACTTACGACGAGGCTCTGGTTTTGAGGGACCCTCAGCAGCACCTTTCTTTGCGTCGAGACGAGGTATACTTTAAATATCTGCATTTCAAATTCCAATGCATCGTATTTCATTTCACTGCATCTAAGTATACCACTGTATTGCATGTCATGCATGTTTACTGAATACTTGTCGATTTGTTGTAACAGGCGATCTCACTCTCGTGCTATGGAGGTTCGGCGACTGTGCCGACATTCTGGGAGAGGTTGCCCGAGGCTTCGTGGGAGATAGTGAGGCAGGCAGGCATCGGGGAGTTTGTCGGGGTGTTGGCGAGGGGTATGTGCAATGCGCCTTGGTGACTGCTCTTGCCGAGAGGTGGTGGGATACGACGAACACCCTCCACTTCTCCTTTGGTGAGCCGACCGTGACGCCGTTGGACTTTACGGCGATCACTGGTCTCAGGGTCTGAGGTGACCCTATTCCTTTTGATGTCACCACAGGGAGGCAGGCGACGTTCCAGCGGGCGATGCTGGGTGGGCACGAGCCGAGGCGAGGAGACGATTCGGTATGCTCAGCTTCTTAGGTTTTGGATAGAGAGGCTCCCGACTGACAGGGTGGAGGAGGAGCAGATGGCGAGGTGCTTTCTGCTATACTTACTTGATGCATCCCTGTTTCCCAACAGACGCAACCGAGTACACCTTTCGCTTCTTCCAGCCATGAGGGACGTCGGAGAGATCGCTCGCTTCGACTGGGGAGGTGCAGCACTGGGGACGTGCTATGCCTTCATGGGCTCTCTTTCCCGCGGGGCAGGAGTGAGCCTTGGAGGCTACTGGAGGGTCTGGGAGGTATATTTCCCCTCCTTTCTCATGAATAGTTAGCTTTCCATTTGTATCCATTCAATGTATATCTTGTGCTAACTTTCGATGCCTTGAATTGCAGCTTTGGACGTATGAGGTGATAGGGATGTACCCTCCCGAGACCACGTGTCCCGACGACACGATACTCCCCCGAGCCCTATGCTGGTCGACAGAATACAAGGGCGTGAAGAGGGGAAGAGCCAAGCTGGATGCCTTCCGTCTTTACTTGGACGAGCTGCGTCTTGATCAGGTATTAAGGCGCTTCCATACTTATTCCCCGCTTATTTCCATTCAAACGGCACCTTGGTATTGTTTATTTTTTATGACAGGTCCGCTGGCCGGTGTGGGACCGCTTCGAGATCCCCTACGTTGCAAAGAGTAGGGAGGTTGCCAGGGGGAGAGTACTTCTCGAGTCCCCTACGGCCGCAAAGTGGTACCTGGTGACCGAAAGTGTCATGCCGGCCGTTGAGGCCGGACGCCTATCGAGTCCCTCGGCCGCTTCCTACTCTAGTGCAGAGGATAGACCAGTACACACGGAGGAGATCGAGCAATTCACACCGCCGACCTCGAGTTGGAGCCGTTCTTTCGAGGTGTGTGTCAGCCTATTGACTACACGGAGTAATCGTTTCAGACTTGATGGCGGGTTCAGATACGTCGCCGGGGAGGCAAAGACAGCGGTACGAGAGGGCGTTGGAGGAAGAAGGGGAAGGAAGAGAGACAGAGGCGACGGAGTCAGTGGAGGAGACGGGGGCCGTGGTGACAGAGGTCGCAGTGAGGGCGCGGGCCCAAGTGGCACTAGCCTCCCTGCCCTCTCTTGGACAGTAGATGTGACGACTCCCCAGGGAGCTCCGGGCCTAGTTGTGGTGCCACGCCCTGTAGTGGAGGTTCCAGAGTTTCTCGCTCAGGTATAACATGCTTTTGTTCTTTCATATGTTCGCTCTCTTTGCATGTTCTAATTGACTTCTTTATTGCAGGCTCCTCCAGGGTACGTGAAGGAGATGGCGGAGGCCATGATGGGCCTGGAGCAGCTGGTGAGGCAGTACGCCATGGGCCACGCCCCGGAGGTGTTGCCTCGCGTTGGCGGGACGATGGTGCACTCTCGAACCCTAGTTATTTGCTTTACCTTTATATCATGATTATAATGCAAATGTCACATGAATTTTATACCATTGCAGGCCAGAGGAGGGGCTCCACGAGGGTTGCGGCGGAAGTCTATCCGCCCGATGGTACGACAGGTCTCCTCTGCTGGCTCATGGGAGGAGCCGGCATCGAAGAGGACACGACGCTCTGTAGGGACCGAGGACGAGCCTATTGACGTCTCTGAGGACGATACTCCCGAGCCTACAAACGCTGACCTGGAGGTCACCTCAGAAGATACTGTGCCTAGAGCGACCGGCACTCAGCGAGCAGCTCTCCGGCGGTCGAGGAGGAGAGCGAGGACGAGGATGAGGATGACGAGAGTTGAGCTCCTCTTTGTTTTGCATTTTTTACGGGGCCTGCGTGCTCTTTTTGTAGGGCGCCTGTTTGCCCTTGGTAGATAGGATTTCGATCATTGGGCCATTATGCCCCTTTTTGTACTCTGACTCATGAATGCTTTTGGATTTATATACAGAGATCTTGTACTTTCATTGTTTATGCCAGTCAATTCTCTTTGGTTTGTGTGAAGAAAACTGAATAGCCAAAACATTGACCAGGCAATGCAACCAGTCGTTGATCAACGAGATTGAGTTGAACGTGAGGTTAAGGATGAGTGACATACTAATGATCAAAGCATATTGACAATGGAATGGAAACCAAAGAAAGCAACTAGATAAATCCTTGCGATATTGACTCGGTACACGAGAATTTACATTGACACTTTCGCATCCAACCTAGAACACGGTTATGGGGCAATGATGACCTTTATGTTTCGATATGAGGCTTGAAAACTCAACCTTGCTTTAGAAATATAGGGAAATGTTGACTCTAACATGTGACATTCTCGAATTTTGACTCTGGATACGAACCGGAACTTGGACTAAGTCACTTTTGACCATTACGACCTGTAGGACTTGAAAGAACGACTTGGAACGATTCGAAACAGATTTCGACTCCTTGACATGGCCTAAGAAATAGATTTTATCAAGTTTTCGTGCCATGATGACGAATCCTGGGAGTTGTCTCGGAACGAAACATCCCTGAAGTCCCAAATACCCGTTAGAGTGTGTTTAGGTGTCAATCGGTGCTTCGCAAGGCCTCAATTTCATCTTGATGTGTTGCTGCCAAAAACTGCAGAAATGCAGAGTCAAGGTGCCGTGCGGATGAACCAGGATGCCGCGCGGGTTAGCATCTGTCACACGGTACCTTAATCACACTGCCGTGGGGTTTCTCTGGGTTCAACATGCCGTGTGATCCTTCAAGGTGCCACGCGAGGCACATTTCCTGGCAAATTTCAGTTTTGCTGTTTTCCAAGGCAGATTGCTCGGGGGTTGAGGTTTGACCCATGCAATGGCATTTCTGGACCAGTGCATGTCTGTTTTGAACCTTTTGGGACTTGACCACACTTTTCTCCATGTAGGACTCATGGAAAACTTGCATTTTTGAAACCCGAGGCTCTTTGAAAGTTGAAGTTGTCCTCTCCACCTCTCCTATAAATTAAAACTCTCTCATTCTATATTCTCCACACCTCATCCAACTCTTGTCTTCTTTCTTTGCTCCTTGAAATGGCTCTTTCTCTCACCGGCTCGCTCCGTCCATGGTTGGCTTCTATGGAAGGCGTCGATTGGCTCAACTTTCGAGCTCACGGTCTCTACTCCATGAGGTACCTCCGCAACATTCGCCTTCGTCCCGAGCTTTTGAGGGCAGCCGTGAGTTTTTGGGATCCGGAGGTCCATGTCTTCCGTTTCGGCGAGCAGGAGCTTTGTCCCACTATCGAGGAGTTCCGTGCATACCTCGGGGGTTTTAGCTCGGGGGAGGTCATTGTTCCCCGCGCGTGAGAGAGTGCTTAAGCAGTCTTGGTCGTGGCCCTTGGATTAGGTGATGGCGCTGCTCGTTATTTGGTCAGGAATGGCCATCTCAATGTCATGCGTCTTATCGAGCTGTTTTCTCCACATGGCGACCTTGGAGACATGACTTATCAGACTCGACGCATGACCGCCCTTTGCATGTGCTTGCTTGCAGCCTACCTCTTGGTCCCTTCCGTTGGTCATGCTAGCTCGGCGTTGGTTAACGTCGCTGCTCAGGTTGAGGCCCGAAAAGATGTGATTTCGATGATTTTGGCTGAGACACTGATTGGCTTGGATAAGGTTCGTTTTGAAGAGACTGAGACTTTCGGGGGCAGCCCTCTCCTCCTACAGGTTGGCTTCTCACTTGGCTTTCCTTTTTCTAGTTTCTCCCACGTTCTCATTTTACCTCAACACTTGGCTGGGCTTTCTATGGTTTCTTACTTGTTTTCTCTCTCTTTTTTGTAGATTTGGCTTTGCGACAAAGTAAATGTGCTGACCATCCCTCCTGGCAACTGGTCATATGAGGCGAGGTTACTCTCTCAGCGATGTTTCGAGTTTGTTGACAGGAGCAGGGCTGAGTGGGTTGACTTTTTCAGGCGCCGGCGAGCTGAGACCATTTCTTGGAGGTGCCACTGGCTGGATCTCCCGCCCATGACGGTGCACTACATGGGCCCCCAGTGGGTCGTTCTTGCTGGTTTGGAAGCCTTCACCTTCTACATCCCTTATCGCATCCAGCGTCAACTCGGCTTGAGGCAGGAGGCCCCCGCAGAGGTTCTTGTGGACGTAGTGATGCCTCTCTTCAACCATTCAGTTCTTTGCCATTACCAACGCTTCTGGAGGACGCGTGAGGTGACCGATGCACATCCCTACCCTTCTGTGGCGATGCGTGGGAGCTATCGTAGATGGCTCAGGAGGGACATTGCTGCAAGGGCTGGAGCTCAAGGAAACTGACTCGACCTTACTACCCCGACCGTTGAATAAACTGAGGACCCTTCATTATCATGCCGTGCTTCTTTTGTTTTTGAAAGCTTTGCTCAACCTTATGTAGTAGAAGTAATTGTGTTAATAAAAACGAGTTTTGGAGTGTTTCCCCCCCTTCTTGACTCTGTTCTTTGAATCTTCTCAATCTGGATTTTTATTTTGATAGATTGTGACCGGGTCTCGGTGTGAGACTGCCTACGTATCCTTCTAGCGAAGGAATCAGGTCATGACGTAGTTTAGGGTAGGGTTCGCTCTGGTTTTAACATTCTCCTTTTGCGCTCTAACTTTTGCCTAGAACCACCCTTTCGGGTTTTCGGTCTAGCGAGCTCATTTTCTTTGCATGCCTTAACTTTTGCCTAGAATGCCCTGACGGGTTTTCATCCTAGCAGGCTTTTGCTCTAATTTTTGCCTGGGACTGCCCGCCCTTGCGGTTTTCAGCCCAGCGAGCTTCTCTCAGGGGTAGTAGCGCTTGAGTTGATCCAAATTAACCAAAGTTGAGAATTCATTTCCGTCCAGGTCAATGAGTTGCGCAGCTCCTCCCGATAGAATAGTTTTGATGATGTATGGTCCAGACCACTTTGGCCAAAACTTTCCTCGTGGGTCATAAACCGGAGCCCGAATTTCCTTCAAAACCATATCACCTTCCGCCAAATCCTTGGGTTTCACTTTCTTGTTGAATGCCCATGCGATCCTTCGCTGATACCGTTGAATGTGGTAAAGAGCCCTTAACCGGCGTTCATCGAATAGCATAAGTTCTTCGAACCGATTGCTCAACCATTCTGCCTCTTGGACTTCACATTCAATCATAGTTCGAAGAGATGGGACTTCCAATTCAATGGGAAGTACTGCTTCTATCCCGTAAACCAGGGAGTAAGGAGTTGCTCCCGTCGGTGTTCTTACAGATGTGCGGTACCCCCACAAGGCTAGGGGTAGTTGTTCATGCTAGTCCCTTGCAGATTGAATGCTCTTTTCCAGAATGGCCTTGATTGTTTTGTTAGCTGCTTCCACAGTGCCATTAGTTTGCGGCTGGTAAGTTGTCGACTTGTGCACTTGGATTTGGAACTCATCCAATACTCTCGAGCTCTCCCTTTGAAATGAACCCCATTATCGGATACGAAAGCTTGAGGGACGCCATACCGATAAATGATATTCTGCTTAATGAAATGTGCAACTTGAACTGCAGTTAGAGTGGTGTAGGAGGCAGCTTCTACCCATTTCATAAAATAATCGATGGCTACTAAGATGAACTTGTGGCCGTTGGAAGCTGCCGGCACGATTCTTCCGATGACGTCAATCCCCCATGTTGAGAAAGGCCATGGCGAAGTCATTTGCTGTAGTTCGTGCGGCGGAATATGCTTGAGATTGGCATGAATCTGGCATTTTCGGCACCTTCGCACGTACTCTACACATTCTGTTTCCATGGTGGTCTAGAAATATCTCCGTCTGAGGATCTTCTTGGCGAGCATTATGCCATTCATGTGGGGACCGCATACACCTTCGTGAACTTCTTCCATCACCTTTTTTGCATCTTCTCCATGGATGCAGAGCTTGTGTGTGCCACAGTGCGATCTCCGGTATAGGTTTCCTCCGCAGATGATGTATTGAGCAGCCATCCTTTGGAGAGCGATCCTGTCCTTTTTGCTTGCTCCCACAGGGTATTCTCCTCTTTCCACATATCTCCAGATGTCATAATACCACGGATGGCCATCATCGGGCTCGTCAATTGCCACGACGTGCTGGTGTACTGGTGTATCCCTTTGTTCAATCACAATTGGCCTTAGCTTTACGCCAACGGGGATTTCGACCATTGATGCCAATGTTGCCAAAGCATCTGCAAATTGATTTTTGAGCCTCGGTACGTGAGTGAACGTCACCTTGCTAAAGTGGGGGATAAGATCTTTAAGATCCTGATGAAACGGCTTCAGCTTTTCTTCCCTAACCTTCCAGTCGCCATTCGCCTGGGACACAACTAAATTTGAATCTCTTACGACCTCCAGTTTTTCTATACCGATCTCGATGGCTGCTTCCATGCCCACGATGCAAGCTTCATATTCCGCCTGATTATTGGTGACCTCAAAGTTGAGTTTAAATGCCAACGGGATGTGCGACCCATCGGGTGATATTAGCAACACACCGATTCCGAACCCCTTCTGATTGGCTGCTCCATCAAAATACAACCGCCAAACATCCTCAGCCATCGTCATTATGTCTTCGTCAGGGAAATTGAATTCGGCATCCTCTCCACCCTCGACTGGGCAATCGGCCAGGAATTCTGCAACGGCTCTTCCTTTTACTAACTTTCGGGTGACATACTTTAATTCAAATTCGGCTAGCATTAGCAACCATCGCGCCATTCTGCCTGTGAGAGCCGGTTTTTCGAACAGATACTTTAGAGGATCCATCCGAGATATCAGCTTTACCGGGTAAGCTAGCATATAGTGCCTCAACTTCTTGGAAGCCCATACGAGTGCCCAGCACGTCTTTTCTAGAGGAGTGTAACGCTCTTCGGGTCCAACCATCTTTTTGCTGAGGTAGTAAACAGCCCTTTCAACCCCATCATCTCCTTCCTGTGCTAACATGCACCCCATTGAAGACGGGGTGACCGACAGGTATAGGATCAAAGGTTTTCCTGTTACGGGCGGTGTTAATACTGGCGACCTGTGCAGGTAGGTCTTGACGGCTTCGAAAGCTTTCTGGCATCTATCATCCCAAGTGAATGGTACTCCTTTTTTGAGTAGGCGGAATAAGGGTTCGCAGGTCGAAGTCAACTTTGCAATGAACCTGCTGATGAACTGTACTTTTCCAAGGAAACTCCTTATATCCTTCTCAGATCGCGGCGGCTCCATTTCTAGGATGGCTTTGATCTTTGATGGATCGACTTCGATACCTTGGGTAGTAATCATGAACCCAAGCATCTTCTCTGCAGTGACTCCAAATGTGCATTTGGCCGGATTAAGGCGCATCTTGTACTTCCTGATCCTTTTGAAGAACTTTCGGAGTGCGGGGAGATGTCCCCCTCGCTCTTTGGCCTTGACGATCATGTCATCAACGTAGACTTCTACCTCTTTGTGAATCATGTCGTGTAACAGCGTCGTGGCAGTTCTCTAGTAAGTAGACCCTGCGTTCTTCAGTCCAAAAGGCATAACTCGGTAACAATACGTCCCCCATTCAGTGACAAATGTGGTATTTTCCCGATCTTCTGGAGCCATGAGGATTTGGTTGTATCCCGAACAACCGTCCATGAAAGAGAGTAAAGCATGGCCGGCGGTGTTGTCAACCAGCACATCGATGTGTGGTAACGGGAAGTCATCTTTAGGGCTAGCTTTGTTGAGGTCCCGAAAATCAACACAGACTCTTATCTTACCATCCTTCTTCGGCACAGGGACGATATTTGCGACCCATTGCGGATATTCGATTACCATCAAGAATCCGGCGTTGATCTGTTTAGTGACTTCTTCCTTTATCTTAAGCACCCAGTTAGGCCTCATGCGTCTCAGTTTCTGTTTTACTGGTTTTGCACCGGGATAAAGGGGAATCCGATGTTCCACGATTTTTGGATCGATTCCGGGCATATCCGCATGTGACCAGGCAAACACGTCTTCGGACTCTTTGAGTAAGGTTACGAGGGCTTCGCGTTCTTCGGCGGACAGCGTGGAACTGATTTGGATCATTCGAGGATTCTCTCCATCTCTCAGATTTATTAAAACAATTTCTTCTTTTACAGGTTGAGCGTGCCTCTCATCTTCCCTTTCGATTAGGGATCTAATTTCTTTAGGGATGTCCCCATCGAAATCAATCTCTTCACCATTAGGGTCAACGCAGTTTATTTCAAAGTCGGGGAAGTAAGCAGAATCAGGTTCATTCATTTCATTGTTAACGGGGGCCTCGGGGGCACCATACACACGGGTGGACTCGAATTCGAAATACAGACTCTGAGAGTTTGGGCCGAGAGGTGCCAACTCAGACTCGACAGATTCAGAAGACTCAGAAGACATGACGGACTCAGACTCAGACTCGGACTCAGACTCAGATCCACAATGAGTTGCATTCGGCATGAAGGTCCAGTTCTTGTACTCTCCAACAGCATCCATGATGAGTGAAGTTGGGTCCCCGAGAGTATCCTGTCCCGTCATCAGCACTTCTGCTTCCACAGCTGTACCCATTGGTTCGTCTTCCTTGAACAGAGTCGCGAGACTACCCAGGGCGAAAACCTCAATCCAGTCAGCCGGTTCCTTCTACCCTTTCACCATTTCAGTTTTTTCGTCGCTTTTCGGCCAAACATCGTTCGCAAATATCTCAAATCCCGGCAAAAAGGTGTTGGTTTCTTTGTCCCAGAACGGTTCTGACTGGCCTTGGTAAACCTGTTTTGCTTTTTCCCTGACAAAGTAATCTTCAAGCCTATTTCCTTTTTTCATCTTGCTGTCGCTTAAAGGTGAATATCCCAGGCCAGTAGTGCGCATCAAAGTGCCCTGAGCTTCAAATTTTGCGGGGCCTTGAAGATTCTTTCCCAGTCCCAACCCCGGCATGTAGGACATCTTCTTCATTATCTTGATAGCGACATTGCTGACAACAAAGTCGTCGTCAATTCTGACCGAATGGACAGACCGGGAGGTATCCAGAGAGAAGCCTCCCAGGGCGATGTTTTCTTCCCCGTGTTGAATTTTCAAGAGCGGGGCATTGTCTTCCACAGGGGCATGGATTCCAGAGTCCCCGTGGATAGTGAGCATTCCTGTTTCTAGTCCCAACCGAATCTTCTGATGGAGCGTAGAGGGCACAGCCATGATATCCGGTCGGTGCAGCCAAGGTCTTCCTAGTAGCAAGTTAAAAGAGGCGGGGATGTTTACCACGTGAAACTCTACCTCCGTCTGGTACGGTCTGAAGGTTATGGGAATCATGAGAGTCCCAACTACATCTCTCCGAGTGTTGTAGTATGCTCAGACTTTGACTTCTGATGGAGAGAAGTCCTTATTTTTGTACCCCAAGCAGTAGGCGACGCGGAGTGGGCAGACATTAATTGCCGAACCGTTGTCAACCAGGATTACCGGAACCGATTTACCATGGCATTTCAGAGTGATGTGTAACGGCCGATTGTGGTTAGTTCCCTCGGCAGGTAAGTCCCGATCAGTAAAGGTGATAACATGTTTGACATGTATGGTTTTGATCAACGCCACAAGCTCATCGGGGGTTATAGCGAAAGGAACCTTTAGTTGAGAGAGTGCTTGGATGAGACCTTCATGGTGGCATGTGGAATGAACCAGCACATCCCAGACAGACATCTTGGCATTGGTTTGCTCAAGTTGGCGCTTGATCATCCCTTCGGGGTCTTTTTCAGGTCGGGAAGGCTCCTTGGCCGGTGGGTCAAAGGGTCGAAAGGTGTTTTTGACTGGGGTGGTAAAGGGATCAGAGGGTCCTGAGGCTGCAGGGTTGGAAGATTCTCCGACTTTGTAGACACCCCAATCTGGATCTCCTGATCATTTTACGGCTTCTTGTTTCCCCGATGATGAAGTCGGGTTAAGGACAGACTTGAGTTTGGAATGGTTTGAACTTGGTATATGTGTGGATTCCTCCTTAAGCCTTTTTGGACCTCGGAAACCCTAAGTCAAAACCCTAGAGCCAGGTTAGACCATCGCGCGTGGGTTTGGAACCCTCACGCGAGTGTTCTATGCCAGGTGTGAGTCAAAGTCAAGGTTTTGACCGTTGACCCTCGCGGGACCTTGAGAACACGCGCGCGCGCGTTTGGAACCTTCACGCGAGGGTTCTCTCCTGTCCCTTTCACCATTTTCCAGCTGGATTCCTCGATCAGCAGGGGGTCTATGGGGCAAGAGAACCCTGCTTTTCCTCCAAAGACAACCACAGGCTGCATGGTTGGAACCTTCCACATGTAACCCCCCCCCCCCCCCACCTTGTTGGCTATCTTCTCCACCAAGCTTGGTTGGCTAGCTTTGTTGGCTGGTGCCTTGGACAAGTTTACCACTCACCCCTTGGCCACCCTTTGCCTATATATATCCCCTATGCTTCCAAAAGTAAAAGGGTTACAAAAAAATTGCACTAACTCAAGCACAAAGATCACAAAAACCTCAACCACTCTAGTTATTCTCTCACTCTTGTGTTCTACATACACTCATTTTCAAAGCTACACCACTTTGTTCAAACCAATCCAAAACATTTCAAGCAAAGGTATAACCATTTACCTGCTTTCTGTTCTGACCCCTGAGGGGGGCTGTCAGGGCCAAGGCTGGTAATCAATACCAGTCGTGGCCCTAAAGTCAGCAAGGTTACCAGAAGCAATGACCATGGAACCCTCGCGCGAGGATTTAGAACACTCACGCGACACTTTGTGTCCTTGTGAGATGCAATCCTGTGGGGAAGGGTATCCTGGTTTTTCAGTTCTATATACTGTTATTACTGTTTTAAAGCATATTAGGTCTTTTAGATCACTGTATTGCATGAAAAAGCCATAGTTAGCTTATTTTGCAGTTTTATTTAGTTTGGAATGCCTTTGGGAAGCTTCTGAGTATGTTTCAGAACCCCAAACATGCAAAGCAATTCCTGGACGTCCAGTCAGGAACACTCGCGCGTTGATTTCCGATGCTCGCGCGACGGTTCGTGATCTTCCAATAGTTGCTCTTGCATTGCAACTAAGGCTTAAGCCTCTGTTTATCCACCCCAAATGTTTAGGGGTTGTATTTCCATTTGTTTGGCTTCTGTTTAATCTACTTTGTAATAATTATTTACATTCCAGTACATATACAACTGCTTGGTTTGCCCCCTGGGTGAGCACTGGTCCTTCCAGAGCCCAGAAGGGGATCAAAATCCAACCTGTGGTTTGAACGAACACGCGCGCGAGTGTTGTGAATTGTTGCGCGATGGTTCTCTGCATGTATGTACATCCATGCATGCAAAGGTGGCCATCGTGTTTGGCAAATTCAAAGCCTTATGCAATATTGTTGTTCTGATCAGAGGGTTGGTTTTTTATCCCATTTTTATAGTATTCCATCCATCCATGCTCTATATAACACATCTTTCAAATATGTTACAGTTTTAATCCCCGATTAACTGTTCCCTCGCCCTAATTGGCTAAAAATGGTTAAGAAGAAGAAGAATCACAATGTTTTCAAAATGCCTTAGTAGAGACCGATCTCCGGATTGGGCGAGAGGGGTGCCTTAAAACCCTTCCCCTCTCGTAACCTGGCTCCCGAACCCAGATATGGTTATGACGGACTGGTTTCCTTCACTTTTTCAAGTCAAACAGCGCGGTAGGTGCTTCGAAGTACGGTTCCTTGGGTGTCGGACCTTCAAACCCGAGTGGCGACTCTGTATTTTCGAGCGCTTGCTTCTCTGCTCGCGCTCCCTCGATTATGGGCCCTTGCTTCGGGAACCGAAATTCCCGAAGGCTTGCATCTTGAACTGAAATTTTCCAGGGCATGTCGCCTACAAGGGCGACTACTGGGATAATCGAACCAATATTAATTCATACTTAGAGTTTAATACGTTTGTGAACAATTCCTAAAAAGTCTGTCAAAACGGTGAGCTTCGCGCTGCCGAAGATTGGAATGGTGATTTAACAGGACCTCGTGTCCGGCCAATCTGATCTGGGACTTTTTCAATTGTTCACTTGCGTACTTTCCTCTAAAGATGGACTAAATAAAGTGAGCCAAATTTGAAAAGGCATTTTTGTGATTTTGTGATTCTTTTTCTTCTTAATCGATTTCTAGCATTTCATTTGCATCGATGTGGGATAAGCCTCGTTGGAACGTTTTGGCAATCCGGCACGGTTTACCGGAGCCCGGGGACCCCGAATGACCAACAACCTTCGACGATGATAGGTCATGCTACCATTTGACTGTTGTTCAGCGTATCGCGAACAACGGGAGGTATATCTGTGGCCCTAGTCCGAGGAACCCGTTACGAGCCAAAATCGGCCTTTTGCATATACAGAGCATTAGAACTTTCCAAACTAGGACAGGTACCTGCAGGGTAGGATCTATGTGCATCTAAACCCATATACTGTCTATGTGTTACTGTTTTCCCTATCGCATGTTCTGTTCATACATACCATTTTTTGTATAGAAGCATGATTAGGGCGACTTCTAGGTTCTCGCTTAAAATGAGTCTGTCTTAAACTCAGTAGGACATTGCTAAGCCCGATGAGGAGTCATGCATCTCGATGATGCATGTTTTCGACTTTTTTTAAAATCCTTAGAACAGTAGGGACTTTAGGAACTCAAAAATTTCCTACACCTTTTTCTATACACCTGCTTAGGGTTTCAAACATAAAACTAGGAACAACAAAGAACATGTTGGGATGCTTACACCAGTTAGGTAACAAGTGCCTCGTCACTTACACCGCCCGGCTAGCAGCGCAGTGCCGCTCGTGTCGTTTCTGGTTATAGTATCATGACATGCACGCCGAGTTGTTCCAAACTACAAAGTTGAAACCCCGATCAGCGGAACGACTGAAGGTTTAGGTTTCTCTTGACATCCTTTAGCCTCATTTGTTTCGGGCAAGGGTACATACACGAAAAGAATTCTGAGGATCCTGGCAATGTCCGAGCATTTTTGAAACAGACTCATTTTCTAGTTCTAGAGTCTAGGGGGGGCGGACAACACCGGTTGCATCTACGCTTTAGTCTTTTATTTAGATTAAAGTTGCTGCAGGACCCTTCTTAAGCCTTTTCTTCCTTTAAACAAAGGTTCTAAGCCATTGCACCACCGGGGAAAGTATCGAGGCAAGTTGGCAAACCCACTTGGGAACGTCTGCAACAGAATCCGGGTCGGAGGCTTGTCAGATTACAATCCTAGTCAGTCACAACGGAAGACTCTCCGCTCTCTTCGTTAGCTGCCTTACGTTTAAGCTCGTCACCAATTTTGGAAGAAGTTGTGCAGCCAATATCTCATGTTCTCTCTTCAGCATCTGAAACTTCCAACATGGCCGGAAATCCCGAGGTCCAGCCGCTTACTGTGGAGCAAATGCTCATGAACCTTCAAACTAGCATCACTGCCATGCAGCAGAGGGCCGCCCAAACTGATGCTAATGTCACCCGTTTGAATGAACTCTTCGACACTCGCATTCCACCACCTCTTGAGGAGGAAAGCGAGGCCGAAGATGATCCGCACATGCAGCGAATTATGGTTGAATATCCCAACAATCCCGGGCGCGTCATTGTTCAGCACAACCCCCGAATTGTTCATGCACCCGCTGGTAACCCTACAGGTAACATCTTGGCTGAAAATCCAGACATTACTACTCTTGTGGCCAAGATGGCCCAACTTGAAGAATCCATTGCTAAAGCGGAAAAAGTCAAAGCTAGAGGCATTGACTTAGATCGTCTCTGTCTGTATCCTAATGCCAAGCTTCCTGAGAAGTTTAAAATGCCAGACTTGGCAAAGTTTGATGGAAGTGGTGACCCTCGGACCCATCTCTATAGTTACCATGCTGCAATGAAGCTGCTTTCAGTTGAGCCTGAGGCCATGTCACAGCTTTTCCCTCAGACTCTTTCAGGCCCCGCCTTCCAATGGTTTCTGTCACTCGACATTGCCAAAAGGAGGACTTGGGAGGACATTGGGACTGCGTTTATTTCGCAGTATAGCTACAACTCTCAGCTAAAAATGACCACGCGGGAGTTGGAATCTACAAAGATGGAAGCAAAGGAGACCTTCGCTGACTTTGTCAAGAGATGGAGGGCCAAGGCTGCATTGATGACTGATCGCCCCAGCGAGAAGAACCAGCTCCGTATCATCTCTCGGAACCTTCAGCCAGATTATGCCAAGCATTTGGTTCTTGCTCAAGCATCTGCAAACTTTGAAACCTTTTTCGACTCTGGCCTGGCCATCAAAGATGCCCTGCAGAGTGGGATACTGTCAAGAGGGGAGGCTTCTAATCCTCCGAAAGCAAAGCCACGTGCTTACTCTGGAAATACCAATGCCTTATTTGGGGGTGGGACTTACTCGAATACAGCAACTAGCGGCACAAATACCACTTCCTCCAGCACTGCTAACCACATCTCTGACGTCAATCAGGTGCAAACACCACAGAACAACCGGCCTCGCAGTCAGCCCCGCAGTTTCTCTGCAATCGAAGCATCTCTGTCCTCGGTTTTGGAGAAGTTAGTCAAGTCTGGGCACCTGAAGCCACTCGACCCAATGCCTTTACCCAAAAATCCCCCGGCAAGCTTCAAACCTAACCTGTATTGTGCTTACCATCAGGGGGCTGGTCATCTTACAGATTCTTGCTTTCACCTCCGGCATGCGATTCAGGATCTCATAGATGACGGGACTCTCCAGGCTCCACCTCTACCATCCCAAAAGCCTAACATCCTCTCCAATTCCTTACCTAACCACAAAGTTGTCCCCCATATCAACCAGATATCTCTCAGCTCTGCTCAAATCAATCCTAACTCTACCTCATTTGACCCCACAAGCCATATAGTCTCCACAGATCAGCCCAGGCCGATTGTATCTTCTCCACCTGAATCCTTGGCAGAAGTCACGTACATACGAGTAGAGGAAGGTCAGATTTTTGACTCTGATGTACCTCTGGAACGCTTGCAGAATGGGGTATTTGTCCTTGGCGCATCTGTCAGTGATCTGTTTCACCAGCCAATTCCTGCTGTGCGGCTCAGTTCTGCCTCTTCCCTTGACAGCCCATACTTCACGGCAACGGACCCTAACCCTTCTCCAGGCTTGACGGACCGGTTGCCATTTAGTGCACCTCCTCCAGAAGCTGACATGCGAGTTATAAGTTGGGCCATCGCCGACCACATGGATTACGCTACTCCAATAGTAAACGAATGGTCAGCGCTTGAACTAGATGGGTTCCCGCAGCAGCCTGAATATATCTCGTTTGATCAGGTCTGGTACGATGGCTGGATGGCCGGTTATGATGCCGCTATGATCGATCCTCTGGATGAATTCTCTCTTTACATGTTGTTCCATCAGGCTGAACCTGTCATCCCTCAAAAAGAGTACAATTGGGATCCCGAGCCGATCTGGCAGGATCCTATGCTTTTGGATCCTAACCCTCAGCAAGGCTATGCTATACCTGCTTATCTACAGCATTACGTGGAGGACGACTTGGTTCAGGAAGAGCCACGGGTCTTGGGGGATCATGTCTCCTCTTTCAGCTCAATCTTCGACTCGGTCTGTGATGCTGATCACGACCCTTGCTCCTACATCACTGATGGGAGACTTCCTCGTCCTGTGGTTCCTTATCCCAGCAATAGAGACTGCAGTATCATGGTAACCGATCTTGTTCCTCCTGCTAACCTGTGGGATGTCGACGAGGTTATCGATGTCCAAGTAGGGAATTAGGTCTGGGCAGTTAACCGCTCTTTGGCAGAGGGTGGACTGTGGGATGTTCCATTTATGGCCAACCCGGAACCCGTTATTGAAGTAGCAACAGTCGCTGATTTG